>JAPQRP010000005.1:29434162-29479111 GCA_037367295.1 Apogon hyalosoma | reverse complement strand
ATAGATAGATAGATAGATAGATAGATAGATAGATAGATAGATAGATAGATAGATAGATAGATAGATAGATAGAGTATTAGCATTGATATATTCCTGACCGTCTGATGACTCATGGATCCTGACAAACATTGTGGTTTATTCCAACTCTTTGAACTGAATGTGAAACACGCCCATGCTCTTGTTGACAGATTGACGTGTCTAATTCCTCACACAAGGGGGCGCTGTTACACTGACGGAGCGCTTTTCTATCCGAGTGTAGGTTCAGCACATGAACGTGTGTGTGTGTTGTGTGTGTCTGAATCCAATCCAGTGAAAATTACCCCGGAGACGGACACAGACAGTTTTTTTGACCGTACCAATGTGTGTGGCCTGTAGATATTACACATTAACCCCGGCTGAATTATCTCATGGACACAACAGTATATCGAAAATGAGGGAATAATCAGAGCAGACGTGTACGGCGAGGCTCGTCTGTAGCTAACGTTTTGTTGAACTGCGAGTGGGATCACAGCTGCTGGCTACGAAAATGTCGGGAAAAATAGAGAGCAAGCAAGGTAAGTCCTACCCGGCTAGACCCGAGCACACTGCTCCACACTGGGAGACTGTATAACGGTATTCCCTCACCACGGTCACGGATGGAGGAAAATCTGGGCTCCGTGAACCCGATACACACATAAATGGGCGTTTGTGTTTAAATATAGTCAGTGTAAATGGTGGTTTAATTGGGCCTCACGGATTGTTCTTTTCTCGCCTATCCAGTTAAAATAAAGCGTCATCGTAAGAGCTAGCTGGCATTAGCTTACGTCCCCCGCTGAGGCAAATGCCTTTTCTGTGCTGACTACAAATCACTGGTGAACTCACTTGTAAATGTGTAACGTTTTTATGCTTCTAATATTTAAGCAGGATAGTTGCCGTGGGCTAGCTGCCCCCCACCCCCACCCAAAAAAAAAACAAAAAACACACAATTTAATGTGCTATGATTCTGTAGCTTGTGTGGCACTTCCACCGGCTTCTCACCATTCACTCTCAGCCCAGCAATAGTAAATATCCCAGGCTTTGATTGTTTGAAAGCGTCGCTGTTATTATCCAGGAACAAATCACGGCTGTTTCATTTTTAGGAAACCTTTATGAAGCGGGTACAAAAATAGACATGAGGTGCTTGTTAGTTACGGGGTTTTTATGATTCGTACATGTCCGCAACATAACGTAAATAAGGGTCTGAAACGGTTGCTAGTGAGACAGCTGAGGGCTAGCTTTCACTTGCTAACGCTAGCTTATTTTGTTGCCTAGTGCGCCGGAGTAGTGATGCGTTCACGCCCAAAAAAGACGACCGTGTGTCTGTGTTGTGTTGGTTTTAACACTGTGCACGTGGCATATTTGGTTTGCTGTGACTTTTGTTTTGTGTGTCAGTGTCGTTCATGTCTGTACGCAGCTGTAAAGGCAAGTCGAACAGTGCAGAGTGCACCAGAGGAAACAGGGTGGTCTGGGGGTATGCTTTGGGAAGGAAACTTTATACCCGCCTGCTACACTTGCATCCCACTCCACCAGTTGTCTCCGTGCTTTTGCTCCACACACCGTGCAGTCTGGTGATGCCTGCAGTAAATGGACACACGCACGTAGAGCACCCAGTAACAGGCGGGAAGGGAGTGTCATCCACCAGCTCAGTCACTCCTCATAAGCGTAAAAGTTTCCGATTCCTTTCGTGTCTAACAGACGGATGACTACATATGGTCCCAGCTAAATGAAAACTGAAGCACTTTAGTATTTGTAGCTTGTGGTTCATTGATTAGTTAAAAACCAATGAAGGCCACCCTATCTAACTTGCATCTGTCCTCTCTTGTTGACCTGTTCCCTCAGGCTTCATGGTTGTTTACTGTCCTGATGTCTCTCTCTCTTCACATGTACCTATCGATCTCAAATGTGTCCCCACAGGACATGCCGGATGCCAGGGAAATGTAATGAAGTGATGGCTTCATAACCTCTGAGCTTTTTTTTTTTTTTTTTTAACAGATTCAGAAAATGTAAGTGGTCGATGTTGTTAAAAGGGGAATAGGTTGCCTGTGTGAGCTTCATCTGTCTGTACTGCACAGAAAGTTGACCAGTGTCACATCTTGACTCAAGATTAATTCACTGATTCCTCAAGGAGCAAATTAGGTGCAAAAGAGTTGGAGAAAGTGCAATGGAGTTCATGTGTTAAAGTCAGGATTCTTTCACATTGAAGCAGGCTGTGACAAATGGAGATGTGATGCTACTAAGATGTACCGTGCAAATGGTTACCATAGTGCACAGACCAAGTAGGTCCATCAATGCACAAATGGACACAACAGGCCTGAGCAGAAAACTTACGGCAGACTCACTAGCTGCATCAGCATACTCACTGATCTCCACGGATACTGTTCTCAGGGGCCTGTATCAAGAAGCAGGATTAGATGGCTAGTGAGGTATCCTCTAGTTCACCCAGGGTTTTCAGTATCCTGAAGGTGGTTCACTTCTTACGGGGGTAAATCTTCATGGTAATGTATCCCACAAGTCTAATCTTCTAAAACTTTCTTCCATACCATAAGAATACATGCAGCACCACATTATCTTACCAGAATAAATAGTTGTAGTTACAGACAGATGTACAACGTAAAGATATAATATTGATAAGAATATTAACTTGCACATTCACATAGTGGACAGTTTGTTGTCACCTTTCCTTTCTTGTTTTGACTGCATCAGCTGTCTCAATCTGTATTACATTATTAGATTCACTAAAAATTATATATATATTTTTTTCCTGCTTTTGAGAAATATTCAGCTGATCTTAATCTGTCCATGTTTGTGATTGGTCTCCTGGTGCCAACTCTGCCTCTCTTTATGTAGACATACTCATAACTTTACTCACAAACCCAAGGGTTGGCAGAACAAATTGATAACCACGCTTGTGATACCACTTAGCAAGATTGAAAGTGTTTGGTTCTGCCAAGCTGGGTCTGTTGCTTTGTGATACAAGCCCCTGGTGTCAGTGACTCGTCCTCTCTCAGGGGCTAAACATGATCATGGTGTTACCTGTTTGAAGATGCCACTGCAGTGCTGTGTGGGGCACAACAGGATGTCACCTCCTAGGGAATAGAGATGGGTGGGTGGGTTTTGTCTGTTTCAACACTGAACCCCATTCTCTATGTACACACCCACATTACTTCATCACTCAGGCAGCCCAAACTGTGATCCATAAACAGTTTCACTGTCTGTGGTGCTGTTGCCTAGTGTTAACAGCAGCACATCTCAATCCTTTCCTCTGAGAAAAAGATCTGGGTGGTGGTCTGGAAAAGACTGCGGGAGTGTGTGCCTTCACTCATCAGTCATGTTGAACATGAAAAGATGCACTCAGAAATCTGGCCTGGACTTTTTAAAGAAGGATTTTGGAACAGAGTGCATGTTTGTGGCAGATTGCAGACATACATTGCAGCCAGACTCTCAGGGAATCACTTCACAAGTTTTGTTTAGCTTAAATTACATAAAATGGTTTGGCTATGCACATATTGTATAAAGTTTAAAACTTTCCCTGTTTTTGTGGCCAAATTTGATATGGCATGGTTTGGTGTGGAGGCTTAATTTAGCTATTTTGTAGTACTGCACTGTGGCTTTTCACAGAGCTAGCAAGTAAGGACTACACTCAGACACTCTGTAGTCTAGTGTATGGAGTATGCTTACTGAACTACTTCTAATGGTTCATTCTTATTAGATGCTATAGAGGGATCCCAATGTAAAGATAACACTTGGCAGTTAATTCACTGGATGTGCACCCCCTAGAAATAGGCTAGTATTTAGTGTTGTTCAGCAGGTAAGAGTTTGATAAAGATAGCATGGATTTAAAATGCATATCTCTACATTTGTCCAAAATAAGGTATCTTTCAGAAAATGTCTGTTAAAAAATCAAAAATCATTTTTGGTTTCCGGGACTGAATATTTGTATTGTTACAGTTTGTGTGACTGTGGTTGCAAAATTACTTTATTCACCGCCGAATGGGATTGTGACACAACATTTTTGGCATGTCAGTGTAGGTAACAAAGTTGTGGGAGTAGCACTGTTTTATAATTAGCCTGTAGACTTCTCTCGCACTGGACAGTCAATGGTAGTAGCCAGCCACAGTGGAACTGATCCATCCGTTCCTTATTTTAGCTTCCCTGCCCCCAATCCCACACTGTGTGAATGCATGTCTGTGCGTTTGCCTTTGAAACATTTTAGCTGTAATGCAAAGGGTTTACTCTCAAGCATTCCAAGAGTTAACACTAAAGTGTAAGCCATTTTGATGGCTTTGTATTTGCTGAGTGGTAACTGCGTCACTTCAGACCAAAATATCTTCTTGTCTGATGTACAGAAATAGCAGGCGTACATACCTTAGTCACCAAAACCCTGAGCAAGAGCTAAAGAAGTTGTGATTACAAAAGGGTTCCCCGGATGATTAGATTTGTGCATATTACTGACAAGTGATCGCACTGTTGCAGAGGGCAAGCTATGGGTCTAGGTTTGACATGCTGCAATTTTGAGGTTTGATGGCAGCAAGCATTTCACCCTCCCTCTGCCACAGAATGAGAGGCTTGCTGTTCCCATATAGGTTTAGCAGTGTAGTAATTATTTTTTTGTGAGTGTGTGAGTACTGGGTATGGGAAAGCAGAAAGAGGGAGGGAACAGGGGTTAGAGAAAGAAAGAGGGTGGAGAAAGGTAGAGCAATGATGGGAATTTGGTCTGTGTACAGACAGTGAATCAGGGAAAGAGATGGATAGATTACATTTGGTAATGAGTGGATAGTAGCTGTTGATGAACGGTACAGTGCGTTTGCAGTCAGATCTTTGAATTGCTAATATTTTCAAGGATTTCCAACAAGCAACATCTTCCAAGAAGCCAAAGACAGCGGCCATCATTTATGGAGGTTTAATTTGTAACTCGATACGACTCCTCCTTACAGGTTGTATTCATCCCTCCACTTCCATCTGTGTACTCAAGACTTTCTAGGAGCGGTTCGTCTTTCAGGATGATGCTTCAGTTGTCTTCAGTGCTTTGTGCTGGTCTGCATGCCACAGAGCAGGTCATTTACTCCTGCAGGTGTCCTGCTCAGTTCCATGTGACTGTTCAGTGTAGTCCTGAGTGTAGATAACTGTGGGTTGGAGTTTCTCCAGGACTACCGAAGACGGCTTTGTCCGCTCCAGCCAGACACTCTGTCTAGGATTTTGTGAATCTGGACACATTTCCAAGGCATTTACAAGAAGAATTTTTAATAAACAATTGACTTTGGAAAAACGCATTACTTTTCAATTCCTCTTGCATTCCTTCTGTGCTATTTACGGATCTTTCCTCTCAAAGTGTATTGCAGTGGGGCTGAGTCAAGTGAGAATGATCATGAGAGCCATTTAGTTTGTGACTAAGTCTCAGCAGTCCCATTGAGTGATAGCTGTGAAAATGCCAGCGTGACTGACAAGTCGTTAGTATACATCAAGTGTAACCATCAGTATCACCCCTGCACCGGCAGCTGTTCGGACTCTTGGATGGGCAATATAAGTTGGAGGAGCCAGGCCTCCTCAAAGGACACAGACTCCTCTATCCAGGGGGATCCTGATGAGGACACAGGTAAAGGCACAAAAACATATGTCAGATTTATCCTGACACAAGCATACAAGACATTAATGTTACAATTGCAGTTTTCTTCTCCAATCAAATGCTGTCATATGGCCTAAAAATGAAGATTTTGTTATATTTGTTGATGGCAATAAAAGAAGCTCTGTTTTTGTTCACAGAAAACGGTATGAAATTTCAACAAGAAAAAGTTAAACAGCAAAATAACCAAGGCTGTGGCATTGATTTAAATGTAAATGAACAGTCAGAGTAGAGTCTCCTGTTTTAAATCTTAAGGTGCTCTTTGAGACCCAAGGCTACTGGAGCAGCTGATAACAGAAGTTTTACATTTTCTCACCAGGCATTTATTCAACATTTCTGTGTTAAATAAATGCAGAGTTGGATTGTTTTTTTGGGACATATCTTTGTTTGACTCTGCTATTGTGAGCTGTTTTGAGCCAGTTTCAGGGCTTTAATGTAAAATAGGCTTGCTGGCAGAAGGAAATGCAAGGGGACATTCCTCGCTGTGCTTTTTGTGTCGTGTGGCTTTATGGAAGGTGCTCATTTGCTCTGCTAGGTCTTGGGTGGACCCAGCCTGAGGAGGGTGCTCTGCAGGGCCACAGTCTTCCATTACGGCTGCTTTTCTGCTTTAGCTACTTTAATCTTGGCTCATCAGGTGAGGATCCGCCATTGTGGCTGGATGCTGTGGTCATAATCTATGTTACACAATAAAAAAACTGATGGACTCTGATGGATTCGCTGCGGGGGCCTTAATCCTGGTATCTTAAAATCCAACCTGCCTTCCTTGCTTCACCATAGCAGCTGAGCCTGTTTGTTGACCCACATGTTGGGGTTAGCACTGTTTGATTTATTAATGTTTGTAGTGAGCTTGTGCTTCTGCTATTAAGCTGTGTGTGAGCAGATACACCCTGGTGAGCCAATAGCACATAGCAGCTCCATAATTAAGGTAGTTGAGTCCATCATTGTGTAATTATACTGTGCCTAGTGCTATAATACTTTGTTTTCAAAACACACAGACTGTGGTGCACTTGGCCTAATAAATCTGTGCATTTAGGCACAGCAGGCAGTAAGTCTGTGTTTGTATGGGTGTGTGTATCCTCGTCTGTCTATCCTGAACAGCCAGGTCTCCTGTGCTGTGACAGCCCTCATTAAGGATGGGGAGAGCGGGTAATGTGTTTCAAACAGATGGACTGAACAGTGGTACAGATGAGTTCAGCCTCAGCTAGGCTTACCTTGCCGCAAGGACGCTGCTGTGAAATAAATACTCAAACAGCAATTGATTTTACAGCATGGGGGTTGCATATTTCTCTCAGAATAGACTAGGGGTACATAAACCTATATCCTGTTGTCTGGGGTGGATCACAATTTCCAGTTTCTTGTCAGCAGAATTAGGTGTCCTGTCTGAAATGATACCCATTTGCACAACTTACTTGCACAAATGCAAAGCTAATTATATCCCCAAAATGGAGTTTCGGGGATATAATGGTTTTACCCTGAGCACCTCCGCCAGAACCACCGCCACCAGATATCCTTCGTGGGAACATAAGTAGGACAGATTTGGTTGGATTTCTTATCCCTTGATAACAAACATAGGGGACTCCTAGTGTTCGAAGTCATCCAAATGGGGGCACTTTAGTTGAAAATCAGTTTTTTGGACATAAATCAAGCAATAATAGGTCGATTAAGAGAAAATTTAGTTTATATTGATCATCTTAAAAATGTCCATTTTCTCGCTACCATCCAGAGTTCATATGGTGTCATTTTCATTCACTAGGTGGAGTTTTGTGGGGCAAAATTGGTTTCTCTGACCATTATTCTGCCACTATCAGGTTGATGTAGCTCAAACTGAGTTCATATCGATTGTCTAATTATCTTTCTTCATTCTACTACTTTGAGTTTATATGATGTCATATTTTGACACCAGGTGTTTTTTCCAAATGGTAGGGGGACCTTCTGTTGAAAAATCTTTTTTTTTTTAACATTAAGGAAATAGGCCAGTCGAGCTCAAACTTGATGCGTATTGCTCGTCCAACAAATATCTATTTTCTTTTCTGACATTATTTTGCAAATAAATTTCTGACATTATTCAGGCCAGATATCCTTCGTGTGAATGCAATAACTATCCCCCTTTAGCACCAACATAGGTGACCCTAGGGGAAGAACCCTATTGATTTTGGGTGTTTCATGAAATGTTGAAAACTCACTTTTTTTTTTGACAAAATTAATAGATATAATAGGCCAATCAAGCTCAAAGTTGGTTCATATCGATCATCCAAAATTAAGTTGGTATCTTTTTTACATTGTGTCATTTATTTGCTTTATTATATAGCAGAGGATTCGGGGGATTTTGGGGATATACCCTTGCCGTTGGCCCCGGACAGTGTAAGCCTTGTTTTATATAGGCCTACTTTAACCTCAAACCTTGACTCAGTCTCTGCAGTGCACATGGTTTTCCTTACCTTCATAAGGTTTAATTGCAGAATCCATGTCATTTTGGGCAGCGCCAAAGCCAAATTAATTTAAAATGTAAACGAATTAAGTGACCCCTAAAGATTACTTCAGACTCCCCCTCCCCCAGTCTAGTTCTTGCTGATTCCCAGTAGATTTCTTTTGCAAGTTTTGTTTTTAAGCTTTTTCAGTGTAGTGTGTGATATTCAGAACACAAGTATACAGCTAATGTAACATTTTCTTGCAGGAAGATCCACCTCACTCTCCTGAAAACATAGAGAAAATGTTATGATAGTTTTCTTTCTTTCACACATATGGTGCGGATAAATGATGAATGCAAGATGAAATGAATGTGAAATCATTTCTGATCCGCACAGTACCTAAGTCCTCTGAAAGCCTTGGGAAAACCCAGAATGTGGTATTGTGTAAAGTTAATAATCCTGTGGGACAAATGCTGTAACCTACTTCTGAGTTCTACTCTCATCCCCAGATATGTCTTTCATTTTATGCAGCTACTACACCGTGTGCATCCTGTGCTGTAACTTAGGTGCTAGTTTGTAGGACTGAGAACCATCACTACTGAAACATTACATCTTATAATGGTGTCTTACTTTGCTTCAAGATTTGATTTCAGCATTTCAGTAACAGTGTTTTTATATGCTTATATCATTGACAGTCAGATGAAGCGCCCTCAGAATCGTAATTTTCATCACCAGCTAAACTACAAGACAATTATGACTCCACACTGGGACATTTGGTCCACTCAACTACTATTTTATTTACACAACTGTACAATAAATTAGTCTCCCTTTTAATTATCATCCTAATTATGAGGAGATTAAGACCTTCAGCAAGCCATTTGAGAAACAGAATATTGTTACTGTGCCCATTTGGAGATGTTAGATGATGATGTGTTTCCTCACTGCCTGAAAAGAAAGCTAAAGTGTGGTGTAATTTGGATCTGTATTGTGGCTAGAGCCTGTTACTGCTTTTGATAAAGGACCTTTTGACCTTTTTAGGTTTACTTTGCCATACAGTACATATATCCTCTTTGTTACTGAGCCAAACAGTTTTATTTTACAGTGGGGTGTGAACACTTCTTAGTTGTGCAATGGATTGAATTTTATTCTGTGTCACTGTTGTTGGATCCCCTCAGCAGCAGTTGTAAACTCTGGATACATGCACAGGTTTGCTACTTAATTACATTAATGAAGTGTTCCTGATGCTGTAGGTGTGAATTAGTTTGTCATTAGGAAATGTTGGAACTATTACTAACCGGACAGGGAACCAATACTGAAACTTCACATATCCTATAAGGTTCTCTCTCTGTTCTTGTTTTGCGTTGAGATTTCATTTCATATTTCACACTACAGTTAATGTTGGCACATGATTCCCTTTTTCGTCATAAGCAAGGCATGTCATGCTTTTTCACCATTGCTGTTATGCACTACCCTATGATACCATGTAGATTTGAATGCCTAACCAGCATTTTACATAGATAGTTAATGTATCTGCTGTCAAGTATTTAATCATCACAGTAAGGGAAAAAGACACCCTGTCTACATTCAATTTTCTCAGCAACCAAAGTAAAGTGAGCAGTAGGCTTGAAAAGCACAAATAGTTTTCTTGCTGTCTTGAATGTGACAGACTCAATGGCCAAGGGAAAATGTTGAGATCCAGAAAAGGGCTTTTATTTCATGTTGTGTCTGTGTGTGGATGTGCGCACTTGTATTGAGTGTGTCAAATAACTCAGGCCCCACGGGTGGCATGGCTGGGTCAGCGAGCTGGCACACAGTGAAGGGGATGTCCCACAGTTGGTGCCAGTTTCCGCAGCCAATCTAAATCAGGAATGGAGAGAGAAGTTTGACATTGTTACAAACAAGTCATCGTTGTTGTCAAGGCACATGTATCTGTTTCTATTGAACCCTTGGTTTGATGTCTCTTTATCATACCCAGACCATATATGACATACTTACATGCAGACAAACACAGTGTTTAAGTCATCAGTGACCCTGTGGGCAGAGTGTGGACTATTGGAGTGTGCCTGACTGTACTGACATCTTTCCTTTTGGAGTATCCCATGCACATGAACGAGAGAATATATGTTTAAAATGGCTATAAAACAGCTAACACTGGGGATTTATGAGGACATAAGGAAGCTCTAAATGACTTGTGCTACTTTACAACTGAAGCAGTATGAATTTGGTCCTGAACAGATCAGAAGACTTTATTTCAATGTAAATTCAGCCTTTTTCCCATACAGTGCTCACTATTCATTCTGCTGTTTATTTAAGAGTACTCTTGTAGCATTGTGAATAGGTTGTTTACACTTTGAATGGAACAGAAGTTGATGAATTGAATGTTGCATTGACCTTATTATACAAAATGCTTCTCTTTACACTCTTGTTTTTTTCCTAATTTCAGACTGTAGCAGAGCAATCTTGTGCGTCAGTGTTTTCTGTTATATAATGATACAGTCTAACTTTTTTGTTGTAAGGGCAACTCGGATACATTGGCTGTATTGTTATGTAGTATCAGCACCAGCATGCAGGTTTTCAGCTATATCTTCTGCAGTGCATCTGCATTTGGACAGTCATCAAGTGGCTTTGAATCAACTGTCTGCATTTTATGTACATCTTATGCAGTATACAGCTCAAGAGATTTTATTTTAAAGACTGATTATGAAGTCCTGATCCCAAGTAATCCTTAGCAACTGTTTTAAGTCCTAAATCAAGTTCCTCTGGACTTCATATCCTGCCGTAACAAGCTGTTTCATGTGGAAAATTGTTGAGCCACAAAAGAAAATTACAGTCTTAAAGTTGTTTGATGTGACCTTTTTACGAAATATGTATTACCACATAATACTTAACTGAGAAGTGACAGGTTCTATACATGACCGATGAAACTCATTTACAGCACGTTGTAAAAAATTATTATATCCAAAATGGGAAAAATGAAAAGCACTTGATAATACTGACGTGAAACGACAGGCGTATTTAATATTT
Organism: Apogon hyalosoma; assembly: GCA_037367295.1. Classification (NCBI taxonomy): domain Eukaryota; kingdom Metazoa; phylum Chordata; class Actinopteri; order Kurtiformes; family Apogonidae; genus Apogon; species Apogon hyalosoma. The sequence goes on along the minus strand of JAPQRP010000005.1, from coordinate 29,468,041 downwards.
ACATAATCATGACTTCAAATCAAGAAGAATCTTTGTGCTTTCTCAAACAATGAAACACTGTTCCTTTTTTTGTGTTTGTGTATGCATGATAATTTAGGAATTAAAAAAGAAACTGTAAAGTTATTTTAGTGCCGAGTGAATTAGTCATCACTCACATAGTGTAGCCAACCACTACCTAATTATAAGTGTAAGAAGGACTCTTGTTCTTTGTGACAAACGCATCTGTCATGTCATTTTGAGAAGCTGGGAAACAGTGAAAATGTATAGTAGGGCCATAGTCCTTTTGAATTGCTGGCTTAGATGTATTGTTTGGCATCTGTCTGTCAGTCTTGTCCTTTGCAGCGGTTGTGCACAAAGTGTCAAGAGGATAACAAGTAGGCTGCTGTACAGACAAGATGAGCTTTGTACAACACTCTAACATGGGGAGAGTGGTACCACTCTTCGCTGCTCGAGGCCATTTACTCACAAGAATACTGTTGCTTATGCTTCTCTGTATCTTTCTCTGTCTTGTACTCAGCCAGCAAAGTGATGGCTCTCGTGGCTGTTCGTCTGTGTGTAGGATCAGTCTCCTATCTCAAGTGCTTTATAGTGCCTGTTTGCCTCGTCCTCTCTTTCCAAACAGCTGCTGTTTTCTGAGAACTCTGTATTCATCTAAACAGATCACAGGGATTTTTAGCTGTCACGCTGTCTCTGTTCTGATGCTGCTTGATGTTAGAGATGCTGACAAGTTGGGTATTTATAGCACTTTGTGGTTCTTGAGTCTATTGGTTTCACCCAAGGTGAACCTGCGAGCTGCCAGCCATCTTGCTCTCCGTCTGTTGAAATGCTCACTCAGAAACTGAGCTTTAAATGGATGCTAAAAAATGCAGTTAACCAATGTAGCCAGAAGGTCACTTGAAGGATCATACTGCTTTCAGCTTTGTTTGTGTTGGGTGGTTATGTGGTGCAGTGAGTGTCTTTGTCTTGTGTGACTATGTGTCTGGGTGTGCATGTGCACTATGCCATTAGTCCAGGCCTGTTTAGGTGAGGTAAGGGGAGCTGCAGAGGTGCTGAGTCCAGGTTGCTGAGGACTGAAACTTTAGTGGAGAAAAGAGGGAGTGGCTCCAAATGAAGGAGGCAAGGGACAGGAAATCATGCCAGTGGCCTTGGCGTCAGGGGGGAAGGAACAGGAGGGGTACCTAGGATGGTGTATACGTGTATGTTGTGTGATATCCCGCTGTAACGCTCCACCTCACATGTGATTGCCCTGCCCTCCAGTTTACAGACTAGCTTCATTTGGCACAAGTGTTTCCCAGTTTTTTCTTCTTTCCTTCAAAAGCCTGAAATAATGATCTGTGCTTCAAATGACGAACAGGTTCAGTGTGTGATAGATTTTGACATCTAATGCTGAGCATCAGAGTGCCCACAATCTCTTGTCATTCAGCATATTTTGTATAACCCAACAGGAGAGTTCAGAGAACATGGTGGAAAGCTCATTTTCTATCAGACCCCATGACTTACAGTATGTTGGAAGGTAGTTTTCTCAACTGCTTCAGCTTTAAAACCTAAAAAATAAGTTGTCCATTTTGAGATATATAGTATAGATAGTATAGAGCTGCATGATTTTGGCCAAAAGTAAAATCCAGATTTTTTTCCTCTAAAAACTCAATTTTTGATCTTGATTTTTGAGTAAAACTACAACACACAACAGAAGTTATTTCAGTAATTTTGTTTCTACTTAAGAATATAGTAAACAAATTTTCCTGTTTGTAATGAAGTGCAATTGCAAGAAATCCCCCTAGGGATTTGCGGCTTGGTAGCTCATAGCGTGAGTCAATTATGTTCAACGTGCTTTTGAACCCAGCTTTTTCTACTATACATAGGGACCATATCTTTTGCTAGATGAAATGCCACCGCGTCTGTGATCTTTTTCCACCTGGTCTCTGTCTTGCTATATGGGACACCACGAGAACAAAGCCGCTAATGTTACCTGCTTATAGGCTAGTGGTGGTATTTTAGCCGGCATGTCGTTTTCGTGTGCATCTTGCAATGCAACGCACTGCACCCACTCGGGCATGTGATGATGTTTAAGGTGCTGAAATAAGTTTATTGTGCTGCTGTCTTTGACTGATACTGCCCTCAAGCAGAGTTTGCAGCGAGGAATGGTTTGGTCCTCATCAGAAACTTCGAAGTCGTACCGATTCCACACGACCATCTTGCTCTTGCTTTCGTGTGTGGAGACCAAAGACTGTGGAGACTGGTCTCATAGTCAGGAGGAGGAGCCTACAGTAGTCCGGGGGTGCGTGGCCTGGAGACATGAGAGATGAAATTCGATTTGATGATTACCCTTTTTTAAACATTGTCCTAATTAAATCTGATTTTGATTTAAAATCGATTAATCTTGCAGCCCTACTGTAGGAGCATGGTTATACAATATAATGGACTAAAAAGCAACATATTCTTTCACTATAAACATGCAAATGGATCCTTCTACAGTAACTAAAACATAAGTAATATATCTAATAATAGTAATATATCTAATGTTTGTGTTAATCTACACCATGAGTATGTTATAGTATTTCTGCTTTGAGATCCTCCTAAATCTGCCTAAATGTTACACACCAGACCTTTAAATTAATCTATAGATGAAAATTTTGACAATTGAAAATTGATTGTAGTTGGCGTCTTCTAACCTCTCAATTCTTAAATGTTAATGTTTACTCCCTTAGTGGTACCTTTAAATCCCTAGTAGAGCTGAGCAAAATTATCAAAAAACAATATCATAGAATTTTTTTTTTTATTAACAGTAACAAAAAGAACATTCAGGAACAATTAACATCAGGGCTGTGAGACAGTTATGACTCCTCAGTAGGGCATTTGGTCCACTCAATGGCTCTTTTATTTATGCAGCAGTACAATAAATTAGGTACACTTTTAATTATCATCCCAATTACAAGGAGATTAAGATCTTCAGTAAGCCAGTTGAGAAGCAAAATACTATTTTTGTCCCCATTTGGAGATGGGAGATGATCCTGTGTTTCCTCCCTGCTTGAAAAAACATTCACAGGCTTCAGCCTGAAACTATTTCTGATAAAAGACCTCCAGACCATTTCTGGTTCACTATCTTGTACACTGTATACAACCCTGCTGCCACTGTGCCACACTGTTTTATTTTACAATCGGGGCGTGAAAAGCTCCCTTCTCATGCTATAGATTATGAGCTGAGTTTTATTTGTTGTTGCTGCTGTTGAAAACCCAGCCCTGTGGCGTCCCCTCTGCAGCTCTGGCTCCTGGTTGAATAGTTTAGAGGAACTCTTTGTGTGCTCATTTTTGTCTGTCTGGGTAAGTGGATGCTTGTGCCCATGCCTGTGCATTGTGCGTATGTGTGTGTGTCCGTTGTGCGAAGGACAATTGAATGACCTAGACCTCAGGGCTCCCCCCATAGATTAAAATACAAACCTACTGAACTGCTGTGGGTAGTGCTTCTATTAACTAGTTCTCTTTGCTTCTCCAGTGCCCACTGTTAGTCTGTGACCCATATTTAATCCATCCAGTAAGAGGTACAACTTCTGAAAGAAAAGAGGATTATTAGAATATTCATAATAACATAAAGGTCACTCAAAGCCTGCAGCAGTGTGCCAGCTGCCACAGACAGAATCATTGATGAACTGCTGTTAATTAATTTAGAATACATATATATATATATATATATATATATAAAATCTTGTGAAAGTAGTAACTTTGCTATCAAGCAGAACAACAGCAGAATAAATGAGTAATAATACAAGTAACTTGGGCTTCTGGTTGTGACTTGACAGCTAAATCACCAGGAATACCTGCAGTGTAGTGACATGCAAGTGTAGAACCAAGCATGTGGTTTTTTTTTTTTTTTTTTTTTTACAGTCATCTCACATTCATAAGAAAGGAAGAAATGTATGGGCTGATTACCAGCGGTGGGACCAGTAAAAATGAACCATCAGTGAGAGCAGCAGGTAGACACAAAGACATACTGAAAGGAGGAAAGCTGGCGCATTCTGTGGACATAGAGGAGCTTTAGACGAAGGAGCTCTGTTTTCTTTATAGTTAAACAGAGGAGGCATTCAGGCTAGGCACTCATAAATGTTTATGTCACCACACAATACACAGGCCTAATAGTCCCACCCTCTTCTAACCACCACCTACCAGGGCCCACATTAAACACAGTATAGAGCCTTGCTTCAGAGTAATTAAGTTGGGGCTTATTTCAGTAAAACGCGCTAGTCTGAACAAGTGTTTATTAGATTTTTTTTTAATCAGACCATTGTGAATTTTTATGAAATGGTGATGCACATACCCAGCTGTTTTTATAGGTTTACTTGACATAATAGACAGCAGAATATGTGTTTGTCCAAATTCAAAAAACTAAACTACATTCTCTTTTAACTACCTGGACAACTACGTTTCTTATTTCATCTAAAAGTAGCTTTATACTGACTGGCTGCCCTGATTATCCACACATCTACTGCCACATCTCTGCAAACTGAGCAATAATAAACCACGACCCAAGTGTCCTCTAACCTTAAAGCTTTGCTTTTTGTTTTTTTAAGTGATGTTATGACTATAATTGTTTCTCTTAACCTTACACAGTATCTTTCTGATATCTAATATTACTGTAACCTTATGACTTCTTTGCATTGAAGATACTGCCATAAAGCACAGCATTGAGCTACACTTCATTATGCCTGTATATGACAGAAGAGTCAGAGAACTGATCCTGTACTCACACACTGCTAGATCTAGCATTTCTCATATTGCACAGAAAACATATATGCATGATTATAACAAGTTAGACCGAAGCATAGTGTGTGACCTGAGATCTGGTTGACCCACCTACTGTTGAAGTTACTAAAGAATTGCTGTAGAAATATTGTGAATTGTGGTGTTGCGTTTGATTTGAGCCATGTAGTCTCCAGTGCGATTAGAAGTTGACATCATAGGAATAAACACACTTTAGAATGTAAGGTGTGTCACAGACAGATTATGTTGGATTATATTTTTATGTGCTCCTACATGCTGGTTATTATGCTTGTTAGGGCTCACTGCAACCTATTTTCAAGCCCATTTGTATTTTGTCGTTTCAATCCACATTGCAGATGTTGCTACGTATTGAGTGGTGGTCCTTTTGTTTTTATACTTGTGAGAGTCAAAGTAGGCGAGCGTGCTTTTGATCATTTAAGGTCAAAGTATGATCTCATGACTCAAAGGAGTAATGAGTTGTATTTCAGAACACAGGACTTCCCCTGTATATTCTTAGCCCTCAATGCTATAAAGCAGATGACAGCACTAAAGATGGTTAATATAACTGCTTTTAATTCTCTGTTGTGTGCTCTGCCCTTTCCCATCACAACCTGAACACAACCCATTCTCACTAAACACTTATGGATCTTCATTGTTGTTCGATAATATGGATCTGTGTTATATAGCGCCTGTTGTGGGGCCACGCTCTGTCAGCCACACTCCGCCAGCCCCTCTGTTCCCATGCAACCCCAGCACGCAGAGCACCTTCATCACTGCATTGATATTTTGCTCCTAACCATTGACCCGTGAATGGTAGGGCTGCTTTACCAGTTACTGGCATACTGAAGGGCATGTTTGTGGAAGTTGTAAAGTGTAGAATATTGCTTGTGGTGTATTTGTAGATGGAGAGAATAGGAGAAAAAAACATGTTCTGTCCCACAAAAAGTATCACAATATTTATAGCTGATTGATGTGGTAAAAACATTTACATAGTGTAGTTTAGGTGCTTAGAAATTGCTTGTTATTATGGAAATTACTGATGGTATTCAACCAGAATCTAAAGCTTAAAGATATTGAGCTTTTAAGCAGATATGAAGAATAAGGAGCATGAATGTCAAACACTTGAGTAGCAGCAAAATCCAAGGTTTGACAGTTTTGCTTGGAAGGAATTTATTTTGAATGTAATGATTCGGTTGTACACATCCATACCATGTTTGGTATCTCATTTTGCTTATTTGTTACATGAAATGCAATAGATGCTAAGAGTGCTGAGCACTTGACATTGACTGTAGTCTCCTTTAGTTACTTAGTAAGTGGAGTGGATGTGCTCATTCTTCAGTCTCCTTCCTGTAGCGTGCTCTATATTCAAACAGCACAGCTGGAAAAGTGGAAAACCTACCACTGGACTTCTTCCTCCATTACTTCTCTACTCAGCCATTAACCAGAGCCACGTTCCATACCAGGGCTTTCTGCCTTCCCTTCCATCCTTTGACATCAGCTTAGCTTGCAACACACACTCACCGCTGTATCCTATAGCCTACTGTTGCTAGTTGATAACCAAGGAAATAAAGAGGATTCCTAGTGAAAAGGAGCCCAGGCAGCAGGAAACCAACCACTACAATGAAGACAATAAATAATTCACTAAGCACTTAACTATTTCCTGTTAAATTTTCTCTCTTTCCTCTCTATTTTTTCCCCTGCTGTTCATCTCACGTGCCTCAGGCTTACATTCCACTCTCTTGCTCCACATGCAGCTTTCCTGTGGAGATATGATACCTGCCGCTACTTCTCTGCAGTTTTTGTTTTACAGTGTAACGGACAGTAATTCACTCCCTGTATTATTGTTTTTATAGACAAATAAGGCATCTTACCAGGAAAAGACACTTATAAACAATGCAGCATCCATTGAAATGTGTGCTGGGAGGGGTTTCCCTCATCGTCATACTGAGGTGTCAAGAATGTACAGAATGTACTCTGTGGAGGACTGTGTGATATGACCAAAATTTCATACATAACACATGTACTGTCAGTAGATTTTACATAAAATCACAGCAAAGAAAAGACCTATTTCTTATATTTTACATTAAATACTTTTATAAAGGGTTCTGAAAAGTAATTTTTTTGTTGAACAAAATAGAAAATGTAAATGTTTGACTCTGTTGGTATGGTTTCATGGTTTATATCAGACTTGTCATACCTAAAACACACCAAAGTGACACAAGTACTCTCATTATGTCTTAGCTGGTTGGGGCCGTTAACCCTTTCTCTGAATCTCTCTGTTCTGTCACATTCACTCTGCTCCACGTTTGTTTGTGTTGCTGTCATGCAGATGTCTTGCCTGCATACATATGTGTGAGAGAAAGCAAAGTGTCGTTCCCTTGATGAAAATTATTGGGATTTGAGACAATGCGATAAGTGATGGAGTGCAATATGAAGCAATAGTTCTTTCTCTTTTGATACAATATGGTTTGGCATATCACTCAACTGTAACTGATGTATTTTAAATATATACTAGTCTATAGCTCATACTCGCATCCATTTATAACACAGCTTTCTTGATATGAGAATGTCTTTGCAACCACATTGCAGGGTTGATGTCAGTGCTGGGTTATTATTCTGTTTATGTCTTGTATGTACTTGTGCCTGTTTTATGCTGCTGCATCTGCCCAAGAGGTGTGATAATTATATTAGATCTCAAGATTGCTTTTCAGAGCAGTAGTTTTTAATTGTCTCCTGTATATACTTTGAGTCTTTTATGTTTCTTCCCTCTTCAACAGCTGGCAGGGTGACCTCTGTGACTCTCATTGCAGCTTTTTCAGCAGACTCAACAAGTCCACATATGCAGGGCTTACACACTCACTTTCATTAAGCAGCCCATACTGAACAATTCAGCAGGAGGTGACAGCTGTGTGTGTAACCTTACGCACTAACTTGTCTGTGTCCCACCATCCTGTTTTTATCCTATTCTGAGGTGTGTGCTGGGGGCCAGGGGGTTGGGAGGGTGGGAACAACCAGCTGTCCTGTGTAGATCACACCTGTACTGAACAAGAACCAGGTCAATCTGCCATCCTGTCAGGGTTCAATCAAGATTTTGACAGTCCCATATGTCACCCGTTAGCAGTTGCAGCCACTAGACACACCACCAAAATATTCTTGTGTATATCTTTTAAGAGTATCGATAGTGAAAATCATGTCAATATTCCATTACTGATTTTACCATTTCACTTTTCTATCATTTCAGTTCTGTAACAAATCATATAAAACACAACAGGCATGTAAAAGAAATACTAACAAAGGTTTCAGGGTTACCTGGATAAATGCTGTGCAGTGCAGTGAAAATATAACCAGTCTGGGGCTGTTTGTATTGACTGGGATATGAGCTGTCCCCGTTTCATAGAGGCTGTCCTATAAATAGAAGAAAAACACACACTGTCTCTACTCTCATATCAAAAACTGTTTATTAGAAAGCAGTGTTGCAAACAGTTTTTAAGGATGTCTGACTATTGGCATCATTTCTGAATACTTGAATACAACATTTACATGCACAAACATAATTAAGAAGTTATTTGTTTGATTTGAAGAGATGATACATCAGTTTTGGCAGCTTACCTAAGGCAGGCAGGGAAATCCCTGTTCATGTTTTGAACTTAATGTGACTTGAGGGGGGACATGTTGAACGTACCACTTTAGAGTCGTGACACTTGAGCAGGTGGGTCTGCTGAGGTGGGTTTCGGCTGTGGTGGGGGAACCCCCAGGCTGGTCAGATTTCAAGGGAGGGTGGTGTGCTTGGGTCGGCGCTATGTACGTTTCGTCCTTTTTGTGACACATTTAACTATAAATGCCTGAATGCAGTGAAGTATACACTGAAAAATCAGTTCAAGTGGTAATACATGCTCACATATTGAACTGCTTTGGATTATTTATACATTTGCACCCCTGTTTGTTAGTCTCAGTCCATATGTTTGTGTTTTCTTATTGCATAAAGAAGCTTTAAGACAGTTCAGCTACTCGAGGGCTCCCAGGGACTCTTACTATACCACAGATTAGTGAGAAAACTCTCCCAGGCTTTGTTCAAGAGTTGTTCAACTCTGGAGTGTTTGTTTTAGATGTCCCCAAGGCCTGTTAGAGCTGCAAAGTGTTTAAGCATTTGAAATGCCTCTAAAAGCTGTTTACTTGCCTAAACTCTATTTATTCCTAACAATCGGAGTCTAATGATTCTCTAATTATTTTTCTCTGTTAAAAGTCCTTCGCAGCAGTATCAAAGAGTAACCACAGTAATAGGCTTATACTGCCAAATAATAAATTGCAATAGGTTTTTATTTCTGCTGTCTCCAAAAGATGAGAAATCAATTCATCTCTAAGACAAAAACGGGCATTTTGTCATTTTTCCTTGAAAATCAATGATTAATCAATGAACAAAATGAATGCAGATTATGGTCATTTTGCTCAACTACATTTATAGTTGATGGGTGCAATGAATGAATGAATAAGTTGTTACAGCTCCGATTTTAATACACCGTTCATTCTTCCAGTGTGTGTTGGTATAACATAAAGGTTTTTTATACAGCAAGACTCATTTGCAATAGAAGCAAACTCTTTTACTTGAGGAGTGACTTAATAAGATGTGTTTAGCAAAATAGCTGAAATTTATTGAACTGTTTTTGCACCACTAGGCTACAGCACCACTTGTGACGGTTTTATGCAGGTGTATTGAAGTTTGTGAAGCTGACCAGCATACAGGCATGTTTGTTTAGCCCAGAAAAAATGTCTTGTTTTCACTCTGTGGTTTCTTTGAGTCTTTTACTAAGTCCATGACTAGTCAGATTCAGTGTGAGAGACATTACAACTGATGATCTCATCACCTCATTACTCTGGTCGGCAGCAGGCAGGCAGCTGGGGAGAGCAGGGGAGGTGGCTGGTCTGGCGCTGTTGGCAGAGTGTGGAGGGTGGTGGACATTGCATGGTTTTAACAGAGCCATGCACTGTATCCTCTGTATGTGCTCTCTCTCTTTCTTTCTACTGCTGACTTTCTCTTTCACCCTGTTCATTTCTTTTCTGTGGATGATGTCATTTCCAGGCTTGGCCAGGCTTCCAGTGAACCCGCGGAGGGTGGGGGGGGTGATGGCCATTCTCAGAACAGATGAGGGAGGAGGAGGTGGTGGAGAACTGAATGAGCAGAGGAGACACAGAACCGGCCCCATGTGCATGATAAACAGCTGAGCCATGGGGCTATGGACAAGGATGTCTGTGGGCCAGCTGTATCGATCATAGCGGTGACTCAGTATGCTGAAGTCACTGCTTCTTACATCTGAGCTGAGATACTGGGCTGCAGCTGTAAACTCACACACAGTCCTTCTGGGTCTGTTCAAGTTATGATTTAGTGATGTTGGCCATAGCCCTTGTACTCGTGCCAGTAATGAGGGAGCAACAGGGTCAGACAGATAGGATTATCTGAGGTTGAATTCATATGGTGCTACAGGGAAATCCAAAGCATGTGTCCTACAGATTGCCATAATGTAAAACCTTGCCTGGCTGACAACAAAGCTGGCGAACACAGGTATGTATAGCCTCGGGGTATGAAAAAAACCTTACACTGGCAGCCCTAGCTGTGCAATTCACACTGTTTGGGTGCACTGAAGCAGCACAGCATCCCCTGTGGCTAAGCTACAGACTATTGATCCAGACAGCTGTTGAAGTGAACAGGTTGTCCCCTTTCACAGGGCCTTACTGTGTCTAGTTACTCTCTGATTTACTCAAACTCCATGACTTCTTTGGAGGGTTGACTGGATAGATGGTGTTTAACTTTAATTCACACCATCCAGAAAAAAGAAGCAGAACACACTAAAAACACACATTTTAAAACCTCCTACAAAGATGATTATATCTGTGTCACATTGTGGTTGCTTACAAACTGAGAGTGGACAGGTGGGTTGGTTACGAGACTGATGGAATTGACCCATCTGTGCTTGCAGTGTAGCCTGTGCAGTTACATACAAGCATGAACGACAGCAATTCAAAGGTCCAGTCTCTATGTGTATGGTAATATTTTGGATGCAGTAACAATGAGCAGAGAGAGGTGATGTGTGAAACACACTCATATTTTAACAATATTTTGTACATTTTTGATAGTTTAAGATTGTATGTTTGAGATGGATGAGTGACATGTTTCAGAATTATAAGTTAACATTGCATTTTCCTTAATGACCAAGCAAATATACTTCAGTTGTACTCACAAACTGTAAAATTGCTTACAGTAACCTTAAGTATGACTTTCTCACCAAATTGTACTGTTCTGGCTAATGCAGATGCATTTATGTAAATGTGAGTACTTGTTTGTTGGATGCTGTTAAATAGGTCAAATGCATATTTTGAGGTGACTCAACAACATTTCCAGTAACTCAGAGGTACATTGAATCATCAGTGAGCCTGCAGAACAGCTAATGTTTATTCTATTTGTGCACAACACTGATAAGGAAAATGCAGTGCAAAACAAGAGCCTGAAGGGTCATGAACGCCTCATCACATGTATTCATGTTTAGAAAGTCGACTGGCTGCATCAACATTTTTAATGAGGCCCAGAGTCGGCCTCAGCTGCCTCGGCACTGCACTTTGGCTTTTACTCGGAATAAGGGATGATAAGGATTAGGGGTGTGGAGATAGAACAGTGGGGTGGATCTGTGCGTGGCATGTGGATCGATGGTGCAGATGAAAGCACTGCCCAGCTGGAAGTCAGGTTTGTGGCGTTTTCCTGCTGTTGATTGCTATTCAGCATTCAGCACTTTTACGCTGAGGGCCATGGAATGTCAGATCCTACTGTTATGGAGCTGAGAGGAGATTACAACAGATAGAGGTGTCATTTTGTCACTGATAAATCTCCTACTTCCTGCCCGCTCCCTCTGCTGTTATTAGTATTTATCTCCCAATATAGTTTGGTGTGGAGAGCAGAGTTGAAGAATGGCAGTTAGTGAGTAGTCTGTTCTCCCGGGATGAAAAGACTCTGGGACTCAACTCTACTTGGGTAATATCTTGGCTCTCAGCGGTAAAATAACTGTGAAGTTACTCTGCTATTATGAAGCTGCTCTCAATTATGTACCATAAAGCAATCTCCATCTCAGCACTATTTAGAGTATTCCAATATAACCACACTCTTCTGCTCTGTCCTTGTCTGTCTTTGTGTGCACTCACACATCTGTGCACACAATGAACTGCAATATGAGCCTCTATGACATTGCCTGTCGAGCAGATTTATAGCTGGGAAGTAGATGAAATTCAACCATAACAAATAAAATCTCTGGTTTCTTGCTCTCCTGAAAGATACTATTTTTGTTTCAAGATCTTTGCCTAGTCACTTCGGAAAAATTTCCACTGAGTGTCAGTGTCTGATAGTGATACTTTTCAACATGCTTGTGCCATCTGTTAATCTAATTTCCCCCTGAGATTCTATCCTCTTCGACTGACCACTCATGTTTTCTCTGTTTTCCCTCAATTCATAGACTCACAGCGGTCCCATCTGTCCTCTTTCACCATGAAACTGATGGACAAATTCCATTCTCCCAAGATCAAGAGGACTCCATCCAAGAAGGGCAAGCAGCTGCAGCCTGAACCAGCTGCCAAGAACACAGACAAACCTGCTAACAAGGTGTGTGTGCAGTCATGTGCTTGCAAATGTATGTGTATTGTGGGAAATTCATCTCTTTCCCACCTTTATTTGTTTGCGTATTTGTTACAAGATTGTTTTCCTGTCTACTGTTTTTTTTGTGCAACTGTATTCCATTGTGTCTGTCTGTGCGTGTGTGCAAGCTTTGCTGCCGATTCCCACAGACTCCCAGTCACAGTGGCGGCTGGCTGTGCTACAGCAGGTGTCTGAACCAATAAAGACATGAATGGAACTGGGCTGTTTCCTGAATGAACTCCTCCGCTCCCTCTTAAGGTTTTTGGTGTAATGAGTATATTCCCCAGCAGCCCTGCTGTGAAAGACTAGAGACTCTGTTAAACCCGTTGCTGTAGTACCAACATGGCTTGATGCCATATTATTTGATAGATGGTACTTTGAGCTGCAAGCTGACTGGAAGCAGAACATGGGAATAATAGAAGCATAGCAGAGAATCCAGACTCCTGTTACGGTCTAAATACTAAATAGGTTGTTTGTAATAATTTAGTCAGTTCAAGATGTGGAAGAGCTTGTTTTATTCATCAGGCTGATTTTCTTTCTTCTTTTTTCTTTTTAACCAGAAGGTGAGTCGGCTGGAGGAGCATGAGAAAGAGGTGGTCAGTGCCCTGCGCTACTTCAAGACAATCGTGGACAAAATGGTTGTGGAGAAGAAGGTGTTGGAGATGCTTCCAGGCTCAGCCAGCAAGGTCCTCGAAGCCATCTTGCCACTGGTTCAGGTGGAGGCTCGGATACAGCACAGGTGAGTTTCACTAACAAGGAAGTACTCCAACTCCATTTTTTAACCTTTGTTCTACACTAGAGGTCCACCAACAGTAGATTCCTAATGGGTAAAATAAAAATGCTTTGGCACATTGATAGGATGATACTAATTGGCTAGTATGACCCTTTCCCTGGTCAGTCAGAAATTAACATCTTTGACTTTGAAACAGGAAAACCACTGAACAAGTCAAAGTAATAACCTCCTAAATACGCCTAGAACTGAACATCAAACTACTTGTAAAAGGTGGAGCATTTTTACATTTCAAAGGCTTCTTAATTGGACTTAGTAACTCTAATAGTGTTCATTTATGACTGTCAGAGCCAATTTCCATGAATACCAATTGTTTCTAAACTATCTATCTCCAGTTTAAACCATAAGTGGCATTACTCCATATTAGGGATGTGCGATAAAATGATATGTATCGCAACGTAACTTTCCTTGATAGAAATATGAGACATTCTTGATATAATTTCGATAGAATTCATCTGTCTATGTTTTGACAGACATAAGAACAGCCAATCATAATTAAGTAGCGCTGCACTGAACCAATCATGCTAGAGCCACGGTAAGTTAGGTTGATGCCCACAGCACAGGCGGAAGAGCAGCCGCAGCACAGCAGGAGATGAATGTTCCCTCAGGAGAAAAGGAGACCGAGAACTCGGGTGACCGGGTTACTGAAAAGTAGGGTATGAACCGTTTTGGTTTGGGCCTTTCAGTACAATACATAGATAAATGTTGACTATGTGAAGAACACAAACAGTCACTGCAGTAAAGTTGGCAAGAAATTCACACTTCGCGGCTCAATAGATCATCGGTTAATAATCACTGAGACACAAATGACAGCTCCATGCAGCTTTGGTAACACAGAGAGGAAACTACAACCCCGTTTACATCCAAAACAAACAGTCCTTAACGATCAGTAGACAGCATTACCTCAAATGTGGAGCCAGTTAGTGAGCGCGAGTTTAGGGACCGTCTGCAAAGTGCTAACAGGAAAATTTATACATACTTAAAATTCAATAACTTTGCTTCTACTCAGTGAAGTGGCACCAGATTTATCTGACACATCCATGAACCCCTTCTGCACACACTACACCACTCAGACTGGACAAATATCATACACAGATTAGTGAAAATATATGAGGTTAGAGGTGGGTGATATATATTGCCTACGATAATATCAAATATGTTGATTTAACGATGAGCAATTTTACATTATCGAGTATTCATACTGTCTCGGAAAGAAAACAAACGGACGGTGCATAGACGGTAAAGGAGAGCTGCATGAAAGTCCTCATTGGCTGTGTCTCAGAAGTCAATCAGCAGACAGGAGTCAATCTCGTGGTGACTTGGCAGCACCAAAACACAACGTTGTCTCACATAGAGGAAATCTGCAAGAGTCTGCATCTCAGCGGATGATTTCACAGCGAGACATGAGTCCATATCATTAGCCTGGAAATGGTTCGGTTTTAACTGATGTCAGTCAAAATAACGTTATATGCAAGCTGGGGTGCCATAAAAGGGGGCGTAGATGTGACAAATTCATGTGGAGGGGGTCCAGTGGATACAGGTTAGAAGTTGTGAAAATTTCATGCAAGATCCGCTATTTAATAGAGGAACAGAAGCCGGGAGTGGACGTTGAAAGCATGTAAGTTTCACTTTCGCTTCACCCAAGCATCAGTTACACTAGTTATGGACTGCACACCCACATATATAACTACTGCCCCCCCATCGTGTTTTGCAGAAGATGTATGAAGCACTTTAAAAACAAACAAGATTTGTTGTTCTGAAACGTTGTGTCTATCCATCGATGTCCTGGTAAGCAAGTAGTTTTATAGCATTTTTTGTAAAAAAAAAAAAAAAAAAAAAAAGGATATCATCAGATCATCGTTATCGGGAAATGTTTAAAAATTATCGAGATTTTTTTTTTTTTTTTTTTTAAACCCTAACCCTAACCACACACCCCTATATGAGGTACATCTGTATTTAAATGGATCTATATAGTGTCACCAAATAATGCATTGTTTGCTTATTTGTCTAAGGGTTTGTTTACATGTTTTCAGGGGAAAATCTAATAAATAAATGTGTGTATATATATATATATATATATATATATATATATACATCTCACACACCATTTTATTGCCTTTCCACACAAACTTTGAAGCGGAACGCACACAATATGTACCTGTTTTATTTATCTGAAACGGTTGTATAATGTTCTCTAGCACATCTGTCATGTTCAGTCTCTGACAGAAAATAAATTATATTTAAATCAAAAATAACCTTCTGATGTCTTCACAACTAACTTATGAGTGACAGAAAATTTACACTTGACAAAAAATAGTGGTTTGATTTGTATTGTGATATATATCAATATTGGCTGATATAAAAAAATTTATCATGATAAAAAAAAATTTCCGTATCGCCCAGCCCTACTCCATAATGAGTTACTTGACATTTGCTGCTTTTGAGTACTTTGCCAAAATTTTATCAGATACTTGACAACTTTATACTATAGTTAAGGCAAACATTAACATCACTGTTGGATAAATATATGAATTCATACATGATCAGATTGGCTGTTGCAAAATGAAAATTTCCCCACTGTGGGACAATAAAGGCATTATATTAGTTCATGTTACCTTTAGGATGTGGATTATGTGGCAATGTCAGATCATTTCACCCCGTGGAAATGTAGAGGTGTTGACATGGACATGTGGAAGGACAAAAATATGAGCTGCATCAGTAAAACACTGCATATGTCACTTGTCAACATGTGAACTTACAGCACAAGATAAACATTTCTTTATGTTTTAAATTCACAAAACAAGTCAGTGAGTCCACCCCCCCCACCCAAAAAAAAAAGCTGCTCCTGAGCTGCTCATTTCCTGTGTACTATTTTCCCATTCGTTCTTCCCATTCCTGCCTCTTGATCTTATTTCTGACATGACAGGTATCCATGCAGAACAAGTTTGAACTAGAGTGATGTGGAGTACCTTTTGCGTCGCAGCTTGTGAAGATTGATAATATGTTGCAACAGATGACATCCTTTATTTTTAGGACTTCCAGAACGTGTACAAATGTGATGCCTGAAGCCTTTACATTTGTTTTACTGATCAGGAATGTTACCTTCGAGGAGGAAAAATATACTGTGCAAACATTTCTAGTAAATTTGCTTTTGAAATTGTCCACTTGTCCTCATCGTCATGGCAGAGTTAACCCTCACTTTAAGTTATTTAGCTGAGGTCTTTCTCTTTTGGTATGGACATGTTAGAACTTCTGTTCCTTTGTCTTTGTGCGTCTCCCATCCATCACTGCAGATGAAGGCACGGAGGTCACAGGTGACAGATTTTGCATCTCACCACTCTGTGTTTAGAGGCAACTGATGGATTGTTTTCGCAGCATTGAGAAACAACCATCTGTGGAGACTTGACCTCAGTCTGATGGAGTCAAACCCCACTAGATTTTTTTTTTTTTGAGGGTGGGGTGGGGAAATTCAGCGTTCATGTATTGTAAACAAGACAACACTAGCTTGTAATTACACACTTTCTCACAAAGGAAGCTCAGTTCTTTTTGGCAAATAAACTGCTGTACATCAAAATACAGTTATGTGACAAACACTGAACAAAGTTTAGTTGAAATTCCTGGGATACTCACCAAGAAAAAGACTATTAAAATACATCTGTTTAACATTCAGAATGCACGGCAGAGTTAGATTATCTACAGTGATTTAAATCAATACTGGTCAAATAACTGGGTCAACAGTGGGTGTAACTCCTACTCGCTGTTGGCACAAAGTGTTAATTTGAAGAAATGGCTTATTTGCTTGAAGATTACTGTATCAGTCCTCATATGAGTAATCTGTAATAATAGTCACTGGTTATTCAAAGTCACAAACTGTATTGTAATTCCACTGTTACATGTATACAGCACTTAGTTTGCTTCGCCTTTATAGGTCAGACCTTACCATCTTTCTAACGGCTCACCCAGATCCCTCAGATCTTTCCACTAACCCCCATAGCTGCAGTCAGCTCGTAGTCACCGTAGGGCTTAGTTGTGTGGATATGGGAGATGGATATCCCAGCATTGTGAATCAGTCGCAGCATGTTGGTACAGGCCTCTGCCACACCTTGGTGTTAGCTCTGTGCTCATAGTTCAATGCAGGCAGAAACAACACCCTGCTTCCACTCAGCACTGCCACAAGGAAGCTTTACCCAACCCCCAAGGAATACCTGCCATTCCTCAATGTATAGTTTAATATATGGATGTTTCTTATTCTCATGTTTTTCTATGACCCTGTTCAGACCTGAAATTAAAATGTGACCTGAGCGATCTGTTCACTTCTGACCAGCTGTAAGCACATTTGTTCACGCCTGTCATAGGAATGCATCTCTAAACGTGCCTTGAGTATTCATTTTTAATTAGATGAAATGATCACTGCTTTGCTCAATGTGTAAATTAATAAGGATATCTATAGTGTAACATAACACAAGCTTTCATTTTCAAGTTTACTAGACTGGCTGTGTTGCATTTCTTTGTAGTTACAAGTGTGACCAGTAGGTTTTCAGAAGTGTTTTTCAGTCCATGAGGTAATGTACTAAGCCAATACATAAACATAAACAGAGATACTACAACTTTGACCAATGAATTTGTTTTATTGACATACTCTTTAGGAGTAATTGAATCTTCAAGTACCTAAAATAAGTACAATTTATTCTGAATTATAGGAACTGCAGATACTCTGTTTTGTCAGAAGGGAAAAAAGTGGTGAAGCATCATTTGGAGCCAGCGCTGAACACATGAAGGACCTATAATACATTTACATGTGTACTGACACTTTTGAACTTTCACTTGTATAGTATACGTAATCAATTCATCCCAGGATGCATTTGTGTCTCATCTGCCATTTGACTGGATTATTCAGGGTGCGTCTTAGTGCCAGGTCTGAACAGTGGCTACATGATTATTCTTACCTCTGGTCTAACATGTGCCCCACACACACACACACACACACACACACACACACACACACACCATCCCCCCCACATCCTTTTTGCATCTCTGCTCTCCACATTTTCTCTCACCTTTGTCTGTCTTCCCTCATTGTGCTCAAACCTATCCTGGCACCCCTCCAACAGCTCGGCACTGTCTTCCTGTCATAACCGCGTGTATCAGAGTCTGGCTAACCTTATCCGCTGGGCAGACCAGGTGATGCTGGATGGCATCGACTTGGAGGACAAAGAAAATGTGGCATCTGTCACCAGTGTCATCAAAGCTGTACTGGATGGTGTGAAGGTAGGTCTAATGCTGAGAGCTATCCCTTCTTGTGGTATCTGAAATTACACACCACAGTTTTGGGGATGGCTTTGAACTGGCTTGTTTCTGTAAACAGGAATTGGTGAAGCTGACCATAGAGAAACAGGAGCAGCCGTCACCCACCACTCCAAACAAACCAGCACCGCCTTCTTCCACAGCAGAGACGTAAGTGTGGCATATGCTTTCTGAAATTCAAATGTGCTTGTACACAGTCAAAGTACTTCCTTCACTTAGACAGCTCTTACGTGTGTGTAGCAGCGTGTCATCAGAGATGCCCTTGATAGATCGGGAACAGGAGGTTTCGAATAAGGCGGCTCCTGCAGCTGCTCCTGCAGAGGCTTCCTCTGACGTACCAGACGAGGACGTAGCCCCTCCTAAACCCCCGCTTCCTGAAGCCAAGATGGCAGAGCTTAGGTGAGAAAGACATACATGCCAAAACTACAGCATTGCACTATTGAACATGTTTTTTACTGGAAGATGGGACTATAAATTATTGGATCCTATTTTGGTAATGATGGACGGAACCTTAACTCTGGAATTTCTCAACCAAGAGTTGTCATGGGTTTTACTACAGTTCAGCAGAAGTGCTGGTACTTTATATGGGTTGATGACGAAGTCAAAAATATGTCTTCACAAGACCACGTTACATGTTTGACCTTCGTTCAACTTTTTTTTTTTTTCTGTTTTCCTCTGCATTGTGAGATACAGAGATGCAATGTGACAGTGTTGTGGCCACAAATATTGTGTGACCTTTTGCACTGTGGTACCAAAAGCAGAAGTGGCTGTGTTGTATTTTGTGATTCAATGTTGTTTCAGTTAAACATATTTTCAACCAAGGCATTCTGTCTGTGGGTGTGAAGGGGTTTCTGTGTTTCTCTCATTTTCACTCATCTGGATGAATCTACTTTTAAAATTAGAAACAATTTGGGGCTCAGTTTATTTTTCAGTGTATCACTGATCAGATGTTTGAGCCATCAGTCTAAGGACTTGCCGTAAAATCTCTTTTGACTCTCATACTTATAGGCTTACACACTTTTTTTTTTGGTCTGTGTACATTTCTTACTCTTTCTGCTGTTTCTTCCCATTTGTTTCATCTGTGGTTTCCCATTGGATTCTGTGAACAGAGCACAGTTGAGTGCTGACGCTGGCCAAAGACGACCCTCCCAAAAGGAGAAGTATGTTAGCCCATAGGATCATCTGTCTCCATTATAACATCCCACCCTAGACCCATTAAAGCTTCTGGATTGGATGAAAGTGCTTTTTGATGTGCATGGTTGCATTATCCCAAATGTTTGTCATCCTGGGTATTTCTTGAAGAATTCATCATCCAATCAGAAGACTGCCCTGTGCATGAATGTGTGACTGACCTATGCAGTGTTGTTTTTGCTGGTCTCCATATCATGGTCCTTGATGTCCCTCTCTTTGACCCATTTTGACTGTATTAACTCAATAAGATAATGTAGGTTTGATATGCAGGACAGCTTCATGTCATAGCAGAGAAAGGCTAACATGAACCACAGTCACTTTTCATCTCACTGTTGTCCAGAGGGGATGATAACATTCATGTATTCATACATGGTTTTGTGTGCATACATGTCTAAGAAAGAGTGTTTTACATGCTTGCCTGGTTGTCTCTATTAACTCTGAAAGAAATGTCCAACTTTGTTAATTTATTCAGAATTTTTTCTTAAATCTCTCCATAGCCCTCCACCAGCCCTGCCACCTAAGAAGCGTCAGTCAGCTCCTTCACCTACACGGGTGGCAGTGGTTGCCCCCATGAGCCGCGGCTCTAGCCTGCCCTGCAGCGTCCACAGACAGGTTAAGGTTTATCTGTGCTCCGTTATGATATATCCTCACGTTCAGGTTCAGACCATATACAACAAGCAGAAAGTAACCACCCTGTGACACAAATGTATTATTTATTTATGTGTCTGTCTTTGCAGCAGCAGGACTATGAGCAGGAATACCTTCAAAGACGTTTCTCTGGGGGCAGCCAGTCATACGGAGGCGACTCCCCTCGCTTGTCTCCATGTAGCAGCATGGGGAAACTTAGCAAGTCTGATGAACAGCTGTCCTCCATGGAGCAGGACAGCGGTCAGTGCTCTCGCAACACTAGCTGTGAGACTCTTGGTAAGTCATCTAGAAGCCCTTTTGAAATATGCATTGAAAAATTAGTAGTATAATTACATTCTTTTAAAACAACCTATTTTCTGGGGATCCACTTTTTTTAAAAATGATAAACCATTGCAGTCAAATTCACAATAAACCTTATATATGTCATAGGATTAGCTCGTTTCTACAAAAATGTTCCTGTCCATTTTGCCATTTCATCACCTCCTTCAAATGATCATAAATAGGTGAATTCAATTCAATTTTATTTCAGTTTTATTTGTAGAGCCCTAAATCACAACAAGGTTGTCTCACAGGGCTTTACAGAGTTAGTTGGATATAAACAAACAACAGTCAAATAAACAGCAATAATCAAGCATTTAGAAGAGACATGGTGTAAGTCAGTCCATCTTATGCCTGTGTGCACACAAATCCTGTTGTTGTTTCCAGTTCTTATATGCTATGACTGTGGCATTTAAAAAATGTACACTTGAAGCTTTCAGTCTTGCTTCACTTGGGTGCTTCTATGAAACCTGTGTGCCTAAAAACAGGACACAGGGGCTAAAAATTCAAATCAGGTGTAGACTAATTTTATGAAGCAAGTTTGGAAGCACTTTGAGTCTGTTTTTAAAAATAAATATTTACTGAGATAAAAGACAAACTATTTTTCAGATAAAACACATTTTTATATTATTTTACATTATGTTTAATACAAAAATCTGCATGTAACATGGTCAAAAGGACACGAAAATTTTATGCTACTATTTTTCCAATATCTTTAGTCTCTCACAGGTACATTTTGGGAATTGAACTAATTTTGCAAGGCAGAGTGTTTCACAAAAATGACAGCTGTTGCAAAATCATTCGCGATTAATATGTGTTTAATTGGGTGGGGTTTTGCATGTAACACAAGTGGACACGACAGGTTACATACAAAACCTAGAACGAGACTGCCACTTCTTTAAAAACCTGCATGTCTGGGTTAGAAAAACCACTAGGATCATCAAATTGAACACTGTGTCTTTATTTATAGTGGTATATAAGACCATTTCAAGCCATGTTTTCTAGACCAAATGCATTGACACCTAGGTAGCTTTAACTGTCCCAATTTTGGTTCTATTTTTGGCCCCAGTATTTGATTATAAATTCATTAATTTTGGGATGGCTCAGAGCAAGAGTATACTTTTTTTGCATTTATCTGAGGTCATCATTAGGTACATCCTGGGGGGAAATATGTCTGAATTTCTCTTTGGTTATTGGATCAGTAACCAAAGTGCCAGGTACCAAAATGAACCCAGTTTCGTAGAAGCACCCAATTACAAATATCAGAACACAGTCAATATTCATTACTTTCAAAACATTTCCACCTTCTTCAGCATTGTTTGAAATTGAGGTTTATGGCAGTTTACATAAGAGCTCCTGCAGTCTACCTGTCATTCATAACCCACACTTTAGGAATGGATGATGTAATATATAGTAGATATGTACAATTGAATTGCTATATATGGTGAATTTAATTCAATCTTTTATCTTTTCAGACAATACAGAGAATTATGACCCGGACTATGACTTCCTCCACCAAGACTTGTCTGTTGGGGATAACCTGCCCCCAATCCCTGTTGGAGGGTGCCTGAGCCCCCTTCCAGAATCTCACAGCGAGTCCTCTTCCCCAGTTCCCGGACAGCATCCCTCACATCCTCGCTTCAGTGCTCCCCCACCGCAGCAGCCAGAATACTGGACCCCCCAACCCAATCAAACCAATCCCTTGTGCCGCATTAGCGCACCTCCCGCCCTGCCCCAAAAGAAGCGGCGTAGCACTCAGACATCGTCCTTCAGTGATGGAGGGTCAAGGGTACTCTATGAGCGTTACCCCTCCCAGTATGACAACTTGTCAGAAGAAGAGTTGCACCCCACACCGCCTTTCCCCCTTTTCACACCCATCTCACCCATGCCTCAAACAAACGGGGGTGTGTTCGTTGCCCAGTACATAGCCAGCGATAATGCAGACGTCCCTGCCAGCCCACCGCCTCTGCCAGAAAAGAAAAGCAGACACAGTAAGTGAGGGGTTGGGGGTATAATGAGGGAGCAGTGACAGGCAAGTCAGAGGAAAGACCTTCAAATGAGATGAGGTACAGAAACACTAATAAAGGAAAGGATAAAGAAAGGAACAAGGCTTATTTAAGAGGGGATAGTGAGACATCGACTACACTTGGTCATCAGTTTATTGAAGCATGTCGAGAAAATATTCCACTGTGAATAGAGGCAGGAAGTGAATACCAGGATATGCTACAATGGGTCCAGCTCCAGGGGCATAGAGGGCAACATTTGGTCATTTCCGGACACACCTGCTACATCACTTCCTCTCATGCTACTGTATTAGGTCATTCCATACAGCCCTTCCTGCTTGTAGCTGTGTGTTCAGAGTTGGAATCTATTTAATGAACAATGAAAAGTAGTTTCATTCCAAACAGGATGGTTGAATTTTCACCAGACAAAACTTCTATGTGCAACTTACTTGCATTTAAAGTTGGTTTAATGTGAATTTTGAGTTTTGCATTTGAAAATGGTTTGTAATTTCATGAAAAAAGTTTTAGGGTTTTTTTTTTTTGCCTTTGTTGAATAAGTTCTGATGTTGTGGAGTCGTGTGACTGACCCCTGTATTTTCCTGGGCATTCCCATAATGTGCCAAAACATGGCTGTTAGTTCAAGTGCTTTGGACTGATGAGAAGACCAAATTATCACTCAGTTTCATCCATGAAAAAAATATCACAGCCATTTTAGACAAAACTTTATTTGGCTTGCTCAAAGTACTCTTCAGAATGAGGGTAAAATTTACATCTTGCATTGGCAGAATTGTCATCGTCCTTCCTTTTGCTGCCTGTCACAATGCACTACCCAGATCGCTTAGGTAACTTCTATTCCTATTCCAGAATGATTGATGATGGTGCCAGACCTATACACAGCACTATCAACAGTGTGGAGGTCAGGCTATACAAGACTAGATTGAAAATGGCGACAAAATCTACTTCTTCTGCTCAATTTATTAGAGCCATGGGTAATGTAGCCTGTAGTGTCACCTTCTGACCACACCATGCAGCCTAGTTTATTCACTCCAAACCACATTAAGAAAAATGTACATAATTCACATTTTGTCTTTTACACATTTTTACGACCTTTCAATAGTTGTCTCTCAATTCACTTGACATGTTATATAAACTTATTTAATGTTAAATGGTGTGCCATACCTCTCTTTCAGTCCTTCAATACATGCAGTTTGTTGAAGACTACTCCGAGCCGCAACCCTCAGTGTTCTACCAGATGCCGCAGAGCGAGAGCATCTATGAACAACGCAACAAGCGCTTTCAGGACATCTACGGCTTCAATGACTCCTTCAGCAGCACTGACTCTGTACACGAGCCAATGCAGCCTCCAGCATTGCCCCCAAAACAAAGGCAGCTGGTAAGAAACTTCTTCATGTGTCCCACTTTGGCGACATAAAGTGACTTTTGACAGCACAAAGAAAATGCTGAAATACTAAATTGGTTATCATACCTACTATCATGTGACAAATAGCACGAGGATTGTTAGTGGCCACAGTTTTCTGTCACATGAAAACAACTTTCTGGTGTAGAGCGTGCTGCTAGTCTCAGGCTCTGTGTGGTTTTTTTTTTTTTTTTTCAATGGTAAGAAAAGAGTGGGGAAGCTTACAGTCTGCACTCTGTGACCAAAGTACATTCCAGTGGTAATCCTCATCAATTTTCTCTCGAGCCTCCTCCTATCTTGTTATCTCTTTAACCTATTCAGCCCTTATTCCCTGAGTCTCTCTATCGCTCTTCCTCACCGTGTTTTGTAGCCACAGCAGACATCTATGAGTACACCGAGGTGTTTGGTTGTTACTGCAAGATAA
Source organism: Apogon hyalosoma (assembly GCA_037367295.1). NCBI lineage: Eukaryota > Metazoa > Chordata > Actinopteri > Kurtiformes > Apogonidae > Apogon > Apogon hyalosoma. The sequence goes on along the minus strand of JAPQRP010000005.1, from coordinate 29,443,519 downwards.
GGCCTCCCTTTATCAGCGCCACATCAGATCCAGTCCACTTATCTTAATCTGGGTCGGCGTCTGGGTTAATTGAGACAACTGTCTGACAGACATTCAGTGTGCTCAGAGAGATAGTGGGATACACCATAGCAAGGGAGAGGACACTGTGATGAGTTTTTTTTTTTCATCTAGTCTGTCAGTAATATGTGTATGTGAAGCAAATACCTTGATGATAATCACTTTATTTTTTTTTTTAAATAAGTTGTTGTTAGAAATAAAAGCATATGAAATTCTCCTTACTTATTCTCCTTATAATAGCTGTCATACATACCTGGAGGTGACAAACTGATATGTGGCTGCCCTAAAGCCTTGCAGTAATAATAAAGACAGAACACATGTAAACAGATGACAGTCTTCTTTGGGATGTGGCTAGCTATCACTGCCCAAGAAAGAAAATAGACTTTGTAGCTGAGTGGCAGGCCACCTCAGAGAGTCTTTCTTCTTTCTCTTTGTCTATTGTCCTCTTTCTGCCACCACAGCCATGTATTGGAGCCTTTATTTTTATCATTATTTTGTCTGAGTGTACAGTCAGACTCGTCTCTTCTCCTGCTGCAAGGCCTAATCTGGCCACATGTTTTGGACTTGATGAGCTAGTGGCCCAGTGGAATAAGCCTGTTTGCTGCCTCCATAAAACCGGGCTTACACGCTTTGCCGACTTTACATGGCTTTGAAAAAAAAAAAAAAAATCTGTTCAGTTGCTGCGTGGATAAGGGGGGAAAAACAGAGCGGATCATACTGGCCCTGTTTACAGCGTGTTGTAGTTGGCCTCGTTTCTCTAAAGCTTCTAAAGCTCAGGACATTAAAAGGAGGTTTATTGAACCGTCTCATTAGACATTAATATGTGTGACCTGATCAGGTCACATGACCCTGTAGTAATTAGGGCTTTCTAGGAAGAACTCTGACTGCAGCAACACTTCAAAGGTGGCTAATGTTTCTGCATGTCTGTACCAGAATCTTCCTTGACTTTCACCACTTTGACTTCACTACTCTGCTGCTGACTTTGACTAAATCTGCTCTAATTCAATCTTGCTTATTAGTGTAATTACCTGTCCCATTTCTTCTTTTTTTCCCTCCCTTAACACCCTGTTTTTCCCCTCTTCACCTTCCTTAACCCCCATGACTCTCTCTCTCCCTCTCTCTGTTTTCTTTCTCTCTACTTTCTTCCTCTTTCTTTGTTTCCTCCTCAGGCCTCCCACTCTTCATCCCCTTCTTCCTCCTCCTCCTCTTCTCTCTCTTGCCACCTCCAGCCGTCTGTAGCGGCCATGGAGGAGGCGGGCTCTGGGCTGGGCCTCAGCATGTCCGTCTCTAACTCGTACCTGATTGGCCAAGCATCCTTGACCACACCCACGGTGAGTTCCCCCCCATACCTCACCCCTCCGGCCCCTCCCATTCTCCACTCCAGGCTTGGGTGCTGTGTGGTCCTGGACTGGTCCAGGGGGTGGCTTGACCTGTGTGTGCTCCATATGTGTTACAGCCTGTTCATCTAACCCTTTGAGGTTCTTTATAGGGCTGGTGGTTTGGTTGCTGTGTGGTCCTTTTTTAATCATCCACCCATCGTGTGTATTTGCTTTGAGTGTGTGACTGTTGCTTTGCTGTGTTTTTATTTTCTGGCTGAAGCATTTGACACAGTGCGATTGTGTGTTTTGTGACTGTGTTGCTTGGTATCATGGTTCTGTGCAGTTGTGTGCTTGTGTGCTGCACTGAAGCATTCCTCCACATGACAGGTAATTCTTTGACTCTTTCGCTCTTTGAAGCTTCCCACTGTTATGAAAAACCTGGAACTGTCTTGATTTTTCAGACCTCATCTTTTACAGTCCTCGAAATGTTACAAAAATAAGGAAAATCTTGAAATGTTTCAGACTTATTTTGTCAGTAGAGAAATTCACAAAATAGCAATGCAAGCCTGTCATATTTAAACAAAGACACTTAAGAAAAAAATCAACTTGAATTGGTGGATTAGCATTGCTAGACCTTCACAGGAAATGTATTTATCAGGCTAAACCCCTTGAGATGCACCATCTCATTTTTCTATCCTTAGTGCCTGTTAAGTCATTTCTGTAGCAAAAATCAATGTGAGCACCTGTTATTTTGAATAATTGAAGCGAACGAGAAAATAACCAGTAGAATGAGAAAAGGTTGTTTAATTTTCATGCAATAATTGACTCAAGTACTTCTGTTCATGTGCTTATAGGTTGCAGATATTGGAAATGGGAGTAGCGGCCCTTGAAAAGACATGGAAAAGTTTTGAAATCTTATCTGTAAAATGTGTGGGAAGTCTCTTTGCAGTTGGCTTCAGAGATACAGTCAGAGTGTTGTGTGTCCAGAGCAAACGGATTCTAAACAAAAGCAACTCATCTAAATATCACAAGAGCCTGTCAGGCCTTTGGTCAGAGCTTATAAAAAAAATAGGTCTTTGTTAGTTACGTAAACCATCAGCAGGATCTTGCTAATGAATTAGCTCACTGATTCCTGTTGGATTGGTCCCTGGTCCCTCCTGACCATGACCTGGCAAAGTGTTACAACAGTGGTCAGAATTTTTGGAAAGGCTGACCCATGATGACCCCTTGGTGTGCAAGTCAGTGAGGATCTCCCTCAGGATATCTCCAGTGGAATGCAACTCTAGATGGACCTGATGGAAAACACATTCCTCCTCCTGCTCTTCTTTCTTCCTCCCTCGCATCTTCTTCTACTTCTTAGCATCGGCACTTTGCTACTTACCGTCCTCGCCACCACTCTAACTTGCTCGACCCTAAACACACACATGCACATGCCTCCACCGTCTGGTTGTCCGTTTCATTGGAATGTTTGAATTCCTCAACTCCTTGGGGCATGATGTTTTTGGGGGGATGTCATGGCGGAGGAAAGGAATGCCAGGAAAAACTTTGCATATGTTGAGTGGAAAGAGAAGGAATTATTCAATGGTTGAGTTTGTCACTGATGTCATCTCAGAAAGGATTTCCTAGTCTTATTTGTATTTCGTTAAGACAACATGAAGAATGAGTCAATTTCCCGCTGAAAATCTTCAGCGATGGTGCATGAACACATGCTTGCATTTGTGTGTCTGAGTGCGTGCAGCGTCTATCAGTGATCTGTGTCTCAGTGCTGGTATGCTGAAACAGAGCTGGTATGTGCTACATGTTGTTACAAGTTACCACTACCTCCCTGCTGACAGGCATCTTCTCAGCTGGCCACATTCAACATACACTTCCACACACTGTCATGTTTATCATGATTACATCTGTTGTGTAAACACATATACATACTCTCTGTTGATGCTAGGTGTTTTTCTGTTAAACAGTTCTGTCCTGTCATCATTCATGCTATCTCATCAAAGACGTTTGTATTGCCAGTGGTTCCACTTGAGCATTTTCTTTGGATGTTTGAGTGTGTGTGCAGTGCAGTGCATTTCATGTTCAGGCACATCACTCCCATAGTCCAGGTTTAATGGAGGTGTTGGAGAATGAGGTGAACACTTTTTTTTTCCCTCCCTCTACTCTCTATTGTTCAGCTTCTTTTCCTATCTACTCTGTCTTCACCTCTCTGATCCCCTTCTTTTAAGGCCTGCCCTTCATTTCTTTTTATTCCTGCTTTTCACCAATCGCAGAGCTTGGACCAGGTTGCCTTGACCAATGCCACCATTCTGGATGGCAGCGGGGGCGGGACCAACGGTTCCCTGGCTGGCTCAATGGGCTCTGTGGCTGTCTGTCTTCCTTCTGAGTCTTCTCTCACTGATTCTCTCCACACCTCAGCGGTGAGCGAACATACAGACAGAAGGATAGATGTGACGCGGGACAGGAAATGTACAAATCAGCTCTCCACAGATAGATTATAAAATGTGATACTTAACCTCTTTCCATGGAAGGTTGGCGTTAGATTACACTTGGTATTGTTGCTCAGATGTTATTACAGTGAGTCATTCACTTAGTGGCATCTTGTTGTCATTATCACTGCCCACAAATTGTCTGCTGTCTGATTATTGGTCTTATAAGAGTCCTAGTAGAGCATGTTGCATTGCATGTTGTTTTTGCCAGTAAACACTATATACAAATGATGCACTCCAGTGCCACCTGGTGGTCCTGATGATCCTGAGCTGTACAATACCAGTCCTCTGCTAGCTGCTATCTCTCCTTAGCCACATTCCCACCCTTAGCAAACACTCTTTTTGCCCCTCTGCTCCCTTATGCACTCGGTTTGTGTCCCCTCCTCTTTTCCTGTAGAGCGAGAGCGCGAATGACGAGGGCGGGGAGGGGGAGTACGTCAACTTGTACTCATCCAGCCAAGCCAATGGAGAGCTGCCTCTCTCCCTCAGAGTAAGTAGCAGACCGCCACGGGTGAAAGGTCAATTCCATTTACGCGTCACATCACTTCAAGATACGAATCGATGAAAAGACGTCAAGGGATTCGAGGCAAGAAGGGCTGTTTGACTGGCAACTCCGATCGATTCATGTCTTGAACTGAACACGTCGAAAATGGAATATGAACGCAGCCAAACCTGACTGAGCATGACTTCAGATTCAGAGGGTTTGACTGTGAAAAAGGGGACTCGTGTGCTGTGGTTGGTGTCTGTGAAACAGTTGTCCATCTGTATGTTCTGACTGCCAGGCTGGTGATCGCTGTCTCTCTTCTGGCTGCACTTCAACTGTAACGAGCATTTAACCTTGTTCCGTTCTAACACTTGACATGCTGCTGCTCCGAAAGGGATTCTCCATGGTTCACTGGCCTTCAGTTTTCCCAATAACATTCCCCATAACAGCCTCTGTGCTCCCTGTGCAGTGTGTGACAGTGTGTGTGCAGTTCTGTTTATTCCCTCGGGTCTGCGTGTGGATTTGGTACGTAGCAGTGTGGAGTTATGTAGGTGAGAGTGACAACAAAAGATTCAGATTTTTGGGTGTTTGCCTGTGTTTATGGTCTTTTACTTGGTGTCATTTCTCTGTGTATGTGTGAGAGAGAGAGATTTACCCTCTGGTATACTTCTGTATCGAGTCTCTTCTGTGTCATTTTCCCTTCATACTCATAATAAGCCAAACCTCCATTTTACCCATCTACCCTTTAAACCTCAATCATGAATAACGTTCTTTGGAAACATAGTGATAAACATCGTCGTCACCGCATGGAGCCACTCACCAGTGATGTTCCATGTAACCTTCTGTGCGCATGTTGATTATTTCTTTTCCCTGATCAGGAAACGATCGCAGCTGATGATGTACTTCAAGACCCCACCCCTCAGATGCCATCCAGCAATAGCAAAGAGGCTCTGGAGAAGGAAAGGTAAGGGTTTACTATTCCTCTGGCAGTACTACGGCTGGTACAGTACGTTGTTTCAGCATCGGTCTTGCAGTGTGCACTCATAGTGGGTGGCGAGTAAAGTAAACCTACTCAACTGGTCATGCTGTAACTTTGTTGTGCTTGATGGAACAGGAAAAGTTGCGCCGTTTTTATGTTTCACAACTAATCTAATAGAGTTGTCTGCCTGGATGTAGTCATGCACCTTTGTTTTTTGTTTATTTTTTTATCTTACTATGTATACATCCTATACTACCTGTATATATCCTTACTTGATGTACATATTTTAGTAGTATTTCAATAGTAAATGTATTTTTAAGTATTTTATCTTGTAGCTTTTGTAGATTGCCTACATGTTTCAGTATTTTGTGTGATATTTTGTACACAGTCTTTTTGCACTTATTGCTTTTGCTGCTAAACAGAACAGAGCTGCTAGACGAATTTTTATTGTTCCTGTGACAGTGATAGTAAAGAACTATTCTGATATAATATAATTGTTATTGTATGCTAATTTTTAAATGAAGTGAGCTTGTTGCTGGTGAGGGACATGCAGGATCTGCGTGTACAGCGAACCATCAATCACATCTTTTTTGACAAGTTTATTAAACAACCAAAGTAGGGTCCATCCCACTAGTCATCAACCTCAACCTGTAAGTGAGCAAAAAGGAGAAAAACTCAGAAAATAAAGATTTGGATGCAAACAGGAAAAATAATGTAATTTGTGTATAATTATTTAGATTACACTACATATGATATTGACAAAGACAGGTCAGTTGTCAACATTAACTGTAATTCACTTGAATGGAATTTCTTCATCAAAATCTGTTCAGTTTACAACAACACCCTCTATCCTTTGACCCCATGTTACAGTAAGGACATCCCCTTGCACACTTTATTCTGTCGTACTATTGTACTGATATTACAATGTCATTTTTTTCACGAATACACACAGAGATATTTTTTTCACGAATGCAGCCCGTAGACGTAGTGTGAGTGTTGTGTCCATGCTGATCATGTTAGTGTGTGTGTGTGTGTTTGTGTTTTCAGGAGGCAGAAGTCATCAGAGTCGGCTGGGAGTGATGAGGAAGATGTGGATGAGCTCTCCCTCATAGACCACAAAGAGATCATGAACAGGATAACACTAAAACAAGAAGTAAGTTAACTGTCACTGCTAATGCTGTGGACTGTTTTTATGGCTGCTGTTACCAGCACACACAACACAATTTGTCTTTTTAGTCCAGCATGGGGCTATGGTCGCTGAGAGTCATTCCAAGAGAAATCAGATCCAAGGATTGGTCTTATAAAAGTGCTTTGGACTGGTTTATAGTGTTAGGCCGGTCTCAAACTTGTTCTTGGATCAGTCTGATGCAAGTTTGTTAATAATAATAATAATAATAATACATTTCATTTATAAGTGCTTTTCAGGACACCCAAGGACACTGCAACAGAGGATAAAACAGACAGTGCATAAAATACAAAGAAGTAAACAAATAGATAAAAGAAAAAAATTATAATACATAAAATAAGAATGCAAAATGGAGGGCTGAACTTTTGGTGGGTAGGTTATTCTGAAGAGGTGAGTTTTGAGTCTGGATTTGAATGTGGGGAGAGAGTCACTATTATGGATGGATGGTGGGAGGGAGTTCCAGAGCTGGGGCGTAGAGCGGCTGAAGGCTCGGCCTCCCATGGTGCTGAGGCGGATGGAGGGCACAGTGAGCTGGATGGATGGAGGAGGACCTGAGGGAACGAGCTGGAATGGTGATATGAAGGAGGTCTGACAGGTACTGAGGTTATGGATAGATTTGGAGGTGTACAGAAGGAGTTTGAATTTGATGCTCTGTTTAACTGGGAGCCAATGTAGTTCCTGGAGGACGGGGGTGATGTGGTGGAAGGAGGGGGTTTTGGTGATGATGTGGGCAGCAGAGTTATGGACCAGTTGCAGCTTATGGAGGGACATAAATAAAAATACTGATGTGTTTTAAGCCTAAAGGGGCACAACCCCACCCACAGGCTCCCTTAGAGCTAAGGGCATGGCAACACAGTAGTTACACTAATCACAATTTGTCATGTGTTTATGGTTTAATTTTGCTGAATGAGAAATAAGAAGGTAAAGTTTAAGAATCCTTGAAATACTTTTTCTTTCTTTTTTGTTTAGAAATATGAATACTGTGAATTTAATTCTACTAGTTTTACCAGTTACAATTCTTCCTTAAACTAAAGGTTTTCTGTAAGAGTGAAGTGACCGGAGTGGTTTGAAGTGATGGGACTATCAAGCTTGTTGTAATTTTATCAAGAAATCTGAATAAATGTGTTATACTTAAAGCTGGTTGAGAATTAAAAAGCTTTGTTTAACAGAAAACATTTAGGAGTGTCTCAAATCTAACTATTAGTTCAACCGCAAGTTATACTCTGTCCTGGCTTTGCATACTTATGGCCGTTACTGGCCTCTGGAGGTAGGTTTTAGAAACTGCAGAGCTGGAAATGACAAACCGTCCTCCTCCGCCTCCTCCTCCTCCTTTGTCCTGTGCGGTGCAGTCTGATGGACAGATATGTGAAAATGCAGCTCTCCACTCTGCGAGGTTAAAGGCAATGGGACAGTACTGGTTCAGAAAAGAGGTAGACAGACATGAGAGACGGAAGGAAGAAAGATTTACAGCCTGCAGTGACATTTAGGGCTGGTATAGAAGACATATTGCAGTGCACTGCCGGTGCTTTTATCATGCACAAGTCAGACGGCTTCCTTCGTCATCAGTGGAGCTGCTGCAGGACAGGGAGAGGTGGGGGGTGCAGAGAGGGGAGGAAAGGTGCAGGCTTCAGTTTGGGCTAGACTGCATTACTTCTCACCACCTCTAACCATCCACAGCTTTCTTTTGCTCCGTCACATGAATTCATCTCTCTCTGGTGTTCATTCTCTGTAATTCTCTGCATCTCACTCGCTGCCTTTACTTTTTTTTTTTTTTTTTTCACAGAATGACGACGGCCCTGATGTTCGTGCTGGATCAGGGGATATTCTGTTAGTTCATGCTACAGAAACAGACCGCAAAGGTACAGTACCCAGACTCTTACTTGTTGATTTCTAAGAATATATTTGTCTTTTTTTCTGTATTAATTTGATTCTTAAGTTTAGCTGATGTGTGATTATTCAGCTGAGAAGATAAGTAAATAGCCTCTCTGGTTCACTTATTTGCAGTGTGCTGTTTTGTGTGTGCGTTGTCTGCTGTTTTAGCTGATGTGTTTTCAGCTTTAGATCGTTAATTGGGCACTTTGGCTCACACACAACTAAAATGCACTGCTTTTTTCTGTTTTTGCCTGACAGATCTTGTTTTGTACTGTGAAGCCTTTTTGACTACATATAGGACTTTTATAACCCCCGAGGACCTCATTAAGAAGCTACACTACAGATATCCTTTTTCAAATCACTCAACATGTCACTCTGAGTCTAATCACCGTCTGGAAGAACATACTTTCTTTTTTCTTTTCTTTTTTTTTTAAATCCTGAAAAGGCATGTTTATTGTATCTTATGTGTTAAACACATGTATTGATGTACAAACAGTGTAACTATAACTCTCTGCTGTTAGATTAACTACAGAAACACAAGGTTCTGGTGACCACTTGCTGGGCTCATAAGCATTTTATTAAGTTTAATTAGAAGACAAGAAAAAAAAGCAATTTGTTTTTCCCTTTTAAGATTCTCAAGCAATGATCAAATCAACTCACAGTCCAGTGACAAACATGACTGCAGTATATTGATCTGCTGAACCCACAATGAACACACATAGATATAACCCAGTGTTTTTCAACTTTGGGGTCAGGACCCCACGTGGGGTCACCTGAAATTCAAATGGGGTCACCTGAAATTTCTAGTAATTGATTAAAAATATATATATATGGTGAGTTGAGAGAGACAATCACCATCCATTAAAGATATGACAAACTCTGAAGCTGAAACTGAAGCATTGTGGTACTGTTTATCTGTCAAATGTTCAAACTGAAGCACTGTGGTACTGTTTATCTGTCAAATGTTCATTGTGGTC
>JAPQRP010000005.1:29376645-29407730 GCA_037367295.1 Apogon hyalosoma | reverse complement strand
AGTTTGTCATCTTTTCATGGTCATCAGATATGACCCATTTGGATGTTCAGAGGCTCCGTAGTGAACGTGGAAACACTAGCCCCTTTTACACAACACTTCTGTTATGGGAATATTTTGCTTTTATTACAAAACGACGTCTGTGTAAACGAAATGGTGGATCATTTGGTTCCACCTCTGTCATGGCTCTGTAATGCATCTGGAGGTTGTAACAAAGCCATGATAAAGGTGGAATCATGATTCCGGAACACTATGGAAAAGGAACACCTGTCGTTCCTCAACCAAGGTGTGACATTTTGATGAAGTATTGCGTGTGCACTGGGGAGATTTAATAATGAGCGCGGGCCATGTACAGTAAACAAACATATCAACGTGACCAGAAAGATGTTGAACTGGGGAGATGCCGAGATCTGCAAGCTGCTGTCACTTCGTGCAAAGGACTCTATCCATGCTAACATTTGTGGAATGGTGAAAGACTGTACGACTCTGCTTGGGGTATTTTTGACATGCAAGTTATACATCATACTATAAGTTGCACTGCATCACTGCCCCTTTGATTCCAGAACAGAGGGCCGTTGTGTAAAAGTCCAGCCTGTCTCACCCCTGTTACTCTTTTGGCTGTGGAAATCAGTCAATGGTGGAAAAAAGATGGGATCACCATCTCACCTTTTTTCCAGAGTCTCTGTGTACAAGTGGCTACTGTCATCTTCTACAACACTGATTCACCAGTAAAAGCCATGGAATTTGATAAATGACAAATGATAACTTTAAATGATGAATGATCACTTATTCTTCAATTTTCTCTGTTTTAATATAATAACCCTCAACTTTAATCTGAGCTTTTATGAACATCTACATGAATAGTAAACTAAGTTTAGGAAAATCCTTGATTTTTCACTTAAAAATACAAAATACAGAGGATAATATCAGAGTAAATGGTGATAAATCACTTAAGAAAGGTTATATATAGAGAAAAAATAATGTGGGAATCACCACAAAAGTAGCACTGGGTCTTTATGGGTTAAGCATCTGGTTGAAATTAGCTTTGCTTCAGTTTGTCAGGTGATGTCCTTCTTACAGCTTACCTCGTACTGCATCTTTTGCACTTTTTTTCCTTAGTATTTGTTTCTTGTATTTTATGTATTGTCTTTTCATCCTTTGCTGTACAGTGTCCTTTGGTTTCATGAAAGGTGCTTAGAAATGTGTTATTATTATTATTATTATTACTGAAAACCAAAATAGGATGTTAATGTGAAACCAATGGTTGTTGCTGTTTCTGAACTGATGACATGAATGATTGTGATCATGTTACACTGGGCTTTAATTGGGCTGTAATTTGTTGACATTGATAGTTTTATTAGGCATAATTGTCCTTTGCTGCTCTGTTCTGCCATTCTGGTTTGATTCGGGTAGCTCAGCCACTGCTCCATGTTTCTCTGCTGTGATCAGATGTGTGTTTTTAAGAACTCCTATGCACATTGCTCAATGCAGAGACTTTATTAGAAGGTTTTCATTATAGATGTGTTGCAGTGCAGCGTAATGGAAACTGCATTAGTGTCAGTGATTGCACTTTTGTGATATAATACCATGTGAACTATCATAGTTTGAGATGCTTTGGCAACTGCGGGTGTCACTGTGTTCTGTGATTTCCAAGTGGATATGAAGCAGTGGTCTAGCAGAGCGCATCCAGAGCTGCTGTACTGCCTTTCTGGTTTGAACTGGATCAAACAAGGCTTTTTGTGTAATCACTGACCAGCTATCCTCTTTCATTCTTTTCCTGTAAATAAGGGGTAAGCTGAAAAGACAGGGATATTCTAACCAGAGTTTCATTTAATAAACTTTGTGTTAAATAGGGGATCACGAGACCATGAGATAGGGTTCGTCTGCGCTGATGTTTTGGTATTTGTCTTTCCTAATAACTTAAAAGCAAAAAAACATAAATCTGCTGAGATTGCTGTTTTTTTAAATCTTGCATTGCGTACACATATACAGTGCAGGGAAGTAGTCTAGTTGTGGTTTGACTGAGTTAAGCAAAAATGGACATCTGGGATAGTGTTTCAGTTTTGGGTTCATTTGATATGTGCTTTGTAGCCTGATCTCACATGATTCATTGGTGTTCACATTAAAAGGCAAAACTGATGATCTTTACTTGGTTTTTGCTTCCCGTTATTCTGATAATTTAATTGTGCAATAAGTCAGTGTATTAAGATTGAAAGGTCTTTTTGTGTTGTGTTCTTGTGCTAAAGATTTATTTTGTATCAATTTAACCGTGATAAATGGTTAAAAAAAAAACAACCTTTTTTTGCATATGAGCAAAGATGTAAAAACTAGCAATTATGTGAACCTGTGTGCTGTCGCGGGATCTGTTGTCCTTTTTCTTCTGACTTTTTTCGTGGTCTCTGAACTGCAGTGTGCTGTTGGCATATACAGGACACTCAGGATGTTAGTGGACTCTTCAGAAAATATAAGGACTGTCCCTTTGGTGTGCCATCTCTCTGGTAACCTCCACACATGCTGACATGGCATCATAAAGATGATCTAACTGTAACTGGAGTTCGGTGTGTAATTGTATACAGGACAAATTAATCCCTCTGAGCCAGAGGTTATAGAAATCTGTGTGATTTTGTTAAGCCCTGGATCATTTCATCCAGTCAGAATCATTTCAGTGTAATACAGAACAATGGAGTAGTTGATAATAGAAGCTTATTTCATATCAAACCAAGTTATTATCAGAAAACGGCAAAGGTTGTACAAAATTTTTAATTATCACTTTACAATGCAACCTTTTTGCATGTCTTTGTCTTGTTCTGTGAGTTTTAGCAGTGGAGAAATAATACTTGGACTGTTGGATCTGCTTAGTGTTATCTTAGTGGTGCAAAGTTTGTTGCAGCTGTCTTTTTGTTTTATTAAATTATTCATGATATACCTTGGTCTCAGAACGTTAGCTTCTTTTAGATATTTTCCCATTTAAGTGCTTGCTTTTTGGATTGTATTCTGTTATCCCAAAGTTGGTTTTGTTGAGCTTTTAACTGATGACTTTCTGGTTACGTGGATGTACAGAATGTGTATATTGCTACAAGCATCGCGTAGCATTACCATAGCAAGACAGAACAGTACAGTAATAGGCTACAATGGTATCCTTGATGTTCAACATTGTATATACTGATACTGTCACATTTTGTTTCTTGGTATGAAAGTAGCAATTTGTAGTTCAGCTTTATAACATTGATTTAAAGCTGTAGGAGGTGGAAATGATCTAATTTTGTTTCATACCACAGTCAAAGCTAGAATATCAGGGTTAGTGAAGCTTTTTTGACGAGCCATGAAATAGAGCAGTAGAATTGCATTTGAGGGAACCAGTAATCAGTGCTTAAAGCTGTCAGTCACATATTTAAGACCTGACCTCTATAAAAACACCTATGATTAGCCAAAACCTCCTGTCACAATGGTGGGTTTTCTACAACACAGCAAAGAGGAGGTGCAGCAGTCTAACTTCCTCTATAACCACTAGAATTACAATATGCTGAAAGGTAATTATGAAATTTTTACCCAATGATGCCAAAAAGTATTACACACTGAAGGTTTAAGAAGCAACTGTCTGCACAGTAGCTTTAGCTTTGAATTGTAATTTTATAGGGTATTTGTCATTGTCAGTCTTGAATCCCAGCTCCACAGACAAAAGGTGATAAACTGTTGTAAGATTTAGAAATTCACTGCAATTAGTATGTATAATAATGAGGGGAAGTGCCAGTGCTTGGTCCAGTAAATAACTAAATAATTCTTTGGGACCGAAGTTTTCCATAGGATACATTCAAATGAATGCAAGATTTGCTTGTTCTGAACATGTTTATTTTGGGACTTTTCTTAGTTAATCCAACATGCAGCAAGTGCATTGAGGGTTACTGTGTATACTAGAAATGCCAGCATTGTATTAACTGTGTGTGTTGTGTCTTTCTCTTCAGATAAACCATCATGATTCCCATCACAGAACTCCGGTACTTTGCTGACACCCAGCCAGCATACCGTATCCTGAAGCCATGGTGGGACGTTTTCACCGATTACATCTCAGTTGTCATGCTGATGATTGCAGTGTTTGGTGGGACTCTGCAGGTCACACAGGACAAGATGATCTGCCTGCCTTGCAAGTGGACGGTCAACGCAACATGCGAGGCAAGGCCCGTCTCAAATGTGACCATTCCCTACGCACCAGAGCCCAAAGGAATTCAGTATGACCTTGACCGTCATCAGTATAATTATGTCGATGCTGTCTGCTATGAAAACAAACTACACTGGTTTGCCAAATATTTCCCCTATCTGGTGCTACTCCACACCCTTATCTTCCTGGCCTGCAGCAACTTCTGGTTCAAGTTCCCCCGCACAAGCTCAAAACTGGAGCATTTTGTCTCCATTCTCCTCAAGTGCTTTGACTCCCCATGGACAACAAGGGCTTTGTCTGAGACCGTGGTGGAGGAGAGTGACCCCAAGCCTTTGGGGAAAATGAACGGCTCAATGGACAAGAAGGCATCTAGCGTGAGCGAGGACGTTGAAGCGAGTGTGCCGATGCTGCAGCGAACAAAGTCACGAATTGAACAGGGAATAGTGGACCGCTCTGAAACTGGGGTTTTAGATAAAAAGGAAGGAGAGCAGGCCAAGGCCCTTTTTGAGAAGGTGAAGAAGTTCAGGATCCACGTAGAGGAGGGTGATATAGTGTACCGTCTTTACATACGCCAGACCATCATCAAAGTTATCAAGTTTATACTCATCATTAGCTACACAGCCTACTATGTACAGAATATCAAGTTCAATGTAGTGTGTAATGTATTATCCATGCAGAAGCTAACAGGTTATGGCATGTTCTATTGTGCTCACCCATTAGCAACTCTTTTTAAGATTTTAGCTTGTTTTTACATTAGTTTAGTGGTTGTTTATGGCCTGATTTGCATGTATACACTTTGTTGGATGCTCAGCCGCTCCCTCAAACGATATTCCTTTGAATCAATTCGTGAGGAGAGTAGCTACAGTGACATACCTGATGTGAAGAATGATTTTGCCTTCATGCTACACATGATTGATCAGTATGACCCCCTCTACTCCAAGCGCTTTGCTGTCTTTCTGTCAGAGGTGAGCGAGAACAAGCTAAGGCAGCTGAACCTTAACAACGAGTGGACGTTGGAGAAGCTGAGGCAGCGCATCACCAAGAACTCCCATGATAAACTGGAGCTACATCTCTTTATGCTTAGTGGGATTCCAGACACAGTGTTTGATCTGTTAGAGTTGGAAGTGCTCAAACTGGAGCTAATACCAGATGTAACTATCCCTCCAATCATTGCCCAGCTCTCCAACCTGAGAGAGATGTGGCTCTATCACACACCAGCTAAAATTGAGGCTCCAGCTCTGGCGTTCTTAAGGGAGAACCTGAAGTCTCTCCACATCAAGTTCACAGATATAAAGGAGATTCCTCTGTGGATCTACAGCCTGAAGAACCTCAGTGAGCTGCATCTAACTGGGAACCTTAGTGCTGAGAACAACCGCTTCATTGTCATTGATGGTCTTCGAGAGCTGAAACAGCTCAAGGTGTTGCGTCTGAAGAGCAACCTGACAAAGTTGCCTCAGGTGGTTACAGATGTTGGTGTGCATCTGCAGAAGCTTTCTATCAATAACGAAGGTACCAAGCTGATGGTGCTCAACAGCCTGAAGAAAATGGTGAACCTAACAGAGCTTGAGCTTGTTCGCTGTGATCTTGAACGCATTCCACACTCCATCTTTAGTTTGCACAACTTGCAGGAGATCGACCTGAAGGACAACAATTTGAAGACAATAGAGGAGATCATCAGCTTCCAGCACCTGCACCGCCTCGTATGCCTGAAGCTGTGGTACAACCAGATTGCCTATATCCCCATTCAGATCGGCACCCTTACCAATATGGAGAGACTGTACCTCAACAGGAACAAGATCGAGAAAATCCCCAGCCAGCTCTTCTTCTGTCGCAAGCTGCGCTTTTTAGACCTGAGTCACAACAACCTGACCAGCATCCACGCTGATGTCGGCTTCCTCCAGAACCTGCAGTACTTTGCAGTGACTGCAAACAGGGTGAGAAATCAGAGTTTGTTGTACTTTCTTTGTTGTTAAAAAGAAAAGTAAACCTCTTCAGCCTTTCTTTCAATCTTTCTTCTTATCACATGTGAAAGAGATATGATAGATAAGGTGTTTGCAAAGGTTGGGACTTATAAAAGATAAGTCATGAACAGGTTGGGCATTATGGTTGTTAAGATTACAACATGAATGAGACATGTATTGTTTGTTTATTTGTTTTAAAAATTGACTTTAATAGTTTATGTTCTCAAAGTACACACTCCAAAAAAAGGTTGATGATACTGATATAATTAATAATGCTGTGTTATGATCAAGTTTCTTTCAAGAAGTTGTGTCTAAGAGGTTTTTTTTTTTTTTTTTGTTTGGCTGCCTGCCTATCACATAAAAGACATCCTGTGCAGAATAAAGTGTACTCTGTTTTGTCAACCCAGCAGGAATAATTAGGGTTTTATACTGTATAATTAGTTTTTTTCTGAAATTACTTTGTAAGTCCAGTCCCTTCCTTTTAGAAGCAAAGTTGATTGAAAATATCCCAGCCTCAGGTTGACTTCCTGATGTTAACCTCTACTGAATTAAGGCCTCACAAAAACTCTTCTTATTTTACTTTATCTTATCAATAACTAAACACTGCCACTGTAGTCAGGGCTGCATTTGGTGTCCATCTGGGGCTCTGGCAGTCATTTCACTCCTGTTCATTGTGAGAATTGGAAAATGGCACTCTCCCGAAAGCAGCGAGAACCATTTTTACCCTCAGAAACATGTGGATCATGTGTTTTCAGTAAAGGATGCTATTATTGCTGTTTAACTGTGGTTGTTTGTGTGGCTGCAGTCTGAAAATAGGTTCCAACAGATTTGGATTGAGACAAAATTAGTTTCATTAAAGGGGACCATACTGGGGATTCTGAGGCCTCTTCTACCTTTATATGTTTTGCTCTTCTAGCATGTTATGAATTCCAGTGACTTGTGTTATTGAATGTGTTTGTAAATGTTTTATCCATGCAGTTGATTTAATATAATACCCGCTTACTTAGGTCATTTAATAATGGTTAGAGATGATCAATAGGATCAGTAACAAATAGAATTAGGACATAATGTTACATTCACAAACAGAGCTGTAGAGCAGATAGATAGATGTGGGATTTAGATGCACCACAAGTATTTTCAGCCACAAGCGTCTGTCAGTCAAACCAATAGCGTTTCCCAATGTGAACCTCTGCACTTCTGTTATTACCTTTCACAATAAAAGACTAAAACGTACAGTATACATACCACTCAACTTAGTTATTCAGCGCATTTGATGAAGAGGTAATGTAATGGCTTTAATTTCCATCACATTTATTTGCATATATTTGCGTTATGTATTGTGATTCTTGTGGAAAAACCCAGAAGTGATGCTGAATGTTAATGTCATTGTAATATAGGGGATTTAAAACTCTCAGTAACCGACCAAATACAACATTCCTCAATTTCCTGGCTCTTAACCAGACAAAGGTATCACCCTGATTGTGTCAGCACTTTTTTACAAGCAGCATATTTTAGTTCTAGTAATTAAATGTTTGGAGGAAATGTCAGTTTTTGTGTTAAAGCAGGCAACCGGTTTCCTGACCTGTATTCAAGTATGTAAAATCAGAAAATATGCAACAATATTAGAGGTTTACTGTTTAGGCTGTGTCCTAGGGTGCAGTTTAGACTGCGAAGTCTTGAAGAAAACATTACATCAGGGTTGTCAAACATACGGCCCACGGGCCCCAACCAACCCACCAAAGGGTTCATTTCACCCCACCGGATAAATTTCTGAAGTGTAAAAATTACACAGAAGACATAAACAGTCAAGGGTGTCCCTGAGATTTGACTAAATGTTTTGTGTATTTGTAGATCCGCTGTGATCTGTAAGTTGTAACGGACGTGCAAATAATAAGCTCAGTGTTGATAATAGTGTTAAAGTTGCACTTATTTTTCTTTTAGAAATCTCAGGTTGTTCATGATTCTTCATGATACTCACATTTTTTGTGAATGGATAGTTAGTAATCATAAACATAATGCAATAATGCAATTTTATTTTTTTTATACAAAGAGCTAGATTTGAATTTGTTATTATGATATGGTTTCACTAGTCTGACCTGCTTGAGATCATATTGGGCTGAATGTGACCCCTGAACTAAAATTAATTTGACAGCCCTGCAGTACATCATACTCTAGGTCCAGAAAATGTTTTAATGCAGGCATAGCTGTTGAAATGCTACAGTTACATTTTCTAGTTTTCTTTTTCTAGTACATAGTATTTGTTGTGAAAACGTACATTCTAAATGCGAACTGCTGGGATCCTCCTTTTCTTGACTCTGTAAACAGTCAAAAACAGGTATAGACATCTTCTTTCTTCTCAGAAGACTTGAATTATAATATGTAGAAAGGTAAATATGGGAATTTTGCCTTGTGACACCAGCAAGTTTGACACACTGACGCTTCAACACTGTAGCCTCCTGGTGTATGCATTAAAAATTGAACAGCAGAGCTTTTCTGTCACTGAGTGTAACTCGCACCACTCATCACTCTGTCTCTTATCCACTCCACTTCAGATTGAGACTTTGCCCCCGGAGTTGTTCCAGTGTAAGAAGCTGCGCACTCTCAATCTGGGAAACAACTGCCTGCAGACGCTACCCTCTCGCTTCGGAGAGCTCACTGGGTTGACCCAGCTGGAGCTCAGAGGGAACCGTCTAGAGTGTCTGCCGGTGGAGCTTGGCGAGTGCCGTCTGTTGAAGAGGAGCGGCCTGGTGGTGGAGGAGGACCTCTTCAACACGCTGCCGTCGGAGGTCAAAGAGCAGCTCTGGAGGGCTGATAAGGAGCAAGCTTGAGCCAAACCTCAGCCGTTTCACTGGAGAGTTTAATTGAGGAAACAGGCAAGCAGTATATGAAGGCAGGCCAACCACAATGTTAACTGTGTGGGCTCAGAAAAGCCATTTCTCTTTGGATTTATTGGTACTTATACTGCATCACCTAGAAAATTATGGATGCCACTTAAAAACCCATGAGTTTGTTGTGGGTGTTACAAGTACCAAGGAGAAATTTCATAATATCCTTGGTCATGGCGTGGTCTAGTAATGTGGCCTTTTTTTGTTTCATCATGAATATGAAGCTGTCAGGATGCAAGCAAGTTTTGTCAAATATGCATGCCACAGTGAGCTAAAGCAGACATGTTCATTGGAGAGAGACTAGAGGAAAAGCTTCACAATTCAGCCTTTTTCGAGAGTTAACTCTGCTCTGTCACTATGTTGAAGATGGACACATGCACAAATTGTACATGCTCAATGCAGCGTTTGCCTGACCTTCTGGCCTTGAGACTGAAAATCAGTAGTTTTTACAGTTACATTTACAGTGCAGTGCTACATCAAATACTGACAGATTTGAGGAAGCAATTTCCTGTGGGCCTGATGCACGTTTAACAATCTCTGAAGCAACTTTTTAAACAAAGAAATAGAACTCAGTGATGAAGAATAACACATCAGTCACAGGTGATCCAGCAGCTTTAGGCCTTAACTCTGCAGACTGATGAAACAAGAACAAAGAAAAGCTGTCAGTGGGAAAACACAGGAACAAACTGTACAGTTCAATGTCAGAAAATGCTTCAGTCGTTAATTTACAACACGAGCCCCTGCACCAGGTGGTTTGGTTGCTGTATGGGAAATATGCACCATTAGACAGGCTTTACATTATTTTGCATGACTAAACATCACATAATTATTGATCTGTCTTATTTAGATATGTAAGATGTGCTTTATATCAGTTGGACGGGACTTATAGAGATGATGTCATCAATTTATTTCACTTCAAGGCATGGTGCACTTCATATACAGCAAGATCACACAATGTTTAAGCCTGTGAGACAGGCTGTGATTTACTTAAGATTCATAATCAGGATTCAGTATAACTGTGCCTCACCGTCTGCTCAGCTGTTGATTTGTCACTTTTTAACATTTTTTTAGTCTGGTTTGTTATTTACAAGGTACATGCCGTATGCCTGTATTCAAAGAGCCTCAGTTGAATAATAATATGTTGCTTCACTGACTGTAATTACATTATGTGTCCCCTTCAGAACACTCTACACCACAGTTTTTGTTTTTGTCTTAAGTAAATGAAATAATATGCGAGCTTGCACAACACTAATCAAACAAACACTGGGATTATTTTTATCCCTGTATGATTTTTGATTTGTAATCCTCTAAATGACCACATGGCGCTGATCAGCTTTAAGGATGAGACAAGTTCATCAAAAGACTCAAAAGAGATCTGTTGTTTTTGTTGACTCAAGTGCCCATTTGTTTGTCTGCTAAATGAATAAGTCCTACTTTAGTCCAGGGACTGCTAGACATTTGTCAGTGCTCTGTTTATTCATTTGAGAGGAAATTGAGGACAAACAGGAAATTGCAGAGTGCAGGAAACTTCAGCTTTGACCGACTTAAAACAGAGAAAACATTTATTAGCAGAGGGGCTATGCAGAATATGTGATTTCCACATTCACAGTCCAGATTGGTAAAGCATGCTTTGTCTGCTAGAAACGCTTTTCTCATTAATACGTTGGATTTAATAGCATCATTTGGAGTGAAGTGGCTGTGTTTACTCCGACCAGGCATCGCTCGCTGCTAATATGGCTTTACCTTTTACAAGCTGTATGCCCCTGTTAATGATCACAAACATCATAAACATGACTTGTTTTGTTGTTCCTTCGGTAAATTGTATAGGTGAAATGTTTAACTGTCATACCACTGTTATGGTATGTGTCTTATTATTACCAGCTGTTTCTTTTCATTATTTAGACTTTGAAGAGATTTAGGGGAAATTTCACTGTAATGATACAAGTGCTCCTTTGTTCACATGGAGTTTAGTTTTTCACTGAGGCCTTGGCTAAACCCAAAGCCCTCCTGAGGGTCACTGTTAAAGAAGAGTTTAAGTCTTTGAAGCATAGACAAGCAACTGGTTTTAAAGTTGGAGGTAAGAGGTCACAGAGAGATACAGGAACAAAAGGGAACAGAAAACCCCAGAGTAGAGACATGAGTACAAGTGGAAAAACAGGAGGCCTCTTAGCTTTTCCAGTATGCACACGTTATGTAAAAGCTAAGGATTTTCTGTTCTTCTCTGGTTAGATTTTTATCATGCCAAGTGCAAGCAGAAACAGGATTTTTCATGAGATTGTGACTTGACCTGTTGGGTGCCAAAATTAAAAATCCTTTAGAATTAAATGACAAAAAAAATACATTTCAGTTCAGTAGCTAGATGTAGGTAGAGGAAGAATGCCTGTCTGTCACTTTAATTTTCTGGTTCATTCTTCACTTTTAAGGAATATTTTGGTTTTGAGTGCCATGAAAAATGTTCTCAGGGCATTACTGGGGATTCAGTCGCAGCTTGTTAGATGTGCATGGTAAGCAACAATACCACATGATTAATAACCCTTTAGGTGCTAGAGTTTTGGGTTTTTGGTTTTTTTTTTTGATATTCAAATTTGATGTCAAGATTTCAAAAAGCTGTTTCTGCTATGTTGCTTTTTGTAATATTGTAACTTTGCACTTAAAGGGTTAATATATTCATAAATCAGTTGTTCCACCATTTCATCTGTATCATTGTTGGTCTGCATCTCATTTGTTTCCTTACTGTTAAAACTTGGGTTTATATGAATTGTGGGCAGGAATTCCTGTAATTTTTTATTTTTTTTAATTTAGTTGCGACTACAGCCATATGGTTCTCTCACTTCTCTTTGAGTCACAAGATGAGCACATTGAACCTGCAGCTCCTCTCATTTCTCTTCCTGCACATCAGCGCTAGTGAATCGGGTAAAAATTTGACATTATATCAGTCAGCCATTGACTAATTCACTAAATTAGGGAGGTTTTAATGACTAACAAAACACCTCTTGGTTACAGGAAAACTCTGCTAGCACTTTAAGAAATTCCATGTCAGAAGCAGGCCTGTTCTCATCCCAACACGTTAAGTAACCCTTTATGAGATTTTTTCTTTGCAGATATTCAAATGGCTTCAGCTTTTTACTTTGTGGAATGTTGTGTATACTTTATGTAGTAAAATTTCTGTGGAGCTGCATGATCAATCAGTTAATACACAGACACGTTAAGTTATTTCTATCCACAGAGGGTTTGAAAGGGAGACGATGTTTGGAAAGACAGTTACACAACACAACAGAATCTATTGTTGACAATCTAACATAAATGGAGGTGCGCTCCCCCTCCTGTGTGGGCATTGTGTAACATTACACAGAATTTGTTAATATCTGTAATATTACTGAGGAATGTACATTTTCAGATGAGCACTTACCATTTCACTTGGTACCACCCCCCCGGAAATTGCATTATTGTCAAACTGCCATAATTGTGTTCATGTTTCTTTGCTTTAGTATAAAACATTTTGTTTCTGGATGTTATTCAATTAACTGTATCGTAAATTCAGATCCATCTGTATTATGATTCCTGTAGATCAGGAATATAAAAACAGTCTTTTGGATTTTGTTTCATCTTCTTGCACAGTAGGTTTTGTTGTGAGCAATGCAGCCACACTGAAAGTCACCTTTTAACCCTAAGCAACAATCATTGTAGAATGAAAGTCACTGCTGCTGATGGGACAGAGCTGCACTGATCAGCACTGTGTGTATTATGAGTTATAATGCCTTTATTAATTGTTGCCAAGTGGACTGGACACTGGCTTTAAAGCATTGAGTCTGAAATGAACTGAACTGAACTTTTCTTTCCTAATATCGAGGCGCTACTTTTGTACCATTCTGATATGTGATAAAATAAACACTTAACATGAAATTCTTTTGCAGTGTTTTAAACTCATCTTCATCTGGTGCATGGTTCCTCATCCAGGGCAAATTCTCTGCCCTTGTGTACTTCATCTAATATGTAATAAGTAGACTGAAGCACAATATATGAATAGTTACTGAATTTGTAGTTTTTCACTTATTGAAATGTCTTAGCAGAGAAGCTATGAATCCAGTTAATATTATTTGACAGAACATTTTCCAGGCTTCAGTCAAAGCCTAAGTACAGCCTGAGGAGCTTGTCTTGGCAAATCAAGCACTGGTCCTCCTGTTCCTACAGCTTTTTATTTTTTTATAAATTTAGCAAAGCAAAGACTGTATTAAGCAAGAGTGAATCAACAATCCCTAAATGATGATGAAGGCTGGGGAAATCACATGAAGCCACATGTGACCTGATCCAGCAGGAATTCATTACATGACTAGATGATTGCATTAAATCATCATGTGTCATGCATAAGCACTTAGCTAAAGCTTATTGTAAAGCCTCAACAAAAAGGTAAAGCTAAAATGTCTTCGCCTTTACTGACACCTCATCACAGTGGTCATTAAATGATGCTATATGTGTTTTCCCAAATTTCTGAAATTGGTCAGTTGGGAGCCTTTTGTTTTCTCACCAATTGACGGAGGAAAGCACATAAAAAATGATATGGAAATTAACTTGCAGTCCCAGTGTTGGGATGCAGTCCTCCACAAATTTGATATACCATACTTGTACCACTGCAACAAAATATCTCTGCTTTATAGCACTTTATAATTTTGACTTTTAAACTGAAAAAGGCTGTTGGAAAATGTGGTGCTGTTCTACTAATCTACCCAACAGCATACAAATGATCTACTGATGACTCCAAACTGACAAACACAGCATCTGCATCTACATTATGAAAAATAAATACAATTTAAAGTAATATGTAATTATGTTATTATTAATAATAGTATAGTATTCCATTTAAAAAAAATTACAATAATAATAACAACAAAAACAACTGTAATAAGATTTATTATTATTATTATTATTATTATTACATTTATTGCTTCGATAATGTGTTCATCTCAGAAAAAATGCAGATGTTTTGTCAGTTTGTAAATAATAATAACATACTGTATATGTTTGTGACCTGTGGACAAACCCTCCATGTGTGTTCTTGAACTAAGGCCCTGTTGTGACCACATTAGCGGCATTTAGCCCCATCTAGAGGCAGTTCGCTGCCACTGCTGCAGTGCCACTATCTCATGCCTGTTGCGTAACTGAAGAGTTGAAGTCCAAAATCCGATTACACTTTAATTGAGTTAGACACGGGGTCACGTGGTCCGTCCCCAGCCTAACCCGGATGAAACTGATCGGGACCGTGTCAGACTGCAGCCCACGGACCGGACCAACATGGACTTCATGACGGACCACGATGTGCAGAAGGTGAGCTCTGTTCTCTGTCTATTATACATTAAGGCTGCATTCCGTTTGCTGTTGACTTGCATGTAGTTGAAAGGATCTGTGCACACATTTAACCCATTACATAACCAGCAACCACAAAATGTGTGAAAGGCAAACTTCACATCATGTTCGTCATTTTCCAGGAAAAAAAAAAAAAAAAAAAGAGCAGGTAATTCGGAGATTTTAGTTGTGCCTTCACTTCCGGTATTATTTGTATAAACATGGTCAAGACCAGAAACTTCTAAATATTAGTGTGTAATTGCATAAAGAACACATTTACAGTATTTTATTTGACCCTTCATAGAGTTAATATGATCTAATTGCACAAATAATCAGCTACACAAAATATGCACCAAAAAAAAACTTTTAAATGATTCACATTATTGCAAGTGTTTTTTTTCCACTGTCATTTATATAGGCATTAAATTACAGTTCACCCCCCCCCCCCACACACACACACACACTGATTAACTCATGTCTCAACAATTCCACTTTTTAATTCAATGTAAAGTGAAATTGTACAAGTGATGTGTAATAAATATTATATGATCATAGTTTGATCTCATGAAAATGCACAATTTAGTTAAATAACACCAAAACCCACTGATCACATGACTTCCAGACCCCAAATGCAGCAACTAAGCCCCCAAGGGAACTACAGAAAACCCCGTAATTATAAGTGTGTAAACCAGTTTTAGTGCTCAAGCCAAATGTATTCCTCAGATCTTTTATCTACACATCTAAGCATCACCAAATAGTCATTGTTCAGCAGTCTATGTGTTTTTTATTATTACATCTGATGTTTTTTTTGTTTTTTTTTAACTCCTCTTCCTATTGCATTTGTGTGTGTGTGTGTGTGTGTGTGGGGGGGGCAATGATTGCACAGCAAACTGCACTAAAACAGCTGGTGCTAGTGTAACTACCAATAGATAGAACAAATGTCTATAACTGTTAATACTACTTCTCCAAATACAAGTACTAACAGTGTATATACTAGTACTGCAGCTGCTAGTACCAGTAATAGAAACCTCTACAATACATGTAACTACATAATAAACATGATCACAACTATATGGATAAACGAGTTAAGTGACATGAGCAGCAGCAATGGTTTACTGGTGGAAATAAAGTGACAATAGTGACTTTAGCATCACCATGGTCTGTTGTTAAGGTGTAAGGTGGACAGTATATGGGAGGAGAATTCAAACTGTGTCCTAACTCTCTTTGTTTTCTGCTGATAGTACATGGAGGATGGATACGTGGTCCTGGATGGGCTCCTGACCCCGCAGGAGTGTGATGAACTGAGGCAGAGGATGACAGAGATCGTGGATGAGATGGACGTCCCAGAGCACTGCCGCACCACCTTCACCACGTATCACGACGAACAGCTGAAGACACAGGTGACTAAAAGCACGCCGCCTCCACAAGACCAGTCTCACACACTGTCAGAGCCTTATGATTTTCTTCTGTTCTTCCTTTCACTTAACATCTATGTTGTGCTTAAAGATGCAGGTAAGGATCCCGTTCCTTCTTAGCGTGTTTCCTCCCTTCACACTGGGGCGTAGATTACCTCTCCACTGCTTCACAGCGTTTACCCCGACCTTAAGTGTCCTTCCTGCCAGGCTAATAGCAAACTCTTATGTCAACAGTCTAGTCAGTGTCAGTGGAGTGTGTCTGTCCTTTTTGTAACGCAATCGCTCCCCTGCAGATCAGGTGACTGACGTTAACCTTATGACCCACAGGGAAACGCAGACTATTTCATCACTAGTGGAGATAAGATCCGCTTTTTCTTCGAGAAAGGAGTTTTTGATGACAAAGGTGAGCTCTATCAAGTATTTTTTTCATGTGTGTCTGTTATCTTCATGTGCTGAATTGATAGACAGACAGACAGATAGATACTTTATTTACTTATTTCCTTATTTATCCCAGAGGAAAATTTACAGGTTCCATCAGTATCCACAAACTTAAAAAACACAATAGTAACAAAAACAATTTCAATGTCCACAAAGAGTCAGTGCAAAGGAAACTGTTGTGTTTAGAGAGTCTGTGCAAAAGATAAAGTACAATGTCAACAGTGTGTGTGTGTGTGTCCTACAGTCCAGGAACATGAGTGTTTGTATTAACTACTACTGTTACTTAAACTTAAACTTCTCCCCCCTCAAGTAGAGTTAAAGAGCCGGATGGCACGGGGGAGGAAAGACCTCCTCAGTCTGTCAGTGGAACAGGACAGTGACAGTGACATTTGGCAGAAGTATAAAGAAGAGATTTTCAGTGTTTATCATGTTATATATGATATTTTGATGCCTGCACACTCCAAAAAAAAAAAAAAAAAGGGACAGAAACATATAAGATACTTTTGAATGAATGTATACTTCATGCAGAAAATGATCATGCTGCTATGATGAATATAATCAAATCAGGTCAGGAGGACTTTATCACTTATCAGAGTCCACGACAGCGTCCAAAAAATACCACCTGATTCTCGGTTACACAAGGAGGAAGACCTGTGTCAGCTCTGCTCAGAAACGTCTTTGAGTTCTGTGGATCCAAGCTCATTAGCTCACCGGTCGATAGGCCATGAGCTACTGTGAAGGCGCTGTGTCCGGTGTTGTCATCGCCTTTGCAGTCATCTTTGTCTTTGTCGTCGCCATTGTCTTCGCTGTCTTCATTAGCAATTTCTTGAAACTTTTTCTCTGGTGAAACTACTGGTCAGATTCATTTCAAATTTTATAAGTAGTTTCCTTGAGACATTGTCTACAAAGTTTGTTCACAGTTTTGAAAATTTTTTTTTTTTTTTTAATTTTTGAAATGTTAAAAATTTGTCTTAACTTATAATGGGCCATATTTTAATGGCTTATAACATGGAAATAGTTACAGATATCAATGTAGTTACTACTGAGCACTGATAGGAAGTCATAAATGGACTTTCATTTGGTTTGTTGAGTTCTCCTCCAGTGAAAGTACCACCCATATTGGGAGATTAATCCCCTGCATCAAAACCTCAAGACTCAACCTCACAAATTCTACTTATTGATTTCTTGATAGTACATGCCGGTGAGCTACAGGGACACTGGTCCTATTTTTTAGATGACGTGAAAGACAATGTAAACATCTGCTGTGGTCAAATGAGTCCATGTTTTAGGTTGCTGGCAGAATCAGTATGTGGGGTCTTTGGTCTGGGGCTGCATTAGTGTCTTTACTTCTATTTGTGTGATGGGACCATCGATGTAAAAACCGACTGGAATTTTCAACAGACACGTGCTGACATCAAGGCAACATTGATGCCAGGCCTTATTCTAAAACAGGTCCACCTGTGTGGCTTCATGGTCACAGAGTTTTGGTGCTGGACTGTCCTGCTGCAGTCCACATCTGTCTCCTGCTGGACCTGCATGGACATCATGAAGAGGAGAATCAGACAGCAGCCATGACGGACAGATTAACAGCTCAAGTCTTGTAAACAGAAAGATTACTTCCACTTGGAAAAGCTGCAACAATTAGTTTGAGTTTTTAACTGATTAAATTAAAAAATAAAAAAAATAAATAAAAAAAAAAGAGTGAATGTGACACAAAGGCAAATGCATATCCCAACTTTTTTGGAGAATGTTTCAGGCATCACAATCAAAGTTTGCATATATTTACACAGTACGGTTATCTTCATCAACATTTGGTAAATAAATGTGCAAATACATGAGAAAATCACAGATTTGAATTGTTATTGTATTTTAGAAAGTGCCCCAGCATTTAGAGTGTTGTGATTACACTGTATTATAATTTCTTGGTTTACAGGTGAATTCATCGTCCCGAAGCAACGATCGCTGAATAAAGTCGGACACGGTGAGGAAACAAACTCATTTTTTTCTCACCTAAAGTTTTCCAAATGAGGCCTTAGTAATTGTGTTTCTTTTTTAGCCCTCCATGCCCACGAGCCTTTATTCAAAAAGGTTACACATTCACCCAAAATCCAGGTGAGTTATGTATTGAACAATGGAACATGATGCTCTGAATCACTAAATAACTCAGAACACCTAACATCCAGTACTGTTTCTGTAGGGTTTAGCAAAGAAGCTGGGGCTTGTGAGTCCAGTGATTCTGCAAAGCATGTACATTTTTAAGGTAAAGCACCTACTCAGCTGGATGTGAAATGATGTTAGATGATGCTGTGTGGGTCATTTGGATTAATCACTTTTCATCTTCTCACATCCAGCAACCGGGGATTGGTGGAGAAGGTAAGAAATCTGTAACCTATGCATTATTTCCCAGAATTCCCTTTCCTCTTTAGCTCACTGACATAGACTCTGCTAAAACTGCTGCTTGGATTCATTTCAAATTTGATACGTCACTTCCTTGGGACAATGTCTACAATGTGTATTCACAGTTTTGAAAAATTTAAGTTCTTAATTTTTTGAAGAATTTTTGAAATATTAAAATTTTATTTGCCTTCACTTATAATGGGCTATGTTTTGATGGCTTATAACATAAAAATGGTTAGAGTTATCAATATAGTTACCAGTGAGCAGTGATAGGAAGTCATATATGGACTTTCATTTGGGTTCATGACCTTTGACCTTGACTGACCTTGAAGGGCCAAACTCAATGTCACTAATGTTTACATTTCAGCAGTCTTGTTCTCTGAAACTACTGGTCAGATTCATTTCAATTTTTTTTATGTAGCTTTCCTAGCACAATGTCTACAAAGTTTGTTCACAGTTTTGAAAATTTTGAATTTTTGATATTAAAAATTTGCCTTTACTAATAATGGCCCATATTTTATTGTCTTATAACATGGAAATGGTTCAAAGATATCAATATCATTATTTTTGAGCACTGATAGGAAGCCGTATATGGACTTTCATTTAATTAGTCGAGTTATCCACCCACTTCAACCACTGACAACCTCACAAATTCAAGTGGTTATTGATTCTTGATAGAACATGCCGGTGAGATACAAGGCCATTGGTTCTATTTTTACTGTAAGTGCGTGGTAGCTCACCATGTTTTTCCATAGTGACACCTCACCAAGATGCCACATTTCTGTACACGGAGCCTCTGGGCAGAGTGATGGGGCTGTGGATCGCTCTGGAAGACGCTACTGTTAACAACGGCTGCCTGTGGTTTATCCCAGGGTCCCAGAACAGTATGTTCCTCCTTTATCAGTGTCAATATGCTGAAATATTCAGATTTATATGAATAGGTGTAGAATGTCAGATTATCGTCCCCTGCTTTTTCCAGGCGGCATTTCTCGGCGAATGGTGCGCACCCCAACGGGCACCTACCCCCTGACAGACTTCATTGGTCGAGAACAGCCATATAATGAAGACAAGTTTATTGCTGCACCAGTTAAAAAAGGTAAAGGAAGTTTTAGTCTTAATGAACCACATGGCATTTGACTTGATTCGATATGTGCCATTTATTTTAATGGTGTTTTATTTATATGTATATGTTTTCATTGATAGTGTTTTATATGTATGTTATTAGGTTAGTGTTTTATGTATGGTTTTAGAACTGAGTTTTACTATGTGTTTCATGCATGTTTTTAATGTGGATGTATGGATGAAATCTCTACTGTTTGTAACTTCTGCCGTTATCTTGGTCAGGACACTCTCGCAAAAGAGATTTTTAATCTCAACAAGTCCTTTTCCTGGTTAAAACAAAACAAAACAAAACACAAATTAGACATGCATTTGGCATCAAAGGACTTGGGAGATTTTGACAAATATACTAGACTTATGTTTCCCAAACTCAGAGTCAGGACCCAAAATGGGTTGCCGAGCTGTTTTTATTTGTTCCTCAATTGGTTAGGGTTAGAATAAAATATTTTCACCTCTTCCCATGAAGTGATTGGGATAATGTGGTGTATCCTTTATAAAGTGAAGCTGAGACTCAGTATGTAATCACCTGGTCAAAAATGATTACTGATGTGTAGAAATAGGACCAAAAAATGAATATAGCTGAAAACAAAATTCTCTTTTTGTGTCAGTACTGTATGAAACAAGCATTTTAATACAGGCTCAGGGTGCAGACAAGACATTAAAATAATACTAAAGCTAAAAAGAAAAAGAGAGCACGATAATGGACACATCATTTAAAATTAAGAAAGAACATACCAAAGATGGGTACAGATATCTTCTAAATGCATCACTTCATCCCATTATTTGAAACCCAGTCACCTCAATGAGGCCAAACAAACTGACTGACTGACTGACTGACTGACTGACTGACTGATTGGCCACAATGTATCCATTGTGTCACAACACATAAAGCTGTATATAGTGCAAGTGGATACTGTTACTATCCTCAGCTTACCCACGTGCCTCTGTGTCCTCAGGTGGCGTAGTCCTGATCCATGGTGAGGTGGTGCATCGTAGTGCTGAGAACACCTCAGAAGACTCCCGCCACGTGTACACTTTCCACATCATGGAGAACCAGGATACTCGCTGGAGCCCCGAAAACTGGTACGTTTCAAGCGATGGCTTTGTTTTCTGTTACTTCGCGGATCAATTATGATGAATATTGAAAAGTGGGAAACTGAAGCTTTGTTCAACAGCAGCATCTACACCATCAGTAGCTGGGTTTCAATTACAGTTTTCTACAAAATAAAAGCAATATTTCAACAATTTTGACAAAGTACAATGTATTTCCATTGAAGAGTGTTTGGCTTCTGATGCGTGATTCTAGTAAAGTCCCATCTCGCAACATGTCATAATTCTTGTAAAATACTGTTTAGTTCCCACAAGACGCTGGTTTAAAGAAGATGGAGGCACTGAGTTTGATGCTAAACCTCCATGGTGTTACCACTAGTGTTTGTTCATCTACTGCTATTGCACTGACTGTCTTAAAAGAAGGAAATGTAAAATCGTCCCAAGGCAAAGTCCTTATTTAATGCAGTGGCCACGCAGAATGGATTTCTGGGAGAGAATTGTACATCAGGAATTCATCAAGTTGTGGATGCAGAATTTCTGAATGACTCAGGCAATGTTTAGTGAACCGTGTGGTTATTGAACCTCTCGTGGTACCAGACTTGTCATGCCTTTGAGAAGCAGTTCCTACACAAAAGCGAGTGGGTATTGCCTGAAACAAACTAGAACCACCTGTTCTAAGAACAGGGTCATAGGTGAGACCTTTGGCCTGAGCAAAACCACCATGCACAGATGGGTGAAAATGTGCAAAATACATTTTCACTACTTTTGCGCTATACTTCTATATCAAAACATCACAAAAACCACCTCATGAGAGCGTAAAAACTTTTTTGCGATCTTTGAGTTTTTGCAACACTTTGGTGTTTCCATTACCAGTTTGCTATTGCGCAATTTACATTTTATGCATTTCTGAGGGTAATGGAAACCCAGCTAATGTGGGATAATGACTACAAATGCTTAAGCTGGCAAACACAGTTTTTTGTGTTGAAAATTTAAAGTAAAGGCATACATATCCATATGGTCAATATTTTTGAAAGAAAGAATTGTCTCTACCATTACTTACATAGCATAGAAAGCACAGCCTGTTCTGCACTGACAGAACTGGAGTTACATCCAGTTACTAGTATTTTTATCCACAGACCACACATTATAGCCTTTTTCTCAGTTCTCAAGTTGTAGCTCCTCAGATCACCAATTCCTCCCCTTATGTCTTATCCCCTCCTCCAGAGATGTGAACAGAGTAGTCGAGGTGAGGACTTGAGGACAGAGGAGCTGTGCAAACAACCAAAAAATTAACAAAATGAGACATCCTTGCCTTGGAGCAAATAGCTGTTGATTAAAGCTTACATGTGTAACAGCTGCATCATCAGTGTGTGGTGGTGATACAATGTACCACTGTATTTTAGGATCTCTGACAGATGGGTGCTCATGTAACCGGTAGGATTAACATTTGACTGAATTCACACTGTGGTGTAACGTGTCAGTAGGTGATGTAAGAATGACATACATTTTTTTAATTTTACACACAAATTTGATTACATTTTTGATCATTTTACATATCTAATACAACTTTAGAAAAAAATTATCTTGCCCTCAGACATGTCTACATTTACACATCATACGTCTGTTCGCCTAAAGGAGTTCTGCAAAGCTAGAATGCACCTGTGTGTCCTCAGTCATAGCTCCTCCAGTTAACCTCTACTTTTTGGGGCATTAAGACATCCTCCAAGGTATTTTTCTGAATTACAATTAGTCAAGGAGAAAATCAAAAATATGGAATTGAGAAAAACACTAACCCCCTCAAGTCAGTGGTGTATTAGACATTTTGTAGTGTTGGACAGTGGGTGTTGTCCCAATTACTGTTGAGAACAAGCCTATGCTTGTGATTATAAACATCACAACTGCATTACTTGGTCTATGTTGAATGTCTCAGTCTCCTATAAAACTAATCGTATAAGGCTTCAGCTGCAACACAAACCTACTGAATGTTGACAATGCATTTCATTATCTCATATTTAAGGGTGTACACTGATTTCAACATTTCCACAGTGTTTATTTTAAATAAAACTTTGTCTGACTGATGTTTCTTTCATTTTGGCCCTTGCAGGTTGCAGCCAACAGAGGAACTTCCCTTCCCACACCTCTACTCTAAATGAAAGATATCTTTGGTATCCGGTGCATCACAAGGAGAGATTAAGAAACAAATGACCAACATGTATGAAGACCTTTTAACACATTCCTGTAATTTAGTGTTGTTTTGTATTCTATGACTACCTGTATGTCTGAGCCACATTAACTAAAACTGAATCTAATCACGCTGATGAAATTATGTGTGGTTTATCAATACCAAAACAAAGCAGAAAAATCCTTTTAATAAACATTTTTTAAGACTTTCTGTCACTTTGTTTTTCATTAACACTGCAATCCAACTCATTTTTGTCATGTTTATTCAGGGTTTCCGCATCAACATTTGTCACCAACCATGTTCATTTTTTTCCACATCTGGATGGCAGATTCCTTTACAGACAACAATTAGCATTTTTACCTTCAAGTTTGTTTACCTTAAGACTCAAATTAAAATAAAAATGTATGGTTGAAAAAAAGAAATTTGCAATATGTATTATACAAAACCTCTTAAGTTAAATTCAGCATTAAGTGAGAAAAGAAAGGATTTAGTGTCAGTATAGAATCACTCTGTCAGTCACACAGGTCCATCTTCTCAGTCAACAAATGGTATTAAATTATAATTTGTTTTTTTTCCCTCTCATCTTAGATGCACCCAACATGCAGTTTTACATTTTCACAAATGTAAGGATGATCATTAAAAATATTCATAGGACCATGCTAGTAAATTGTCATCACAACATTAAAAAAGGGAAACAAAACACACACACACAAGAGGTAAACAAAAGTCTGTTCATGCGGAAAATCATGTTTTAGGGATAATAGTGTAAGTGTAGCATCCTCATCCAAGTCGAATGGGACTGAACCTGAAGAAAAGGAAGGAGGTTTCTAAAAAGCAGTTACTGAATAATACTACAGGTGAATTAACACAAAAATAGTAGCTAAAAAGGAAGGGCCTGGTTTGTGTTCATTAGTTTTGGCCCAAAGCGTATCTACAGAGTCCAAAAAAAAAACATTACGTGGGGTTTGAAGGCTCAGTAGCACACGTACAGTTACATTTTACCAGTAAAGGGTCCCATGAAACCACAGAAATATTACACAAAGGAAAAACTTCCAAATAAAAATAAACTATAGGACACCTGTGTACATGTTACAGTACAGGATTTCATATCAGTGTCATGCAGGAGCATAGTGAGTTTCTGCCATATTGACGTATAAACCAGCCCTTACAAAGAAAAGTGGCAAGGGGCTTCTGGACGGCTGCCATGCGTTCATCTACTACAGTAATATCTGTAACGTGTGGTAGAAAATATACTTCTTAAGGCAAATATGTTCAGCAGTTAAGTCCGTCATGTTGCCATAGGGGAGGTGAAAAACTTTCCAGATACTTATAAGCCTGCTTAAAATAATGTTCTTCATAGGCAATACAAAGGCATGTTTCCATTTGCAAAAAGAAGGGACAATATACATAAAACCTCTTATTAATGATCTAAATGTGCCATTTAGCATCTATGTTGTCTATAGATACCAGACATTTTTCCACTTTGCTAAACCTTCTCTTGCATAATTCAGGGGTTGTTGGTGTTAATGGTCAAGTACCAGAAACAGATTTGCAACAAGTCAAGAAGAAACCAAACACCAACACTGTCACTGATCTGCGAGAATATTTAGTAATTCGGCCTCACATTTCTTACCAACTTCTGTTGCAACAATCAATTCATTCCTTCAAATGACTGATGCAGAAATAACTCTTGATCTGAAGTCAACAGACTCCAATGTCATGCTTACATTTGCTGCCACTGATTTTGTTATAGTATTACTACAGTTGGCTGTTATAAATGACCAAACTACATATGATTTACCAGACTTTATAATGTTGTCAGGTTTACATTTTTTCATTCTTGTGCTAATAAAAATTAACTCCCTGTCTGATTGCCAAAAGGACTTTGTATGACTTATATCGTCATATTTCGTTCATTTTTACCCATGGATTCAGCTTTTTAGAACTACAGAGAAGACATTCAAGAGAAATCTGCAGGGTTTTTTTCTTTCTTTTTTTTTTTTTTTTTTAATTCGTGCCATCTGTCCATTCAAAGTAATAGCAGGATGAAGAGGTAGAGTGGGAGCAGGAGGTTGTCTATTTGTGAGGTGTAGGCCTCCAGCATGGCCACCAGAGTGATAGAGCCCACAATCCATGAGTAGGTGGAGTTCAGATTGATGCTCCCATCAAAGATGAGGAACACAGCCACAGCAATGATCTGTGCAAACACAGAAGTCGCAGTCCCCTCCATGGTTTTCTTTGTGCCAGGCCATCGGATCTCGCCCATGGTGCTGCCAAAGACGGATGCCACAGTGTCTCCGACCCCTACGGCCAGCACACCTGCATAAGGCACCAGGCCTCCCGCACCAGGAAGTATACCCTTAGGAGCACAGGGCCCTGGGAACAGCCATATGGGCAGAGACATGCCCAGCAGCAGGTAGATGTGGGTCAGGATGAGAGGCCCAGAGTCCCTCTCATCCAGAAACAATGTGAGCAACTGCCTGAGCAGCTGACCCAGAGGCCTGATCCGAAAGTAACGCACGTACTCCAGGAACAAGAAAACTGCCAAGCAACCGACTGACGCCACATGGAGCAGCTGTCTGTCGTATATCAGCCCTGGAACATACGTGGCCACTACAATCAGATGAAAGTACTTCCTGACAACAGTCGAGGCCTGGTGCTTTTTGGAGCCTGACTGGCGCTGGTAGTTTTGATGCAAGACAACACAGGTGGCCACCGAAGTTAAAAACACCCAGTACCCCAGAAGACAGAGTCTTCTGTCATTTAATGTGATGAAGTCCAGCAACCACATGATGGGGTGGCGGCCAATGAATAGGGACAGCCACGGCAGCAGGATTCCCAGCACCAGGACAGCTGTCATCATGTGAAAGAAAAGCGACGACACCCAGGTCTCAGACTCCATGAAGCAGAAAAGCAGAGCGAAGAAGACTCCGAGCAGCAGTGAACCAACAACTACAACGGGCAGAAAGTAGTTAACTGGATCGCCTTTCACCTCAGCCAGGTTCAGAGAGCGCTTGATGAGCTGGTTAACAATGAAACTGATTCCTCCGACGATAAGAAGTGCCTCTCCGGGTGTGAAACAGCGAGGCAGCAGGTAGAGTACAATCAAGCTGAGATAAACAAAGATTAACAGCACCTCTAAGACCTCGATGACCTCAGAGACTGTCAGCGTCTGTTTTGTGGTGTAGAGAATAGCACTGCCAGCCATGCCTGCGATCACACATGTGTTTGTGGGCACAGGTCTTGTAATTCCAAGTGCAATCAAGGAGAGAAACAGGGCTAGCATCATGCCTGTGATGGTGATCACCATGGAGAAGCGCTCAAAGTAGACATTCCCTGAGGCAGAGCACTTTTCTTTCAGTGCTAGACCCAGTAAGGGCATCACCATGGAGGCTGGGACGATGCCGCTATTTGCTGAAGGACGAAACTGGAACACAGCCCCACCTGACCTGAGCAAACGGTCCCATTTGTGCTGTACGTAGAACGCTTGGATGACAAGGGCTATGCTGCACCAGGAATGCTGGTTCCAGACAGCCATGTGCACACACAGTACCACCGCCAAAACTACAGTAGACTCCACGAGCACTGGGTTGATCTGCATGGCTGCAGGGTGGGGACACTCAGAGAGGGAGGAGGGTTGACCTGAACAGATGGTCTGCAATAATGAAGGCCTTCTTCTGTCAGTTCCTCTCTCTGGCACCAGTCATCATTTGGCAGGCACTTTTCACTTCCCGAGATGTCTAAATGTGAAAAAAAAAAAAAAAATTTAATCATTTAGTTTGCCAATTCCAAAACACACAACAGTCTTAAGAGTGGTACATATTTATTTAAAAGTATCTGAATTGAGGGGGTGCTGGGTGTTGCACTGTAAAGTTCACCAGTCATCTCAGTGAACCTTGATCACAGTTTATCATGCTTCTTGATTTGAACTATGGCCCCAATGAAAACGTCACAACTGACAAACCAAATGTAGAGAAACACTGGACAGTAATAGGTGCAATTGCACTGTAATTTATCAGTACGGCAATTGAATTTTTGTAGTTCTGTAACTTTGTAGAATAAAATGACACTTTGGCAAAGCTTAATTCCGTTGAATAAAAAGGAATCTAGCTTAATTGACAGCAGGTATTCAGCTTTAACTGCAGTGTCTTTCTGCTTTGAATATATTTGCTTAACTTAAAACGCACGACCTTTACTTTTATTTAGATTTTTCTTTTTTATTATTATTATTTATTTTTACATCATTACGTCAGATTTACAGTTCAGGTTACTTCTTCCGCGACTGTAAAAGAGACTCCTAAAGACATGGCATGCTTTCCACATCAGCTGCAACCTTTTGTTCCTGTGGGGGTTGGAGGTTGGGCTGACTTTCTTCAGACTCAGTCAGGATTGAGGTTATTTTAACACATGGTCTAATCTTACTGATATGGGGAAAAGACGAAAAAAAAAATCCTGTACAGTGTTTGTCAGACATTCTAATACAGAACAAAAGTGCCAGCTACATCCCAGCAAAGCGAGAAACACTTTGCTCTGCAACCCAAGGATGCTGCAACCTCGGACAGCATCAAGCTAACGACAAAATACAGCTGACTACAGAGTTAGCATAGCGCTGGCGACAAAACTGCTGCCTGAAGGAGAAATTAAACAGAGGCCGACGAATCCAAGCATACTTACCACATAAGTACAGTTTTATCAAGAGAAAGGTATGTTATGAAAAGAGTAGGTTCCGTCGTTTTTGATAGATTTCTTTCCTTTGTCAGCTGTCGCTTCTCTCACACCCAGTAGGAGGGGGCCATGTTTGACAGCCAGGTCACGTGGTTCAACAGTAACCGCTCCCTTAAAGGGCCAGCGTCACGGATAAATCTAACAGTCCAGTTTTTTAATCTATAAATGATCTGAAAGGAAAATCTAATATTGACCAGTTCATGAATAAATAAATAAATTAAATGCTTTGAAACGGTACCTGGGCTTATAAATCGTATGTGTAATGTCTATTTAATTCGAAAACCATACTCTACTCGCTTGTCCTTGTTTTGCTCTATTCTGTTGCTTAATAAATTCCTCTTTTGTGAATGTAGAATGTGTGCTTTATACGCTTATTGAAGAAACAAAAGGTGAAGGGAAATCATTATCTTTGTGTTTGTGGGCTATTTTTTGTCAAATTAAATAAGTAAATAAATTACCTTGAATAAATGTATTCTATCGATTTAACATACTCTTTAGGTACTGCAGTAACTTACAGGTCCTGTAGTAGATCTTTGAAAATAAATTCAATTTAATCAATAAAATGAAAATTTGGGAATAAAGTGGGAAAATAAAAGGAATTAATGATTGATTTTTACGGGCTTGATAGACGGTGGATAGAGAGAAAGTAACACTTTCTAATAATTTGCATTGTTTTGGTCAAACTTTAGAAAACAAGAAGTGTAATGATCATTAATCCGAATCTTATAGACAGTGACACAGTGGTCAAACACAATCTGACTGAACTACATAGAAGAAGAACATTGGACAAATTACAAACACTCCCATAGTATATTGTAGACTTACAAGCCTTTTTGTCATACAAAAAGAGGGGGGGGGATGTATGTAAGTAGGCTGAAGAATAATCATGCACTGTTAAAAATGACTGTATAATTAACACTAAAAAGCTGTCAAATTGCAACATAAAAAAACTGCTAGTGAAAATACAATACAAAGTTGTTTATTTGAAAAGATTTTTGTGCTAATCAAATATAGCTGTAGTTTTTACAGGAAGAATATGTTAACAAAAGCAGGTTTTTATGTAGAAATTATGTATTTCTATTGTTTGACAAAATAAAACTGTAAATTGAAAAAAAATTTGGTGCTGTTTAAATTGCAATACCACAATGTTAAAATAACAGCCAATTCACTTTTCTTTTTTTTTTTTTTTTAAATAAAAAAGTCATTAAAAAAAGTAAACAGTTAACAATTTAACATTCAAAGCATGTGTGATGGGCTATGGTTCAGTTGATAGAGCAAATTGTCTGATGACTGAAGGGTTGGTGGTTCAAATCTGGGCTCTGACATGTCACACATGTTGAAGTGTCCTTGCAAGAAACTGAACCTTAAATTTCTCCCAGTTGGACCTGGTGGCTTTGTAAAGCACTTCAGGCACCATGAAGGTGTATGAACTACGCTGTGAAAGTGCAGATCACTTACCATTTAAATCCAGTGTTAAATATACATGTTTAAAATGTTAAATCTACATGTTACGTCGTAAATATGGTTACGGTTTGTTGTGTTTCTTACAGTATTGCTCTGGTAACCACAGCTGCCAGTTTTTTTCCGTAAAAACAACAGGAATTTATTTTACAGTGTGACCTCCAGGACAAGTCTGCACCAAGGAGGGAAGAAAGGGTGAAAGACAATGCCTGCTCCATTGTTTTCATGAGAGGGGGAGATGTGCCCGACAGACAGGAGGTGCTAGGGGAGTATGTTCTACAGTTTGGCAAAAATAAAGGAAAGTCATTCCGTTGGCTACTGGAAAATGATGCAGGCTACACAGTGTACCTATTCAAGAAGGTTGAGGAGGAGGAGAGAGCTGGACAGTTCAGAGCAGAGGGTCCTAAGAAGGATAGTCTACTGTCATTCCTTGAGTATAGTAGAAGCTTCAAAGACCTTCTGAAGTACCTTGCTGAGAGATCTGTGGCACCACCAGCACTGAATGATGCTGACAACCTGGTTGATTTTGGCATTCATGCTAAGAAGACTTGGGGGGGATGTTTGGGAGAGGAGAGCTGATGGGTATGCAGCATTCATCCTCTGGAAAAAGCATGTGGCAGGCGGCAAAATGGATCAGCTGAAGTAACAGTACCTCACTCAGAAAGAGAGACAGCTTCAGAGTGATCCTGAGGAACCTGCTTCCTCAGGCCTTGCACTATCTGCCTGTCATCATCTAGGTTTGTTGACAATGCAATTGAGTATTCAGTCAAATTAAAATGTGTATAAGACATTACATATTGCAAAGCACAACTCTGTCTGATAACTTTGAGGCATCTCCTGTTGAGAAAGTGTTCTTTGGTACAGTTGGGAGGATGTCTATTAGACTACTTTATGGGGTTCTGTGTACACTGCCAGCTATGCCTTTACAAGAGCTTAGAAAAAAAATAGGAGACTGAACTCTCTGTCACAATAAATGATAATGAATGGGAGGATATTTGGACCTATGCCAAATATATTTCAGTTTGTAACTGTGGTAAATCAATGCAATTCAAGATTATTCATAGAATGCATATATCTCCCAATTGTAGGCATATGTTTAACCCCAATGTGTCTTAAATATATAACAAAGGATGGAAATTTAACACATTGTCTGTGGTCGTGTTACAAATTGCAAAGATACTGGTCTAATATTGTAACAGAAAGGGAAAAAATTTTGGGTCTGAAGCTAGAAATGGATCCCATGTCCCTTATTCTAGGCTTCCCTGCTAGATATGTAAGTCTTAAACATCTGAGACTTTATTGTATCCTTACATATACAGCATGGAAGAATATCCTGTTGCAATGGATCAGTGATGAAGAGCCCACTGTAATGGGTTGGTATGATGTGCTGTTTGACCTGGCACGACTGGAATACTTGACATGTGTAATACATTCATACATTCAAAGTCAAACCAATTTTTCAAGGTTTGGGACCTTATTTGAATGTTCTAGACCCCAGCATGTCTGACATTATGCTACAGGAATTTTTTGAAAGGTCATAAGAGGGAACTTAATACTGTGTATATAACTGTGTAAAAATGTGTATTTTTGTTAATGGCTACTGTGTGTAACTGAATCAGTGTTTTTGTTGTTGTATGTTTAAAGATGGATAGTAAAGTCTGCCTCCTGGTGGGGGAATCATAGATTTGTATTGCTATTGAAATGAATACCAATAAACATACTTCTAAAAAAAAATTCAAATGTATAAATGTGTAACCTCACATTTTTGCTTTTGTGCTTTGTTTCACAGAAATGGATGATGATGAAGAGCTGGAGAGAATGATGTCTATATCCCCATCCAAACTCCAAGACCAACTGAGTAAGAAAGTACACACACACACACACACACACACACACACACACACACACACACACACACACACACACAATCAGACCTCTGTCATATCAAACTGTGCTTTT
>JAPQRP010000005.1:29361853-29376545 GCA_037367295.1 Apogon hyalosoma | reverse complement strand
ACTCACTCACTCACTCACTCACTCACTCACTCACTCACTCACTCACTCACTCACTCACTCACTCACTCACTCACACAATGTATGTAATGTCCCCTGCCATCCCCTTTCATTCTATATCCCCTGCCATCCTACCATTCCCTACCATTCCCATACATCCCCTGCCATCCTACCATCCCTGCCACACCCCTTTTGAGTGACAGAGTGCTGGATTTGGAGGGCTTGATCTTCATTCTGGCCCATGACATCAACTAATCCAACCTTTTCAGCAGTCAAGATGTGCATACTGCTGTCTGAAGGAGGCTGTTGACATCGTCCATGTAGCTTCTCAGTGGGGGTAGCCTCTGGCCAGATAGTAGTTTGATCCCTCCAACCATCTGTCTTGCTCCAATGAGGATTACTTCAAAGGCTACCACGAACAAGACTGGAGAGATTAGGCACCCCATGGCAATCCCCACTTGAAGCTGCTGCCACCCGGTGGTGAAATCCTAGAGGGCAAAGCACATTTGCAGGTCGCTGAAGTACATCGCTATCAGGTTGCTGATGCAGAGAGGCATGTGGAAGAATTCCAAGGCATAGCTGATCAGCTGGTGTGGAATTGATCCATACGCATTGGCGAGGTCAAGCCAGATGACGTGCAGGTCAGTCTTTTCCCGCTTGGCCCTCTGGATTTGGTTCCAGAGTATTGTGGAGTGCTCCACACATCCTGGAAACCCAGGTATTTCTGCTTTCTGGCAGCTTGTGTAAATGTAGCCATTCTCGAGCAGGTAGGTGGTCATCCTGGCTAACACTGAGAAGAAGATTTTCTCTTCTACGTTCAGCAGGGCGATGCTTCTGAATTGGTTAATGTCTCTGGAGTTCTCTTCCTTGGGGATGAAGACCGCTACAGCTCTTTGCCACACCGATGGAATGAGCTGCTTTTTCCAGGCCGTTCTCATCAGGTACCACAGAAGCTCTAGAACCTTGGAGCAGTTCTTAAATATATTCTTCACCGCTTGCCTTACTTCGCTGAGCTTGGGGGGCATGGTGTTAAATTCAGCTGTCGGTAATACAGGCCAGGGCATGTGCCCTGGTGATCCCAATGAGATATTCCTTAGCAGGTCACTATATTGCCTCTTGATATGCTACTCCATTTCCTCCCTGGAGGTTTTGAGCTTCCCGGACTTCTTCTCCTCCAGCAGTTGCCTGGCGTGCTTGAAGGGATCGTTGAAGAAGCTGGCTTGCTCTTTTTGCTTCCAGCTTCTGCGCTTATGGATGCGCTCAGCTCGGCAGAGCTTTCCAAGCCTTTGCCTGATCTCTTCCCACAGGGCTTTCAGGCCTTCTCTCTCCAGCTGGGTGGCCTTCAAGTTCTTGAAGAGTTGCTGGCGCCTTTGCACAAGCCTGGTGATCTCTTTTTCCCTCCTCCCCCTCTCCCTTGGGGCAGATTTCTCCTTGGGGATTATGTCACTGAACCTGTCCTTGCAATACTGGTATATGATGTCCCCAAACAGGTTGAACTTGACTTTGATGCCTCCTCACAGTGCTCCCTCTCACGTCTTTGTCAGATCTGCATCCAATGTCTGCCATGCCTCGGATTCCTTTGACTTTGGCCATTTAAGCTTGTTCTTTCTTGCTGGTTTCCTGGTCTCTGTTCTGTGTGAGATGGTGGGGATTGGGTCTTGGTGCTCATGTAGGGGCTTTCTCCCTCCAGTGGGCTTTCTATCTCTGTACCTTCTGTGCCTTCAGCAATGTAGGGGCTGTTGGCACTGTGGTTTTTGACCTGGCTCCTGGTCCCTCTTGTCTCACCTGCTTTCGCAGTGCCAGTTTGTTGATGGCCTTTCTGACCGCACTTTGCCTTCCCCTGGAGGATGCATAGTCCCCTGAATGTGGTCACCTTTTCCCACCCGCAAGCACACTTACGGAGGATCTTCTCACTACCTGAGGCTCCGGTGTTCTTGTTATCCATTCCCATCATCTTTGTCATTACCGTGTGATCTGTCCAATTAGGCCCATCTTTCATCCCGCTTCTCGGAGGGCCTGTGGGTTGTCTTTTTGTAATATTCTTCGTAGTTATGGGTGGGTATCTCTCCTACGAGAAACTAGTAGGTTGGGTAACTGGCCGCCCACTGCCGATGTGGTTTTTCCCTGCTGTCATCCAGTCTTTCCTAGTGTCCTCCAGTCTTCCCTGGACTCCAACTGCCCTGTTCACAGTAGTCACTGGGTTGCCAAAACTTCAGTTAAGATACAGGAAGATGGAAATTCCTGCTTGACGTTGCTGCCTGTCACACCTCCTCCGGTGCCCATGGGTCAGCCACAGGGTCAGCTGCAGGGTCATCAGCCAGGAACCACCATTCCCAGATGTTTCACCCCTTTAATCCTGGAATATCTCCTGTGAGAGGGATGTCTCCCTGACACCCTCTGCAGCTGGTAGCTGTTACCCTCTGTGGCTGTTTTTTGGGAGGGGGGGTTAGGTATTCTTTCCCCAACACCTGTCCTTCCTTCTGAGCCAGAGCCAGAAGCTTCCTTTTCGAAAGTTAAAGTACTCTTCACCAAAACTGTGATTATTCCATAACTGTAGGTCCAACCTCAAAAATTATTTTACGTGTGGCTTCTGCAGGCTCTTGTGAAAAAAAAACTGATGTATAAGATGTGTGAAAAAAGTCTGAAATGAATACACAGTAATCATGGGAACGTGGAGTTACTTTGAAAGACAAATTGCCAACTTCCTGTTGGAGTTAGCACATGGGTGTCAGTGTATGATTTGTTGGGCTCAATGAGACCAACATTTTGGTGTTTGTTTCATATCTGTACGACATTCCTACCGGCTGCTAGGTCCATTTTTGTGTGTTTTTGTCTACATAGGTGGCGCTACAGAGCCCATTTTGGCACCTAAGGTGTTAGTTTGAATATTTTATCAAAGCGTTTGCTAGCCATGACATGTATGCCAAATTTGGTGAGTTTTGGAGCATGTTGAGGGGGTCAAATGGCAGTTTACAGTGTAAAAAGTGTAAAAATAAATTAAGTTGAATAAATCCAAAACAGAACATCCTGTCTCAAAAATTTTTGTACAGGAAAGTTGTGGTGAGTCCTATGAACTTATAGTTATATAACATGTGGGCAAAAAGTCCAAAGTGAAAAATGAGTTTCACACATCGCAACTTTCCGGGCATATAAAACAAAGACTAAGATGATTAAGAAAAAGTTACAAGATCACTTTTTTTTTTTTTTCTTAGAAGGGCTTACTCTATCTTTTGGTGGTATTTACAAGCCATTGGAGTTCATTTTAGAAATTTTATTTTGAAAGGCAAATTGCGGACTTCCTGTTAGAGTTACGTCATGGGTATCAGCGTATCATTAGTAGTGCTTCATAAAACAAACATTTTGGCGTTGGTTCCATGTCTCTATGACATTCCTGCTGGCTGCTAGGCTCGTTTCCATTTCTTCACATAGATGGCGCAAGAGAGCCCATTTTGGCGAGTTTTTGAGCATGTTTAGGGGGTCAAAATCCAGGTGAAAGTGGT
This sequence comes from Apogon hyalosoma, assembly GCA_037367295.1. Taxonomy (NCBI): domain Eukaryota; kingdom Metazoa; phylum Chordata; class Actinopteri; order Kurtiformes; family Apogonidae; genus Apogon; species Apogon hyalosoma. The sequence continues at coordinate 29,373,048 of JAPQRP010000005.1, read as the reverse complement.
GTCTGAATGATAATAATATAAGAACGAACGAAAAACAATAGGGCTTTGCCTCTCCAGGACTCACACTGTGTGTGTACCTTCCAGGCTCGGTCCCTAAAAAAAGAAATTAATACGCATTAGCCTCCAGAAGATGTCAGTAGCCTCACATTTTATTAGTAACGTGGCCGCAAGTGTTCAGTGGAGAAGAAGATGGACATGAAGGCGCATGCGGTGACAATGACGCCGCAGCGCGAGAACCAATCAGATGGCAGAAGCGAAGATGGCGGAATCGGAGTTGAGCGTCAGGTAAGCAGACAGCGGTAAACTTTTAACATTTACATTATCTAGCTATCGTGTTTAGTATCTTTAACGGTTTGTAAACGTATATACGCAAGAATATGTATTATGTAAAAAGTTTGATTAAGTGTAATATTTGTATTCGACACTATGTTTGATACACAAGGAGCACTACGCTAGCTTAGCTTAGCAAGTGCTAAGCAGTTAAACATTTGAATGGCTTTTCAGCGGCGCGGTGTGTTCACCACATGTCAACAAACTGCATGTCAGCATGAAACTACTGACCAACGACGGGCCATATCTGTTAGACAACAAACTGATGACAGTGTGTCCAGCAAAACAAAAGCACATTACTTTTCATAAGTCTGGAGACTCGTCTGTGTGGTTAGAGACAACAAAGCTATTTTTGCATTTGGACACAGCGATATTGTTCCGGTCTTTTACTGTTATTTCAATGCAAATGCAAAAGGAAAATGAATGAAAATCTCAGTTCATATGAACGGGGTCCGAATGATGATAAAGGATGAACTGGCTGCAATTTGACGTTATGTTTTGCATACAAACACAAACTTACACATCATTTTTACTCAAAGGTGCAATACAGATATGAACACTTTCAGGTAAACTTTTTTATTTGACATAACTTACACATCACTTTTACTCAAAGGTGCAATACAGACATGAACACTTTCAGGTAAACTTTATTTGACATGACATTGTTATAATATCTTTAAATCTTACAAAAATGTAATTGAAATAATAAGTGTGTCAAAGGTGGAATAGAAGAATAAAATCTACTTGTAAGTGTAATTTTTCCCAATGGTACACCTCGTAGGAAATCTGAGGGTTATTTCTGGCATTGAGTTGTGTAGATACCATTACAGTACAAATTGTATAACAAACCAATTGACAAATGTGTGTCTGTTTTTAATGATCAATGTTTACAGCATTAATATGAGGATGAACAACTATCTGAATTTATTATGACTATTTGAACATTTTAATGTGCCCAAAAAATACAAACACTGTATTCACGTGTACATGACATGAGATCATTTCTGTTTCTGTCTGAGTACTTTATTAAAATATACCTTTTAATCTTTTAGGAGCTGTCGAGAATTGTGGACTATACTGCTGGGAAGATCTGCGTTACGAGAACCGGTATGTTTCATAAGTGCCTGAGAAAAGAGTTCTTTTTGTTGGTCAATTAGAGATCCACTCCTTATATCTGTAGTTATACAAATCACTTTTGGGTAATTTCTCTGTTTTAATAACAAAATCTCTGATGCTCAGGCTCAAATAGAAGCAGAGCTCGACAGACACTGGGACAGACTACATCAAGGACTCAGTTACTATAAGCCACCAAGGTACCGTAATGTTTAATATTAAATCTTAAAATATTTTCTGTTCATATTAGAACACAGAGTAACTGACACCATAGTGTCTTCTAGCTCCTCTTCTGCAGGTAAGGTGAAGGAAAACAAAGATGTTGCACAACCATTGAAGGATTTTGGTCTTAGGATCAGCAAGCTACTGGTGAGTTAAAATGCCTGTAGTTGTGATGCATTAATGATGCACTTTAGAATTATTTTGCATTCATCAAATGATTTAATATTTTTCAGGGTCTTGATGAACAGCAAAGTGTGCAGCTTGTACAATGCTACCTACAGGAGGACTACAGAGGAACCCGAGATTCATTGAAGGTGTTTGTTCTTACATGGATTTATTCAGAAAAAAAATTACATGTCAGATTTTGTCTGTACAAGTAGGCACAGTAGACTATGAGTGGTGTAACTTGACTGTTTTTCACAATCATCAAACTGTGGGAATGTTCTATGTTTAGAGGCAGTGCTGATATCGCTCATAGAATGCATGATGAACAATCCAGGTCGTTTGTAGCTGATGAGTCGTTTTACATTTTTAAACTTCTCAAGGGACTTTCTTATGATGTTGCTTTGATAACATTTTATGACGGATACAACTGTCTAAAATCTTCTGTGCAGGTTGTTCTCAAGGATGACCGACAGAGCCAGGCACTAATGCTGAAGGTCAGTATCAAATCTGTCCAACCTTTTTATTTGCTGATGTTTTGTACCATAATTAGGTGTTTAATCCAGTAATGAAAATAACGCGATGCATATATTTTTACAGATAGCTGACTATTACTATGAGGAACGCATGTGTCTACTCAGATGTGTCCTTCTGTTACTGACATACTTTCAGGATGAGCGACATCCCTACAGGGTAAGAAACAGCTTTGTTTATTCATACCATAAAGTGGAAGACCTTTTGAGTGGGCAACGTAACTGAGGGTGTGTGTTACTTATTTTGTGTCTGTATGTTTTATTGTACAGGCTGAGTACTGTAATTGTGTCACTAAACTTGAGAAGGACTTGGTGACCAACTACCAGTCACAGTTTAAGAACCTCTTCAAAGCAGAAGCACCAACATGGGAAACCCATGGAAACCTCATGGTAATAATTATATCCCTGAAATCAAGTTTCGGGGATATTTGATATTATGTGGCTAATTGGAAATTATGAGATTAATATAAGTTGTCACTTTTTTTAACCCAAAATTGTGATTTTTTTTTCTTTTCCAGACAGAAAGGCAGGTGTCTCGATGGTTCCTCCAGTGTTTAAGAGAACAGTCTCTGCTGCTGGAGATCATCTTCCTCTATTACGCTTACTTTGAAATGAGCCCATCTGACCTCCTGAGCTTCACAAATATGTTTAAGGAACAAGGCTTTGGTTTGCGTCAGACTAACAGACATCTGGTGGACAAAAGTATGGACGCACTGGTGGACCGTATTGGGTAAGAGCCTTTTGTGTTGTCTATATTTTTAAGGTGAGCTGTGTTGCACTAAATTTTAATAGTACCTCTAGTCACAGGCTGTGGCTGAGATTGGTTAATAAATTTGCTGTATAAATTTAGCAGATAGAACACTAGAATGCAAATGTTAACCAAATGCTAAACTGCTCAGATTGTTATCAGACTACCACAGTTAAAGCTGAAAAGCTTTATAGTTTTTAGCGTCTCTAGACTATATAAACAATAAAATTTCAGCATATTCAAGTGGTCTGAGAGGATATGAGACTTCTGCATCGTCACTCTTCCTTTGTTTTGAGGCTGTATAAAAGCTACTCATTGACATCTGTACTTTGTCTTATCAAGGGGCTAAATCTGTTCGATATTTGTAATTACAAATCACAGATCAGATTCTGTCAGAAGGGATCTGAAATGTGATTCTGCTGATCTACATTGTGTCTTGTGGTAGATGCTTGAGAAAGTGGCTTTACTTTTCATAACAATGTCAGGAAACTATGACTAAAACTGTCATTGAAAACTAGTTAAATTCAACTTTCGTTGTGTGATATTTAGTGACATATAGCAGTGAAACTGCAGATTGTAACCAATTGACTAAATCCCCTAGATATTACATACTGGAACTTTTTAGTGTTAAGTTACTTTGTTTGATGACAATATCTAAGAAGTTTTCTTTTTTTTTTGCCTGTGTCTTGAATTTGCAGGCACTTGAGCTCTCTTATCCTGGTTGAAGGAATGGACATAGACTTCCTCCACAAATGTGCTTTGGAAGACTGTACAGAGCAGCATCAGTTCTCCACTGCTCCTGATGTCATTAAGGTAATTAAATATTGCTGCTAGAGAAGTCTTGACTCCCCTTAGCTTCTGGCATTAGCCTTTATTCCTCTTTATTGAACAGAATTGTTGACACTGCTTGCAGGCTTTTCCCTACCATTATAAGACAAAGGTGCATCATCTGAGCTATTTTGAGCACCACCTAAGCCAAAAACTATCATCAGTTTTGTAGTTGCTGTTATTTAAGATCTGCTTACCATCTTTTTCAATTTCTTTTACTTGGGGATAATTGTCCAAAATTATGTGAAGAACACAACCCCCAAACTCTCCATACATGTTTCTAAATCTCCCACAAATATAGGAAAACTCCAGACAGCACCTGAAAAGCGGTCTAACTCAAATGTCTAAATCTGCTTCTGTTCACTGTCTTCTTCAGGAGATGGATCAGCTGCTGCAGACATTTGGTGACATTCCTCATCAAGGCCCAGTGCTGCTGGCCTGGGTTCTACTGAGACACACACTGAGACCAGATGAATCCAGCCCTGTGATCAGAAGGATAGGCAACACAGCCCTGCAGCTGGGGGTCTTTAAGTACCTTTCAACTATGCTAAAAGCACTCGGAGCCTCCGGGAATAATGTACGAACACAAAAACACCCAGTTGGATCATGTCAAATGCTGAGCAAATATTTGATCAATTCTAGTTCTTAAGCTACCAAAACCATTCCATAACATTTGATGTCGGTCTTTCCCACACACTGTAATCAAGTACTTAGAGTAGTGGTTGTTCAGAGTGCTTCTGGTTTTCTTTACCAGATTGTTAAAGTTAATGACATGGTACCTCAGAACTAAATCAGTCAGTAATGAGATGACTGGAATAAAAACCAGCTGGTAGAAGAGAAACGCGTTATATCCTGAATCAGTTTTATAGTCACACAGTCTGAGTGAATCAGACCTCAGGTTCCATGATTATGTCTCTCCATTCTGTACTTATTTAATATAATAGAAAATCATCTCCATCATTATCCTGGACTAAATGTTTTCTGTGTCATTTGAACACTTTCCAGTGTACCGCAAGCACAGCAAAGATGTGTATCTACGGCCTCCTGTCATTTGTGATCACTTCTTTTGAAGAGGAAAGCCTCCAGGTATAGCTCTAAATGATACATGCACTTTTATGTCTGTTGTGGTCCTTACCCACCCTCATATTTTAACCTGCCTTATCATAATCCATATGACAGACTGATGGAGTAGCAACACAGTGCTCCCACCTGATCGATGCTGCCTGTGAGGTCCTCTCTGCTCCCAGTCTGGCTGAAATCTTTTGGGAAATGGTGAGGAAAAAAATGGAGTGTAAGACTCTTTGGAGACAATAATGACTTAATCATCTTCCTTTTTTTAACTTTCAATCCAGAAGCCTAATATGGGGTTAGGAATGATATTGGACAGTGCAGTTGGGATGTTTCCTCATAAAATCGGACCACTGTTACAACTTCTAACTGCCCTTCTGTCAAACAAGTCCACTGTTAAAAAGGTACAGTGTGTGTCCTGCCTGAACAGACTTACACTCTTTAAAGAATTTGACAATGTTTTTAATGTGTGCATGCGTGTTTGATAGGTTTACAACTTTTTGGATAAGATGTCCTTCTACACACAAGTTTACAAGCACAAGCCCAATGATATAATCTCCAAGGATGATGAGACACTGTGGAGGAGACAGACGCCAAAACTCCTCTATCCACTTGGTCAGCTTTTGCATTTTTTTAATGCATTTTTTTCATGCACTATGTTCGCTTCATTTTGTCCTCATCGTCTGTGTTTGGTCATCTGTACCAACAGGTACAGGGCAGACTAACCTGTGGATACCACAGGGTGTGTTGGGTCAGGTGATGATTGGAGGAGAGCAGGGATACGTGGTGCGCTGGGACTATTCCTACAGCTCCTGGACTCTCTTCACTTGTGAGGTGGAGATGCTGCTACATGTTGTTTCAACTGCAGGTATATGTATAAAATGTTATTCTGAGTTGACATGTCACTAAAATTCAAAATGAAAATGTGGAAATTAATTTCTGCCTGGCTTGTCTGTGTGTGTTTGCGCCTTTTGTGGTGCTAGATGTTCTTGCTCACTGTGCTCGTGTGAAACCCATCTTGGACCTGGTCCATAAAATTATTAGCACAGATTGGACTGTGTCAGACTGTCTACTGCCCCTCACTTCACGCATCTACATGTTGCTGCAGAGGTGAAATAACTAATACTCATTGATTAAACAGGCATATGTGATACATTTAATGTGAAAGTAATAAAATGTTCTCCTGCTCTGTCAGGTTAACATCAGTCATCAACCCTCCAGTGGAGGTGATTGCTTCCTGTGTAAATTGCCTCTCTGTACTCGCTGCAAGGATGCCTGGAAAGGTTAGCACACTAACTTTAGTCATATTTGTGTTTTATTGCCTCTCTTTTTTTCTTTTTCTTGTTATCCACAAGCTCTATTTTCATATTTTGTTTTAGGTGTGGTCCAGTCTCCACCACACTGGTTTCCTGCCTTTTGCCTCAAACCCTCTGACCTCCATGGCTCAGTGTATAAGGTAATAAGCTCACACTCTGGACTGCTAAAGGTTTCATTTGTCTTATATTTACATTCTTGAATAAAAGTCTGAGACCCAGGTTAACTGCTCCTGTATGAGCTTGTTTGGTCTGCTTTACTTTTCTTTTATCTTTTTCTTAAAGTGTATGCTTGTAATGAAAATATGTGTATTTGGCATTAGGGAGAAATGTTGTCAGTTTCCCAGATTAACCAAAAATCTTAATTTTAATGAAGCACATGCTTCAAATAATAAAAGCAGAGTTTTTAGGGCTGTATATTAAAGACAAACAACAAACCTGTAAATCTTTTATTTTACTTTTTTGTTGCAGTGCTGAGGGGATGAAGGCAGGTAACTATGGCAACCTGTTGGTCCAGATTGAGCAGCCCAGAGGGGAATATGCTGTGACCATCGCTTTCCTCCGTCTCATCACAACCCTGGTTAAGGTGAAGTTCTTTTCCCCCAAACACTGATGTATTCTATGGCTCAACCCTCCAGTTTAACATAAAATACTGGTGTAGAGTGCGTTTAAAGCCTTTTTTTGTTTTCTTTTTATTTCAGGGTCAGCTCGGCAGTACTCAGAACAAAGGCCTGATCCCCTGTGTGCTGCTGGTGTTGAAGGAGATGCTGCCCACCTACCACAAGTGGCGTTACAACACCTATGGAGTCAGGGAGCGGATAGGTTAGAGCACATCTATGACAGCAGTGATGAGTTTTATTGTTTCAGTCTGAACTGTAAAATCAGAAACCTACTCTTCGTGTCTGCAGGTTGTCTTATTCTGGAGCTGATTCATGCCATTCTCAATCTGAGCCCAGAGGGAGAGGATCAGGGCAGGTAAGCGTCTCCTCTGTGAATCCAGTATCATGAAGGTACTGGAGTATGAGAAAAGGAACACTGCACTGTGAAAAACCTTGAAGATGGCAGCAATACATAATTAAATTAATAAGTAAATACATGTTATTCTATTCAATTAAAGTTACTGAGCAAAATATAAATGTATAAACCCTGTTTGCTGAAAAAACACTGAACATTAAAACAAAAAAAAAATTCTGTTAGTTATTAGATAAAGAGCACAGGTGTGAAACATCTCCCCCTCTCCCTAATATCTCTCTCAAATTACATGACAGTTTTTACATTTGCAAACTATCCTTTCATAAGGGTGTGGCTCAGTTGGTAGAGCGGGTTGTCAGTTCAAATCCTGGCTCCACGTGTCGAAGTGTCCTTGGGCAAACACTACTTGAAATTGCTCCCAGTAGGGTCTAGCAGTGCCTTATATGGCAGCAGCCGCCTACTGGTGTATGAGTGTGTGTGAATGTGAGGAATTGTAAAGCGCTTTGGGCACCATGAAGGTGTATAAAATGCGCTACATAAGTTCAGTCCATTTACCATAAAAATGTGAATAACCTGAAAAAATATGAACAACCCAAAATGTCTACAGAAAATTAAGTGTAATTTTAACAATATTCTGCCTGTTACTAAATGGTTTGCGTCTTTGTAGATCTTATCTGTTATGCACATGTATAAATGATAAGTTGAGGCATAATATTGTTAAAATTACACTTATTTTTCTTACCAAATTTAATTATTTTCAGGTTATTCAAATTTTTTTGTTTGGATATTTTGTAAATGTAAATATTTTCATTTAATATTTTTTGCACTAAAACAGAAACTTTTTTTTTTTAGTTTTCATTATTTATAGGTTAGTATGTTATTATTTTACTGGTCCGACCCACTAGAGATCAAATTGGGCTGAATGTATCCCACCTGAAAGAAAATGAGTTAAACATTCTATGTCAGGGATGTCAGTGTATTTCATAAATTGCTAATGTCCTTCTGTTCTTGGTGCAGCACTCCCACCCTGCAGTCTCTGTGTATCTACAGTCTGGCAAACACTGAGGCTGGACAGGCAATCGTTAATATCATGGGAGTTGGAGTGGACACCATTGATGTGGTTCTGGCTGCCCAACCGACCAGGTGAACAGTCAGCTGTTTGTAGTGCAAATCTAATCATAGCTAGTTTTAGTTCTGCATCCACATTAATCACTTTATACACGAATAGTTTAACTGTGCTGAAAGTTTTTCTTTCCTCTCTAACATTGCACAGCGGTGGCTCAGAGGGTCCAGGCCAGATCCTGATTCAGACTGTCAAACTGGCTTTCTCTGTCACTAACAACGTGATCCGCCTGAAACCGCCATCTGATGTCGTCTCTCCCCTAGAGCAGGCTCTCACGCAGCATGGTGGCCATGGCAACAACCTCATAGTTGTCCTGGCCAAATATATTTATCACAAACATGACCCAGCACTGCCTCGTCTCGCAATCCAGCTGCTCAAAAGGCTCGCTACAGTAAGAACTTAAAATGCACCGTATACTTTTTTTTTTCCAATCCAACTTTGTTTTAAAGTGCTTTATAAATAACCATGGTGGACCGAAGTGCTGCACAGAAGACTCTTTGTTTGTTTTAATAATTAATTTAATAATTTTATATATTTTTTATTTTGACTATGACTTACACTAACACCGAGTCCCAAAAGTCAATACTAATCAAATGTTAAATGATACAAATATAAATCTGTAATTTCACACTTTTTTTTTTTTACTTCTATCCATAAAATTCACCATGTAGAAAATGCAAAAAAGGGACTTAATTCACTTTCCCTCATACAGAGACAACTTTCTTGCACAAAATTTTTCAGTACAAAATGTTGTAGTTTATGTCAAAAGGCTGACAAGATATAATCCATGAAGTCAAATGTAATCCACAATAGTGTCACAAATTGGCCATTCTGCTTGTTTTTTTTTTGCCTTTAAACTCACGCTCTGTTGTAGGTGGCTCCCATGTCAGTTTACGCCTGCCTCGGCAGTGACGCAGCAGCAATTAGGGATGCATTCCTAACTCGGCTGCAGAGCAAGACAGAGGACATGAGGATTAAAGTGATGATCCTCGAGTTTCTCACCGTTGCTGTGGAAACACAGCCTGGCCTTATTGAACTCTTCCTTAACCTGGAGGACAAAGATGGCAGTGAGGGCTCCAAGGTGTGAACCATATTTACTGTAACTTGCAGTTTTACCACATCCACATGAAAATATCTGTCCTGACTTTTACCTGGTCATTTTACCTGCAGGAGTTTCTTTTGGGAGAGTGGAGCTGTCTTCACGTGGTGTTGGACCTGATTGACTCCAAACAGCAAGGGAAGTACTGGTGTCCCCCACTGCTCCACAGAGCTGCTCTAGCCTTCCTCCTCGCCCTCTGGCAAGATCGCAGAGATAGTGCCATCTCTGTCTTACGCAAAAAGTAAGCATATATTCTCACAAAATTTCCATCCAAACTTAATAGTAATTCTGGTAGAAGACATTAGTACTAAGACTTTTTTTTTTGTAATAGAGAGAAATTTTGGGAAAATTTGACGACACCTCTCTTTGGAACCCTCACTCCACCTTCAGAGACTGCAGAGGTATTTCTGTCTTTTTTGATATTATTGGTCTGAAGAGATTTTAAGAATCAACTCTCAAATTGCTATTTTTGCCTGCAGCCCTGTGTTCTGGAGACCTGTGCTTTTGTCATGAAAATCCTTGGCCTGGAGATCTACTATGTTGTCAGGTAATTAGAGAATCTGTTCAGATGTTCCTTGTTATCAGTGCTGTGACGGATCTGTTGCTGTTAACAAACAAACTTAAACTTTGTGTTGTTGCAGTGGCTCCTTGGAGCAGTCTCTGAAGGATGGTCTCCAAAAGTTCTCCAATGGACGACGCTATGAGTACTGGTCCCAGTACGTCAAGTCTCTTGTTTGTCACGTGGCAGAGACTGAAGAGGATGGCATCTCCTACTTTGCTGAGGCCCAGTTGTTGATCTCTGCCTGGAGGATGCTGCTGATTCTTTCCACTACTCATGTATGTGATACTACTTCAAGTTTCAGGTTTTAGATCTTTATCTGTGTTTGAATTAGATCAATATTTCCTATACAAGTTGCTTACGCTTGCTGTATTTTATGTTCCAGTCTGATGTGATGCATGTGACAGAAGACTCCACCAAGCTGAAGCTTTTCATGGATGTCCTGGATGGAACTAAGGCTGCTGTAAGTAACTCTTACATCTTGTACAGCCTGTTTACAGTGTGTATTTTATATAGTTGTTTACTTCGTAACTTTTCTTTCAGTTGATGACACCCACGTCTGTGCCTTGTCTACGCCTTGGATCCATGATGGCCACACTGCTGCTCATCCTCCTTAAACAGTGGAAAAGGTATGTATTTTTGTATTATTTAAACATCCCACTGGGTTTCAGTGGGTCCATTTAAATGTAAAAAATCCAATTTTGACAGCTCTTAAAAAATGGATCACATCACAAGTATAAAGGGTGCCTGTAGTGAATTTTCCTTGCTAGCTATTTCAAAAGATCACGTATAATACTAGCGGTTCAGTCAAGTAACTTATGTTATACACACGTGGTCAAAATTGTTGGTACCCCTCGGTTAATGAAAGAAAAACCCACAATGGTCACAGAAATAACTTGAATTTGACAAAAGTAATAATAAATAAAAATTCCATGAAAATTAACTAATGAAAATCAGACATTGCTTTTGAATTGTGGTTCAACAAAATTATTTTAAAAAACAAACTCATGAAACAGGCCTGGACAAAAATGATGGTACCCCTAGAAAGGACTGAAAATAATTTCACCATGGGGACATGTTCATCCAAGGTGTGTCCTCTAATTAGCATCACAGGTGTCTACAAAC
>JAPQRP010000005.1:29319777-29352941 GCA_037367295.1 Apogon hyalosoma | reverse complement strand
AAACAAAAAACATATATATATATATATATATATATATATATCAAAAGAAATTGTGGAGATACAGTAACAGGGTGGTTGCTCTTTCTACAAATAAAAATTTCAGACTTTTCAAACCAATTTTTTCCCCCAAGACGTTGACTTAATGTACTTTTATACTTGCGTACCTACTTTTTGGTTGAGATTGTACCCGTTGTGTGTAGTAGAAAGGTTAATTTTAAATATAATTGATAATAAATGTATGTATGAATGTATAATTCACAGCAAATTATGTTTTACTGACAGACATTTTAAAATCTATGAAAACCACAAAAGTGTATGACTATCACACAAACAAGTTTCACTAGAATAATTCCAGTACTGACTGGTTAGTGAAATCATATACAGTTTTTTTAGATGCTTTCTTCACGTATTTCATATCTTACAAGATTATGTGTCTTTGTCTATACTCTAAAATTTGACTACGAAAGAAACTTTTTTCCATACTTTATTAAGACTTTCACACAAAATTCTAGACTTTTCAAGGTCTGGAAAACAGTGTTTCAAATTCCATACTTTTTAAGACTTTCAAGTCCTATACAAGCACCCTGGATAATCAGATTTGTTCTATGTATTCAGTGGTTATCAGTTTTTAATCACATTGTGGGATCATGTGTAATCGAATCATTGGTCCATTTTTATTCGAGATCAATTAGTGCAAATGTTGACCTTGACCTTTTGGCTGAATATGTGTCACCACAACTGGATGACCTTCAACCAACCAGCATTTTCCAGGTAGATGGTGCGACACCACACTGGGGACTGCATGTTGGTGGGTTCCTAAATCAAACATTTCCAGACCGGTGGATTGGAAGGGATGGTCCAATTCCCTGGACACCTCCTTCACCAGATATCACTGCCCTGGAGTTCTTTCTATGGGGTTATGTTAAAGAAGTCATGTATTGAACAAAGATACAGGACATTAATGACCTGAAGCTAAAGATCACTGATGCCATTGACACCACTGATGAGGCTATGATACAGCCAACATGGAAACAAATCCAGTACTGTCTGGATGTGCTTCATGCAACTGATGGTGCCAATATAGAGGTGGAATAAATGAAGCAAAAAAACTTCAATATCTACTTTTCATCTTGTAATAATTTCCAGATTCATCTGTTCATTTGCTTTTGTAATAAATGTGTTGAATTGTAAAGAGACTTTATGGACACCCTGTATATGCTCACATATTGTTTGTACAGAACTTAAATACATTCATTCAGATTGTTCCGAGTTGAAAAAAATGTTTCAAAGCAGAAAAACAGGGGCGTTTACTTTCTGTGTTTATGTGACCCTGCTGCAGCCTTTACATTCATCTGATGGCCTTCACCTCACACTGGTGTTCCAAGTCTAACTAGGTCAGGCCTTAACAGAAGTGACTGTAGAAGAACATGAAGTGCACGTCTGAAAGGGGCTTCAGATGTCTGGGCCGTGTACAATGGCTGCTCATGCATCAAACATACACTTTATGAGGCAGTTCAACCTATATTTTGCAAAGCGAACTCAATAACCTGATGACTGATTATTGTGTTCCTTGCTTCATGCAAAAACAACAGTCATGTCAACAGGACCACGCCAGTTTCATGCATCATCTCACTCCTGCAGCCCAACCACACTGACCTTCACCTGGTCCTCCAGACAGGCCTTTCAGACCAAACAGGGTACAGTAATTCGTCTACCATTATTTTACGTTGAGGATGACAAAAAACAAAAAAACAAATGTGATTCACTAAAGTTGAACTGGCTACTGCTTAGGAGAACATTGAACATTTCCTGTCAGTTTTGCTAAACTCACCTCTAATTTCCCTCTGGCTTTCTTCAGCACCCCGTGGGTTACAGACACTAGAGAAAGCAGATGATACAGTTACACATCTGAGTTCCATTAAGTGCATTTTGGACATTGGATGGTTTCAAAGGGATGACCTAGTGCCCCCTGAGGTGTTTCAGGAAGTGGTTGGAGGATTTACCCTGTACTATGTCCTATTAAAACTGGTCTTTTAAGCTGCAGCAATAATTATTAATTTGTAAATATTTTTTTTGATTGCTTGGCCCTTAACATGCCAAAAAAATTAAAAATCAAAAATTGCGACAATCCCAATCAGGATTCTCTAAAGCCGATGATGTCAACGTTAAATGTCATGTTTGGTCTAAAAACCCAAAGGTCAAAGGTCATAACGTGAAAACATTCACATTTAAGGGGCTAGAATCCTTTAGAAAATATTGAAACTGATACTGATTATCAAAATAAAAATCTAAATTCCATTTTACTTTGCACATTAGTTTACTGTTGTACTTTACTGTTGACTGTCCAGATTTTTTTTTTTTTTACCAGTTCACTTTTTATACTTCTAATTTACTATGTATATAGTGTGTTTGCTCTTGTATTCTATTATTAGCCTGCCCCCCCCCCCCAAAGGGGAGGCAAGTTTTTGGTTCGGGTGTTTTGTTTGTCAGTCCATCCGTCTGTTTGTCAGCAACTTCATGCAAAAACTACTGGACCAATTTCCATGAAATTTTCAAAAAAGGTGTTAGGTGGTCCAGAATAGATCCCATTAAATTTTGGTGACTGTAGGTCAAAGGTCAAGGTCACCAAAAATGTGTTTTCACAATGATAAGAGATAGGGCAAATCAGGAATTTCCTTTTCATTTCTGTATATGCAGTTTTGCATATAGCTTCTTTTTGCTCTCACTGTTGATGTGCATTGACACCAGAACCCTGAAGGCCAAATTTGAAGACTCTAGGTCAAAGGTCAAGGTCACAATAAAGGTCAAAATCAAATTTTGGATATAACCTTTGAACTATTCATCCTAGAGACTTCCAATGAGCACCAAAATGCTCATATTTCAATTCTGCATCTTGTGTGTATAGATTTTGACCTATTGTTGACTGAAGAGGTCAGGGGTCACTCGGTCAATACCTAAAAAACTAAAATGGACTATAATGGAAAAACGAGTGGAGATAGAGACTTAGTTACTATTATTGACAGATAGGAAACCTGGCATGGGCTTCAAAATGGCATCATGACCTTTGACCTTGAGCGACCTTGAAACGTCAAACCCATAGTCTCACGTTTTGAGAGGGAGATAAGATGCTTCAAAAACAAAACAAAAGAACAAAGGGGGTCAAGAAAATTCAAGTGTGAACAGGTGAGTTTTGAGCAATGATTTGAAGTTTTGTATTGAGTCCGAGTTCCTGATGTTTTGTGGGAGTGACTTCCATAGGGTGGGGGTGGCTGCAGCAAAGGCTCAGTCCCTCAAGGTCTGGTACTTTGTCCTAGTGGTGGTAGTGAGGAAATTGGTGTATTTTTGATATTTTTATTCTTATATTCTATTTTTTACTGTGTATCATGCTGCTGTTTCTGCTGCACTACATTTTCCCAGTTTGGGATCAAAAAAGTATATCTATCTGATCAATTAATTTTTGCAGCTCTACATTTGGTATGTGTTTCTAATGTGATTAAGGCTTTAAAAACACTGAAAACACTTCACCTGAAACACTTTCAGGTCATTTGTTGGTAATTTTGGTCATGGTATAGCATCAATTAAAAGTCAGTGACAAAAATAAATCATCTACTGGACACCTGACTCTATAGACATACTGAGTAACATGAGAACATCATACACTGATCGATGATGACCCTCTCCATGCCCTCTTTGAGCTGGTTGGTGGTCCGGAGGCGTTTCACAGCTCCACTCAGCATCCTCTCTTGCTGCGACAGACGGCTCTTCAGTCTGCTGATCTCATTCTTCAGCAGCTCATCCTGATAGACGATAAATAGGATTTAATCCGGAGGCACTTGAAGTGGATAGGTTACATTACAATGTGTGTGTGTGTGTGTGTGTGTTTACCTGCTGGTTGTTGTTGCTGTCTCCGGTGTTACCTGCTGGCAAAGACACTCTCCACACTAGTTTGAGCAGTCGACCGGCCTCCTCTAACACCTGGTGCATGGTGTTCATGCTGCCGGACAAACTCTTCAGATGCTGCTGTTCTATCCCCTACAGGGTTTGTACACATTTTTCATGGTCAAATTCAAGCACTTTTAAGGGTCATTTTCAAATTTTTCCAGCATAGCACCTTATCGTTGGGGTAGAATACATATCTACAGGAATACATATACTCATGATTATTTTTGTCACTTTTTTATCACAATGATGTACATTGTATTATGCTATAACAGTGTCTTTCAACCTTGGGGTCAGGACCCCACCTGGGGTCACCTGAAATTTCTAGTAATTGATAAAAATAAAAACTTACTAATAAAAAAATATATTTTGAGTTGAGAGAAACAATCACAAAACATAAAAGACATGACAAACTGAAGCTGAAACTGAAGCACTGTGGTACTGTTTATCTGTCAAATGTTCGTTGTGGTCGGTTTCAGATGCTGCAGCTCTTTCATAATTCATAGTTTGAGTTATTGTTTGTTCACAGTATTAATTGTCAGCCTTGTAAATACAAGCTGGACTGACTGTACATATCCTGATCAAGGAAAATAAAATTGTCACTGTGCAGTAACCTACACCTGGATTTTCTGCCTCTGTCCATAATAATATACATTATATAGACTAAATGTCATCTAAAATTGATGTTTATTTGCAAAATAGTATAGTAAACTATTACATGATCAAAAACAAATTAATTTTAGCAAAAAAAGTCTCAGTTTTGAATGTCTGGGGTTGCAGAAATATGTGATGTTAAAATGGGGTCATGAGCCAAAAAAGATTGGGAACCACGGGGCTATAACCATCTAAAATTATGTTCAAAAATAGCAAAACATTTAGAAGTTAAAGGAGAATACAAAGTTTTATCCAAAAAAAAAAGGGAAGCCACTTGGCGTTCTTCAGGCATCCTCACAGAGAAAAAGATTAAGATGTACCTGGAGATGACCTGAGAGCACCCGCTGATTTTCTTTTTTGACAAAGTTTTATTTTTCAGAATGTATCACCTCTCTGTAGTAGCTTTGGCTTGGCATCTAACCTGGCAAAGCTACTATTAAGAATAAATAAATCGCATCACAGGATTAGAATTACATGGACTTTCAAGCACTTTTCAGACCTTGAAAACACAACATTGAAATTCAAGCATTTTTCAAGGATTTCAAGCACCCGTTCGAACCCTGCACCTTATAACAGTTGATGATGGTCTATCTTTTAGAGCCTCATTATCTGTATAAACATGAGCGACGTGATGCAGTGTTAGTACCTTGTTGTCGGGGCCCTGCTGTTTGAAAGCCTGTACACACTCCTGCAGTTGCGTGTCCATGCTGCGGGACAGTTTGCGGCCCTCTGAGATCTGCTTCCGGAGAGCGTTGTAGTCCTCAATCAAACCCAGGATGTGGCGGCCGTTGCGGTTGGCCCACATCCGATGACCCGGTACGAGGCGAGAGGGGGCGCTAGTGAGGCTGTCACCAGAGCTGCCGCTGATGGAGCCTCCATCCCCCTCGGAATGAGCGTAGCGCTTTTCATCTGAAAACATTCACACATGTCCAAATGTTGTTACTTTTAACAGTTTCAATATATAGGATTGTTTTTATGTTTGTGCTTTAAGTTTTCATTGGCTTAACAGTTCAGTAGTTGCACGATGGTGGTGTGCACGGGTGCAGTGGCGTTTTGCTCTCTAGCTCAGTGCCTTCTTTTATTCGTGTTCCTAATTTCATTGTACACACTGACAATAAAGTCTATTCTATTCTATCTTAGACATGCCATTTTACTGTTTTGTTTGTGGATTAGTAGCTCATGATATTCTGAAAACTAAAAAAAAAAAAAAACGGAAACTGTCTGATGGTCAAAGCTAATGAAATAGAATAGAATAGAATAAGCTTTATTGTCATTGTATATTACTATTGTATAGTGCAACAAAATTTGGTTTTATGTTCTGTAAGGTGTAAGTAAAATACACACAATTATAAAAACGGTCAAGAATAAAAAAATATAATAAATATTAAAACAATCAAATAAAAACATATACACACAAAAGCGAGTCCAGTGTCAAAATGTGTAGAATGTACAGGTGACAGTAATGACTATAATGTCAAGTCTTAAATTTAGCTGATCTATGGTCTTTTATATGTATTTATTATTATTATTATTAAGTTATCACTGTTTCACTGCTGTATTCGTTCTCACCATGGACGACTCTGGTGTACTCGCTGCGAGTCTGAAACGACTGTCGCAGAGGATCAGAGCTGTCCCGACCCGGTGGTGACCTGCCTCCTTCATCTACAACAAAAGCAGAAACACATGCTGTCACGACCTGGCGGCTGGACATACGTCACAGTTTCCTGACGGCAGATGAGGGTTGTGTACCTGGAGATGACAGCAGGTAGTTGATGTTGATGGTTTCAGGGCGGTTGGGTCCCCTGAGCAGCTGCTCCTCCAGTCTCTGTCGCAGCGCCGTGTTGGTTTGGATGCTCCTCTCCAGCTGCAGCCTGAGGTGTCTGATCTCAGACAGTAGCTCTCCCAGGTCCACGGGACCGGACGGAGGCCCCTGGTCCGGCGCTTGGGTTGACTCAGTTTCTATTGAGAGGAACATGAAAGAAACAGGTCAGGCAAAATCCAAATATCCAGGTTCACAGCATGTCACTGTCCATCAGTCACAGTGAACTTAATAAGCAATGACCCAACCAGTTATTATTGTTTTAAAGTATGTAACACATCTGGACTTGCAGAACCTTTGGACTTCTGAGTCTCAGTCTTCATCTTTTCATAAACCTGCAGCTCCACCCGCAGGGATTGGAGAAGATGGTGAGAGTCAGACAACTGCTGCCTCTGGAGCTTCACCTCACACTGTATCCTGGAAACAACAGAGAACCAAAGAAAACCATCTTAATGGCACTAAGGATGTTTTGCATATTTAAGGACGTTATTTCCTTGCTTTTTCATATAAACATGTGTAATGGAAAATCTATATTACTCCATATGTAGTACTTCATCTTAGTATTATATAACTACTACTCCTATGTTGGAATGTGTTAGGATTATAGATGTTTAATGGCTCTCACTTAGTGGTCTCTGATGTGTGAATAACAGCTTGACTTTTGACTCAGTTGACTTTTGACCTTGCCCTATTGCCTATCCAGCCTGCCAAAGGAAATCATGCACATTCCTGTTTGTATTTATCTGTTTCGACCCCTCCATGCATCCTTGAAGGTCACGAAACTGAAACACTTTGATGATAAATGCCAGGCACACATTCCTCTGATGGACAGAACAGATAGTATTGTCTCTTGTTACTTAGATTACTTTATATACTGTAAGTATACTCGACATCTTCTCTTCGAGTAGTCACATGTTTCAGTATTAGTATTATTAATAATATTAATATTACTTTACATCAGAACACTTAAAATGCGATGCCTAAAAATAAAAACAAAACAAAAAAATCAACATGATCTGATGTAATCTGAGTTGAGGTTCAGATCATGGCTCATGAAATGTCTGATCTATGCTGTAGTGATGAAAAGTTTAGCACAGAAAAAAATCTGCACATTAATAAAGCTACTAAATGGATTTATTTTATCTGTGACACTTGGCTATTAGCTGCACCCAACATATAGGAGACTTTTTTTCCATCATTATCATTCTCTGTTGGAAGTTGAAACCAATCTGTTCATTTTAAATGAAATCTGTGGAGCTGTAAACAGAAATAAACAAAACCTTGTATTTGTAGTTTACAAAGCACACACTCAAAGCAACAAGTGAAGGAAAGGGAGAGGAAAAGTGATCTAACATTAAACTAGACTCCAGGTTTCATATGTCAGCCTCTTTCAGCTGTGTCAGTGGGACCCAGGGCAAGAGGTCACATCCCATCATTATAGTATGTGTCTTCATGGATGAGCCGTCCACATGATAGACTCTCATGTTTCAGAGTTGTACTAATAGTGTTGAATAATGGTAATTGTAATTGGCATTTAGAATGGTAATTAGCAGCCTTTTGCAGTTTCAGGTTGCATGAAAGAGTGTGGTACCAGTACTGATGTAACGTGTGAAGTATGGGCGGATGCCTGTAAATGTGTCCACAACATCTTCTTCTACTGTACTTATTTATGTATGTATGTGTGTGTGTGTACCTGTGCAGCTCATCCTTGCTGTAGTGCAGCTGGTCCTGCAGTTGTGTGTTTTCTTGGCTGCTGCGCTCCAGCCTGTCCTGCAGTCGGCTGTTTTCCTGCCTCAGGGCTTCACATTCCTTGCGGCTCTGCTCCAGTTTGGCCGTCCTCCTGGCCAGAGTTTCCCGCAGCTTGTCGTTCTCCTTCTGCTTATCTGAACATAAAAAAGTATGTTTGTCAAAGAATTGTAAAAAAAACCCCAACAAATAAAAACCACAACAAAAAACATGTAAATAAAATTTAAAAATAGCAAGATGGGAAACTGGAATTTACTCTTGATATTTTGGAGTGAAATGTTTTACCTCTCGACCCCAAGTTAAGCTGCTCCTTCAAGGCTTGATTTTGTCCCCAAAGGAACCGCACCTCATTGGCTAACTGACCATGCTCCTCGTTGCCATGGATGAAGATGTTGGTAGCTGCTACATGAATACACATGCTCGTCAGTCATCGAATAAAGGATAAAGAGTGATGTGTTGAGCGTGGGATTTCACCACTGTGAAACGGTAACAGAGGACAGTGTCAGAGGTCGGGTCTGTACCTGGGTCTCTCTCCACTTCAGCCAGTCTCTTCTCCAACTGTTCCCTGAGATGGTCGTTGGTGCGGATGCTCTCCTCCAGGCGCTGCCGCAGAGCCCGAATCTCTTGTAAATGCTCTGCCAGTAGATCTGTCAGGTGAACATAGATAGATTCAGAGAAAATAATACTGTGCATCTTTCCAGAATTTCCCCAATTCTGCATGGACGAACAACATTGCACACTGACATGGAGATCAGTATACATACCTGAATTCAGTGTGCGAGGCTGTTCAGATGTATTCTTTTGTGATCCTCCATCTTGTTCCGAACCCTCTGTTTGGGGCCCTGACCCATCCTGGTCTTGGCTTTGATCCTTATCCTGATGGTGTGAGCTGGTTTGGGCCATAATTGAGCGATGCAGGTCCAACTCTGTGCGCAGTGTGGAGTTGAGTTCCTCGCTGTTTCTCAGTTGCTCCTGCAATCGGCCGTTCTCCCTCTGCAGGCCCTGCAGTCTGTGACCAGACACACCTTCCTCCTGAGCTCCTCCTCCTCCAGGTGGGACATTTACTGCTGTCCAATCAGCAGAGTGTCGCTGGTCTACAGTTGTAGAAGGTGACAACAACGGTTTGATGGATGACAACAGACCTACTGCACAAACTACAACTAACTACTACTAACTATTGCTCTAAACTACAGTTGACATCTTCCACTATTACTCCGTGTTTAAACAAGAAGCTACGAATAAAATTAATGAATTACTGCAATCTAAGGTGTTTCTCAGATGAATACACCAAGGTGAGGGCACAACACATTATGAAAACACTATAGGAAATGTGGCATAGCCCTATTGACCCTGATGCAGGACCTCTCACATATCCACAGGCCTCACTTGTCTCTTTAATAGCCTTGACTGTCTCTTTTCCTGAGAGACCCACAATTTGAAGATTGAACCGGATAGGTGCCACTGAATAATGCAACTTTAAGTGGAGGCGGACTGAAACTGGACACTGCTCTGCCCTTGGCCAGCATGTATTGTCCTGTGGGATGCTTCACTGGAACACAAAGGACCTGAGTGGAAAATAAGTGCTATAACAGGCTGTGACTAGATCATCTGTAATCTCTTGACATACCGTTGGGACAAGAAAAGGGGAAAAATATGCATTATTAATGGAGGAGACGGAGGTTAATCCTACTATAGCCTAAAATAACTCAACATTCAAGTACACACTATACCTGGCTTAAGTCATCATCTGAGACACTCAAGAATATAATTGGAACTGGTTCTCACACCCATTCATTAATACATTCATCATTTAATTTGTACTATGTATGCAAAAGAAAACATCTGAATATATATTTGTTGTGTTTACCTGAGTGCTTGCTGTGCACCAGTTTGCCACCTGGTGTGGTCGGTCTGCTATGACAGGAGGAGGACGTTCTGTCTGAGTGGTACAGCTCAGAGTGAGAGCTGTGGTGGCTGCTGGGAGTTTGGCCTCTGAACTGACTCTGGAGGCTCTGGATGAGGCGGTTCTTCTCTTGCAACTCTTTAGCCAACCTGAGGGGATGAAAAATAGGAAGGAGAAGAAGAATTAATGATGTGAACAGGAGTTGGAACGTCTACTGGAAGCAACACCTGGATGTTTTTGGTCCACATAACTTAATAAGAGTGAGACGGCAAAACTATTTCACACAGGGCAGAATCCAAACTGAGGTAAGGCACCCAAGGCAAAAGAAGAGACATCAATAAAAGATGAGGAATCCAAGAGACACATATTTTTCTAATCAGAGGGATTAAAACCATGAAGAAAACATGCGTTCACTGCAAACGTCATGCTGGCTGTCTGAATCAAACCCACTCACAGGTCCAGCTGATCCCTGGTGCACTCAGCCAGGGTGAGGTTCTGCTGGACCAGGAGGCTGATGTGCTGCTGCAGCAGCTCTCTCTCGCCCTCTAGCTCCTCCCGTAGTTTATCTAATTCCTGCTGGATTCTAGCAGGGCTGTCAGGAAGATCACTCATGCTCTCGTTACAGGACCATAGTGGCTGTGATCCCTGCTGAAGCTCCCCAACACTGTCCGCATTGGGGACAATCAGTAATAACATCTGCCTCTATAAAGACTTATTTTTATATCCTAGTTGTCAGTTATGAAAATGGGATTACGGCAGTAGTTATACTACTTTACTACATCAAATAAAACTGCTACTTTCAGGAAATGAGCTGCTGTGTTTTACTATCAATCCATGTCAGGCATGAGGGATAACTGGGCTTGCCTTTCTCTCAGTAATCAGAGAAGGTTTTACATAAAGCACTTCCTAAAAAATACATTCTCAAATCATATACCAGTATAACCACGACTAGTCTTTAACATTTTACTTGATCCATAGATCAAGTACATAAATAGACTGATCATAGACATGTGGTAGGATATCCCCATGATGTCTGGAACATTAGTGACCCAGTCTGAGCCCTGAACCTTAATGTTTTGGACGATACACACAGAATTAGGTCAACAGCAGGATGCTATTCACAACCAACAATACACACATAGCCCAGGGTCACAAGGCAATTAGCTAATGGGGGTAGTGGTGAAGAGGTCTTTGAACAGGCCAAGAAACAAACCTCAAAGCAGATACAATACTAACAAAAACCTTTGTAACGTTACACACATAAAAGCTGAACACATCTCTTAATGAAAGGTAAAGCATTCACGCTGCATCTTTACTAAATTGACATTCAGTAAATAAGAGCAGACTAAGAGGTAGAGATGTACCTGCGAGACAGTTCCAGAGCTGCCACGTCCTCATTATCCAGATGAGAGTCTCCTGGCAAACAGAGGAAAACATGCTGTCAAAGACCTGTCTGTAAAAATCAGTTATGAATCACTGCTCCCTTGTTCGCCCCATTTTGCCCATGGCTGCTCACTTCTTTGTTGTACCAAGAAGTTCCTATACAAATGATCTGCTTTTTGTAGTATCACTTAAAAACAGCTGCTTTTCAATCGTTGCTTATTAACTTCCTTAACCTTTAGAGATCCACAGTTAAGCAGGTGCGTTGCGTCGGGTAATGTGTGTTGGCAGACACCACAGGATGTCAAATACTGTTAATTAACAAGTGTTTAATGGTTCTGATTAGCCCAGACAGGGAATGCAAATACCATCGAGGCAGCGGCTGCCTTTGTCTAGCCGTCCTTCCAGCCTGTCCAGAATGCTCAGGCTCTTGTCCAGCTGCTCTTTGACCACCTCCCCCATGTAGCAGTCAACTTCACTGGCATGCATCAGCTCCTTGAAGGCCTTGTTCAGCTCCTCCAGTTGCAGCCGGTGCAGGGCTCCCAGACGGCGACTCTCCTTGATCTGCTGCCTTAGCTGTGACAGCTCCCTGGCCTGGGACTGCACCAGGGAGTCCAGTCTGTGAAGGAGTCCATGTGAGAAAAAACAAAACCAATGAAAACACTGAAAATATCCCATCAGTCAGTAACCCTGATGATAATGTGGATAAAACACAGACCTGGCTGGTGAGGTAGAGCGGCTGCGGGTCTGTTGCAGCTGTTCACTTGTGTTTCTGTAAAGTGTCCTCTCACTTTCATGTTCCATATTCAGATGACTGGTTTTATCCTTCATCACTTTGCTGTCACCATCTTTTTTCTCCCTCAGTTGCCCAGCTCTGTAGCCCCTCTCTAGGCTGCGGTCTTCCCTCTGTGTCCCTTCTGAGTCTCTAATCATTGGGGGATCAGAGGTGTTGGCGACAAAATCACTGGATTGAGAGTTTCTTCGCAGAAGACTTTGCATTTGGAGGATGAGTTTAGTCTGGATTTCCAGCTGGACCTTAAGCTCTCTGACTTGTGTCTGAAGCTGGAGAGGGTCTTCTGAAACACCATAGTCCTCATAAACCTGCAGGCTTTTCAGACTGACCTGGAAAAGGATAACAAAAAGGGTACAATTTTTTTAAAAAAGTGCACTATGGAGGATTTGCATGTGCTTCTGTGAAGTCTATATTGGGGTCTGTTTTGTGCTGGGAACTGGATGTTTACTGTTACTATATTCATGTCTAAGCTAAAAATGGTCTTAGCTGCCTACATTCATGGTAACAGCCACCATACATTAATTTTATGTAGCAGTTTCAGATTAAATTTATTTATTATTTTAGTTTTTCACTGCCTTTTTGTTTTATCACTGTGATAGTGTACAGCACAAGCTGCAGTCAACAGATCTGGCTCCCAGCAAAACATAGATACTAAAATATAATGTGAGCACACAAGTAAGCACAAACTAGAATCTAATGAACCTGGAAGAAAAGTGCAATAAAATGTCATCTGGTTGTATATCATCAGTGCTTACCTTTGCTGAACTGAGAGCTGGTGAAGTAGGGTATGGGGTGCTGGAAGTTGAGTAAAGGTTTTCAGTAGAGGAGAAGGTGGCCTCCTGTTTTAACAAAGATGGCAAACTAGATGCACTGCAACTGGGATTCACACCAACCTCCAGATCTGGCAACAGAAATCACATAACCGCAGTCAAAAAGGAAAGACAAAACTTTTCATATAGTTGTTGAAATATAGTCAACTGGAACAGAAGAAAAAAAACAAACTAAAGTGAAAGGTTATTGAGTGCTGGTAAGTCATTCCCATTCTCCAGAGTAAACACATGCAAGAATTTGGCAATGAAGAGTTTGGATAGGCCATTCAAAATGCAAAGTACCAAAAGATTCCAGGTTAAAACCAGAAGAGAGATTGTGTGGTTATTGTGAAAACATCACTCAAGATATAAGACAGTGTTACAGTTCTTTGTTCACTCCTCATGCAGATAGACAGTCTATCCAGTTTAAGATTAGTTCCCACTCAGCAGACAGACATGCAAATGTCTGTCTGGAAGCAGTCTACCTGTGCTACTGCTCTCTTCCCTATCGTTCTCACTCTTGCCACTGGTTTCGTAACCCAGGTCCTGCAAATCCACCTGCACGCCTTTGTCATCCTGCTCCAGAGCTGGCATTGGAGGCAATATAAGTTGGATTAAGAAGAAATTATTTTGATTTTGGCTCTTTCCTCTTGACCATTAGTATCACATCTCAACTCTGTCTGTGCACAATTACTTATAAATTTCAAATATTCATGAACACAACAGCAAGAATTTTAGTATTTGCTGTCTTACCTTTCCGTGCAGCTCCAGGAGAGGGCGTCTTGGTAATAATAGATTGTGCAGTGGCTAGTTTTTCCTCCAGGCTTTTGCAGGCTTTCTTCTTCTCCCTCAGTGCCTTATGGAGAGTCTCCAGCTGGCTCTGAACACTTGGTGGTAATCCCATGGCATCTTGCACTGATCTGTGGGCCTCACTGTCCTCTCTGGGACTCCTCTCCTCTTGTACAGAAGCCTGGAGTTCAGAGATCTTCTGAGAAAGGCTGGTGAAGACTTTATAGATGATACACAGGTTGTGATGGAGCTCCTGGTGAAGCTGACCCTTCATGTTAGCTGCAGCAGTGGACTGACTGCTGTTGGATTTAGTGGTTGGCTGAGGGGCTTCTGTAAGGCCAACCAGTTTCTCCCTTTCTTGCAACGCTCTCTGTAACTGGTCTAAACACATCTGCAGGCCAGTGGTGTTTGGTGATGATCTACCAGAAGTCAAGGGGCTAGTATTTGTACAGTGTGTTGTCAAAGAGGCAACAGCAAAATCTACTGCATTAAGGCAGCTCATTAAAACTTTGATAACTTCCTGATTTGAGGTGGCATTATCATTTATGTCCTGCTCTTTTGATTCTTTCTTTTTAAATGATTCCGCTCCTACCTGCTCTGAGGGGTCACTATCCTGGCCAGCAGTGGCACTTCCATGGCCAACTTTTGCAGCATCTGCAGCTTGCCGTTTCTCCTGCAGCTCTGCATCCATTCTACTCTGGCTCAAAAATGCCTCTGCATGCTCCTGCAGCTCACGCCTTGAACCAGAAATACCCGGTCTCTCAGAAGAGTCATTCATTTGCAAGGCTGTTTCTATCTTAAAGCACAGATCATTTGTTTCTGGATTCTGTTCTTGGCTGTCAGAGGAGATGAAAGCTTTTTCTGCCATGCTTAGAAGCTCTATAAGCTGGTTGTTAAACTTTTCTTTATCCTGTAAGGCTTTCTGTAACTCCAAGCACCTGCTGTGAAGGGCAGCATCTGAACTCCTAGAACCAGAACATGTATGCAAACCAGGGTGAGAACCGAGTCCACTCTGACTGTCCAAACTGCAAGCCGTCAGATAAGCAATGGTGGACTCAGCTGCTTGTAAAGCCTCCAAGTACTGGCGATTAAGTCGTTCCTTTTCCTGAAGCTGAGCATGGAGCTCTTCCCAGTCTGCTAGCTGCTCACTTAGCTTGTTGATGAGAGCCTCCTTCTCCTGGCACTCCTGGTGAAGCAGCTCTAGCTGAGTGAAAAGAGCCGAGTCAGGCTGGGTGTGATCCAGTGTTGGTCTGGCTTCAGAGTCATTGTCTGACTCCGCTGATCTATGGCTATGGTGTGCATATCTGAGCGTGGAAGAGGGGGAGGTGCTGTACTGGTGTGATGACATGGAGTCTGTGTCGACAAGCAACTGCTGATCACACCCATTGACATCATCCACATCAGTCTTCAGGTCAGAGCTCACAGGCTGCCTGCTGCTGCCAGACTCCACTCTCAGCCTCACAGGGACAGGGAGGCGAGATTTGACAGCAGCCTACAAGTCAAACACAGAAGAGATATTGAAAACAACAACAGTTCAAGACATGAGGTAGTGCAGTTCTACGGCATTGAAAAAATTAGGATACCACTAGAGAATTTTAACAGCCTACTGGTTTTTCTATTTATAGATATGAATATGTGTAAAATAAAACAAGGTAACAACCATGTGAATAAAGGTTTTTTTTTTTTTTTTACTACTTGTCAAGAGTTACCTTTGAATCTTATTTTTTTAAAAACTTTTTGTGTTTAGGAGTTTATCTTTTTCTTTCGTAAAAATATTGTCATTTAGAGCCTGTATTTGGACAAACTAGTCCAGCTTTTCAACAGAAAACATGAACATTTAAAACACATTACAAATGTATTTGACAGAATAACATTGATTTTCAATCAGTGTTCATACTCAGTGTGCTCTTGGGTGCTTTATGCCACTCCTACAAATCCTGACTAAACTGCAGAAGTTTTCAGTATGACTGGAAATTTGTAGTGGTTGCTTAATATTTCCCAGAGCAGTAATTCTATCAAATACAAAGCTCACCCCATGCCTGGTGACCCACTGCTTGGCAGTATTGCTGTGTGATGGGCCTTTCTCTTGTGGACTGTCCATCTTCTCAGTGCTGCCAGTTAGCTCTGTGGTGACAGCTCGCTCCTGTTCTGAGACGTCATTAGATGTCCTTTCTTTCTTTTCATTTGACAGCTCGATGACCTTAGACTGACTTTTTGCCTCTGCCTGCAGTGTTTCCATGCTCTTTCTTAACTCAGCCTGTCCATCACTGCTCTCCCCTGAAGCATCCATGCTCTCCCTTTCTTTCGACTCAGATGATGTGTGTTCTTTCAGGAGACCGCGTAACTTCACATTTTCTAATTTAAGTCGGAGCAGCTCCTCTCTGCAAAAAAGGAAACTGGATCAGTTTGAGGTTAATGCAACTGAGCATTAAGGTTATATAAGAAAAAGAAGTATGTTTGCCATACTGTTTTAGAAAAGCAGCATTTGTCTGACTCACTTAAGGTGTGACACTGATGAAGCCCCACAGTCAGCCAACAGGGATTTGAGTGCTTTTTCATGTCTGTTCCTGTCTCTTGAATCCTTTTCTTTTGAGTCAAAACCAGGCTGAGTGTCATCTCTAGTCTGGCCATGACCAGTGTCAGTGCTCTCATGATGCAACAGGTTTCCAGACGCCATCTAGAAAGGAGGATGGTTTAGAAATGTGGCTTTATTTAAGCATAGGGATTCTCCATAAGGTGACAAACCTTTTTTTTTCCCAACATGCCCTACCTGTCCCAGCTCCTCAGATGTCTGGCTCTCTTTATCCTGGTGCTGTCTGTTGCTTCGAGCTCTTGGCTGTGTTTCTTGCATGTTCTCTAGCTGCTAGAGTAATGGGATGGGAGGCGAGTATGACACACATGGCTCGGTAAAAGAAAATTTAATGAGGAAACAGAATCCATAAAACACTGCACAGCAACAGCAGAATGGCATGACGTGTCTAATGTGGCATGGTGAAGAGAGACCATTTCATGGGACACATAAAAAAAAAAAAACAGGGACTGATTAGGAAAGGTGAAGGATAGAAAAGAGGGAATTCCATACTACAGACAGGAAACACACTTGTTAGAGAAAAAGAAGTACCACAGAGTTAAG
Organism: Apogon hyalosoma; assembly: GCA_037367295.1. Taxonomy (NCBI): domain Eukaryota; kingdom Metazoa; phylum Chordata; class Actinopteri; order Kurtiformes; family Apogonidae; genus Apogon; species Apogon hyalosoma. The sequence continues at coordinate 29,335,976 of JAPQRP010000005.1, read as the reverse complement.
TTGTTATGACTGCATTACAGTTCAGGCTAGAGCAGAGGAGAGGACAAAGGTTTACAGGTTCAGAGGTTAGAAAAGAGCTAATAAAGGCGGATGTTAGACAATGACTTAGACATGATTCAGAATAATTCCTAAATGTAGACATACTTTACAAACTTATTACAGGAAAATGATTTCACCATAGATTCAAACGTGACATCTTTGCAGCTGTGTTTTGAGACCGCACCTGCTTCCAATGGCTACTGTTGCTCAGGTCTTGCTCTTCTTTACCAGGATCCTCATGGTCTGACTGCTCCAGCAGGGTCATTCGGCTCTGCAGCTCATTGTTCAGTGTCTGCAGTCTGCTGACAAAGTCCTGCAGCTCCAACACCTAAGATCAAGAAAGCCAATTTTTATCCACTCCCACACAGCTCTTCCAGCATTACATTATTTTGTGTCACACCTTGTCATGTTTACCTTCTGCTTGAGCTCCTGCGCAGACAACTGAGACAAGCTATCATCCTGCCACTCTCCCACACAGATACTCATGTAAGATGTCTGATCACCAATGAAACTCAAAGTCTCACCTGAAGCACAGAAAAAAAAAAAAAACTATGGATAATACACTGCAAGCTTTGTTACCAATGCATCTTAAAAAAATGTGCTTGGATTAAACTGAAGAGGATATTTGGAGTATTTTTCACCACTTACCACCATCATTTGCTCCACCAACACCTCCCCCACGGTTCTGGATGGCTCCTAATCGAGCCTGCAGCGAAGCATTCCAGCGTTGAGCATCTTCAAGCTGATTTCTCATGCTCTCCAACTCTTTAGGATCAATTAAGTTCATACCTGAACACACACACAACAAACATGGTTACATACAGATGTATATGTATGTATTTACTAAGAATATACAGTAAAAGTATGCACGTTTCTATTCAGGCAATGGTAGATGCTGTGCAAACATGTTGCAAGTCGACATATCACTGATTGATTCAGTTTTTCAAATGCTGTGTCATTTACAATCCTGTAAAAGACTGTACATCCTGACTTTTACATTTCTTTTTACATATACGGTGTACATATTCTTATAGTGTGATTTATATTTTATGTATTTAATTTTGCACCTTTTGTGAATTAATAATTTCATTTTTTGTACATATGACAATTAACATTCTTGAATCTTGAATCCAAACATTACACACCAAGAATACAGTATGTTACCATATTTATCCATTCTGAGATGATATTGTGTTTAAAATTAGAATCTTGTTGATAAATAAAGCCAACACTTATGTTATTTTTGATGAAAGCAAATTCAATCATACAAAACCTATCATTAATATAACACAGATAAATGTCAAACACTGCTATCAGTGTAATGACATTTGCCAGTGTGAGTCAGTGATGCCAACATCAGCCAAGACAGATGTTCGGCTTATGTGTCTATGGATCCCTTAGATGAAGTACACACACAGATTTGGGAAATAGTTGTGCATAATTTGTAAATGGGTGAACTGCAATTTATGAGTAACTTTCAAGTAAAAGCTGGTACATGGGGAAAAACAATACATAGGCTGCCACTTCTTGTGTCTCTAAAATATAACAATGCATGTTCAATATTCATTCAATTCCAATTTACACAATCACTCAAGTGTGGTTGTGTCCACTTTCTGTAAAATTTAGAACAAAAGGTTGCAATGTCTTATATTGAGATCTGCAGCTCCAGAAAGAAAATGTATTAGAAATATAAAAATATATTTTGTCTCCATGTCATATTCATATAACACATATTATTCAATACTATATCTATGTTAGGCTGTTTATATAACCGAGCCATGAGCTGAACAATGTAATCAGAAAGCAGTAATAAGCTGCCTCCATTGTGTATTCTGTGTGCATGTGAGCCGTGGGGCCGCTGCTTCCACATGACCTATTTATACACCTGGCTCTCTTTAGACAAGGGCAGAGGATCAGCACACACTTATGCACACACAGGCGAGCACACAAATGCATGCAGACAGACACCGAAGCAAGTTGGCTTAGACATGTACTTGAGTGTACAATGACACCTTTAATCAGTCTTAAGGCTGTACCTTCATGTCACTTCACCAAAGGTATTAATGCGCTAAATTACATTGACTACATAATGTCACAGGATAATAAACTTACGACCTTTTTGAATTTAACCCTATTTCAGGGCAGCTACTCTGCAATAGTGTTCTCAGTGATACTGTATATAATTTCTCCATCACATTAATACCTTTCTCATAAGTGGTTATTTAATAACACACTCATGAGATTAATTAGGGTGACAGATGGGGAGATACAGTGAAAAGACAAGCAAATGTTTTAATGGGACAGACAAAATGAGCAAACATGTTAAAAGTGAGAGACAGAAACAGGCTAAACATCAGCCTTTATTCACTATTTCTTTAATGAATGACAGACAGGCTTTGAGATAGTATAGACAGGTGAGAGAGCATGACACTGACAGAGTGAGAAAAAAAATGGACTGTGATGTTAGTGCAAACAGTAACATGCAAGTGAGCAGGTGAAGGGTGAAGAAAACAAGATGAACAGAAAGAAGGATAAAAATGAGGGGTCATTGGTCCAGGTGCAAAGTACAGTGAAAGAAACGGTGATGACAATGAACACATTTGACAAAAAGTAGACAGGTGTGTTTGTGTCTGTTCCCATAAGGCTAGTCACTATAGAGATACTTCCTCCTGAGCTACAGTTCCCCTATGCTGTTTCTCTTTATTTATTCAGTCCCTAACCTCATCTACAACCAAGTGTGTTTGCACTGCACCTTCTCTGAGTTTGGCTCTGTGTATCTCTCTCTCCAGGTCATCCCTTAGTTCTTCGTTCGTCTTGATGCTGTCTTCTAACTGCTGCCTAAGAAGCTGAACAGCTGTCAGCTCTAGCTGCAGAGCATGGAGACGCTGAGCGCTGGAAACCACAAATACATACATGCAGATTAAAGTACAATTACAGAGCTTTCATTTTTACACCTTTATGGCAATTATTCTTCAATGCAGTGATCATTATTCCTACCTGTCCTGCTCCTTTACAGTCCTGACCAGGCTGGAGTAAAGCTGCTGTTCTGCTTTCAGAGCTTTGTTGAGAGCATCATGCTCCTGTTGTAAAGCTATGAGGCTGGGCAAAGCCTTAGGGAAGAGGACAAAAAGATATTAAATATGAAATAATTAAGTTTTGTTTCCTTGATTTTCCTTAAGAGAGATATAACAATATTAGTACTTCTTGCTGGCAGTCTCCACCGATCATGGTGTGCTCCCTTTGTGGCAGCCCAGGAAGAGACCTCTCCATCCCACTACTAATGACCTGATCTAGTGTATGTTCAACCCGACTGTCCCCTCTCTGACCAAGGCGCTGGTGGAGAGTCTGTTCAGACACAGTCAAAAGAAACTAAGAATTCTGGGAAAGAGGCAAATGACTTCAAATGATCCTTATCCAAATCCTGAAGGTGGTTCATTTATTGACAGAAGTTTGAGTATGAATGAAGGAATACTCACATTGATAATCTCATCCTTGGTTTTCAAAGTGGCAGTCAGGGACTCAATATTCGCTGCTTGGCCTTCAGTCCGACCCTCCAGCTCAGATATCAGTGACTGTAGTTCTGCTAATGAAATCTGGATATCAAGAAAAAAGAACACAAAACCCTTGTATTAATGCGCTAAATTAATACAGCATAGCAGCTTCAAGCTGTGTGTGTATATATATATATATATATATATATACACACATACATACATATATATATATATACACACACACTCACACATACACAAAAAATACAATATATGACTTACTGACCTTGAGTTCATTCTCCCTTTTCAGTGCTTTGTTTAGTGCTTCAGTTTTCTGTGCCAACTCCTTCTTCAGGACAACAACAGCTTTCTTTGAGGGTGGAATATTCTCCACACTGCCCTCACTGTTCCTCCTGGACAGTTCACCTTCAAGACAAACAGAAAAGGAATCAACACATGTAAAACTACCAAGCAACACAACAGTGTAGCTCATATGCATTTGTCTCCCATCTATACTGTCTGACATATTGCAATTCTACTTCTAATGTAAATATGTATATAGCCTATATAGTTTTACTACTTACTACTATTATTATTTGTGTTGTTTGTTTTTTGCATAACCTTATGCATGCACATTTTCTTGCACTATATCCTATTGCTGCCTGAACCAGTGAATTTCCCCATTGTGGGATCAATAAAGTTTCATCTAATATATATATATATATAGTTACAGAAGTCTCTCACTGAATTGTTAGTCATACCTTCCTTTTCATCCAACTTCTCCTGCATGAGCTGGATAGTTTGTCTGAGCTCTAGCACACGATCTGGCTCATCCTTTTGCCTCATCTCAGCCAGAAACTGGTCTCTTTCCTGGCCACGCTGAAGAAGTTTCTACAAAATTCCACAAAATTTGCACAAATTAGCTTGACCATGTATAAATGTTTTTAAAATATGTTCATATGTTTATGTATGTAAAGTAGGTTTTACAAAATCCAACAAGATATCTGATCAAGAAGATACAAGTGTTTTAGTTAAACTCCTTAATGTTTTTGACTTCCTTGTGCCAAGCCTTTGCACATTTTACAGCTGAATGACTGTGTTTTGTCCCAGCGGATTTACATTAATGAGACGGTCCTTTTCGGCAAGGAGGGCTCTAAGCTCTGCAGTCTCTAAACAACCCTCCTGGGCTGCGGTGGAGCTTTGCTTCTCAGCAGTGACAAGCTGCTGTTGCCTGTCAGACAGTTGTTTCCTCAGCTCCTGAATCTCCTGAGTACGTTCAGCCAACATGCGGTTATAGTGATCTGCAGACTCCTGGGAGACAAAAAGAAATGAAGAAATTAGTTTAAGTGATGTTTACCCAGACTGTTTTTAGAAATGTTTTTTGTACATCTGTCCTCATAGGTACAATACAAACTTTATTTCTCTAAAAATATTCTGAAAATGTTTTAAATTTAAGTTATTTTAATTTAAGATGACACTGAGATGACATCTTTTTCCTTTGTGTTTTTTGTTTCACACATGAAATCACTGAACCCACTTTTGAATCAATAATTAGATTAAGTTCTGACCTTGAGGAGTTGGTCCTTGCTGCTTATTGTAGCCAGCAGTCCCTCCACAGCACTCTCATTGTCTGCAACCAGCCTTTCCCTGGCCTTTACTGCCTCAGCTAACATAGCCTCTGTGACCTTTAACCTCTGGCCCATCTGTTCAGCAAGATCACGCGCATGAGTCTGTGACTGGCTCAGCATTGAGTCAGTTATTTCCTATAAACAGATGTGGGCAATGTAAAGCAAAAAGCATAACACATCACAGGATAAAAGAAACAGAAAAAAAGCCTGTGAACTTAAATGAATACATGGCAGAGGTGAACTTTTTCAACTCACCTGCATATCTTTTGTCTTGCCCTCCAGTGACAGCTGGAGCTGGCTGATAATAGAGTCTTTCTCCCTAAGTGATCTGTTCAGGTTATCTTCAACATCTTGTTTGGATCTTTGAAGGTTCTTCAGTGTATTTGCAAGATGCTGCAACTCCACATCCTTCTCCTTGATCAAACTATCAAAACTCTAGAATAAGAGAAATAACACATTCAGCTGTAAGTAAATATTCACTTTCCCAGAACAACTTTGTTATATTATCGCTGCTTATTCTCAGTCTAATTTAGATCAGATTCATATGTTTAAACACAGTCCTAGCTACTTACATTAATAGTTTCCTCATTGTGAGAGAGTAAATTATTGAGTCTTTCCAAGTCTCTTTCCTTCTCCCGGAGAGATAGCTGTAGCTGGTGTATCTCATTGTCCTTCTCTTCAATGGCTGCAAACTTTTCATCTAATGCTTGCTGTGAGAGAAAAATTTAGAATGTCAGAGTGAATCATTGTTGTCTTTATGAAAAGATTTTTACACAGATGTTAAAGAAATACACACCTCCAAAGCTTTCTCCTTTTCTTTCAGTCTTTGCCTGAGCTTGGAAAGCATATTATCATTTCCTCCTGGGCTTTTGCTTTGCTCAAAGTCTCTGATCATGTTTATGTACTCCTGATGAATGTACAGGAAAGACATTGCAAAAACACAAATTAACACAATAACAGGCCTCATCTTTCTTGTCTTGGTCATTTAGAGGATGTTTTTTTTATTCTGTTACCTGTAGCTGCTGCTCTTTATCAGCCAGAGTGGATGTGAGCCGCTGGATGGTGACCTCATGAGATTGTACTTTTCTTTTGGTTTGTTCCAGTAGTTCCTGGTACTGCTCTTCTAGGGCACTCTCCTTGTCCTTGATCTCTCCATTCAGCTTTTTCAACTGATTGTTTAGATCCTGGAGGCAGAGATCAAAATGATAATCCTGCTACACAAAGTGTGGTTCATGTGTGTAAATTGTGACAAACCACAAAATAAAATAATTCATATGTCCCTAACATTCTTTGACAAAGACAGTCCATCATCTTACATTCAGGGCTTTGTCTCCTTTCTTCTTCTGCTGTTGGAGGTCCTCCACTTCGACCTCTAGCTGGTCTTTCGCTTGCTGAAGGTCAGCCAGCTCCTGCTCCTTCCTGTCCAAAGCACGTTGGAGCTTTTGGGATTCAAGCACCTTGGAGTTGTGTTCACCCTGAAGTTGGGCCAGTTCTGTTTGCTTTTCCATTAATAGGTTTTGGTGTTCCTCTGCACCCTGAGAGAGATTCATAACAAATTCAAGAGACTGTAATGTGTATGTGATAAAGTAAACTGCTATAAAAGTACAGTTACCCTGAGCAATGAGTTGGCATTTCACATCATATATAGGTATAGTCTCTGGTTGATAAAATTAGAGCAACCAAATTCTAATGATGTAAAATTCAACCTGGTGATGGGGTAAAAGATTACGCACCTGGTATTTCTGCAGTTGGGCTTTATGTGCGGCCTCTCTTGCCTTGGCCAGTGCTTCATCCCTGTCCTCAATCTCATGGCACAGCTCTGCAATCTGTGTATGGCAAAGAAAGCAAAACAAGATGATGCTAGAGTATTTCATAATACAAAATGGCAAGAAGAAAAACAGGGGAAATAAATTCAGATATCTAAACCTCACCTCTTTGTCTTTTTCTTTGAGGACCTGAGTGAGCCCTTGGATCGTTTTGTCTCGCTTAAGTGCATTTTTCTTCTCACAGCTCAGTTCATTTTCCTTCTCTTCCAACTTTCCAGACAGGGTCTATTCACACAAAGTAATACTGACTCCTCTGAACACAATTCAAAACACTGTAAAATAGTAGACTGTCGTGTCTGTGTATACCTTGCTGTAAATCTGAGTATCCTCCAGTGTTTTTGTCAAGGTGTCATTGGTACTTCTTGCCTGCCTGAGATCTTCATTCAGTTGCTTATTGACAGACTCCAGCCGGTTAACCTCAATCTTCTTAGTGAAGTCAGAACGCATAAGGAAGCAACAAAAAAAAGAGAATATGCATTAATATCAAAAGTTGTTCATCACTACAATTCACCAGCCTGACAGCAGTTTGTTCAGGTGTGACTGGGTACAGGACTACCTCCATTTTGACAGGTGTGTATTCATCATCAAATTCCTCTGTAAGGTCATGTAGCACCTTCCATTCTGTTTCTTTGTGACTGCCTTTGGTGCTAGGATTAAGGTGAACAGCATTTGACCTCTTCAGCACAGGGATACGGCTACCAGCAGGGGCAGAGATGTGCCTTCTAGAGATGCAGCACAAAAGCTGGACTAAGTCCGCAATCAAAGAGGGCTGACCTGCAGAGCGGTGTAGTGCTCTGGCCTGAGCTTTCCCAACTGTGTCGTCAGTAGAATTTTGTCTGGCAATCACCTTGGGTTCTCTGAGTTTCAGTTTGGATGGAGGGTCAAGAGGAGAATCTGAAGCAAAATCTCGATTAAGACACTGCAAGGATGTGGAGCGACCATGAAACCCATGTCTATTGAGTGTGCCTTTACGCTGGACCAGGTCTAGGTACATGCTCTGTGAACGGTGGCGTGTGCCTCGGAGACCAGAAGTCTTCAGAGAGCCTTCGAGTCCTGCTGATCCACTCACTGATCCAAACCTCAGGCCAGAGCGCCCTGGAAATGACCCTTTACTAGCAATCCTATCCAGACTCACACATCTTCTCATGCGACTCTCAGTGTGAGCACTTTCCCTGTACTGCTGGCCTTCAGAGGCCAGGTGACATACAGCCTCAAAGTCAGGACTGACCACACCAGCAGAACTCAGTGGAGTTTTAGATCTACTACTTTCTCCATCTCTCTTGCCTAGGCTTGGGTTGTTTTTGTTGTAGACATGGATGATGCACTGGATTAGGTGTTCTTTCTCTGCCTGTAGCTTCTGAATACGTGCATTGTGTTCATCCTGTGTCTGGCTGATGTCAACATCACACTGCACCACCTTCTCCAGCTGGAACACACATTTCCCACAAATAAACTCTCCACGACCATCACGGGTCACCTCCCTTCCCAACACATGGGACAGTATGACTTGTAGTTTCCTTTTTGCTGATGAGCTAAAGATCCAGCGACACTGGCTTCCCACCAGACGAACGCCACATATACGACATGGGTCCTTCATAGCACATCTGATCTTCAGAGTCCAGTCACCCAATTAAAAAAAGTCCAAAAAGCCTGTCAGTGACACACAAACTGCCCAGTGACCTTATGGTCATCAGCCAACCAGCCATAGAATAACCATCATTTTCTCTCACTGATGCAGTGATAGAAGCACAGAAGAGAATGACTGAGTGCCGAGCAGTATAAGCTCTAAGCCTTTGATAATCCTGCTCCCGCCTCTATTCCCCCCCCCGCATTCAATCAGATCAAATCCTCTGGGACTGATGCAGTGATCTGTTATGCCTGGTGCCAAACAATCTCTAGAAAACCTCCTCACTGATGGCCTGGTGAGGACACCACACATGAAGGTCAGTCCCATAGTGGTGTCTCTACAGTGCAATGATGGCAAAGGCAATCCCTGCTTCCACAGAGCCCATCCAGCATGGCAGTATATCTGAAGATCAGCATTAAGATTAGAGAAGGTGTTTTCTGCCAATCACTGCGGTCAAACATTCCATTACACCTGCAGTCCGCATAGGTAACTCAAGTCTTGTTCTGTCCTTCTATCACACACAAAGATAAAGTACATTCATTTACCTCGCCATCTCACAGCAATGGAAAGATTACATTGTTTTTGCTTTTAATAAACAACGGACGTAAATAACTATCAGAGGAACTGTCTCCAGACAGCACGGTAATCCAGACTTAACACCACAGCCTGAGTAGAGGCAGCGAGGTCAAATGAGGAACCACAGACTCAGCCAAACTAACACCACTTATCGACTGTGACTGAAAGTCATCAACACAGTGCTTTCACCAGACGTTTACATCAGTGTTTTAATGACCACTTTTGTACTCAGTTTTGATCAATGAAATGTGCACTTAATTTTTTAAGTTTTAGTGTCGAGCTGTTTTATTAAATGGTACTTAATTACAAGAACACATCGGGGATGCACGGGTGACATTGGCATGGGGCGTTTGGAACAAGAAAGCTGCAAGCGGTGCATCAGCGACCCCTTGGACGGACCCACCAGTTTACAGATTGAGATCCATCATATAATAGTATGGGAGGCATATCTTCCCCGCCCCAACCCGATACCCGGGGTTCGCTGGTAACCTGCTAATCCGCGCTTCCCTAGTGAGGGGGGCTTTATCAACAGAATGCACCACATCGGGCCAGTTCACTTTCACTTTTATTTTGTAAAGGGAAACAGGAGACTGTTGTTGTAGAGTGGATCATTGGTGCTGCAATTGTATGTATCTATATCATGCTGCTCGCTTAGAGTACCAATCAGGTGAAATTGGATCATCTTCCACAGTACATATATGTGGTTGGGAAACACTACTCTAGTAGACTCCTCTGAATGACCAAGAATTATCAAACCACATAACGGGCACTTCAACCACAGATACACATTCGTTTCCTGATTTTTTTTTTTTTTTTGTTAAACAAAACAAACGGTTTAAAATTTGTTTTATACATATATGGTACTGATTCTGACCCAGGCTTTTTAATCCATCTAAGCAATTGATCCATATACGAGCCATATAAGCACAGAAGAAGTCAACACTGCTGCATTTGTTTGCTCTCCTACTTTATGACACTGCATTCCACATGTTACTGAGACAACTACATCTCACAGCTCCTTTCCATAAGTAGCAATAATTTTACTAATGTAAACTTCATGCCACAAAGCAAACTACTATCACAGCTAAGTGTGCATATCATTCTAAAAGATAGGAGTAAGAAATGTAAAGCAGATGGAGAAAGTCACCAAACACACAAGAACATCTTTCCATATGTTTAGAGACAATATTCAAAAACTAACCTGATGGTCTTCTGGTGCTTTGTCCCTCTCTCTATGTAGCTCATGTCTTAGTGCCTGGAAGTCAGACAGTAAAACAACAAAAGGGATTAATTTTTGCTACTATTCCAGTAGTAAGTAGGTTTTAAATTCAGTATAATGGATCACATCTGATAGTCATACCTCAAGTTCCTGATCTTTCTTGGCAATGAGATCAGACAACTGTTTAATCGCATCGGCTGTTGGTGTGTCTGTTTGTTCTGCATTGTTCTTCTGGTGCAGAGCTGCTTCTTGCTTCTTTATATTAATCTTGAGCTGCTCGATAATACTAGTATATGCAAAAAAATAAATACATAAATGAACACACTTAGTAACTTAATCATTAAAACATCCATGCACTCTGTGTTCATGTGTCGTGTCCCCACTTGTCTTTTTCCTGCAGAGCCTGCTGCAGGTCATGGACTGGACTTGAACCAGGGACAGAAGTGAAGCTGCCACTTGGACCTAAGGCTTGAAGCTGCTTCTCCATGTTAATACTTTTAACCTTCTCCTGCTCAGCGATGGCTGCCATTTTGTCAATCTCATCTTCTGCTGTTCGAAGAGACTAACAGAGGGAAAAGGTGGGTTAATCTGACCCGGCCTTGGAAAAGTTAACTATTTTACAGCAAAAACTTGCATCACCCAGTTAATTCAAATTAGTCTAAGGAGCGTCTCACCTTAAATTGTGACTCACCTGCTCTAGATCAGCTATCCTCTTGTTGAATGCATCTCGAAGTGCATCCATCTCTCTCTGAGCTTGTTCTCTAACACGCTGAGGTTCTCCTGAATCTCGGCCAGCGAGACTCTCCAGTGCTTTCCTGACATTAACAAGGAAGTGTTTTGTTTTTTTTTTTGTAAAGTTTATATACATTTCCATCTGAGCAAGGGTCATTTTGCCTGAATTTTGAGTACAGAACTTCTTTAATGTAGAGAATGATACTTACGATGCTGACACAAGTAGTTCCTGCTTTTCTGCCAGCTCTCTCTTCATAGACTCCAACTCAACCTTCAGCTCTATGTTCTATAAACCGACAAGATTTTATCATTTATGGCACAAAATCCACAGAAACACTAACACAACATTGGGCTGGGCAATATATTGAATTAACTTGATTAATCAAGGTTTTGTTTTCTGAAAATCATGAATGATACCCAAATTGCAATATTGAGTTTATTGATGTGGAAAGCAAACAAAAATTCAAAATGCAATCTTTAGCTTCTATATCAATTGTGAATGTGCTTCTCTAGTCACACATGGCCTTTCGTTTTGGTACAGAAGCACAAGAATCAAGTTTTAACTTCACACAGCCTTAAAACCATCGTAAAATGGCCATTAAATTGGAAGAAAAAAAGATCTAATTTTGTGTCCATATTCTGACCCATATCACCTATCTCTATCACAAATAGTAAAAAAACAAAAAACTGTTCACTCTTGTTGTTAATTTCACTAAATGAATTGAATTTTATGTTTATTTTTCAATGTGTACATTACAATTAGGTTACACATGACATCCCATTTCTCAAGGTCAATAGAATAAAGCTGTTCTAATGAGACTAGTGGATTCCTATGTGCTTAGATGTTACTTTGAAAAAGGAAACAACAATGAAGAGACAAAAGCCTCTTCTAAGAGTGCTATGAGTTGAACAAAGCCCAGCTGTTGTCCACACTGCAGTTGTGAAATCATTTATTGTTGGTAGGAAACACTGAGTCGCAAGTAACATAAGTACTGACATGCCAAATCATACAAATTAATGCTCATTTTGGAAACTAAAACAAATATCACACCGTTTTGAATATGTCCTCAGTGGAGTCGTCACATTTCTGCTGCATGCGCTCCTCCATGAAGTAAATGCGCAACTTCAGGTTAAAGTTCTCTTTCTTCAGGGCTGTGATTTGCTGCAGACATATGTAAAACAGCACTTATTTATGCAGAAAAACACCTAATACACACTATTTAATAACATATAATTACAAGGAATGATGCATAAAATAATCACTATCTAGCATTAAATTAAATCTATGTATTTTACCAAGATTACTTGCTAAATACTGGTATAGCAACACAAACAATTTTTGAATAACAGAAGTTAAGCACTTAGTCCTTCACAAAAAGAGGTAAGACGTTTGCATGACTGTTGAAGGTCAGCATGGTTATTGTTAAAATAAAGGGGGGCCTTATGTGATGGTGTGTGTATGTGTGTGTGTGAAGTAGACTGTGCATCATTGTGCTCCAGGCTCTGAGCAGCATACATCTGGTAATGGGGGTTGGGTAGACAGTCAAGAGGAGGAGGTAAAAGTCTGGACCACTCTGTAAACCTCTAATCATGCAGCCGGTCAGCCAGCACAAGCCAAAAATCTCAGCATGCATTCCACTGAAAGGCTGAAATATAGGCATCAGCCCACCTCAATCCTCCTACTACACACACTTGATCACTAAATCTCCATAAATGGTCAGCCTGGCTTGGTTTTAGGCAGACTGAGGATCAAGTTTAATAAAATCATGAAAAACTTTTTTGTTGTGGTGGTGTAATGTTGAGTGCACAAAGTAATGTTGAACTGAGGAGTTTTATCTATTTATAGTTGACATCTGCAGAAAATGAAACATTTTAAGTCTAATCTGCAAGGTAGACTGAATAAAATTGTTATAACTGGCCTCAGTTTATCTGTTTGACAATGTGTATGATTTAAACGCAACTCCTATTGTCAACACAGCACTGACTCAAACCACTCACGTTTTCATAGTCCTTCATGGTGAGAGCTTTGATCGGAGACATTTTATCAGGGAAGGATGGAGCTGTAAAACAACAAGAAAGGAGCACATTTTAGTTCTGTTACAAGCTTGAACATCCCCTCTTGTCTTCAAATACAACTCTGTTTTACAAAATATTCTCAGTGTGTTTGTTTCAGAAAGACAGAAAGAGAAAGTAGACATGTTTATCACTGCAAAAGAGTCAGAGGTGAGATAGCTTCTGGAGAGCTGCCCTGTTCAAACCAGTTGAAGGCAGCCCACAGCTGATCATGTAACACGCAATATGTCAACAACACATTTCACAACACTAGCTTCTCGTTCATAGCTTGTCAGCTTTACAGGAAGGGGGGATCATTCATCGTCTGTACACTATCAGTTGCTTGTTTATGTGCGTTTCTACAGCAGGCTGATTTCTGCTGTGTTGCCTCCTGTGCTTTTTAGGTCTCCAAACTAAACTTAAAAGTAGATCTGTACAGATGGTATTCATTACCCTAACTCATTACTGCCTCCTGGCACTGGTGTCTAACAACACTACTGAGGAAAAGGGAAGTGACACACCAACCAGACATCAAGTGATGCTTTGTAACATAAAGAGACCACAGAGTTAGATCCATTTCTATTATTTCAACAAGCTGTTATTTTCCTAAATTGTAGCATAGCAATCTTTTGTCAAAATTTGTGCGGGTACTAGTATCACATCAAGTTATTTAGCTGTAATATGCAGACTATTAGTCTTCTGATACGTTTCTACTGCTGGACATAAGTAGTGCATGAAATTAGTGAAGAAATATTGAACGTATCTTTCTGATATCTCATGCAGGGCTGAGCTAGATACTGAAACTGCTTTTTTGCTTTGTGAAATTTGTGAAAAATGCCTAAATCACAAAATCAGATTTAGTTTTTCCTTTATAGACATTTCTTGCACAACAACAATTCAAATAGCCATGTTTGTTATTTATTGTCATTGTTTCTCAAGTCATTTTCATTTCTTACCAAATAATGCACACTGACTGCCTTGCTAGCGGTGTTTCTTTATTATTGATGCTTTTTATTCTACTTGTATACAGTCAGCATTTTAAATTTAAAAAAATATATAGCCCTATTTTTTTTAAATCATATTTTGCCACTGTCGACAAAAGACCAACATGTAGATTTTCACAGGCGCTGTCTTGTCACAATTAATGCTACTTGGGTGTCAGAGTGTTTACGACTGCACATGACTGAATTCACGTGGAAAGCAATATTCTGATAAATCTGAGTCTCACACTCTTTGTTTTCCTGATGTAATTTTGTTGGCACATAATAATTGCTTGCCAGTGTACTTGAATTGGGATTAACTAATTAACATCATCCAGCCAATTCCTCATCACAGCTTTGGAGACACAACTGTAGGAGGTCACAGCAATGATTCAACAGCAGTATTAATTAATACACAAGGGAGACACAACCTTACCACAGAAAAAAAATGGAGAGAGAACAAATAAAAGCTTTTGCATTACCTGTCATGCTGTCTGTGGAATACTCTCCAGCATCTATGGAGTCTGGTAATCTGCAACTGGAGACAAAAGTGATTTGTCAGAGATGCAGCTGAGGAAAAGACAAATATTTGCAGAAAAGATCACAGTTACATTCAGCAACAACAGTCAGCAAAGACATTTTACATTTTTATGAGAGGCAATCTAAGCTCAGTTCTCTATTTAAGCTTAGCAAAGCTCATTGTACAAACATACACTGATTATTATGAAAAACATAAAAGCGTGATGTTTATGCATTACTCACGCTGGCCAGTTCCACTGAGCCCTAAGGACGCTCCATAAATAGCTTAAGAATGACTCTCTGCTTCATTTACATCCACTCTGGCAGAGCCTTTTCTCAGTGTGTGTGTCAGAGAGAGAGAAAGGGGGAGAGCATGTGCCAGTGGCAGCCTAGCTCTCATGTTCAGACAAACAGGAGGGGAGAGAAAACCAGTGGAGAAGGCTTTCATTGGTAGACAAACGTACCACTGTGGCTCAGTCAACGGAGCATCACACAGTGACAGGGCCGTGGCATTACTCAGAACCACAGTACAATGAATGCGCCAAACATCAGCACCATGCATCTGGTCACCAATCACACTTAGGGAATCATTTAGAGATACATCTACATGTACTAATACTGCTGACATCTGAATCCACATATTTCCACAAGGGAAATTCTTGCATAAACAAAATATGAACTAAGGGTCAAGCTCATGTCGCTGGTTCAACCCCTGACCCAAGGATCTAATTATATACCATCCAGCGCTGAACAACTTCCGTCCCTCGCTCTGGAAGCACAGTAGCTCAGCTGCCTCTATAATATTATACCTCTGCAGATATCAAGGCTTCTTACATAATATGTTCATGTACCATGCATGTGTAGAGCTGCATGTTGTGACAATTTTTCAAGTAGCTATCAAAAATGTAATTCACTGTCATCAATTTTGATCATTTATCTTCTTTTTAAACATAAAGTCTTAATATTTTTGATTCCATCCTGTTAAATTTTAATATTTTCTTATGTCTTTATTACACTCTGACAGTATACTTGGGTTGTGGGCCAAACAAAAACATTTAAGTAACTTTGGGCTTCAGGGAGTACTGATTGACATTTTCAGAATTTTCTGACATTTTACACACCAACACTCAAAAAAATATTCAAGGAATTAAACAACAAAGGACATAATTATCAACTGTAGCTCTAATGGTGTATTTAATCTAGTTATAACTGATACATGGTATATACAGCTGTGGGAAAAAATAAGAGACCACTGCAATTTCCTGTGAAATCAGCATGTGTGCATGTATAACAGCCATTCCATTCCTGTGTCTGTTGAATTCCAACACAAGCACACCTTATTCTACTTAATAAATACCTGATCCAAGTCTTCTCTTTAAGAAGGAGAAGTATAAACACCACTACTGTGGTCATCACTACCTTCTCACAATAGGAAAAAACAGTGCTATTAGTACCACAAAAGTAACTGGAATCCAAAAATAACTATTGAAAACTACTGGACTTCTGCTCT
>JAPQRP010000005.1:29308935-29319207 GCA_037367295.1 Apogon hyalosoma | reverse complement strand
TGAACCCACTTTGAAAACTTCTGGAGGAACATGGATGGACACAAACCATGGAACACTGCTGAGCTTCTTGAATTTCTCTGCCAGGAGCTGCATAAAGTCATCCAACAGCAATGGAGGAGAGTAAAGACATGTGAAAGCTGCCACAGAAAATCAGGGTTATTCCACAAACGTCACAATGTCTGAACTTTTCCTAAGTTACAACATTAGTATTGTGTTGTTTAGAAATAAATATGAACTGGTTTCCTTTGCATTACTTGAGGTCTGAAAAGACTGTATCTTTTGTTATTTTGACCATGTGTCATGTTCTGCAAATACATGCTCTAAATAGCAATATTTTTATTTGTAATTTGGGAGAAATGTTGTCAGTAGTTCAGAGAGTAAAACAAAAATGTTCATTTTAGTCAAACACACCTATAAATGGTAAAATCTGAGAAAGTGATAATTTTGCAGAGCTTTATGTTCATATGACAGATTCTACATATTTACATCTGAAAAAAAGAAAAAAACAAAACAGCGACATATTACAACTGCATAATTATCCGATATTATCTAAAGGGTTTGCAACTTACGAATAGAAAAGGAAACATATTTGTCCAGTTACATTCCTTTTCCAGGTTTTATGAGATGGTGAAAGCTTTGAGTGTCCCTGCTAGGAATACATTTTATTTATAGCTTCCACAGTGTCAGGCTGCAACAATAAACCATCATGACATCGCTCTTCTCCAACTTCATTTAGCCTTGACTCTCAGAAACAAGCAAAAAGATGCAGCCAATCACAGTGCAGCACAGCAACCAGGGAAATGAAATTCAATTCTTACAAAGACAACTCAGCCTTGATAGCTTTCGTCATGATTTGCTGAGTGGAAGAACACAGAATCATTGGTCATTTCAAGATCTCCAATGATGCAAGTTAGTCCTGAAACGTCATTCAACAAAGTAAATTCTTAAATGTATGGGCGGTCGTACATCTAAGTAAAAGGTCTTGCAGTGTACTGAGCACAAATGCGACTAGCAGTAACACAGCTCTCCTCCACAACAAAACTGAAGGTCGGTAAAACGTGTTGACAATCTTTGCATCACTGAGGTTTCACATGCCAAACAGCCATTTCCTGTGTAAATGGATGGGAAGCACTTTACAGCAGTAGCCATGATAAGAGTAAAAGCTCTGAACATTACAACCCAACATGCAGTTTTCTGCAAATAAACATAAAAAAAAGCAGACAACACAGTCTCTGTCTGTGTTAATGGCAGTTTTGTCACAGAGCCGATGCAGTTACTACTCCTGGAACACCCAGTAGAAACAATACATGAGCCAGTAAACAGTGACTTCCCCTTTTTCACTTTGTTCAGCTGCTAGTAGCAAACCTGAAGACAACCACAACAAAATGATGCAAGTAAAGCCAGTAGAAAGACGAAAAGACATATTTTAAAAACTGAAACTGTTAACTGAATCAGGTTTCATGTCGAATAAGTAATGCACACCAGACGTATCAGTTAACGTCTTGGATTACTGGACACACGCTCACCACCTGGATGACCGCGTTAACACAGGACACAGCTGGGGTTATGTCATGTAAAAGCAAAGCTACTCCAGAGGCACTACGGCGGACAGAGATACTCTTTGTAGCTTTTAACACAAGGACAAAGGGTTGCAGACCTGCTATATTCAGCAAAAAGTCTGCAGCAGTAGTAGCACTACAGGTAGAACAAGAACAATAAAGCACGGGTTCACATACCAGTCACACTCTTCTCATGTCATGACGAGCAAGAGGGAAAAAAAACATATAACATGTTCACTCCAGATCTAGGACAAACGCAGAGAAGATGTCGCTGCTTCAGCCTGAAACCCGCTGAAAAGTAGCAATGATAATTTCCGCTTTCTTCCACTCTGAATGACAGGTCAACAAGCCTCAGTGAGATCACAGCGGCATCCAATGAGCTGATCATGGTTTATAACGGTGACATAAGACAGACGTATGTGCCTGCATGATAGGCTGTCTGCAGAGGCTACAACACGACTTTGGAGGTACAGTTAAGTGGTCCACGGTAGTTTTAGTGTGGTCAGTTCTTTGTGAAGTACACAACAGTTAGTTTGTAGAGCTGCAAGGTGCTACATTTAGTTTTGTGATGTGCTTGTCATGTAGCTGAAGAACAGATTTCACCAGCCACCGCTAGCTACATGACTACAGTGTTTCTCTAAGTTAATGCACTGCATACACAACAACAATCAAGCTGGAATAGCGACATTATCTTTACCATTACATTTTCCTGAAATCCTATCTCTGTGTCTCAAAAACGTGGGCACAAATGATACAGAAATGCCATCCAATGATGCCCAACTAACTACCTAGTGCTAACAATAACCATAGGCGTAATTTATTTAGGTACCGTCCTGGTGTTCAAGTCAAGTCATAAGCAGTAGTTTAAGTGTTTATTTACTACTGCTACAACTGACGAGAATCGTATCAGGCATTAAATAAATTAATGTTATCGTTTTCCAGTAATATGTACTCATACAAAGGTAACTAGTTACAGCTTTCGGATTAGTAGCTTAGCTAGCTGTAACGTTATGGTCGTACATGCTACTGTTAGCTCGCTAGCTAGCTATCGCTGATAGATTTACCTTCCGTTGATGTCAACGGGGAGCGTCGGATCGTCCCCCACGACGGAATCCATAATAACAGCTTTTTTTATTCCGTGTTCTTGCAAGAATAATACGGCATTTTATCGACTAGTCTCAATGTAAACTTCGAAAAGCGGGACGGAATTCAAAATAGTCCAGACTACCGCCATCATGATATGGTAAACGTCACCATTGTGCACGTTGGAAGTTGCTGCTGCCTTCAAGAGTTGTAGGACATATTTAATTTGAGACTGTAAACAAGCAAATGGAAGTTATTTAAATACATAGACACACACTTTATATAAGCAAGGAGGTATAATAACAACAAATATATGTCTTTTAGAAATGATTTATTTTGGTTCCCTTCCAAATGTGTTTCAAAAGTGTATGTAACAATTGCATGTGTAGGATTTGTCGAGTATTTGTAAATGCAGCACAAAACTGGGTGGATGCAGGGACGAAGCGATTGGCCGAAACAAACCATTAGGGAGGTTCACAAATACTCAAAAAGGACAACCGACAGGTCACGCAGTATACAGAAACCTGAAACACTGACAGCAGCAGGAAGGCACACACTATTGATTCCTTCCTTTAATAAACTACTCTGGTTGTAGCAAGTGTTGACGATCAGATGGGGATGATATTATCCCTAAAATGGAAGCATCCTCATCAGACAGAGTCAAAAGACGCGTGAATTCAGATTTTTCTACCCACCAAAAACTATGGTTACAAAACAAACAGGGTTTATATTTGCTATTTAAGTTTATTTCAGGTTTTCACATGAAAATAACATGTCGCATTGAAGAATCTCACCCTCCAGAGGCATCTCAAGTAAATAGTATCCTTGAGTGTATAGTTATCATGGGTGTGGTGGTGCAGCATAATTAACATGTGCTTACGTAGGAATATGGAGAAAAGTGTGAAATTCTTCAGTAATGACTACTGTCTGGTTATTTTATCAGTTTATTTAAGGTCAGGAAAAGAAAGACACACCTTCAACTTCCGTTGCCTTAATCCAGACGTCAATAGCGACATCAAGCGGTGAAAGTGTTAAT
The DNA here is from genome assembly GCA_037367295.1 of Apogon hyalosoma. Classification (NCBI taxonomy): domain Eukaryota; kingdom Metazoa; phylum Chordata; class Actinopteri; order Kurtiformes; family Apogonidae; genus Apogon; species Apogon hyalosoma. Next base: position 29,315,529 of record JAPQRP010000005.1, on the reverse strand, counting down.
TGCAATTACAGACATTTTATGTGACAGGAAAGTGGCCACTTCTTTTATTTAATTTTTTAGGCATAAAACTGTTGTACTGTTCCCTTTACCAAGTCTACATTTGTTTGATGTTTAATATAATGCCCTATAGACTGTTTTATTTCCTCAGATAACCCTTTGCAGACAGCTGTTGTACATTTACCAGCCTTTTCAGATGAAAATTAAGACATTCCCAATCAATAAAGATAAAAATGGGACAGATGTTCACCTATGAGTTTGTGGTACACTTCCCACTCTCCTTTCTCCATAACTGGTTTAACAGGTGTTTCATCTTTCACAAAGCAGCCCCCACCCTAATCCCCTCCCAAATTTACCCAAGCCAGACCTGGGTTTGGTATAAAGGATGTGATATGAGACTGTTATGTAACAACAACATTGAATATTTAATACAACTGTAGAAAAAAGTTACACTCCAGCTGAGAAATGTGAAAAAAAAAAGTATTTGTCTTACAATGGAAAAGACCTATGGATTTTGCATGTTGCAAAAAAAAAAAAAAAAAAGTCATTGCAACCCTTTGCATCTGGTATAGAAATTAATAATATTCATTACTATGGAAGAAAAAAATGCAATTTTCTCATCGTTAAACAATACCATCATTACTGTGCATCAGTGAATTCCCAGTACTACTAATAATATAGTGAAGAATTTGCTCTTTACATTTTAAACCCTTTATTATACTGTATGTATGTACTCTGCTTTGTTTTTCAGTAATTTCACTTGGAATGATAGCTATTTTACTACATTAAAATAATTTCTTAATCTAAATTAGTCCAGTAAATGGAGAAATACACATGCATAGGGTATTGCAGCAGTCTAACTTATTTAAAATTAATAATCCACACACAAATTAAAAGTATTTATTGAACAAATGGACACTGAACAATGAATAAGGAGTAGACAGATAAACGATTTACGCACCAGAGAAGGTCCTGTTCAGAGTTTGATGACTTACTGTATTTGGTTGATGTTTCCAAGGCTTAATATATATAAAGACAAATAGAAAACCTTTCCTCCAAGTCATGTAAAAATGTGAGGTATTTTTTTTTTTAGCTTGTTTTAATGTCTACAACAGATTTACAAAAAGAAGAACAATTTTCACATATTTGCATTTTTTTTTTAAACACAAGTTATAGTATAGCACAGAGTCCTGGTACAGTACATGGTTGATTATCATAAAGGAAAAACAACATAATGCAAATAACAAAAATTAAAAAAATAAAAGATAATTAACATTGCAATAAATTTGTTCTCTGGAGCCCCAAATTTACACATAAAAATCTATAAACTCCAAGACCAGTTGGGCAAACTGATATATAAAGTTGTCAGAAAGAGTAGTATTGCGTCAACCAACAGAAATTTGCTCATTCGACAACCACGTTAACAACATTAAATAACATTAAATTAGCAAGAGGGGATCCACTGTATACAGCAAGGTTTGCACAATTATACACATTTGTGACCAGCTACAACAAAGAAACTTTTTTTATTTTATTTGTTACTATCTCTTCTAGCTGTGTTTCTAAAAAATATTACATACAGCTGCAGGGGCTTTGTACAGAGAAAAAGAAAACTATTAAAAAAAATACTTCAAACCCTGTGATTTATACTGGATACAAAGCAGAAATCGGTTTTTATTTATTTTTTTTATAGTTGTAAGAAAAGAACTATGTAAAATAGTTTTGGATGGGATAATACCATTATAGTGCATTATGGAAGCTATGACAATATATTATTCTTTTTTGATTTTTTTTTAAAATCATCTAAGCAAGCATGCACTATAAACATAAGAACATTTTAGCAGAGTGGTGTAATTACAGCACTATGGTTAGCACCTCAGATAGTTAACTTAGCACCATGCATTAGAGAGAGGATGAGATAGAAGATGGAGGCTTTATTTCGATTCCTGGACCCACTCTCCTCTCTCTTGTGGCTCAGTTCTCCCAGAAAGATTGAGGGTCATCTGCCTACTGAAAGTGGGATAAGAGAGACTCCATGTCCCATGTTAAGCTGAGTAAAAAAAAAAAAATCCTTTACCCTATGATTGAAAGAGTTAAGAGCAAGGAACTGACGCCTGATTTCACACTCCACAGTTGCAAAGAAATACATACAACACTACTGAGAACTAGAGCTCTGTACTTTTTTTTGCTCTGACCTCTAATATCCACAGCTGCAAATACTCTCCCTAATTATCAGTGGCATCCGATCATTGTGTACTTAATAAGATATATTTAATAATGTATGAGTAATAAGTAAAAGCATTATATATTTAATGCACTGACTCTCTCCATGTGGACAGCTTTTGTGCATAAGATTGCGTCTTTAATTTTGTGATTCGATTAGCTGATCTTGTACCACTGCTTTTTCCCATGTTAGGGAGGTAAGTGAAAGCCACGTGGTCTCTACTGGTGTGATTCCTGCTCAGTTTCTGCACATGAGCCCATTTACACGGGCAGGACCACCTAAGGCAAATAAATGGCACAAACTGGCAAGTTTAAAATATCAAATTTTCTCTTCATTTTCTATTGCACTTGAAGATTATTCTTTACATAAGATATACATTTATAAAAGTTAAGGAATAAGCATACATACTGTATATATGTACATTTAAATGATCCCAATTACTTAAAAAATTTCTACTGATAGAAATTAATTCCTGGTATTTTCACAAAAGTACACAGACTGTATACAGTTACAAAAATAAGTTACTATAATGTCCGCTGATTGATTAACTGGCAAAATTAACTTGGCCTTTGTCTCCCGTCACTTTGCAATGTTCCAGAGAGACTGTATGGCATTTAGCCTGTTTTATTTTTTTGCCTCAAAGCGGGCGCACATGTGGACATCCTTCTGAAGAGCTTAAAAAAAGCTATTGCCATGTTGAGAAGCTATTAGTGCAAGAACTCCCCTGCTCCTCCTCAGCTCTTCCTTGTCATCCACTGTGTCCACCCCTCCAGCTCCTCGTGCTTCCTCCCTCTGTATGTGCAGTCCAATGGGAGTTTGGCAAAACGAAGCACGGCTTCCCAAGGGAAAGGCTTGGGAAGTGTTTGTGGCCGCTGATTGGTGGAGACTGCTCCAGTATCTCCACACACTGCATGAAGGCGTCATCTGGGGTCAACGATGCTTTCCTCCATGTTCTGACATTGCAGCCCTCACAGAAAACACACAGGGCCTACTTCTAGGTGATAATGTGAGCCAGGAGTAGTGTTTGGGAGATTGTAGATGTCAACCACAGGGAGCAGGACAGGGTCCAGGGAATGGAATACAAAATGGGTCTGATGCCAGCGGCCATCATTTATCTGAAATACACATAGAAGACATTTTAGTTGTCCAACATACATGATATTGAAGTAAGTACTTTAGCATGATTCGATAAACAACATGTTGGTCCTACCCAGCAGGAGTCCTCTATGACCTCTGGCTCAAGCTCTCCTCCGACCTCAAGGATTTCCCCACTCCAGGCCTTAAACCTCACAGACTGGAGACCAGCCGGCTGATCCTCAGATGACCGCCACACCGAGACGTTCAGGCAATGAATGATGATATGCTGCACTGCCTCTGAGCTCAGCAGGTGCAGAAAGTTCATTTGGACACGACCAACACTGATTGTCGGCTGCTCAAACACATAGAAAAGACTACGGTTAATAATGTGCTCAGATTTGTAAGATTTACTATGATCTGAATATTATAACTATGTAAACACCTGTAATTGTTACTGTATTTTGCATACCTTGGACACTGTTATTGGTTTTAGACAAGTCTGTCCACCTCCAGTAAAATTGCAGGAGACTTCAATTGTATCTGATGAGCAGCCCAGGTTGGGGTCAATCCAATAAGTGCCTGAAATATACAAACATATCTAGCATGACTGTATGATCAGTACAAGCGGTGCCAGGCACAACAAATCCCATTCGTCGCACATATTGTAGCTTATTTTTTCCATCAAGCTGCTGATGTCATCATGTCTATGCATGTGTTGATATCAGCATATCTATTGCCTCTATATATGTGCAAAGTTTGAAGTATATTGAAACAAAATTGATGTTTTTATAGACATGTTAAAGTTTGCCCATTTTGAGTAAATGGGAGGAAAAAAAAAATATTTTAAAAAAATCATAAAAAAATTTAACTTTGACCTACTTTTCCCAAAATGTAATCACATCTATTCTTGGTCACTGGGAATCTATAAACCCAATTTGGTATGAATTCAACCAATAGTTTTGCTGCTACAGACATGTGAAATTTTGCCCATTGTAAGTAAATGGGGAAAAAAAAAAGATTAAAAAGAAATTCATAAAAAATGTAAACTTTTACCTATTTTTCCCAAAATGTAATCACATCTATTTTGGGTCACTGGAAATCTATGAACCCAATTTGGTATGAATTCAACCAATAGTTTTTGATGCTAGAGTGTTAACAAATAAACAAACAAACCAAACCAAAAACAGTTCCCCATGTCCCCTTTGGGGGGCAGGGTAATAAATAATGATGTTTTCTCTCTGTTTCTAACATAATTCTCACTCTTACCATCATTTAACTTCTGTTCACAGCTGTGCAGGTCCCTGCAGATGCGGGCGGGGTTGTCCCGAGTACCCAGTGGGTTCTTCAGGCTCTGGATCAGGTTACTGAGGTAGTGGAGGGTCTTGAAGATCTCTGCACCCTGGTCCAGCATCGGTAGGTCCATCACTGGTTTATTCTGCTTGTGAACAACAGGAGTAAGGAGAGACAAAAATGAGACTGTACAGTTAGTAACTAGATAGATATACTACAGATCTCACCACATACTCTACTAACCTCAGCCCTGAGTGGGATGTGTGAATCCATAAACAAAATGCCATCTTCTTTCTAAAACCGAATAACATACAGTTATTAGTCTCCACTCCAGTATATTTGAACTATTTTAAATAGAATATGTAACATAATGATATCAGTTTGAAAAACACATCTTACAAATGATGGAGGGACACCTGGAGGCCCCTAAAATGAAGAAAAACAGAATTTAGACAAGACTTGACAAAAATAACAGTACTCTTTATAATATTTGCTTAAAATTTAGAAAGGTGGAGTACATACTGGAAGTCCAGGGGGTCCACGAGGTCCAGGAGATCCCTTCAAAAAATGAAAAATGCTGGATGAGCTTTTACACACACTTTGCTGTGTATATATAGTACTAAAATACAAATTATTCATAACAACAGAAAAAGCAGATGCTTTGCAAACATACCCTTGGTCCTTGTAAACCCTGTTCAGAGAAAGAAAGAAAAAAAAACATACACTTAGCCTGGATACAGTCATGAAATCAGTAAACAATGCACAAAGTGTATGGTAAAAGGTTATGAAGACTCACAGTCTCTCCACGGTTGCCCTTATCTCCTCTAAGACCCTTTAAATAGACAAAGTTAGATTGGTTGTAACAATGGAAATGAAAAATACAAAAGTTACTATTAATCTGTATAAAACTTACTGCACTTCCACTGGGACCAATAATTCCCATAGGGCCAGCGACTCCTCCTCTGCCCTGATAGAGAAGAAGTTAAGAAAAAAATGATGACACAAGTTTTATTTTAATGCATCTCGTCAGAATAGCCTATATACTATAGATTAATGTGATTACCATTGCACCCTGTGGTCCCTTTGGTCCTCGTATGCCCTTTGGACCAAAGTCACCAGGAGGCCCCTGAAAGCAGGAGTGATACATATTTACTGTACATACTGTCATCACCACACACTTCCTATTCCTGTTTAAATGTTTCAACTAATTCTAACTCTAACTGTATCTCATATGTCAACCTTTTCTACTCCCCTACACACCTTTTGGGATTTACATACTGATTTACATACAGTACCATATATTTGTATTGCTACAGCCAGACATGATTAGAATGTCACTGGCTTAAATACAATAAGGATGAAGTATCTGTGGTATGAGCATTTTAAAAATTCTAATGCTCAGAGAGAAAAAAACAGCCTAACTGGTCATTTGCAGCAAACAAGAGGTCAGAAAGTTCATTGGCTTGTTTCAACGTCTGTTCTTTAAACAACGGCCTCTAATTATGAAGGACAGTGCACATAGATTGCATGACAGGCAGGCCAACCATACCTTTGGTCCAAAAACTCCCAGGATTCCTGGAAAACCTGGTTCCCCTGTATCCCCCTGAAAGAATAATGTCAACAATCAACATTCAAAACATGTAGAAGAAGGAACATCATGAAAACTGCCATGCAACAGGATGTAATGTGTGGATGTATCTGTATCTTTCTACTTACAGGTTGTCCTTTAGGTCCAGGTTCCCCTTGTGCCCCTGGCAGTCCCATTCCTCCCCTGAAGCCTTTCTTTCCAGGTGGTCCACTCTGGCCTCGAAGCCCCCGTTCACCCTAGATGGAAAGTCAAATCATAGACAAATAATGAACTCTAACATCTGGAAAAATTGCAGCACACTATATCTTAAATAAAGCAACATTTTCATTACTACACACGGTAGGTAAGGTAAGGTAAGGTAAGGTAAGGTAAGGTAAGGTAAGATAAGATAAGATAAGATAAGATAAGATAAGATAAG
>JAPQRP010000005.1:29286805-29308835 GCA_037367295.1 Apogon hyalosoma | reverse complement strand
GGTAAGGTAAGGTAAGATAAGATAAGATAAGATAAGATAAGATAAGATAAGATAAGATAAGATAAGATAAGATAAGACTATTGATTCCACTGTGGAGAAATTTCAATGTTTACGGAAACTACAGAAAACAAAGTGCAGAAAGACAGATAGATCATTCAACAGTGAATGTATCTATCCTTACCTTTGGCCCGATAACACCTTGATCACCTGGAAGTCCTAGAACACCAGGTTTTCCACGTGCGCCACTTTTGCCGGGAAGACCAAACTCCCCATCATCACCATGCTCTCCCTAAGATAGTCAGGAAAATTGATATTATTTACATCAAGTCTTTCATGTTCTTTCTATAGAACAGATAGTTGAGATCAGTTATTCTTTTACTGTCAACATCACTGTCATGTGCAGTATTATGCACAGTGTAGGGTTTCATCACTTAAGCTCTCTTTTAATTAACGCTCCCATACAAAATATTTCTTATTATTTCAGATTAGTTTTCATCATTGTTGGTGCAATAGTCATTTGTATGTCTTCAATTAGAAATAGAAAATAAGGCACAAAAGACCAGACTTTTATTACACAGAATTGACTTATTCAGCTCACTAATGGAACAGACTGAAACGTACATCACTTACACACTCAGAATGAACATATCATATCATGTTTTATTCTTTTTTTTATCTATTTAATTCTTACTGATTGTATTCTTACTGGTTTTTTTTTTATTCTTATTAAGTATTTCTTTCATATTTTCAGAGGATGAACTCTTTCAATTCTAACAAAATATCAGCTTTCATCTATGAATATCGCATTATTTAATACATTTGTTCTCCACAGAATAAGCCTTTTTATATGTAATAAATTACAGTTGACTTACCCATAGTGCCACATTTATTTCCAACATTTTTGTACTGAAGGGAACCTCTACCATGGCTGTAGATCTAGTTTATATAAGGTAAATAAGGCTGGTGTCTTACCGGCATGCCTTTACTGCCATCCTTTCCTTGGACCCCATCAGCCCCAGGTACACCTTCCTGCCCCTCTCGACCCACAACTCCTTTCAGACCAGATGGACCACCGATGCCCTGCAGAGAACAGAGGGCTTATCAGACAGGGTGAGATACTGGCTTCTCCTCAGTGCACCTTGTTCATCTGGCTTTACTTGAGAAAACTGCAATCAGTTTTCCCCTTTCGAAGTTAATCTGCTTTTGACTGTTGTTTATGTCTATTTTCCAAGTTATATGCGTCATGAATACACAAGCATAGCTGAAAGAATGCAAGACATCTGCATCTTGAAATGAAATAATGTAAGTCACGGGAGCAGGTGTTGATGTTTTGGAAAATGAATGGTTTACCTCTTGTCCTCTGGATCCTTTTTGTCCTGCCTGACCTTTTTTGCCTTTTTGACCCTTTAGAAACAGACAAGGGGATTTTAAAGACAGATTTAGAGGCACTAAAAGCAAGATTAAAGCAATTAGCTGTCAATGTAAATGGTGTATAGTCACACACTGAAACAGGTAATAAACTCTGTCAAGAAAAGGACCAAAAATAAAGCAAAAGCACAGCACACTACATAGTCTTACAGCACTTTAACATGACTTTATTTATTTATTTTTTTTACTAGATGTTACTTGGTTAGATGTTGTTGGTTCTACTGTATACTGCACTGACTAACTCTTTCACTTTGCCAAACACTTACTGACCTACTGGTAGATAAAGGTCAAATATGTTACCTGAATAAAAGAATATTATCTGAAAAATAGTTTGTTTATTGTTCAGACAATCAGCTTATTACTAAAGCTTGAAAGGTCCAACTGTTTGGACTGAACATAATCTAATGCACACAACTGTATAAAGAACCTCTTTATAAATATGTAGAAGCAAGAGGAACTTTACCACATGCAACAAGTAAAAATCCTATTTTTCTTTTTCTTACTTGATCTCCTTTGGCCCCTTTGGGTCCTTGTAGTCCCCGAGGCCCAGGCTGTCCCTGAAACCAGCAGACAAGTTAATGACAAAATATAAAGACAAATGTGTGTCTGCCTGCTGTGTGTTTGCTTATAACTCCATCCATAAAGTTTTGACACTCACAGGTAGTCCAGGAGCTCCAGGTCTGCCTCTCTCTCCATCTAACCCAATTTGACCCTGAGATGATATTAGAAAATGTGAGTTTCATAAACTGACAAACAATGAACAGTTTAACATCAGCCAAAACAATAATAACTCACTTTGTAGCCTGGGTCTCCTGGTTCACCTCGTTCTCCTCTGTCACCTGGCGTACCCTGATAAAACCAGACAGTAAAATAAGGACTGGATGATTTTACAGGAGATGACATAATAGGAAGATGAAAAGTAATTCAGTTCAGGTGTGACTTACAATGTCACCTGGTGGACCAGAAGGACCCTCTATTTTGCTATCATCCCCATGCTCACCCTGGGAAGAAGATCAGAGGTGATACTTGAGATGCATGATGTACACTACAGCTAGCTTTCAAGCTTTTTGCTAACAGCAAAAACCTCACAAAAAGACCCTATCCTTTTCGTGTGCATTAAATCACTTCCCGCTGTTGCATAAAATAAAAACCAGGCTGTATATTCATGAAGCCACTCAAGTATGAAAACAAGACTGATCAGTACAAACTGCTTACAGAGAGATGACATGCTTATTTCATAGCTCAAATCAAAAACATTTGGTGCCACTTTCAAATAAAATGCTGCCAACAGCAAAGAGAATAAAGATATAAAGTGTGGCCATTGTTGTAATACAGACAAAACATCTATCATAAAGTAAAATAATAAGAAAATAATGTTATACATAAAGTGAATGAGGTGTACCTTTTCACCTTTTGGTCCTGGAGGCCCCATGGGGCCCTGTGATCCCTGATGACCCTGCAAGAGGAGACATAAGAAATGATTTGAAATATACAGATACCACATGCAAATAACCAGACAAGGCTTACTAAATACAGTATAAAATATTTACCCACATACTTACCTCATAACCAGCAAGGCCCGGTTCTCCCTGCTGACCCATTCGACCAGGAGCTCCCTAAACATAAAAGGTGTCAATACTTCAGGATCAATCAATCAATCAATCAATATTTCAGACTCAAAGGTCCATATAAAAAAAACCTAACAATAAAACAACCACTCACATACAGAAAATATCAATATACAACATTAAATATTATTTGAGGTTTTTATGTAGTGATGATATCTGATCTACTTTACCACATGTCCAATTGTTCCTCTGGATCCCTTCGGCCCAATAAAACCTGGCGGACCCATTTTCCCCACCGGTCCAGTCTCCCCCAGATGCCCTTGGTGACCTTTAGCCCCCTGAACATGTACAGTAGGCAGTTAGACTCTCCTGAATATTATCTCGGTCATACGTGACTCTTTGTGGTTACTGAGCAACTGAACTAGTATCACAGACAGCTGAATGTTAATACCTTTGATCCTAGTTTGCCTCTTTCCCCAATTTTGCCAGGCTTCCCTTCTGGACCCTGAAAAAAGAAAATGAAGTAGAGAAATGTTTAAGTCACAGTGAAAGTCAGTCTGTTTTTGAACCATTTTGCTGATGAAAGCGCTCACTCACCCTGACACCAGTGAGTCCGGGACTTCCAAGTGGGCCCTCTTTTCCCTTTAGCCCAATTTCACCTTTTTCTCCTGTGTCACCCTCCTGACCCATGTCACCTTTTTCACCCTAAAATGCACATAATAAACGTAAGAAAGTGAGAAACTGCGCTAACAATAACGTAAATAAATATGTTTTAGTTGAAAACCTTAAAAACACAATCATTATTAGTACTATAAAGTAAGGCAAGTGAATTTATATAGCACATTTAATACACAAAGGCTTTTCACAGCTTTACATAAATAAAAGGGACATCCAGAGGAAAATAAAAACAAAGTATTTCAACAATAAAAGAACAGAATATTTAAAAAAAAAAAAAAAAAAAAAAAAAAAAAAAAAAAAAAAAAAAAAAAAAAAAAAATATATATATATATATAACACAATGATAGAAAATAATAAAACTATTAAAAAATATAAAATCTACATTTAAGTTGTTAAATTATTTGCATTATTATTTTTGTATTTGCTACGGTCAACTGTGCAATTTCCCATGGTGGGATCAATAAAGTCTTATCTTAAAGAATATACATAACAACAGTGAAAGATGTGAAAACGTCTCACCTTGGTTCCATCAGGACCAGCTGGACCAGCTTCTCCCTCTAGGCCCGGCTCTCCCTGAAAAAAAAAAACAAAAACACACAGATTAAAGAAATGATAAGCTTCACTTGTCAGGGACGCAAAACATTTGATATTTACACGTTCATTAACATACCCGCGGTCCTATCAGTCCCTGTTCCCCGATGTTCCCGACAGGTCCAATAGCTCCCTGAAACACAAAAGTTCACCCGTTTACCCATGGACGTCATAAAACAGAAAATATGGAAAACTATAAAGTACATTGGAGTGAACGTTGCTGCAGTACAATGTCTCACCTTCTCCCCTGGTTCGCCTGGCAGCCCTGGTTCACCCATCTTTCCTGGAGGACCCTTAATAACACATAAAGAGAGGGCACAGGGAGAAAACCTTCAGATAAGTATTGTAAGTAATGACTCTGGCATTGAATAAATGTCAGGGGTTTGGTTCCATTACATGTTCTCATGAGGGACTGAAGAGAATGTTTGTAATTGGAGTTAATTAGTTTAATAATACATATTATTTCAATTTCAGAGGGAATAATTGATTACTGGGTTGCAGTGAATCGCAGATGTCACATATTTAGTCATTTAGTCACACACAATGCCATTAGTCTAAGGGGGGGAAATACCAGTGATGTTTTTGCACTTACCTTCTGTCCAATTTCTCCTAAAAGTCCCACAACCCCTGGTGGCCCAGGTGGCCCCTAGAGATGACAGCACAATCACTTTAATACTGATCAGACAAAGAAACAACAACGGATGCTTCCACTAATCAACATCAGTCCTCATTTTAAATGCAAAAAGAAAATACAGAATCTTTGGCTAATGTCATCTGTGGATGAGCTATTGGCAGACACATCAGTAAACCATCTGCGTAGAGTTTGGCTTCAAATGTGATGCCTGACTTTGTCACTAATTATGTTTCTAAAACACTGATGCTTTGCCATGATTTCTTTATCTGACTGTAGAGAGTGTGCATAATGGTTGCTTCTCAGTTGACTCGCATCCAGTTCAAACAATGGTGATGACAAAACTGAAGTCACCTGTGTGGTCTTTTATTCTAATAATTCTGCTGGTTACAAGCCCAGAGAAGCTTATCAGCTGGGCTCTGAACTGTCTGTTTTTAATATTTCAGATAATCTAAACTACTGGAAGCACTTAACTGAGAAAAATGCAGAACTGTGCAAGAAAAACATAAATCATATAATTTGTAATTACATGACAGACTTACTGATTTTACGATTTATTACTGATTAAAGGCATCTTCTAATGCCAAACTAGACTACCTGATGAAGCATCCTCTTGGAATAATCATGAATTGAGGTACATGTTTTATGTATTTTAGGTGCACAAAAGGGTGATTCGTCAAAACAAGTGAAAACAAAGTAGACTTGGGTGTTTTCTCCAATTCCAGAGAGCTAAATTCAGAGGGTATACATTCTATTCCTCACTTTCTGCTTTGTCAATCTCAGGACTCACAAATTAAAACCACAACTACAACAGTAAGTTTTTTTACAGTAGAGCTTTTAACCACTATGGAAATAATCACTTGTCTTTTGTTTTTTGCATGTTCCACACTGTTGCACTTCTACAAATAAGCTTTTGGTTTTAAGAAAGTGAATCTGTTCAGAGAGAAGCTGCTTGTACTTCACCCTCTCTGCTGCCACTAAGGAACAGATGTGTGTGGAGGATGAGAAAATTCCTTGGCTACTCTGCAGGAAACATCTAATACAGGCAAATATATTTTAATATGCACTAAAATATGGCTTATAAATCCACTTTCTGGATGTAATATTTTGGAGCCAGCAGGACTGGACAGACAGAACCAGAGCTGTTTATTGCCAAAGGGAATATTATAAAACAAGTACAGTACCATAAAGAAGTGAGAGGAAAAGTTTAATAATAGAGAAATTGTAAGTACTGAAGTATTTAAGATATTTAGGAATATTGTGAAAGATTTCACTTAAACTGAAGAAACAAAATGATAGTTGGTGGAAGACTTAGGGGGCTTTGAGAATTAAAATTTGTTAAGGTATGTTTAAGTGTGACAAGGGGATGAAGAGACAGGAGAGAAAGATGGAATGAAGACAGAAAGATGAGTGGGGGGGTCATACCGGCTCGCCTGCTATTCCCTTGTCCCCTGGAGGTCCAGAAGGCCCTTGGATACCCTGGAGACAGATAGTCAAGTAGTCACCTAAATATATATAAACACTGGATACACTGTAAATGATTTTAAATTTTGTTGTGAGAGAGGGGATGTCAGTTTTCTGGGGTTTTGGTGAATCAAAATGTAATTAAACAAGGTAATATGGAAATAAATGTTATTCTATTTATCTTATTGGTGTTATTGCTATTTTTATTTCTCGACCTAGATGTGTTCACCATGACATTCAACTGATGAAATGAAATAACTGAATCGTTTTCATACAGTAAAGCCTGTTGTGTGTACTTCTCTACCAGTGTGTACCTTGAGCTTGTTTGTTTGTGTGTATGAGTTGGATAAAGAACTTACCGGAAAACCTTTAGGCCCAGTTTCCCCTGCTTCTCCAATCTTCCCCTGCAGGGACACAGTAAAAGGCATTTCATTAACCACCTCACATAGCCAGAGCTATAATATGCACACACTTGGTTACTGCTGTGTCAGCTAACATGACATTACAAATTAGTGTAAATACAAATACGTCACCACATAGATCAGATAACATGTACTTTGGCTTTTGGGCTTTGAGTAAGGAATATTTTGCTTCTACATAAAATTTCTGTACAACATAAAACAAAAGGGGACAGAATACTTAGATATTTTGATCATGTGACCCCATTGTATATTTGAGTTATAACCCTTCCTATAAAAACAGATTATCAGTTTAAATTTGCAGACACAGAAGATGTAAAAATGGTGAGTACTACGGTACTGTGGTAACTGCATTTGCATTTAACCCATAAAGACCCAAACATCCACTACTGACCAATATCATTTACTGATATAAGAAGTGAAATAATTGTTCATCCACTAATCCTATCAATACATGTAAATAATTGGCGTAAAATGCAATTTTTCATAGTCATCAGATATGACCCATTTGGACGTTCAGAAGCTCCGTAGTGAACGTGGAAACACTGTCATCTACAACATGGATTCATCAGTAAAACCCATGGAGTTTTATAAATGACAGTGGATGGAGACACTGGGTTTATGTTTAGTTAATGATAGATTTTTACTGAAAAAGTAACTTTTGCTTCAATTTTCTCTGTTTTTGATATAATAACACTCAACTTTAATATGAGCTTTTATGAACATGATCACTGAATTTAATACAGGAACGTAACTAATTTTTAATCTAAAAATGCAAAAATACAGAGCATAATACTGGAATAAATGGTGATAAATCACTTAAGAAAGGTTAAAAATAGAGAAAAATTAATGTGGGAACTGCCAGAAAATTAGCTCTGGGTCTTTATGGGTTAAAGTCAATTCCTAAACTTGCTGATGAGACAAATCAAACTAATGACTTATGGTCATGAAAATCTCACAAAGAAGTTACCTCCTCTGAGGTAATGCTTTTTTTTGGGGGACTGTGGGCCTCCACTTTGCAGGTATAGTGTCGTTCCTCTAAATCATACTGATGCCTGGCTTCTCCAGAGGAACATAAGTACCAATAATAAATGAGAGGGAGGAATGGAAACAAAAATAAAAGTACCCCAGTGCTTTACCTGTGGTCCAGGGAAGCCTATTTTTCCTGGAGGACCATCAGGACCCTGTGGAGAGAGCAAGGCATGAAAAATAGCAGTGTGCTAAGACATGACTTTATATTTCCTGCCAAATGTATGGTTGGACAAAAATACGAAGATAAGAGCCTGTCTATTTTTGGTTTACAAGAAGCTCTAGTTCCTCCTTTAAAAGCTTAGTTAGCTTTCTTTTTTCACTGCAATATCAACTGTTAATGTCATCACACTTTTGCCTGTACAGTTTGTTCTTGTGAATCCTTCTAGATTTATATATGGACAAAGAAATTACATTAGGCCCAGGGAAAAATTCTTACCTTCTTGCCTTCTAACCCCATCTCTCCTGTTGGACCATCAGGCCCAATTGCACCCTGAAACACATGACAACTGTCACTTCACCAACAGAGGTCACTGTAGCACAGCCAGACAGCCACAACATACTGTAAACAAACATGTCTAGTGTGGTGAGATGGCATCAAAAAAGTCAGAGTGAGAGTGCGGTGTCTGAAATCTACACTTCTCAGGATGAATAAAGGGATTGTGTTAGTGTCTAAGACTGTATATGCATGTGGGGGGTGGTGTAGAAATAGCTGTTGGTGTGTGTTTTAAGTGACACGCATGGCACTAGAAGTCAATGCTGGATGACTTGGATTATTGTTACGCCACATCAGGGCACAAAGTCACACACACATATACATACAGTTCACACTCAAATGCACACACACTGTTAGAATGGCATCAGTGTTTAAATTACATCAGTGCAAATGTCAAACATAATCAACCTAAAATGCTTAAAGGCCTCCTAGTCCAGTGAGCAGTGATAATAAATGGGAGCAGGCAGTGGACCAATACAGTCCATCTGTGCTGCACCTGCACTCAGACCAGTTCCTCTGCTATACTGTAGAAGACGCTGGCTCACTGACACTACCAAGAAACACTTTATGGGTCAATACCAGCTAACTGCGATTACGGATAAGAAGTGGTAAACAGTTTTCTCAGAATGATTAATAATCTTTAAGAGGAGAGTGAATTCGACATGACACAGCCACACAGGCAGCCTTGTTGTGTATGTGTTGATGACTGAGCACAGTTGGAGTTTGGCCCCTGGAGAACGCCACTAGCTGAAGTGCTATAAGCCTATTATACGTAGAGCTGGATGAGCAGTGCTCATTAACATTCCTGTCTGGGGTACCTGCTACCCACTGCTTGCGTTTACATAGCCTGATTAGCCAGTGTGTATGGAAAAAATTTCACCCTATCTGACCACGAAGAAGGACATTCACTTAAATGTTATGCTAAGATGATTAATTATAGTGAGTTATGTTAATGTGAAACACACGTGTCTGACCCTTTTCAAACAAACGCAGAAAATTAACATCAGGAGCAAGGACTCGAAACAATCAGACATGTACTTAAACTAGCTTAATTATATCCATCAACTGACCAGAGGGAGGGATGAGGACATTAATATGCTCTTCAATATGGAAAACATTAGAAGGAGGTTTGTACATCAGACGTCATGTAGACTTAAGATAAAAAGCATGGTTAATGAGACTGGTGATTCCTCATGGCTGACATTTGTGAGTGTGAGCTTATAATAATAATAAAAACAAAAAAAAAACTGCTTTTTACATACAAATTACTCATTTAATCTTTAATCTAAAACTTTATCCCAAGAGAGAGAGAAGAAAAATAAAAAGAAAACAGCGCAGTTTCTTGGCTGGTTTGATGCCAGTGTGCATTCTCATAGCGTGTCTTAAGATGCGGTATTTCCATGGTCCAGTGGACTGTTTTTGAGAGTCAGGCCAGATGTCCAGATGTGAAGATACACCACTGTCAACATAAAGCCCTGAACCTTAAGACTAGTAGCAAGTAGGTGTTTCAGGAAGGCAAAGTATGCACAATCAAAATAACCAGATGAATGATAGCTGTAAACTTGGCCAATGTTTCGGTTTTGTCTGACCTTTTCTTAGTCCATAAATTAAATAATATAACACTGGAATTGGGGTTTTGTACATGCACTGCACAGGCGGTGGGGTATAGAGACGTAGAATATGTGTGCCTGTGGTTAAAGACATTTTTGTGTGTGATTTGAACCACTTCTTTGTCTTCTAGCTCACTACACTCAGGTTTCCAACGTCAGACTACCCAACATAAGTCACAAACCAGCAGGCAGATTTACAGGCAGTAGAAGCTGCTCATATTAGTAATAACTGAAAACACAGCTTGAAACATAAGAGTGTGTAGAGGCCAACCACAGCGAAGCCCATCTCCCTTGGACTGTCAGACATACATAGACCCTCGGTGATATTTTATCCCACTTTCTAGTTAAGTCAGTAAAAAAAATCAGTTGACCAAGGCAATAAAAGGCAAAACCTTCAGAGAAGGTCATCATCAAGGTGTCTACACCACAGAATTGCACGACAAGGACATAGGGGTTACTATCATTAAATATTGCCACTAGATGCTATTTGAATCTCCCAGTGAGAACTCAGAATTTATCTGCTGTTGCTTCAGAGGGTGGAATTTATGAACATCATAACTTTAGCCACATGAGATCTAGCACCTGCACAAATCTTATCTGGTCTGAAATATCAGTTGGTGGTTTCTCTCCTGTATGTGAATTGAAAATGATTTTGTATTGTACTGAGCCTGCAAAGCTCTGGTCTCTGTAAGCCCTTGATTTAATATTTCTTTGCATAGAGGACATTTTGACTGATTATTTTTTCCCCTCACAGCACAGTTAAATATGGTAAAGCCTGATAACCACAGGTGTATGTCATGCACACACAGGATACTTGAATTGAGGGTGGCTATATTGGTTATTTCTAGTTACACCTGTGTCTGGGAATTTAGCTCAGCAACTTGAAGCAATTCTCAATTTATGTATTCAAGGATTATTTAAGTGACAAGAGCATAACATTAGGAATGAATAGTAATGCCATTTTTGGGTCATGTTATTGTGAAACATTGGAGCTTTAACTTATTGAATGCATAAATATATATTTATTTTCATGTTACTTATTATAGGATCTACATTTTCTAAAAGAATCACATTCCAGTATTGCAAAAGCAATTGACCATTTTATAGTTTTCATATGCTGAGCATATTTAGTAAAAATATAAAACCATTGCCATAGCCCCTTCTAAAAAGGTTAAAGGACAAAAAGCTGCAATGGTACTTTTCTGGTTTTGGGGGATGATGCTTTATGAGTTTGGAGCCCTTTGTAAACCCAGAAGGACTCAAAAAACCTGAAGTCAGTTGAAACAAGCCTTAGCCCCTCATAAATCTCATTTCCCCAGGTTACTAAATGTATCTGCAAAGCAGTTTTCAGAATAGCCTCAAAAATCAGGTCAGACTTTCCACAACAAATGTCATGTGTCTGGACTGACAATGGGTCCTTCCTATTACTTATGAATACAGGGAATAAAAGAAGCTGTTTGTTTGACATCATTGGAGCTCCTCCAGCATTTATAATGAGGACTGACTTCTGCGAAAGGATGAAACAAAGTCATTCTTTAACTCCGAACCCGAGAATGTGTTATGTAAGCAGCTGCGTCCAGCAAACGCCCATGACATCAGTTCAGAGCAGTTCTATATCACTTCATTATGATGGACTGGTTAAGTATTTCCAGTAGCTCAACAACAGCAGTTGCACATGGTTCCTATAAACACACATTAAACATACAGACATACAGGAAACTGATGTGTGCCTACACTTGTGTGCCAACTACATGATGCTATGATATGGTGACTGCAGAGCACCATTCAGCACCTAAAGCTAAAGCAACAACAGGTGAAAAATTTCTAATTTACCCGTAAGCCTTTGGGTCCTCTGGTACCGACTGGTCCAGCACTTCCAGGGGGGCCCTGATGAACAAAGAAAAAAGGGAATAAAGAAGAAAAGAGAGAGGGGGAGGGAGAAAAGGGAAGGAAAGATATAACAAAGGTTTACACTGACAGAGTAAAGAGCCCCCTGCTTGTTGACCCTAGAGGGCAGCCTGACCTCAGGAACACACTACAGGGTTTGTTGTTAGATCTGTCACTCACACCAATTAAAGGGTCTGCTCTGGAATCCTGTTCTGCAGCACCCCATAGCCCCATATTTATGTTTGTTTTGGTGGCTCAGTGGCCCCTACCTCCAGCCAATGCTTGGCCTGTACTGTTAAAAGTGGCCATTGGAAGGCCACAGCAAGGGGAAACAGGGGGCAGAGCAACTTCTAATTGGTTAGAGGTGTTGGACTTTTGACTGACAGGAGGGTAATGCAGGTTCAGCAGGAGGCTGCCAGCTCTCATAATGCTCAGAGGAGTCTTTGGTACAGACTTTGGTTTGTTAGCACTGCATAATACTATCATGTGCTGAAAGAGGACACTGGCTTAAAGCACCAGTGAGATTCCTTGTATTTTTTTTTTTTTACCAGACATAGAGTTGCTGAACATTTTGGATCACAAGATGTATAATGCCTTGCTAATGAGATTCACAAGAACATTTACAGTATCTCTGCCAGTTGAATAAAAAAAAAAAAAAAAAATACAAATTGAGCAGAACAGCAGCTACTTACTGGTCTTCCTGGTGGTCCTGGAGGCCCGGTCTCACCTGGTGTCCCTGGGTGACCCTAAACGTATACAGAGACACACATAATATGCGATTGGCAACTGACACAACACAGGGTACTCTGCTGTTGGTTTATCTTGAAACAAAACTCGAGCCGACATCTACATAAGTGAACATGAAAAACCTCAGAGACTGAGAGAGTAAATGAGTCTGACATCACTGGAGTCTGGGTTTTACCAAAAATAGTTGTACAGTTTTGTTAGTTTGGTGTTAACACATCAATTCACAATTAATTGTGGTGACTGATTTGGTTTGAGTTTGTTTCTTTGGGAGATGAGTGAAACATGCTACTGTAGAGCTGGAGAGTTCTGGGTCGAAGATTAACTGTCACATTAAGAGACAATGGGGGAAAAGGGGAAACCAGACAACATACGGAGATGATTTTATATCAGAAAACATGGTGGACTTTTTGCTTTCTTGGAAATACATTTAAAAAAGCATTTGATACAGGGTAATATTTTTAGCTGGTCCCATGAAATCAGCTTAATGTAGTGAAAATCCATCCAATATTCAAACCTATGGAACAGTAGGTGGCTGTGCTTTACACCCACACGAATAAATCATAAAAGCTCACTGTATGAGCTCTCTATTAGTAGCTATAGATGTCTGCTGGTCAGCCTGCTTCCTTTTGTATGATGCAGTCTTTTCCAGAGGGTCTGTTTCTGTTTTGCAGCCGAGACTGCAGGCCAACAGAGAACGTCCTTATAAATGTGCAAGTGTGTGCGCGTCTGGTTAAGTCTTTGGCTATCAGCCAGCAGGATTTCTTCTCTCTGTTTCAGCAGGAATGATAACTACATTTTTATTCTACGATAAACCATATACATTAGTAATTCTTTGTTGAATGAGGATTGTGCAAGACTGAAAAGCTGCTTGAATTTTGATCAAAGACCGCAATACAAGATTGTGGCAGGTGGAGGTAGAGTTAAATCTGAATTCAATTCTCCATCAGGATGCATTTGGAAGAATTAGGTGGAAACATGAATGGGTTGCCAGTTCTGACCTCTTTTCATTATCAGCAAATAAGTCAGTACCTATTGCATTGATTTGAGCATTATGGGCTGGCAAATAATCCAGGTGAATGCTGAGGTTACAAATCAAACATGTTAAATCAAGCTAAAAACCTCCTGGCAGGTGCCAAAATAAAGTTAAATATAAAACATAGTGAATACTCAGACAGCATGACATGAAGTTATTTTCAACCATGTTTTCCATCTTGTGCTCTTCGCTCCTTGTAGCAAATTACTTGGGGTGTTGAGTGAAGTGCTGAAACCAGTGTATTCCCATGGGAATAACAGACACATTTTAGTCCAAGATGATCATTTCTTAGGTTTTCCCTGTAAATCATGTCGGGGTTTTTTTTTCCATGTTCTGTGTTTTCCATATTCTTAAATGACACCCTCTTCCAAATGAAACAACACTATGCCATCCTTTTAGGTGTATCTCACCGCTGATCCCTTTTCCCCAGGTGGTCCGGGAAGGCCCATCTCCCCTCGATCCCCCTAAAAGAACAATGAATGGAACAAAACATTTAATTTTAACACTCCTATTCAGAGGACCATTTTACAATGTTCACAATTAAATCAAAACAAAGGTATTTTACCTTCTCTCCTGCCAGTCCTGCTTCTCCCACAGGTCCAATGAAACCCACCAAGCCCTGACACACAGTAACAGAACGTTAAATGCATGGATAAACAAATACGCAATTGGGTACATTTATGTGAAACAATTAATGGCGTCTTACTCTTTCTCCCATAGGTCCTACTTTTCCTGGGATGCCAGATTCTCCCTGTAGAGACACATTTGGTATCAAGTGCTTATTGCATTTTTATTACATTTGGAAAAAAGTCATATTGAAACTTTATAAAGCTTTTTTCACCTTAACTCCCTCTGGTCCGACCTTCCCAGGAAATCCTTTTCTGCCCATTCTACCCTGGAGTCACACAAAGCATAACATGATGAATAGAGAATAACAAGAAGATGCTTGCCAGTTAATGCATCATTAACATTCATCACAAAATGTAGATGATTATAAAAGATCTGCATCCTATGAGATGACAGTTTGATGAGAGAGCAGGGAAGTGGTCTGCAGCTGTTGCTAACTGCTAAATGTTGCTGACATGTGTGATTGCGTGTACAGGTAATGCTGACAGTACATTCTGGCAGGCTGAGGGAGCGTTCAGGGACTGTAATGTTCCCCTTGCACAGACAGTAATTCCTGGGGTTAAGTGGGGGGTAAGTGCTTTTTTTTTTTTTTTTTTTTACCATAAAGAACTCTAGGTCAGAAATGTCTACGCCAAACTCTTAAAGACTGAGAGCATTAAATGAGTCAACAATTCCAAAGTTTTACTCCGGCAAGGTTGGCAGCTTTCACAAGATGGTACAGACTTACACTGTGTATCACTCAGAGGCACACAGTAAAATAAAATTCTTGCAGTAAAATAAGAATTAATAAAAGCAGCCTAGGATTAGGGACTTCTTATCACCTGATTCAGATTTATGTCTGCATTTGAACGCATTACGCACAGAAGGAAAGGAAGGAATACACTAGAAAGATTTAAAAGTGGAAAAAATGAGCTCCCTTGCACAAACAGAAAAAAAAAAAAGACTGGTGATTTAAAAACAGGAAAAGAGAGGATGTCATTCTGAGTGAGGTGAAGTTAAAAGAAAGCTGGCTGAGGTGCGGGTTGACAAGATGGAGGAGCAGGACAACCTGTGGCACCTGGCCAGGGATCAGTCACAGCTCCTGAATCAGTCGTACCCCAGCGCTTCCCCTCAGATCAACCATAAAGCAGGTCAGAAAATAAGACAAGCATGTGGTAGTGAAATAAGGTGGGCTGGGGTGGAGGGAGTATGGAAACGTCCACAATCAAAGAACTATGTGGAGCAGAAAGATCAACCTGATAAAGAGAGAACAGGTAGCATCTAAAATCAAGGACAAATAAACTGAGAAATGTACAAAAAAAAATAGTTGATTTCTTCAAAGATCCAATAAAAGTATCTCTATTATTTAAAGGGGCTGTTACATTTCCTGTTCAATAAAACATTTGCCAAATAAAGTCAACAAGTCTTCTTTTTCTGCTGTGGCCCATTAACATCTTCTGCCACTTTATAGCAGCCATAAATCGCACCACCTATAAACATGGTGATGGCAGTTATATCGCCCCCTGGTGGCTAAGTCCAGGCACTACACACACTTGCACAGTAAGAGCATTTAATCAGAAAAAAGGCTTAATAACGTCTTTGAAATTCAAACCATATGTATATCAACAACTCCTTTCATATGGAAAAAAGCCTTATATACGGATGTCTTATTTATTTCCTACAGATGAATATCAGATTATCTTTGTGCTGCTTTATTATAACAAACCATTGAAAATCTACTGCCTTTTGTACATGGTGAGATGTCAGGATTAATAGTGAGTTGTGCACATTTAGGATCTTGTGTCATTCATTCTTTGCCTTGCTTTCATTCCTGCATTAGTGAGATTTATCTGCAGACAGGGCAGCTGAAACAATGCCAAGGTTCACCCGGTTTGCTCTATACAGCAGATTTAGTTGCACTCGTGTTTTCCTTGGACATTTTTATTCCAGTTTCCACTCTCTTTGATCTTGAATTTACTACAAATATAAAAAGGATGAATGAAACCACAACAATGCACATGAAAGATGGTTTGACTGTAGTGCACGGAATATAGATTAAACAAACAAGCACGTTTGCTGTACATACATGCAGTGACTGAGTTTTCTGCTGAAATTAGTATTAACAGTGATCTTTCTGCTTCCTCTGCACAACACCTGGTGTTTATCTCATAACTCACCTCAAGTCCTGTTGGGCCTGCTGGTCCGATTGGGCCCTCATCTCCCTGGAAAACAGATGACATTGATCTTAACATTTATCATGTTTGGGACACAAAGCAGCTCAGAGCAAACAAACCGCTTGTGTCATTAAATTTTTGATGCTGTTTGGTGCTTTGGGTCTTACCTCCAAGCCTGGTACTCCTCTTGGCCCTGGTAAACCTCGGGCCCCTAGTTTTCCCTAGATCAACAAAAATGAAATTAACGCTACTGTATTTACATATGCGTACACCTGTTTAATGATTCAGCAGAAAGGCGGTTGATGAGGCTAATGGTTCTTCCTTACCTTTGGACCTTCTAGGCCATTCTCTCCTGGTGGTCCCATGTCACCAGGAAAACCCTGCCACGATCAATTAAAAAGCTTTCAATATCTGAAGTGTATGGTCATTCTGGGATAGCCACACATTCAAGGCAGCAAAGTAGAGACAGATGACAAATTAAAAGAAAAACCCACATAAGGCCTGTTAGGGTGTTAGGTCAGTGCTCTTTGGTATTGTACATTCTAAAAGTCTGTGAACACTAATCTTACAACAAATATTTTCTCATTTGACATTCTGAGGATGACTTTGAAATGGTAACTTTGAAGGCCATACATGATTCCTATAATTTTCACATTCATCAAATCATTCACTAGAGCCTTGCGTCTTTTGGTTGGGAGAATAACCTAGGAGACACCACTCCCATCAGGTTTCCCTTTAATTTGTCATCCATCTGTAGATATAAATACAAACCTCAGGGCCTGGCGGTCCAGGTGCACCATCAGGGCCTCTCTCTCCAATCTTGCCCTGTGACATAGACAACAGCATGAAAAATTGCATTATTATTTTCCACATTTTCACATCTCCTGGTTTTTATTCCATAGAAGTATGACAAAAGCTAACCTGTGGTCCTGGTTTCCCGCGGATGCCTGGTAACCCTGGAGCTCCCTGGATGCCCTGTTCAATACAAACCCAAACATAAAAACTATGACAGACAGCCAGACAGGATTCAGAAGCATAAAACAGAACCCTGATTTCTTGTCTACCATGGGGAAACAGACTTTAGACACGCATGACTCTGTTCAGTATTACTAGTATCTCCTGGGATCTTTTTATCCAGTGATGCTTAAAGGGTTAGATTTTGCTTACACACAAAGACAAATGAAAGAGAATTTCCACAAGTTGGACAGCAGACATCTGGATAAGTCATTCTGTGCAGACACACTTCTGCAACAAAAGGCTGTGTAACTGTCCTTGCTTGTATTAGGAAATGGATGGATAGAGGTTGATGAGGAGAGGAAGCAAGGATATGTGAGGATTTACAATATGTACATGTGTGCTACAGTGATCTACCTTGTCTCCTTTGTAGCCGATCTCCCCTTGCTCACCGGGAATCCCAATATCACCCTGATGAAGAGAGGAAGAAGAGGAGGAGGAGGAGGAGGAGGAGGAGGAGGAGGAGATGAACACACATGGGATGATGGACGAAGTACAGGCAGAAAGAAAGAGATACAACACATTAGGGGAAACTACTCACGTCGTTTATGGCATTCAGCTTTTTCAACAGGCAATACTAATTAATGGTCTCTACTTGTACATTATGAACATTCGCACAGCATGAAACAACAAATTATGACCACGGCACTCGCCAAATTCTTCATGTGGTGGCAATCTGTTTTATTAAAGACACCGATGGCAAGTTAACTCCATACGTCCACATGTGTTATAAAGCAGGCAAGTGTTTAACAGATCACATATTTCAAATGGTGGTTATGTTGGATTCACTAAAACCGAGATGTCTCCTCCAACTTGAATTACTATACTGTTTATTCTAAGGATAAGAAAAGTCAACCAGGTTCAGCAGATTGACTGGTTTCAAGATTCTGCAAAAATCTGTCATTATACTTTAACTATGGGCCTGATAACTTTTTGTAAGACATTTATCAGGACCTCGTATTAGTTATAGATCCTGCCTTGTCAAGGTTAACCCATAAAGACCCAAACAGCCACTGGCAACCAAAAACAACTACTGATTTAAAATGTTTAATACCTACTGATCCACTAATCCCACCAATAAATGTAAATAATTGGTGTAAAATACAGTTTGTCATCTTTTCATGGTCATCAGATATGACCCATTTGGATGGTCAAAGGCTCCGTAGTTACCGTGGAAACACTGTCATCTTCTACGACATTGATTCACCAGGAAAACCCATGGAGTTTGATCAGTGACAGAGGATGGAAACAATGGGTTTATGCTCAGTTAATGATAAATTTTGCTGCCAAAGTCACTTTTTCCTTCAGTTTTCTCTGTTTTGATATAATATTCTTTGAATTTAATGAACATCTACATAATCAGTGAATTAAATGTAGGAAAATACATGATTTACACTGAAAAAACTTACACTAAAAAGGATAATATTACAATAAAGGGTGATAAATCACTTAGGAAAAGGTTAGATATAGAGGAAAAATTAATTTGGGAACTGCCACAAAAGTACCACTGGGTCTTTATGGGTTCAGTGAGCCTTCACTGTAGGGACCCATAAAGCCTGAAAATACCTACCGCCCGAAAACACATTTACTGTATATTTCTTTTTTTCTTTTTTTTTTTTACATCCTCTTGATTCTCATTTTTTAGTATTTAGCCTCTTTCTTTTTTCAACAGATCAAGAATTTGTGGCATTGTTGTGGCATTGTTCATAAATGTACCTTGTTGCATTTCCTTGCTTAAAGATGGAATAAGCAATTCTATTTCACTACACTTTTTGTTAAATTTACAGACTGAAAAAAATCTGGTGTTTGCACACAGTCCTGGCTCTGGAAAAGGGAACAAACACAACACTACTTGCAGTAACAGAGGGACATTCTTGTTCATTACTTTGCCAATGTCTGTCCAAGTATTTGATCATCAGAGCAGAGTAGGTAGATTGAAAGTATTGTTTAACTGCTGAGATCAAATATATCAGATATATCAATATATCATTGCCTCCTCCACCTTTAATACTTGACTAAAACAGGTGAAATAAATCCTTCCTTCTATTAACAACATGGCACAATTGTTTGAGATGAAAAGGACTCATATTGGTGGAAAAATAGCATGCTTTATACACCACACAAGAGTCAGTTTCTATCATAGCTGAAGGAAGAACTTCAGGAAAGAATGCTCTACGTTTAAAGGCTGGACAGAGAGGATTAGGATGCAAAAAGTGCACATATGCATCACATGCTGCTCAAACACAGGCCAATAACGGGAATATTCAGATCACCTTATCACCTTTCAGTCCTGGTTCTCCTGGGTTCCCTGGCACCCCCTGGAACAAACACCCGAGCATAGGTTAAGAAGGGACACTCAAACTATAATCTGATAATATTCACGCCAAAATGATACCCCATCTCGCTGAAGTGAACTGGTAGATGACAGAAAATCTGTCTTTCATCAGCTTTCACTATGTGTGAATTGCCAGTAGGCTCCAAACTCCTCACTTTGGCTTCTCACTTGGTTTTATATAATGTATAATACAATTAAGAGGCATTAAAAGACAGTGCAGGCAAAGTTTCCATCTGTGTATGTGAGATGTTACCTTCAGTCCGTTAGGTCCTGGAATGCCCATCTCTCCCACAGGTCCCATATCACCCTGAAGCCAGAAAAATGGACAAAGGAAGAAACATTTGTTGCATTAAGTAGAGAAAAATGATTTTAATTTTCTGAATTTAACCACATCACTGCCCTGCTTCCAGATGATCACCACAGCCATCACATACACAAGCACAAAACAATATGTTGTAACAAATGGATGAAAACACGGTGCCAAATTCAGGAGAAAATGAACGGCTCCTCTTTTCTGAAGCCAGTATTGTATTTTATGTGCAGCCTAAATCAAATGCTGTACAAATGAATAACTGCTTGAGGTAACATCTGTCCCATCATTGAAAATGGAACCAGTACTGGGCTTCCCTGCATTTTGCCAAGACAGGAACTGCATTTTATTAAATACTAATTACGCACATTAGTTCAAGATTTGATTGGATTTTCTGCATTTCTATTAGAGGGTCAGAGGATAAGAGACTCTGCCGTATTTCTTTCATTACATTTCTCCTCAAACATATTGTCGTGACTGAGTACAAGAGGTCGTCACTGGCTGCTAGCAGTCATCTCATTTTCTTTTGTTGCTTGAAAAAGCTACAGGGTGGCCAGAGCTTGGAGTGTTAAACACTTTCTGTATCTCTCGCTTGCATTCCTGCTTCTGGATTTGCTATCAGTGTCTGCCAAAGTGCACACACAGGTACCACTTGCAGCCAATGAAATACCCATTTAAAACTCAGTTATTTTAGATAAAAAAAAAAAAACAAGAGGATGAACTTGCACAGAGCAAATATGATACACCACAGTTGCAGATTATGTAATGGAGGAAAAACAGATACAGAGAGAAAGCACTAAAAATGTGGTTCTGCGACATTTCCAGGAGGCCCCTCTGTTTCTTTTTGGTTAGTTGTCTAAATGCACTTCAGCAGTGGCCTCTGCTTTCACCTAAAGTTGAGGCCAGCTGTCCCCAGAGAAGGCTGTTTGTATATTTTTATCTTTAAAGTGCAGTTCTATTCTGCTGGTTTGTACTATATGCTCTTGGTTCAGATGGATGTAGAAGACGCGGAGCTCAGTGCAGATCTGTAATCACCAAGTCCTGCAATTACAGGCCTTACTGCCACCACTGGTGGCCTAGAATAGACTGGGAGAAGCGGTAGTGATGGGAGAAGATGGGACACAACAAGAGAAACCGGAGAGACATTATTATATATCAGACACAATTACGTGGCTGTCGGGCAGGGCAGACATGGAGGGTGAGGTGATGGATGATGGGGGTAGTTCCTGTTAAAAAGCAGTTAATAAGATTAAGGTTTAAGGGAAAAACTGGATTTCATGTTAACGTTTGAGTGACTGGATAAAATAGTGCATCTTACTTTGTCTAGAGAGGAAGTGAGCTGGATCAAGTCTATATAATTTAAGCCCTAGTATAAAAAAAATCTTTTCTATCTTTCATCATGTTTTCCTAGATACCATCAATTTTCACTATTTTAAATATGTTTATAGTTGTTAAGAGCCTACAGATGGATAGTGGTTAGTTTCCCACCAATAAAAATGCCTGGCAGTGTAAATGATGAAAGCTGAGTGAAAGTGTTTATCCAATTAGGCACCATATTCTATTACATTTAAACACAGTCTTTCACTAACAGAGGATAAACACACGTAGAAACACACAAACTCCTACTCACAATAAGTCCATGAACTCCGTTTGGACCGGGGGCTCCCATCTCACCCTAGTCAGAGAGGAGGAAGAGAGAGAGAGAGCAAATGAGATGAAGAGGGAGAGAGAGAAGCAGAAGGAGCAAGTTTCTGGGGTTATTGGCTCTTTTTTAAACAAACATGCTCAGAAGAGTGGCTCAGTGTTCATCGCAGCTTATGAGAGGGGGCTGTGTGCATGTATGTGTGGGGATGGGGATATGGATGTGTGTCTGAGGTGAAGGTGGAGGGATATGTGAGACCGACGTTACACCAATTACTTGAATCTGCAAGACAGAGACAGACAGACAGACAGACAGACAGACAGACAGACAGACAGACAGACAGACAGACAGACAGACAGACAGACAGA
>JAPQRP010000005.1:29243501-29261818 GCA_037367295.1 Apogon hyalosoma | reverse complement strand
CTTTATATAGATACAGACCCTGTGTACCCACGCTGCATCCACCGCACATTTCCTCTCACACCCTTCTACCACCGCCGTCATTTTAGGCCGACACACACACTCGAAGGAGCTCACCATTCATGGGTACTGCTTTCCTACCAAAAGTTCCTTCTCCAGACAGACGGTTGTTGCCATAGCGACAGCGTCTCACACTCACATGTGTGGGATCAGAGGTCAAGGTTCATGGGTGGTGCTTGGTGGGATCAATAGTGCTCTGTGTGTCATCATACAGACTTCCAGTAATCCAAAGCTACGGAGGGTCATGCAAAAAACCTGACAGGGCTGAAAGCAGCTCTCTTTTCAGTAAATGTGATTTTTCACTGCTAAGGACTGGGAAAGTCTGTGCAATATTTGCTGATCATATCTATCACACACAAAGACGCAGTAATATATTAATTGAAATGATCTGTGGTTGCATACTAACATTCTGTGGGTATATATATATATATATATATATTTTTTTTTTTTTTTACATATTTGTATCATTTTCCTCTTTCCTTATCCTTCTTTTTTAACTTATGATACATATGTGGACATGTGGACATGTTATGCCAGCATAATATATAACGATACTGCTTAAAGATCTGAAATAACTTGTGATAAAGAAACAAATAATGAAATGTGCATTGTAGTTGCACTATATCTTTCTTCTTTGACAAGCCAAACATTAAACAGTAGCACTTAACTTAATTAAACAGTAGTTGTTTATTTCAGTAGCACTGAAATAAACAACTTTGAACATGTGGTCATATCATTACTTTATCATATTTTCTACTTATTTATTTATTGGTATTCACTGTGATTGCAATGTCTTTATCACAGACATTGATGAAAATGCAATTCAGTCAGCTGTGATACATGTATGTGTAGAGATGTTCTATGGGTATATGTACATGTAAAGTACTATAAAATTCACCTTTACTGTCATTCATTCTCTTAATTTAACCAGTTCTAGGACATTCGGAGCAGTGGCACTTGCAGATAAATCGCAGCCAGTCTGCTGGTCAAGAGGGCTGGAAGGAGAATGAACCTAGCATACCTGTTTTTGAAACCGGATGACCTGAAGGAATTCTGTGTGACTGGGAATTGAACCAACAAACTGCGAGGCAACAATGCAACCCACTGAGCAACCCAAAAATCCATGCATGTGTTTATAAATTAGTAATTTTTTATGTTTCTTTATATTTCTTGTATTTTTGAATTGTAGAGTCCCAGAGTCCCATCACATAAAGTCAAGTAAAGTTGACCTGAACTGAACTTGTAAACCTGTAGGAAGTGTTTACAGATTCTGACAATGATAACGCTTATGACCAAATAATTCTGTGTCATTTGTAAACCTGATCACTATGGTGTGAATTTGGATTTGGAGTTAATTATCTCCATGTTTAACCCATGAAATCCATTTACTAAATTGAATCCACATTCTTATCTAGCCAAGGGGGAACAGATTAGCCCACATGTGTTTGTACGTGGATGCTTACAAATGTGTGTATATGCATCTTAGTGTTAGCGCACACGCAAACACACATGGCAGAGGCAATTAAAGTTGATAAATGGCGTTGTTTACAGGAAAGCTCCATAATCTGTCTCACTCTTTATATAGGCAGGTCATAAAACACAGCCACATATGTCTGCTACATAGCGTCAGATTAGTGCTGTAGCGTGTATACACTTGTGTGTGAGCACTTATGTGTACTTGTGTATGCATCAAACAAAATGACTTTGAGGTCAGAGTCAGACACTGGCAGCATGTTTGCAAGTGACCCTTGTTAACGCTGCATCAAAACCGATGGTCTTTACAAGTGCTTTTTTATTGAAGAGGCTTGTTTTCATTGTTTGCTCTTTGCAAACCAACCACTTCCACTGACAATGCCACAGGCAGTTCAACAGCTGGTTTGCTGCGGCTGACAAAGGCCATGTCTAAGCCACCAGGATGTAAATCAGCTAGGGGTGACTGGTAGATACATACTGCTGATGAATGAGGTTTGAGACAGACATAGACATATACGTAGTCATGGTTTGATCCTAAAAATCTGTCTGGAAAATAACTCATGTCAGTATGATACCTTGTTGATAATTTTTATGGCTTGCTAGTCATAATAAGAGACTGCTGTTACGTGGTTAAAGTTAAATATGTGCTTACTGTGAAGAAAAACTGCTTCTTTGTTAACAAAAATAGTTCCACTCAGAATCATACTTAAATAAGCCTTGACTTGACCAAGTTCAGAAAATTTTAAGCTCAATTAAAGTTTTATTCTGGTTGAGTCTGATTTGAATCATAACAAATCCACCTAACAGGGAGTAATGTTGTGGAACTGCTCCTATGGACAAGACGGGAGGTGCTGCAAAGGTTTAAATAGCTTTAATTAGAGCCAGACAAAGACCTCTTTATGCATCTATAGTGGTAGGGGATCACAGCGACTTTAGCTTAAGGGTCTCTCTGAGACACACAGACATACACAGTAACTACTTATTAAATGATACATAAAAGAACATACAGCCACGAGCATCTGAATGTCTGAACATATATGGCAAACAGTGATTGAGAATTCCTGAAAGAACACCTATGAGGAAGACTATATCTATTTAACTGCCTTTGAGAAAGAGGCCTTTCATTAGTCCAGAATGGGATTCCTATGAGGTGTTGACGCAGCCTGCTGCAACAGCTCACTCAGGAGAAGAAAGTCCAGCCGAGCCATGTGTTCTCTGTCTGTTTACAGTGCTTTTATTAGGCATCCTGTGGCACAGGCAACCTTTTGAAAGGCAGTCTTTTTAGGAGCTTTCCTGTTTATGCTTAGGGGTGGGAGGTCAGCAGTCGCAGGCCCATGCTGAATATGGTCAATCTGCCTGGGTAGGAAAACTTTGTGCATGTGTATGGGTGAGAGGGGTGTGTGTGTGTGTGTGTGTGTGTGTGTGTGTGTGTGTGTGTGTCAGCTGGGGGGTGGGAGGGATTTCAAGTGACGTGCAAGTCTGAGTTGTAGGTTATTATTGTAAGAGCAGAAAATGCACCATGGGATACCACAGAACACACAGATACAGCCCTCTCTGACCTTCTCTGTTTATTTGTTTGCTTGCTTGAGTGTTTCTCTGAGTCACTCCTGTGGTTATTACTGTGCTTTCAGTCAACATGTACTGTAAGTCAGCAACGGTAGAACTATCACAACAAACACACACACAGGAACACTAGAATAAAGTATATGCTTACACAAAAAAATACCATACCATATTAATAATGTTTACAGAAATCACGAATTAAAATGAGACCAATGTAGATGGAGGTGTGTGAGTGTAATCATGGAGAAGTACTCACCCGAGGACCCCTTTTGCCTGGCAGCCCTGCCTTCCCTGGAGGTCCTGGCAGTCCCTGGAGGAAAACAGAGGCAGTCCTCAGTCCATGGTTGCATTACCACATATTGGTTGATAGCACACAGACAGTCTCAGTCAATACCTAAGCAATGTCCCTTATCAAAATCTATTAAAACATGATTGTCGTTTGTGTGTTTCCACAGTAAGCCCCCCCCCCCTTCAGAGACAGGCTGCACAGTGGCTGTAGGGTAAAAAGTGACACCTTTTTCCCTCTGAAGTAATTCCATCCCCAAGTGATGAAAGGTCAACCTTATCCATCAGGAGGTTCTGTGCTTGTGTGGCAGGAAACCGTAGAAACTCTAGAAATAACAGGTCATTTCCTGCACCACTCAATGCCCCAGTGTGGTTTTATCAAGCTCATGCTCACTCGTTTTCTTTTAATCAAAAAAGTGGAAAAGAAGAAGTGAGGAAAAACAGAGGTCTTGTAGCTAAGTGAGCGCTACAGGGCTCTGGCTGTCTCGTATGCAGCATTTTCTAAACGTTTGTCCACTGTAAAATGCACTCAAGCATCTTAAATATGCTGTTTAAAACTAACTTTTTACTGGATCTTCACATGTAATAAATGAGCTAAAAAGCAGCCACCCTACTATAAAGCACCCAGTTACTGACGTGTGAATGTTGTACCCTTTCTATAGTTTCCTCATCTCAATTTTCACAAGGCTGTGAACTTTAAGAGACAAGGCACAACTTCAAAACAATGGATACACTCATTCGTCTTAGTGTAAAGGTTATTATGTGACCCCTACAGCGCATACAGCGTGTCTGTCTGCGATGTGGTTTATATGTCGCTCTGAAGATTATAATTAACCCCCTGCCATCTCTCCATCTTACCATCTTCCAGAATGACCTCCAGGGTTGAGACCACCCCCATTGTTACAGGTGGTGTGCTCGATGGTGGCCTTATGGACCTGTCAACATCAACACACACCTGCGTCCATCTTCACACTTCCACCCCCTGCTTCAACAATCCTTCTTGTTGATCTGTTTGTTTATTCCTACAGTTCTTTTCCTCCTCACACCTGTCCATCCTTACATATCCATTGACTGACGTACGGATCTCAACTCTGTATTTGTAACAGCACTTTACATAATATTCCATTACATTAATAGGCTACTAACTACTCAAAACAGCTGGAGTATATTTTGCATAAAAATGTGAAAATGCTCTACTAATCTTTCATTTTTATTAATTAAAATTTTACGCCCGAAAAGTTTTCCAAGTGCGACACCATCCAAGCATTTATTAGAGGTAGCAGCAGCTTGCAGATGTAATCAGTGAAACTGAAAACAGGAGCCAAGATATGCATGAAATTTCAGATGTCAATTAAATTTAAAGTCAAACCCAATATAACTTCATCTAATTAAAATGCCAAATCACACAATTCCTGACTATATTAGATCAAATTCAGGAGTGCAATCAAATTAAAGTCTATGGTGAATGGCAAGATGAAGTGAAACTGAAAAGAAAGTCCTTTTTACATTGGCAGTGGAACCAAGGTTAATTCAGGTGGGGAGCTGTGCCATATCTGTGCTCCTGTCTTTCCTGTACAACATCGACATGTGGAAACAATTGAGTTTACGAGTCTGTTGTGTCTTTCAGAAGATGACCCCTTCTGATTTAGGAAGTTGGAGCAATGAAAGGCAAGCCATCAGCCAAAAGCTGAATGAATGCTATGCTTTTCACGTGCAAGAATGAAGGTGTGTGCACAAAACTTGAGAGAAGAGGAAAGAATTCAAAGTATTTTGCCAAAGAACCATGACTGGGCTCATCTGGAATCCTGCAGCGCGCTACATGATAAGACAATGAAAGACATATGTGCAATCTCTGATATAATCTCACAATCCGTAATTTAACCATGACTGAAACATGTGAGCCTATTCAAGGAGTGCATTTAAGACTCAGACTAAATACCCATCCAAACAGAGTCAGCTTTAGGTGTGCATATCCAGCATACACCGCAGCCATAACATGACATGACACATAAAACAAGTCTTTATTTTGGTTGGCCTCAAAATTGCATGTGTAGCTGTAAAACCTGCCGTACAGTCCATAAATGAACAGCCAAGTATGGTGGAGATGACATTATAGAAGTCAATTAGCCAGTTCTAGACACGCAGACCTGTAATCTACTACAACAAATTAAAGAGTCACTACAAATAAACACTGGGCCTGCTAAAACTTGACACTAAAATGATGTTTAGAGGATCAAGTCACAGGAATGGAATGAATCCAAATGAAGCTACAAATACATTCAGTAGGTATCTGTATCTAATTCAGGCCCCAAGTGAAGGTATGGACAAATCTAGTGCTATCCTCTAATCATAAAACAACTTTCATAGGTATGTTTCTTATACCAAATTAACACAGTTCTCTGATGACTTCCTCACAATTTAAATAATACACAACCTATAAAGAGACACACTTTGATGTTAGGCACTAAAATGGAGAAAGTGGTCCTATCTTCTTCATTCTCTAAGCAGGACAGATCATAAGTACTTATGTGGCTGCGCGGGAAAGTTGAATGATTGTGTTTACTGACTGCTCTGACCTCTGACCCTGCTTTGAAAGAGGGCCGTATGACCTCCACTATTCTATATGATGGAGGAATCTGGTGCAGAGACGGCAAGGCGTCAGACCTGACACGTCACACCCAGCCTGGAGGCTTCTGTGCACAGAAGAGGGAGGCAAGAAGGAGGAAAAAGGAGGATTTCTAACTGGTGTGGGAAAAGAGATAGTGGCATATTAGCCTACATATCTCGGTTGGTTCATATCCAGCCCTGCAGCACTGGAAACAAAGCTGGTCTTTTACTTGTGACAAAGACCAGTACACACTAGGATGTCCCCAAAGCTTTACTTTAACCACTTTACCGATATCAAGCACCAACCCCTCCACTCACCCCTGCCTCATAACCAGTGAATGTATTTTTTGCTGACTGCGATGTGGCTTTACTAATATTAAATCAAATCCTCACTTTCAGTCTGGGGTTAGCAGGACTCTGCAACCTGGTGCAGCTACTGAGAACAGCCAAACGATATTTGACTAACTTTGTCTGCTCTAGCTACTATCTCCACCAGCATATAGACTAATCACCCCAAAAGCTGACAGTTCAAGTAGTGGTTCTTACCCTTAGGCCTTGGTCTCCTTTCTGTCCTTGGGGTCCAGCCAGCAGGGAGAACTGAGTTGGTGCCACGTCCCAGCTTTGGTAGCCATCAGTGGCAGGTGGTGTTACTGGGTTGTATGAAGGTTTGGTAGGTCTTGGGGTGACTGGGGCCTTGGTTTTGGTTGGTTTTGTTGGCTTGGTGACCTGTTTGAACACTGGTTTTACAGTTTTAGCATTGGCAGTTTTAGAAAATGTTGATTTTGATGGACTGACTTTGGTTAATGTTGGTTTTGAAGGTGCAGGTTTGGCAGAATTTACTTTGGGTATTGTGGGTTTTGACGGAGTGGCTTTTAATGTTGTAACTTTTGGCCTGGGAGAAGTCTTCTTTGTGGTGGTGGGCTGTGGTTTCTTTGGGACTGCACCTTGGTCTGATAGGGTAGAATCAGACTTTGTCTTGGGAGGTTTGGTACTGGCAATAGTTGGAACAGTAGGTTTTTTCTTGTTGTCTGATGCTATAGACTTTTTGGGGCTACTTTGAACAGTGGGTTTTGGGGTGCTGGGTTTAGAAGTTTTATTTGAAGCCTTAGATGTAGAAGGTCTTGGGGTTGGGGCTTTTGTAGGTGGTGGTCTTGTCCTGAGTGGTACTGTGACAGTTTCAGTCCTGGCCTTGGGTGGTGGTGAAACCAGTCTAGGCTGGACTGTGACTGGCATCACAGTTCCGAACAGGGGTGTAGGAATGGGTTTAATTGTTTGGGTGGGGGGCACATATCTAACAGCAGAGGCAGCAGCGGCAACACTCCTGGCCAGGCTCAGCCCCTTAGGCTTCTTAGATGTTTCCAGGCCACCGCGTTTAGGGGTTGCAACGGTAGCTGTGATGTTTGTGTCTCGTGGTAGGATAGGCAGCAAAGGAGAGAGGTTAGGCCTGAAAGTGTCTGCTTCCCTGCACTGTTTCTTAATGTACCTGCAGTAGTTGTGAGCTGCCTGTGCAGAAGGGACCAGGTCAAACTGGCAGATGGCTCCTTCAAAGTGTGCTGAGGCCTGCTGCTGGCTTGTCCGCCCCAGCAGGAAGGAGCCCTGGAGCTCTGGAGCCAGTCCCTCCTCACTGTCCCACCCGAAGTCTGCATGAACACTCTGCTCTCCGCAGGAGGCATATAGAGTCACTCTCTGTCCATTAATTCCCACTGCCAGCTGGTGCCACTGGCCATCATGGGGATCATAAGGCAGTGCCACAGAGGTGTTTGGTCCAGTATGAAGGACCAGTTTTCCCGGCACAAGTTGCAGACCAAGAAGAAGCTTCTTTCGACCTGAGAGCAGGGTGAAGAGGAAGGCACTATTAACGCGGTGTGAGCGCACACTCAGGACCAGTGCCAGATTGGGCCAGATGGCCGCTGGGAAAACTGAGCGCAGTGGAGCCTCGATGTGAGCTCGCTGGTTGAGGATGATCCCCGATCTGAAAGGAATGATGCCTGCTGGCACAGTGCGTGACAGCTTCTCTCCCTTAAGCCCCAACTTTTGGAGGATGTCCACATCTGAACAGAAGAGAGACAGGTGTTAGAGCTAAAAAAAATATTTAGATGTGTTAACAAAATCAGTGCAGTTACGCAAGAATGAAATGTGTGAGAGAAAATGAAAGATTTTATCAAGCTGCTAATTGACAGTCATTTATTTCTCCTCTGTCTTCCAACTAGACTTAAGGAATTTGGACCTGGTAGGTTCCATGGTTATATGAGTGAAGACAAGTGAAATATCTGACTTCATTCAGGGGATTCAGCAAATACAACTTAAAATGTCAGGTAAAGTTTACATTTAAAAGGTCAAGCCTCACTTGAGGACATATTATATTTAGAAGACCCCAGGAAGACTTGCCTGGCGTTTGTGGATTGGCTAATGGGGATCCTCAATAAAGAATAAACAATAAACAACAATAAACATATAAGGTCAGGAGTGACCAATGAATCCCACATTAAATATTTGGGCCAAGCACAATCTTTTGCTGTTTTACTTTATGTCCTCAAACTTTTATGAATAAAACACTAATCCATCTATTACATGTGGAAGTAACACGTTTTAACTGAACCACTGTTTTGTTTACATGGTAACACTAGCATGCAGCAAAATGGATGAGATCAGTGGGAGCAAGCAAGGAAAACTATTAAACATTTTAAGATTATTAATAGGACGTGGAGGAGTAATTTTTGAGAAAGTGTTCTTTTTTAAAGAAGTGATGTGTGTTGAGATATTTTTGCTTTTCTCTCCAGTGGCAGTTGGATTGAGTACACTGGCTTAAGAGCCAAATTTCCAGTAACTTTCCAACAGAATAATATATACGCAGTGTTAACACACATTACAGAGATGGCAGCATCACAATCATACATCATGTCAGACTGATCTTTACGCCAACACAGAACAGCAGCTCACAAAACTCAAACACTGTGAGATGAATAGATGGGAAAATAAAATGTTAAAGCAAAACTGGACTTACTACAATAAACTCATTGGGTTTTGAGGTCACAAAACTGCTCTCAAAGGTTCACTGGAGAAACTTAAGCCAAAACAAATGACTATGTATAGGTCCAGACACAGACAGGCCGGTGGTAGGGGAGTAGTGACCTTGGTGGTTTCCCTCATGTTCTCTGAGAGCGTAGGTGCTGCAAATAGGTGCTGAGGTGGCGTTTACTTTATATATCAGTGGTTCTTAACCTCATGGGGCTGCACATTACCACAAGTTGTGGTGTGATCATTTTTGGATGGTAAATAACTCGAAGTACGCTGTAATTCATAGATGCACATACTTTTAAATATAACTCAGACAAATAATGTAATGCAGGATCTGTATTTATACAATCTGTCGCTGGGAGTCACTTTGTGCTAAAGGAAACATCACAGCAAGTGG
This sequence comes from Apogon hyalosoma, assembly GCA_037367295.1. Classification (NCBI taxonomy): domain Eukaryota; kingdom Metazoa; phylum Chordata; class Actinopteri; order Kurtiformes; family Apogonidae; genus Apogon; species Apogon hyalosoma. The sequence continues at coordinate 29,252,418 of JAPQRP010000005.1, read as the reverse complement.
AGGAGAATGTGAGGCCAAAGCAGCCAGTACCAGGAATGCACAATCAGGTTAAAGACCTTAATCCTCTCTTATAAACATTTGGCTTACATATTCTGCTACAAGGAAAAGAGAAGCTGATGGATGCTGTGTAAACTCAGGGAGCAGGAATACACTTTCTAAATGTGCACTTGGTGACACATCTGAAATACCTCCACACCACATGTACAGTAGCAGTAGTGACTAATTTCTATATGCTCTGTAAGACATTGCTCCTTTGTTGTAATAGGCTCCACTCTGCCCTCCTCATCAGTAGAGACAGTTTGGACTTTCAGAACATGACCACAGTAACCACGAGTGAGCCCAGCATCTCCCCGCCTGGAGGCAGAGCACAGTTTCCAGCATTCAAGCCAACTTTGACTCTCTCTCTTCAGAATTTCAGTCTCGACTGTCCCAGCACTCATTCACTGTATGACCTGTGATCTGGGACCTAGGCCCCTCACCATCTTTATTGTTTCTGGTCTCTCTATGACCTGTGGTCATTGGGCCATGTCTAATGGGGACATGTGTATAGAAGCCCTGCTTGTGAGCTTATAGAAAAAGGGGCTAGCAATGTTGATGAGATGACAGAAATTGGAAAAGATAAAGGGAAAGACAGCTGGGATGTCCAAACAGTTGCTGTCTGTTTAGGTAGTTGAGAACAAGGCCTTTAATGTGATGCGCTTGTTTAGATCCTACAAGGGTTGCCTCATTAGACCTTTGAATGGGATCTCGTACTTTGGACAGATATGACTGCATTAATCTTTGTATATAAAGCCTTTTTTCATTTCTTGTCACACTGATACACGTCATCTAAGGGAAGAAAAAAATGTTAACAAAACATGCCTCTAAAGTATTATGTTAAATACAGTCTTCATTAAAAGTGACGTCTGGAAATGCTACTAGGTTTTAACAGACTATCAGATCTGATTTTAAAATTCATGAAACATTACACTCACACACATCTAAAAGAACCATATGTATTTTCATTGCAAAAGACAGGTAAGTCAAATTTAGACTTACAGCCTGTTCTTTATAGTTTTTTTTTTCCTTTTCTGTTTAGGGTTGTAAGACTCTCCCCTGCCTTGAAGCATTAGGGCTTTATAAAATTGTCTGAGGAAACAAGACCCGATTGGGGTATAGTATATACCTCGCCCTACAGTGAATTCTCCTTCTGTGTGGTCTTTTCTGCAGTAAAGGACAGCAGCACTTGGCAGTGAAGCAGAGGGTATTTTACATGTATTACTTCTGTAGACTTCTGTCTCCAAACTTTTATATTTAAATACAAGTTGTAGTATAACGAAGCATCCATTAGCCATGTGGTTTTATATATACAACATATTGTATGGACGGGGAAAACAGACTTGTGTTTAACACATGGCTGGAGTTCGCAGTCTGAGTCTGAGCCAACTCACTCAAGTAGGACAGAGAGAAAGTCCAAGGCTCTTCACTCTGTAATGTTATCCCTTGTCAAGGATGAAGTCACTGATTCATTTGAACACACTCAAAGGATCTCTCCTTTCCTGGACTGACTTGTCTACAGTGGGCCATTTGTGATACTTCTGAACGGAAAATGATCCTCTCAGCAATACATCACATGGGAGAAATGAAACAGGGGAAATGACAGTTACACTACAAATGTACAAACATGAAAACAAGTAATTAGAATTAATTTAACTCTATAGAAATGTATATGTTTGTGCTTTTTGTTGCTGCATATATCTAGAAACTATATTATAATTCCTTTTTCTAATGCAGTTACCTGTCAAGACAATAAACACCAAAAAACAACACTCGTATTACTTGAATGTCAACATTTATTTCAGTGAAATGGACTTGGACTCTTTGCAAGTACATCTGTCTGCAAAATTATCTGCTGTTATGATTGCCAAGTACTTATTACTGTTTTTACTCCTCTGCTAATATTGCACATTCCACTACTTTACCTCATCAGTGGATAAAACTGTTACTCTAGCATCAACTGTAACACATTCTATTTGTTACTTGTATTTATATTAATATTTTGCTTATTTCCTTTTTGTCCTTTTACTGCATTCTCAGCACTTTGTACTGAAAATAGAAATACTTTTATTATTGCTATGAAAAAAAAGTTGATGCCCATAGTGGTCTCAAAACTGAACTGACTTTGAGGAGGTTTATTTCCTAAAATGCATGTTTTACTTATGGTTTGATGTTATGATTAACTCTTATTTATGTCTGTATTTATTACTTTGACTTAGACATTCTTAGGTATTTATTATTTTGTAATAAAGTGAAAGATTTTAGATATGCATATGTGCATTTTCACTGTCAAAATTTCAGGGCAGAGGGAAGAGGATGTCAGTCTTAAAAAAAAACACTATAGGTTGACCTATAACTGTCAACAAAATTGAAGGGAAGTGATTTTGGCTCACTGTCTACCATCGGCTCAGAGAATGATCCTATGGTTTCCACTACATCTTAACAGGAAGATAAATGATTACATGTGATGCTGTATGTCTGCTAAACAGACGTCATGTTGGAAAAATCTGTCTCTTTGAAAAATAAAGTAATATCTATCATGCATCTTGCAGCAATGATAACAGACAGCCCATTTCAGACAGAATCTCATCATTTACCTTGATGTCACATGTATAACCCCATAGCTATTTCTAAAAACAAATTAGTCATCTTTGTTAAAAAAAAAAAAAAAAAAAAAAGAAAGAATAACAGCCACTCAGGTACATAGATCACACAGCCTGATATGTTGTCAGTGGACACTTAGTTGATCAATGTATTGTCAAGGATGTCAGGGAGATGCATTGCGTTTTTGTTAATAAACACATATTATATTACCCTAAAAGAAATGCAGTGTTGTGAACTTCTGAGCAGCACAGTCAAGCTTACATTGAATCAAGTGGAAGCCACAAATCACAGAGGGTGACTAAATTTTCTGTAATGGTCAGCTTTAAATCTATGATCTGATCACTCCCTCGCTCACTCAACTGACTTTCTCAACACACGTTGTCATGGCAACGTTCGGCCCAAATCTCATAGCAATGTGTTTACGTGCTTGGGCTCTTACCAAACAGGCAACAAGAAACTCCAAATTCCCCCCACTGCTCCAATAAGTTTTACAGTTTTTTTTTTTCCACTGGTAAATGTGCAGTGAGGAAGGCAAGAGGTGAGGAGAGTTTACATGTGTTTAATGGAGATGAGTGGAGGTGAAGGGATGTCGTGTCTTACCTTCAGAGTGTACTTGTGTAAGTCCCAGGTAACAAGTACAATATAAAACGGTACAGAGCAATAGGGCTCTCCTGGGGAAAGAGAAGAGAGGACATTAGACAGAGGTAATTGCTAATGTTTGGGTGATGATTTGCCTTAATGACTCAATAATGTATGGTATGCTTTAATGACGGCAAAACTTCTATTATTAGACAATGCAGTGCTAGTTTATCAATAGCTCACAAAATCATATAAAGGGCTTAAAATAGCAGATTTATTATCCGAAGAATCCTAAGAGAATATCAATTACTTGTAGCTGTTGAGTTTTGCTGTAATTAGAGGTTTACATCAAGCTAACAAACCCATACACTTTGCCGCTGCTGCTACTACTGTGTGAATGAAAAATGGGAACCGACTTCTGCAAAAACATTTTCAACTCAAAGCTACGAAGAGCACCTCTCACCAACACGCACACATATACACGCAGCTTCAAATTGTGGTTTGTAGGACAGAAATACTGTAGTAGACCTATCCATCAGCGTTTCTACCCAAGCCAATATATGCACACAGTGTGACACACAAGGAGAACAAAATAACATGGTCTCTCTCAACACCTTCACCCCATCCAGGTGTGCAGCAGAACTGAGGAGGCTGATTGGCAAGGGGACTGGGAAGCTCAGTGGGGGACCGAGATCTGGTGACAGGAAGGGGAGCCACTGTTTACCGCTGGAGGTCATCCAGACACACATGGTCTCACACACACACACACATACTGGAGGAGGAAATGTGTATAGCAGCTGTAGCTGGAGGCAAGCAAGTAGATAGAGGCCTCCAAATGCATAGCTGTTGGAAAGACTCTAACTTTTGTACAAACATTATGTAAAACTGTGGATAAATATGTGAACAAAGGGTTATTCATTCTTTTTTAGCATTTGTTTTATAATGTATTCATTAGTTGTGACCCACTGTCCTGGCCAATGGGTCATTTAGGTAATTGGGAGAACTTGGCTCTAATAGAATCAAATGGTTTAGGATGTTTCCACACCTCAATGTCTGAACCAAGGATCGTTATTTGTATACATTTGGTCTGTTTAGTTTTGCTTTCACAGTGCATTTTTGTTAGTGGATTAAACAACTTTGCATGATATATCTGTATACTATCTCCATCATCTATATTTGCAACATTTCCTGTACTTGACAATCTGTGATTTATGGACAGGTATGTGTCTGACATCAACATGTTGTTTATTCAGCTCATTTGAATTAGGGTAGCATCATGTACCTTCCAAAGTATCCAAAAAAGTAGTTTTACACAGTAAAGGAAGAAATCCCCATTCCTCAATTTATTTTGTACCAAGACCATGTCTTTTACTCAGACCAAAGAACCACTGTTTGGCCCACACTGGGGTCTAAGACAGGTTCACATCTGCAAATTAGGGTTGGATCAAGCTGAAAAGGCAGAAAGTTTGGAGTAAATGAGAAGAGTGTGAAAACAACTTAGATGTAAATTTTCTCCAGCTGCTACTAGATTGAAAGATAGGTTCATTTCCAACTGTTTTTTTTTTTTTTTTTTAATGGAGGAAAGGGATAGTAGGTTTGGACTGATATCAACAGGTTAATCAGGTATCTATCATCATTATATATCCCTTTCAAAATCCACTATTTATTCACCTTTAATCAATTGTGCACATGTGCATATGTGTGTGCCTGCATGTGTTTCATTTGCTCACTTTCTGTTCTTAGTTGCTGCACAGTCAACTCCGCACACAGCTGGCAGTTGTTACTCAGGATACGAAATGTGTGTGTGAATGAGTGAGTGTGTATCTCCCAGGCTCCCAGCTGGTCATGGTCTCATTAAGTGTCTTATCAGTTGAAGAGAGATCTGTTTTCTGAAAATGAGTCATCAATGTTGAGCTTTTGACTGCAGCAAAAAATGACTCTCATTCTGCCCCTCAGGCTGTTTACATCTGTGGAAACTCAACCAGGTTTCCTTGGAAACACTGCTGTTTTCTTTGGCTTTTCATATTCTAGAATCTCAGTAGCTTGTTTAGATTTTCATTAGGCGAGTTTTGAAGTGTATGTGACAGGTTGTGATTTTTCATCTGCGGAGCTGTAAAGGTGGCTGCACTGAGGTGAGTATCTGCATAGTAGACATTTAAATCAGCATGGCTGACATCTGCACACTGACCCTGTCTGGTGTGGTTTTACATACTGCAACAGTGAGCTATGACATGACTCCCAAAGGGAATACTCTGCTCAGCTGAGTACATGAAATACAGGCCAACTGAACAATACCCCCTCCAAAGTCATCCATTACACCAGACAGTCTAAAGTATAATGTGCCGTGAGCCAGTTTTGAAAGACAGAAGTGGGCGAACACTTCTTTGTTCTGCTGATCCAATCATGACTAGGTCTTCTGGTCATTATAAATCAGCTGATCTTGCTCTAAATGCATCAAACATAACAGCTATTAAAAGGAAAAACAGATGTATGCACAGTCATCAGCAAAGTGACAATGGGATGACAAAGAATGGATCAGATATTTGTAAAGGGTCCACAGGTGGCAAAAAGATCCAGTGACTATTTGATGCGGATTTCCTGGTGTCACATGGTACAGCAGACAGCTGTACTTACAGATGATAAAGCCAAAGTTTCCTGTTTCCCTTTCCCTGCTGTCTACATTTAACTCATCAATTCCTCTGTCATATGTTTTAGCCATCACCTCTTTATCTCTTTTCCTATTCTTTCTCTGAACCCTCTGATTTTAACCTCTTGACCCCCAAAGTCACCCCCCCTCACCACCATCTCCACCCAACTAGTCAAAGGCTGAGGAAAAAAAAACACCAAGAAGCCAGTATAGTTTCCGTTTCTTTTCACAAGCTTGGACTACTCAATGATTCCCCGAGAGGACTTCCCTAAGGCGATCCTGGACCGTGAACACACACACATACAGAGTATTCACACACAGACCCACTCCTAAAACACACACATACACTGACTCACACACACACACACACACACACACACAGTGGAAAATTCCTGTGAATGAGGAGACACTGACAGTGGCTGCTGAGGAGGAGACTGTTACTGGCATCTTAGAAGTCCACTGGTACACCAGCACTGAATGACATCTGTTGTTCATGTAAATTCATATTGATCATTTAAATAAGAGGGGATTTTTGTATCAGCTGAAAATTATTAACATAGCACCAGACAGACTAAACCTCTAGAAGTGTGATTTATAATGTTTGCATTTTTCTCTTACTTTCCGGTGCATTTATATTTACTGGAGTGTAACTACAGGAGAAAGTGCGTAAAAAGGTGTCTATTGTACAGTGAGACATAAAGGGCGACACCATGTGGACATTTGCTAAACGATGGTTCACACCTCGCAGGTAGACTCGCTTTCTGAACTCATGCACACCTGAAACCATAATATAACTTTAATCTATGCCTTTGTTCATTTAGTGTTTTACATCTTAATTGGTCATCATTTGACAATCTTGACACTTTCTGCACAACATCTAGGCAGGTGTGATTAACTGATGCCATTTGACCAAACAGATGAAAAAAAAAAAAAAAAAAAAAATCAGGGGACGTTGAAGTCTATCCCGGACTTTCCTTCTCCCTTGATGACTATCTATTCCATCTCCTTTTACCAGACCAGATGTTCACTGCATTGTATCCTACTACTAAGGAGACATGCGTGCAAATGAACACGCGCATTAATTAATAAATGGTTGAATTAATGACTTTAGAGCGTGGAATGGACTGCAGCTGACAGCTGGATGGCTACTTCCCATAAAATAAAGTCAACACCGCAGTCAAGAGCAAATATTTCGGTCCATATAGACTACAACAGCCCGAGTGTTTTCACGCTGCGTAAAACATATGCATTTCATACTCCAGAGTAGCTGTAATAACAGCAGTCGCAGGCACTTTCACATAAAGGAGATGCTGTCAGGGGAAAAAATGAGGCGATCTACGTTAATATCTTTAATATGTTGTGTGTCTCGTTCCCCTTAGAGGTAAATGTTATGTTATAAAAGTGCCCTGTCCTGCGTAAATCTGGCAACGATCCCTATCCGTAAAGCGGAAAACATGGAAAGCATCCTAACAAAATCTAACAAACACTCCGGCGGATGCTGATGAGTCCCTTATGAAACTTTATAGGTCTGCATAATGGGCTCTTTCCCCTCGTCCTGTCAGATGAGTCATTTTAATATAATACGCTTACATAAAGATAATGGCAATGTTCCTCTTGCGCGCACCCGCAAATTATCTGCAAATAAAACGCTTCAATAAACTTTCTGTGGGTCACAATAAAACAATGAACACTCACTAGCCATCCATATGCTCTATGAAGTTTTAGATTGCAGTGCGACGTGCGTAAAAATTCACAGATGAATGAATGAAATGCACCGATTTTCTTGGGTTTTCTGCTCAGACGCAGCAGACAATGGGCCGAGTCTTGGTTACAGTGACTGATGTATGCGTTACCGGAATGACACCCGTCTTCCAAACGGGCCCCTGAGCCGCAACAATCCCCAGGCGGAGACCAGTCCTGCATGGTGAGCTGGACCACCGCCAGCCGGCACAACTCAGGTACGCACATGGAGCCACGGGGATCCGGCTTAATGCGTAAAAATCCGTCCCCGCCACTGATAACATCTCATGACATCCCAGCATCTCCTCATGTAAAATGAAATAAGCTGAATGAAGACGGGATACTTACTTTGTGTCTAGATGAGAGGTTCTGCAATCTCTCCTTCGGGTGCCTAAATTCATTTGTATTCATTTGTCCTGGCAGTCAAAAACCTGATCCGTTAATCACAGCGTGACTCCTTTGCAAGGGGGCAGAAGACACCGGTGGCCGTTTTGCTCATTTGTGAAGTTTAAGGTGAAAAAGTTCCAGAGGAGAAAAAACTCTCATGATGATTTGCCTGTCAAGCCCGACATAAATTCCTTCTGGCAGGATGGTTTGACAGAGAGTTTTCCTGTGCGGTTGTCTGTCGATATTCCCCTGTGTTTCATTCATTTATGCCGATCCAGATTGAGGGGCGCGCAGCCGGAGAGAAAAGCTGGGTTCTTTGGATGGGGGTTACGGAGTCAGGAGCGCTGGACTCATCCCTTTCCTTTTTAAATAGGCTTTCTGTGGGTAAAGCGATGGCAAATGAACCGCGCAGCCAGGTGTCAAGTTACAAACCCAGTGGTTGTGTCGAGCAACTACACGCCTTCTCCAGGGGGTGGCCACATGGACCTTACCCAGAAGCCCCGGTGAAGCCTGTCAATGAACGGTGGCAACGGATGACACCTCTTCACAGGCATAAAACGATCAAAATACACATAATCCCCCAGAGACTCTCCATCCCTGTCTGCAGTGTTTTCTGTCACTCAATATAATTTGAGTAATTACTAGGAACCATTAGGCTATCTATTACAGCCTTGAATCAAATAACAGTTAAGACACTTAATTAGGATGAATGAATTGACACAAAAAGAATAATAATATGTAAGGAATACTAGAAATAAGACACAAGTTGCTGAATCGAATGCGCAGAGAGACTTCAGCTGTCATTTTCTGGATAGATTTCTCTCACATAACTGAAGGTAAGGTAAGATAAGGTAAGGTAAGGTAAGGTAAGGTAAGGTAAGGTAAGGTAAGGTAAGGTAAGGTAAGGTAAGGTAAGATAAGATA
>JAPQRP010000005.1:29197313-29221065 GCA_037367295.1 Apogon hyalosoma | reverse complement strand
TATGTCAAGCCAAAGGACACAAGAAAAAGAAACTAAAAACAATGACTTGAATGTTCTTCAATCACTCAAAGTCCTTAAAGTAAATCAGCAAGCAATGAAAAGTACAAATTCACTACTGCTGCCATTAATGTAGCCTCCATACTTTCACAAATTCATTTTCTGAGCCTCTTAATACATGATTTTATTTTTCAAACTTCATGTTGAACAAGAGATCTGGAATAAGAGCTGCGTTTTTATTGCTTTGTATGTATTACTTTGCACTGCAGCCCATTCATTTCCAGAACTTTGAGACTGCATCTTGTTTTATGTTAACCTATTTTTTCCTTAGCTGTATAACTCTGTGTTGTTTTCAGGTTGGTAGAATATTTTAGTACATAACGATCTCAGCCCTTTCTGGGAAAAGGATGTTCACAGATGACCATATGTGTTCTTCCACAGTCTGTTACAGCATTGAGACGTGTGACATGACATGAAATTATGGCTTTTTTACTGAAACGAGAACATACAGCATCCCTCATTTTCATAAAATCTAGAACTTTATACTTAAAAGGGTGGAGCTCTTCCTGCCATTAAATGACTATATTCAGGTTGCCACAGGGTTTGAAGGAATGCATGTGGGTGCGTCTGGTGCGTCCACACTGTATGCATAACATAAACTGCAAACATGCATCAAAGGAAGTAGCACCCCTGAAGCTAAATATTGCACCCCCTGTTATAGAGGACATAACAGCACTCACACACGCAAACCCTCTCTGAGTTAGCATTTAGCAAAATAATGTATGCATTTCTTGAAACATTAAAAAGCTGCAGTTATTTTGCCTTGATACCTTTAACAGAAACATATAGAGGATGCAACAGGAACATTAAGTTGAAGTGCATCTTAAATTAAGAATGAATCTACTAGTAACGGTGTTCACATCATGTATGCAGCAACAGTAGAAAAATAAAAGGAAAAGTAATAACAAATCAACTCTAATCCATACTTTAAAACAGGAATGTCAAACTCATTTTGTTTCAGGGGCCACATACAGCCCAAAGTGATCTCAAGTGGGCCGGACCAATATAATAATAAGCATTATAACCTATAAACAACCACTGTTTTAGCGTGACAAAATAAAATGACATTATAAAAATGTGAATAACCTGAATGACCATGTACAACCTGAAATGTATTAAGAAAAAAAAAGTGCAATTTCAACAATCTCATGTCTCCACTTATTAACACAACTCAGTGATCATAGTGAATCTACAAATGCACAAAACATTTACTAATAGGCATAATATTTTTAAAATTGCACTTATTTTTCTTTAGAAATTTCAGATTGCTCATATTTGTTCAGGTTCTTCACATTTTATTGTGAAAAATCTAGAATCTTCACATTAAACTAAGGAGAAAATTTGGAGTTGTCATTACTTATAAGTTATTCTGCTATTATTTTACAAGTTCGACAGCCTTTATGTTTAATGTTGTTGGTGTGATTTTTTGCATAAATTCATCTTGCAGGCCAGACTGAACCATTTGGGTGGCCGGTTTTGGCCCACAGGCTGTATGTTTGACACCCCTGCTTTTAAAGAATCCACAAAAATCCAATACTTTAAGAAAATATTTTGCAAAGGTTGTATTTTATATTCTAATCTCCATAGACAAGAGTCAAAAATATTAAATTAGTAAAATAAAAGCATAGAGGCTTCAGTGCAGGTTGTTGCTTGTAGATTATTCTAAAATAAATGGCATCGCATTAGCTTAGTACAGTGGGCAGCATGGTGGTGCAGTGGTTAGCCCCATCTGACACAGGACCTTCTTACTATGAAGAACTATTTGCTGGTGTTCAGATTAAATTAGATAGAACTTTATTGATCCTTTGGGCAGAGCCCTCAGGAAATTAAGGTTGCAATAGCAGCACAACACTGGGTATACGCACAAGACATACTACAAGAAAATAGCAAAACAATAACTCTAAAAAATTAAACAGTACTGGGAACAAAAAAAAGGCAAATGCACATTGTAAAGTACTACTGGAAACAACAAGTAGCAAGGTGGTGGTAATAATAATAATAATATATTGCTAATCATGTTGTATGTATGTATATTATATATGTATGCAGGGTGCAATTTGTCCAAAAAAATAGAGGGGGGGTTTAATCTGGAAAAACAAGCAATCACCAGGCCTACTTCTTTTTTAAGTTAACAGTAGGCCCTATTACATCGAACAGTTGAACAATAATCTTTAATGCAAACTAAAAAATATGTGAAACATTTAATTTTTGCGATGGCCACACCTGTGATGTGGCAGTTGGCCTAATTAAGTTTCAGGACCATAGATAAGGGCCAATCAGGCCAACATGGTAGAGGATTTATGGTCAATGGGCAACTCAAACAGACTGTAAAATGGAACATAAAACCTAATCGATTAAGATGCAGTGGAACATGTACATTGGCACCTGCAGGTGTGCGGCCGTACTAGTGATGAGGATCAGTGTGTTACCTGGGGGTCAGGTTGGGGCGGGTCAAAAAAAATGTCACTTTCAGACACAGAGACACTGATAGAGAGATAGGTAAGGTATACAGTGTATTTATGTGCATGAGGACGCCCCCCGCCAACAAATTGCACCCTATATGCATGTAATCACAGGATAAAAGTTATAATAAGATGATCAATAGTAGTCATAATGATATATAATAATATTAATAATTAAACTCTAGGCCTTTTTTGTGTAGTGTATGTTCTCCCTCATGTAAGTTCGGTTTGGGTCCTCCAGCTTCCTCCCACTGTCCAAAGACATGTACTTAATGGGTTTATTGGTCAATCTAAAACACCTGCGGGTGTGAATGTGAGAGTGAATGGTTGTTTGTTGTTTATATGTGAGCCCTGCGATGAACTGATGACATGTCCAGGGTGTACCCCACCTTTACCCACTGGTAGCCAGGATCAGATCCGGACCCAATGACCCTCACCTAGACTAAGTGAAAAACCAGACCCAGGGTTGGGACCCAGAATGAGTCACTCAGCTGTTTGTATTTGGTCGCCAAATGTCATGAGTAAAATATACAACAATAATGTGATATATGAATTCATTTTCCCAATTAAAATAAAAGAGTGTTCTCTGGAAAAATTTAGAAATGTTGCCCAAAGCCATGTGAAATACACAGGCTTCAGTCATTAAACACATAACAAGACAAAAACGCATCAAGAAAAAAAGATGTAAGGAGAAAAAAAACACAATGTAATGATGAAACTTTCAGAAAAAGCGTTTGGATGTTTGTTTGTTTTTTTAAGTGGTTCCCAAGGAGAGACAAAAATGATTATTTGGATCTTGAACTTGAGCCACAAGTATATAATAAAATAAACGGCAAAAGATATTTTTTATAGGCATGAGTTTTTACCATCTTACAGTTTAATGTCCACTTTCTCCCAGCAGTTGCAGACCATTTCATTTTATTGCACAAAATGACCATAGAGTGGAGCGTTCAGGTAAAATGCTGACTCTCAGGCCCAGACGTCAACATTGTGGTTCTGTACTTGACACTGACCTGTTCAACATTTTTATGGTCAGTGATTGCTGACATTTCCTATTCATGTCTCAGTGGGAACTGCCTGAAAGAGACAAATCTAACAATGCAGTGACATTTCTTCTGCTAAATATACTCTAGTGGAGTCATTCAGATGCTGTGTAGTGTCCAGTTGTATTCCCAGAACATGTCTGAGTTGTGTCTGTGGATGAAACCATGAAACCACGCAGGGCTGGATGATGAGGTAGATGTTTACAGAAGAAAAGATCAACAAGATAACTGGTACAGTGTCTACGTGTGTATTCCAGGCCTACGACTCACAAAATAACAAACACACTTCAATGATGTATAAGAAGTAAAAATTGGCACGTGCCTTCGAAACAAAAAAACAACAATAAAAATAGACCATTATCATATCATATTCATATTTGGACTTTTTCAGGTTTTCTCTGTGTTGTTTTAAAGGTTTAATGTGTGATATTTAGTGACCTCTAGTGGTGAAACTGCATGTTCTCATCAGATGAACACCCCTCTCCACTACACTGATGACTGTATATGGCCAAATGTTTAATGTTTCAGTCTGCTGACATTGTTCATCATAAGCCTTTGATTTTAATGTTTGACTTAACTCCATCTGTATTTTAGTTTGTTTTTTTTCCTTTCATATACAACATAATGAACCCACAATCTTACCACTCAATACATTGTATATTGAGGTAATATTAACAATGGAGGCAAATATCCAAGTGGTTTTGGCCTCATCCTCAGTTAAACTACTGTCCCTGTGTAAAATACAGAGGTGAAGGAGACTAAACTGAAGTGTAACCGCCTGAACAAGACTAGACTTTGTTATCGAAGACACTTTGTACATGTTAATCATCTGTTTTGAGTTCATTCTGGGTCCTGAATGCATCTCTATATCACAAGGTAATCTGGCAACACTGCAGAAATCATCTAAGCATATAAGGAACAAGAAAATAAAAACAAATGTGATTGGCTAATATAGTCCCTCAATGAGAATCCCACCTCATGTCACTCCAAATGTTTTGACTTGTTTTAACAGCAACATACACATCATTTGTCTGGTTCTCTGCAACCAGGAAGAAAACATACGTAAAAAAACAAAAAATAACAACTTAACAACATCATAATCATTTCTTTATTTTGTTTCCCTTTTTGCAGTGAAGTTTTTTTTTTAAATGAATGTTTAATCAGCTCCTCTTCTCCAAGTAATTTTATGTGAGGTGCCCTGTGCCCCCTATTGACCAGACACAACTGATTGTCATGTAAGTATCCCCTACTGAACACAATAACAACTATTAAATTCCATTTCTGCAATTAGACCCTCTTACATCTTACATACTAAACCTGAAAAATCAGCCATCATCATGACTATTTCATAAAAAAGCACACTCAACTGCAAAAAAAACATTTAGTATGCAATGAAAGGCTGGGCGATAAAATGATAATGATATATATGGCAATATAACTTTTCCTTGATAGAAATATGAGACATGCTTGATACAATTGCCAGAATTCATTCGTCCATGTTTTGACAGACGTGAGAACAGCCAGTCATAATTAAGTAACGCCGCACCGAACCAATCATGCTAGAGCCACATCAAGTTAGGTTGACGCACACAGCACAGGCGTAAGAACAGCCGCAGCACACACACTAATGTTTGGGCTGCAGCGGGAGGTAATGAATGTTCCCTCAGGAGAAACTATGACCGAGAACTCGGGTGACCGGGTTACTGAAAAGTAGGATGTGAATAAAGCAGGGGGAATAATACATAACAGCGGAGAGAGGATAATTCTAAGAGCAGAGGGAGGGACTTCTCCATAAGTACCACAACATGCATTTCTTATATGATTGCTCAACTTCTGATATGGAAGGATTCTGCATAAATAATTATTGGCTTCTAACCTAACTTTTAACATTTTCTAATTGTATCCTATTGTATGCAATGTGCAAATAAAAACTAAAACTAGCCGCATCCTTTTAAACACCACAGAAAAGCATTCTCCTCATCCTCAAATAGAGCATTTTCCCCTCTTGGAAAGAGTCTTTTTGAACCAACAGTAAGAAAAATGCCATCACTAGTTTTTACATCATTAGCAGCTCATCAATGTGGAGTGGACTGGCCTACAACATAAACCCCAGATTAAGAGCATCTCTGGAGCCATGAGAATCAGACGTGGCTCATAACTCTGCTTATACTGGTGTTCACACGCCGTTGTTTCTGTTTTACTGCCATCATTGCATGCCTGAGAAAGGATGCAGACGTACAAAGGACTATGTGCAGCAGTGAAAGTGGCAGAGCATCTTCCAGGATTTAAAGAGGAAGAAAACAGGGAGGAAATAAGAGGGTTTAGAAAGATACAATAATGTTAAAACCAGTACACTGGCACCTGATCCAACAGACGGAAGAATTTGGTACAAGAATAGAGCTCACATAGTTATGCACTCAGAGCTATCATTACCAACCATTTGCTTCTATTTCTCAATAAGTGACACACGTTGTTATTGTATCCTCACTGTCTGTGTGTCTATTTTAAGTGCAGGCATGTTTTGCTCCAGCTGTTATATTCATTCAAATAAAATGAATTTCAATAAAACTAAATTACAAACATGAGATAAAGTTCTGACACAAAGGCCATTAAAAAGTATTATAAGATCCACTGTGATATAATTCACAGATAAAAGACACCAGTAAAACCCAAGGAGCAGCAGTGGCTACAAATCTCCCTGCTCTAAGACCTCTGCCTGCAGGCCTCGCTGAGGAAAAGCAGCTTAGTGCAGTGTGTCTCACGTCTGGTCAGTTGAAAGTCCTCTCTGAAACAAAACTCTATTCAGGTCAGATTAAGATCACATTCTGTAGGAGGACAATGGGACCACTGATCTGAGGCCAGCAGAAATAGAGAAGATTGTTTCACTGCCCTTAAATCGAGATAGACTTCCCTTTCAGAAACAGAGGACATTATTACAGACACTTCAAATAAACCTTAAATCCACAGGCATTTACGCTGAAAGGAGTGAAAGGAGTCTGTAGAATTATCTGAAGGGTTATTCTCAATAGAGTAAGAATAACTTGAGTGAGTTTTATGTTTGAAGTTAATGTCAGTAAATTTAACCATAAACGATAATTTATGAGTTTATTAAAGCAACTGTCCCACTGTATAAATGGGTTGGTTTTGCTCCACTGGGAACCAAATTCACATTTATAAATTTATCATCAATAAAATATACAGAACTACTGTTAATTTGATTACTGCACAGCTTTTCTGAATACTTGAATCTGACTTGGTAATGACAGCATCTGCGGCCTCATATTTTACTGTTGCTATAACAGACCTTTTCTGTGGTTCAGTTTGGAAAAAAAACCCCTTGAGGATCAAAACCAGTAACATAACTTTTAAATCATTATTTGTTGGGGGGTCTTTTTTAGTAAGAAGACATGTAATGAGCAAGGTAATGAAGAGCAAAATAATAATTTCACTTATCTATTGGACTTCTCTTGTTATTTATCATTCCCTTTATTCTGATGTGGTGGGATATAATACTGTAATTGTCTGACTTTGTCTTTAAAATGAGGTGGTAGCCACTGTGTTTCTAATTAAAACATCAGTGCATGATATTTAGGGACATCTAGCTGTGCTGTTGCAGATGGCAAACAAGCGAGTACTACTCCACCTTCACCGATGACGGCCACAAATGATGCAGAAGCCCCTTGTTTGTTTTATTTGTTCTAGGCTTTCAATTAAGGATAACAATAAGTTTGGTCAACACTCAATCATAGTAAGTTGCGGTAATGCATTTAATGCTATATGTCAGCCACTAATAAATGAAAAAGAGGAAGTCCACTTCATAAAAGTACAAATAAGAAATATGCCTCCATTACCAAATCACAATGACTTTTAAACTGACTCAGACGTTTATTTTCTGTATATCTATTCTGCCCCTGCTTATTTGTGTGTGTGTGTGTGTGTGTGTGTGTGTGTGTGGAAGCAGCAACCTCAACAGATAAATAACAGGTATTCCAAGAAAAGCTGGACGTCAAACTTGTCTTCTAAGCTTTACTTAAGACTCACTGTAAAACTGAAAAACACACATACAAAATATGTCTCAGTTATGTCTGTTGCCGTTGTATATTTACATGGCATTATACACTACCAGTCAAAAGTCTGGACTCATCTTCCCATTTAAATGGTATGAGATGGACCTCAGATGGCCAACAAGTGCTCAGCATCACTGGGAACTCATTCAAGACTTGGAACATATTTCAGGTGTCTACCTCATGAAGCTCATCCAGAGAATGCCAAGAATGTGCAAAGCAATAATAAAAGCAAAATGTGTATATTTTTGAAGAATCTAAAATATAAAACATGCTTTGAGTTCTGTCACACTTTTTAACTACACAATTCCATTTGTGTTCATTCATAGCTTTGATGCCTTCAGTGAGAATCTACAATGTAAACAGTCATGAAAATAAAGAAAAACCAGGTGAGTCCAAACTTTTGACTGGTAGTGTACATTAAATAAAGAGAAATTAAATCGCTAGCTCGAGGCTAACTTGAATGGGAAATTCGTTAGATATGCTAAAGATTAGCATTTACAATTTAACTTAAGATTTACAATGCCTCTTTATCCAGCAACAAAGGTTTACATCAGAGATATTTTTAGTATTCATTCCGACAACTCAATGTAAAAATACTCACAGTCAAACGTTTTCCTGGCCACACAAACAGAGTAAAACCGTGACTGTTCAGTTCCTCCGTAGGTCTGAACTGACTACGGGAACACCGGAAGTACAAAATACACGTTACTGCAACTTATTCTGACCGCTAGAGGGCTCCCTTTGCTTGCATTTAACAACAGAACATCACAAAATCGGTCTTCATTTAAGTCCCTAGTCCTCAACCCTGGTCCTGAAGAGCCACTATCCTGCATGTTTTCAGTGTTTCCCTCTTCCAGCACACCTGATGGTCGTTATCAGGCTTCTGCAGAGCTTGATGACAGGTTTATCATCTGAATCAGGTGTGTTAGAAGAGGGATCCATCTAAAACATGCAGGATAGTGGCTCTGGAGGATCAGGGTTGAGGACCAGGGATTTAAGTTCTGTCGGAACTGCTGTTAGTCTCATAGTCATCCTATTAAGAGAAAAGAATTGGACAAGTACGGAAGCCAAGAACAGCCGTGAATTTACGTATTATTTGATGGTCGTTATCTCATGATAATGAATTAATTAATCCATTATCACATGATAACAAAGATTGTTTTCTCGTGATAACAAATTAATTTATTTTGTTATTTCATAATAGAGAACCATATGCAGAACTCAGATGTAAGCAGGTACCACATCCTCCACATCACAGCCTTCAAGAGCTGCCGCTGACGTGCTGTACAGAGCAGAACAGACATTCAGTAACAACTTATTGGGAAGTTACAGTAACTGCGAGAAAACAATCCGTGTTATCTCAAGATAACAAATTAATTAATTAATTATTACGAGATAATGACCATAAAATAATATGTAAATCCATGGTCGTTCTTGGCTTTCGTAGACAAGTGCATATTTAGCAATAACTTGATCTATGGTTTGTAACAGAATTTTCATTTCTCTTCTTTAATATCTATGTTCTGTTCTCAGCCACTGCAGAAACATGACAGACTCTATGAACACAGTAAACTGCTCCTTCTGTTGATATAAACAGCTCATTCTCTGGTATGGCTTGCTGAGGCAGCAGAGTCTACATGAACTACACAGGGAAGAACATAAGTGGACTATAGAAAGTATTTATTTAGTTCCTAGTCACACAACATCCATAGATAGAAACCTAAATCTGCAGTCTGTGTATTGGATTGTAAACCTCAACCATCACCACAAGTGTTTAGTTAGGTTTTATACATATTGTACATATGTGCTTAAACACAGCTATCCTTGACATTCTCGTGAATTCAAGGCGCTGATAACGCGTCAGTTCCTGACGTGCTGCTGAGGAGGAAGCTGTAATAACAAGTGTTGCATGATGAAGTGGTTTTATTGGCAAACCCAGCTTTATAATTACTGTTATTACAAGTCCAGCCTCCCTGTAAAACACTTACACACATATGCTCTCCCTCCGTCAACTTTTTTACCCCTTCGTATCCAGCAGGATAATGGTCAATTTGCACTGGTAGAGACTAGTAACAGTACACCCATAAATCATAATTCTGCTGATATATGGTTTTCATATTTTTTCCTGCAGACTTTGAGCATGTTTAACCCTCTTAGACCATTTTTACATCATCATCATGAGTGTCATATCTACTGTAAAAAGAGTTTCAAGGCTTCAGCAGTGACCACCAGTTACAAACTGTGATATGATGGGCTAATATTCCTTTACATACAGATACACAAAATGGATTGGACTTTGCAAAGAAAAAGTGATGTGAGGGACAAGCCTGCAGCTGTAAAACTTCCAAAGCACGTAGAGAGGAAATACATTTATTGAATTAATTAATGCAGTTTAATGTCAGACAGTGATGAGCAGGTTTTTTTTCATTACACCTGCTGGTGGCATAACATATATTTACAGATCCTTTTTTTACCATGTTATCTGTATTTATTTTTTCTGTACTCATTTATCTGGGGAGATAGTCACTTGATATTAACCCTTTATCAGGCAAGTGACTATTTTTGGTAATTTCCGCGCACATTAACTATGGGGCCAATCCTGTGCCCCAGTGAGGTCCAGAAGTATGTTGGTTTTTATAACACTAATATTTATAACACTGATATTTTGAAGCTGTATATAGTGAATATGAGTGATTTTTGTCAGTTTATGACCTTATAACAGCTGTTTTATTGCATGTGTTTACTTTTTAGCAAGTGCTGCTCGGGTATTTTATGGCAAGAGGAGGGAGCTGCCGATGTCTAATAACGTACACAGGTTGAACTTTTGAATTTCAGAGTATTTCAATGAGTGCCTATAAAGGGTTAATCAGAAATGGGCCTCAAGTTGAGAACCATAGTTTTATGTGATTCTGCACTAACTGAAATTTATACATAATGAATACTGGAGTGTCAGACTTATCAGCCACTGAAAATCAAACCAAAGTATCCCTGTTTGCAATACTTTTATTCTTTACCTTAAAGGTGCTGTATGTAGGAATTATGCACCACGTAATCATAAAATGGCCCTGATATGTCACCAGACATTAAGGAATCATGTTCATTTCAAGTACTGATATCACTGACAGTAGTAGTCCGGCCAGAATATTTGCATTTGAAAAGCTAAGTGTCAGACCCTAAATAATGTTTATGTTGTCATTTTGTGTTTTGGTTGATGCTCCGCCCATCACCTATCTACCAATCACAGAGTTAAAAGCGTTTCTTCATCCAGGTTGCCAGTTCCACAGAGCTGCATCTGGAGCATTTCTGATCCCAGATGTCTGATGTTACTAAACCTAAAAGGCCTCTTATTATGCCCAAATATGTTATGATAAAGTAAGGAAAAACAAGGATATGTATAGGAGATGCTTTTGAAACATGGAGACAGCTGAAAGCAGAGCAGAATTTGAAGACCAACACCAGCTCTCCTGTGGTCTCCCCTGGCTTTCAGTGGCTCTTAATGGGTGGTGAGTCAGAGGCCGAGCCGGGGACCGAGCCTGGGGAGGAGGTGCGGTGTCTTCTCCTGGGTCAAGCTGCACTCTCCTCTACCAGCACGGGCCTGGGTGAAGACACCGCAGGCCGGGTGAAGAGACCATGGCCTGGCCCCAGGAGAAAACACTGCGGCTCGGTCCCGGGAGAAGAGACTGTGGCCCAGGGGAAGAGACTCAGTGTAGGACTCGTCACTTGCCATGGTAGCTCCATGTAGTAGACGCTCATGCTGGATCTGGCAACCCCTAGTCTGGGGGGAGGAGGGGGGATACCACACTCTACAGTATTTTTAATGGGATTGCAGTACCAGTTTTGGCCACAATCCTACATACGGCACCTTTAATGCATTTTCCATCTTCAGCTGAAAGAGAAGAGTGGGAATTGCTAGAGTATTAGAGTGTTAGCAGATGTCTTTATCATCTGGCAGTAAGCATTCAGACAAAGTATAGAGAAAGATGCTGCAGAACCACACCAGAGCTCATCAGTAAACATAGTACAAGCCTCTAATAACATGTGACCTGATACAGTCTATTACAGACTGTGTCTCCACCCAGCACTGGTCCTGACAGCCGTGACTGAGGACCCTTTTGATAAATCATTCAGTGGCTCAGTACACTGACAGGCCCAGCAAACTACAGTCCAACTAGCACAAAGAGCAATTAAGAAAAGAATTCAACACAACTACCCGCAAGAACCCAAAACCTGGTGCAATATAAGAAAAAAATAGACTTGACTTACCAAGTGAACATGTTACAGCTTTGGGAAAAACAAAGACAGATAGGGCTGTTTTGCAGAGTTAGATCTCATGAGGAGGAAGGTAGGATATTTTCTAAAATGCAATACAAATCAAAGGCTTTCATTTGTTAATTCACTTGAACCTTTATTTAACTGACAAACATAATTATAAAAATAATAATAATAATAATTATTATTATTATTATTATAATAAAAAACCTGAAACACACTCAAAAATACTGGGACAAAATAAGGCTGAAAAGTTTTATAAAATATCCAGAACAAATAATGATGTTTTTGTTAAATTCTGTAATATGGAGGTTAATAGGCAAAGGTTGAGAGTCATGATTGGACATATGGGGAGCGTCAGTCAGAGGTTTAGTCTTAATAAGGATGAGGTGCAATCCAAACTTTAAAACAGATGTAATGTAATGAATACAGACACATGGGCTCAGAAGGACTGTGGAAAACTATTGTCACTCAATACAGTCCACTGCTGTATCTAGAAATACAACCTGAGTCTGTATTGTATAAGGATGAAGAACTGTATCAATTCTATGCAGAAACATCTCAGAGTTCTCTTAACCTGAGCTCGTTTTAGCTGAAACACAATGTGAACATGTGCTGTGGTTAAATGAGTCTATGTTTCAGCTTCTTTTCACTAACAAAAAAAAAACAAACAAACAATTTCAGGACCCATGCCAGAAATGAAAAAGACCATCTGACTATTATCACAATGTGAAATCAGCATCTGTGATGTCCTGGGGCTGCATCAGTGTGCACATGGCTGACCTGCATATGTGTGATGGAACCATCGATATGAAGACATAGATTGGATATTTTACAGAGGCATATGCTACTATTGAATCGACATGTTTTCCTTGAAGTCCATGGTTATTTCAGCAGGACGATGCCAGGCCTCGTTCTGTTCCTGCTCCAACAGCGTGGCTTCGGTCCACATCTGTGTCCTGTTGGAAATGTATGGACATCATGAAGAGGAGAATCAGAACTGATGAGCAGCTCAAGTCTTGGAAACAGAAAAAAAAATACATTCCACTCGGAAAATTGCACTGGAGTCCTTAGATTGTAACTGATAGAAAAGTGTAATAAAAAAGAAAGGCAACATCACATGGGGGTAAACATGAATCTGTCACAGCCATCAAAATCAAAATTTGCTTATATTTACATATTATATTTAATATAAATATTTAAATGTATTTAAGTTGGTCAATAAACATGTTTTCTTTACTTTTTCAGTAAAGTACTTTTTTTTAATAAATGAATAAATCACAGATTTTAGTCTTAATTTTATTTTAGAAAATCTCCTAGCTTTTCTGGAAATTGAGTTAATACATGCTTATGACAAACAGTATATGGGGACTGAATGCTAATTGTAATATTTTCAAACATAACATGAGTGTAAATATGAATATATACCTAGCACATAGCTATGGTGTTGGTAGATATTTTAACATAACACATTTAATATTGTTAATATAAATAAATTTACCAATTTGACTGATGGCTAATCAAAGTCCTCTTGTGCAGGTTGGGAAGTCTCAGCATTTCTAGAGTCCTGCCTGTGCCCTTATACTGTCTGTTGGTGCTATGTCACCCAGCTGTAACTCATTATTATATCATAATGACATCAGGTTACACACATGCAAAGATCACAACAAACAAACATACTTACAATCAATCTGTGTTAGATTTTCCATTATGTAACCGGAACAACCAGAGATGGATGTAATCTTTCTGCAGTGAACAAAGTTCAAATTGCTTATTTATGGAGTGTCACTTAAAATAATTAACATGCAAACTTTGCTAATGGAGAATATTTATGATATGACAAGTATCTGGCAGCATCAGTAGTTTCCCTTAGACCTATTAAAGACTTGCTCCGAACTCCATTAGATTTAATTTCATCCAGATGTAATAGTTTCACAAATGAAAAAAGACTCTTTTGTTAGATCAGCCAAATGTTATAGAATGGATAATTTAAACACAAGAAGTCAAAAGCAGCAGCACTGTATGAAGCACCAACTACTGGCTTGGCAAAGTTACCAAAGCCTCAAAGAAAAGATTATGGAGTTTACAAAAAGGGAAAGGAGAAGAAACCACAGATGTCGTCAAAAAAGAGGGTTTATCCTTGAGGTTAGAGCTTCTACGTAAATGAGCGTGGGCTGGAGGGCCACATGAATACAGAGCCTCTGCTCTGAACATGAAACCTCCATGAGACTCTATCAGGATCGCATACTCGTATAAAAACGCACACTGTAAGTATCTGATGAATGACACATGTGCATGTACAAAATTAATATGACACACAACTATTTCTTTCATCAGTTGAGTCGTTGACTCCTTCTGACCTCCCCTTAAATCAATGGCAGTGGCTGCGGAGCCCCAGACTTCTTTCGTCAGTGTAAACAGCCTAAATAAAACAGTGTTTCTCTGGTTTGATGAGTCCTGCTCTACAGAGATGCATCTCTCTGAGGGGAGGCTTTCATTAGTGCCCTGCACCACCCACATGCAGTTTACCGACCCTTCGACCTCACATTAACAATCTCTGCAGGCTGTATTAGGAGTGTGTATTTGGTTGTGCATGCATGGTGGTGTACATGTGGTTTGAGGGGGTGGGAGGGGGTCTGAAGGCTTTCCCACTCTGCAGACCCTGTTTCCACATTCTATTGGAAAAGCCCACAGACCTCAAGTGAGTTTTGGAGCCAGTAGGAATTACTTTTTTGAAAAAATAACTGCACTCACAAATGCCATTTTAATTGAACAGCAGTAAACTACAAACAAATTTGGTAGTCTTAATTTAAAACTTAGAAGAACTAGAAGAATTTTTGGGCACCTGAATTGGTTTTGGAAAATATTCTTGAACTAAAGCCAATAATCAAACGTGTAATTTGTCTAAGAACAGATGTAATTTTTAAAGAAATAACAGTAAAGGTTAATGCTTTTTACTGTAAACACAGAAAGAATTTTCATGAAGTTATTATTATTATTATTATTATTATTATTAAATGTGGACTATTAGTATCGGTGGTTCATTGATAATTCTAGTGGTTCAAAAGTTATTAAATAGTTTAGAACAATGATCTTTTTAACTAATGAGGTAACAGGAGGGATTAAATACTGCAGTGGATCTCAATATCAGTGCTTATTTTGTATCAGAAAAAACATACAATATGAAAGTATAATGAGTTTATTTTTCCCCACAGAGTATGTTCAGGATGTTGATGATTAGAAAGTGGCCAAAATGTCAACCCTGAAGCCTCATGGGGCCATTTGTCAAGACTAGACAGACGACCCAGGTATGGAGGTTGAGGGGCCAAGGATCCTGTGGTGCTGAAGCCGTGGATGAAAGGTGTTGATGCTAATTTATCCAGATTAATCCTGGAGAGCGATCTGGTCTTCCACTGATGGCATGCCAGTCAAATTGTTGCTATGATTGGTCACCAGTCAGAAAGATTAGACATGCGGCAATGTTATGCTTTGAATGCTATGGCTCGATGTGGAGAGACAGACAGCCAGGAAAAGCTCTGCAGACACAATGGAACCAGGCCAAAGTGGAGTAGAGTGTTGCAGTGTGAACCACTGGCACGAAAACAGAAGAGAAAAAGGTTGTACAACATCCAAACATTTTGTTTGGTCAGCTCATGTCGCTGGGACAGACGCCAGAGTTTCCTTTTGTGGAATTTAGGGAGGGAGGCAGTAGTTTATGTAGTATTAAAAGAACATCAGATGGAACAGAGACACTTCTGTTGCCGTAACTTTGTTTTCTGACAACATCTAACCAGGTCAAAATGGTAACAGGATGATGATGATGATGATGATGATGATGATAATAAAAATATAAAAATGTGTGTAATCTCAAAAAACGGAAGGAAAAAAGTATGACAGATTCATTTCACCACTTAATACTGAGAATATTTATGATCATCCTGGTGACTTTCCTTGTATAAATACTTATTTTGGTAATAAATAAGGATTACTAAATTTCACTCTATTAATTTTTAATACTGATATACAAAAATAAAAACTGATTAAATGCCATTTTTTGTTTATTTATATTTTTAGCACATGTATGTGTGTGAGCCTTGAGGAGGAAAAAAACCCCAACAAACTGCACTTTTATGTTCAGCAAGTTTCATTATATTGCAATACTTCTAAATGTCCACTAGATGTCCGCCTTGAGTTTTGCAGTGACACATGAATGTTAATTGTGCTATTGCTACTACTGCTATTACAAAATAAATAAAATTGAATTAAATAAATGAATAATAATAATAATAATAATAATAACAATAATAATAATAATGATCAGTAATAAACATCCTTGACATTGAATATGTGTTGTGTCTATTTACAATACATTTAAATTTGAAACAGATCAAACTCTTTTGTTTGTTAACAGACATTTACTTCTTTATTGTTTTGGTTGGGTATGTTTAAACTCTTGTGGTTATTAAAAATCAGGTAGATTGATGTAGGTCATCTCAAGTAGCCTACGAGTATTAGATTTCCTGGTTGGTGAATGTGTATAGAGACTGACATCTATAATGACAGAATGTGAACATCATGTGTTTTTAAAACATTTTCATGACATAGAAAAATATGATGAGTTTAAATGCTGCATAATTACATGGCAGCTTTTATCATCTTATGGTTTGCAATTTAGATATTTTGTTTTCATCTTCATTTTATTTAACTGGTAATATGTGGTGTATTTCATTTTCTGTCTCTTTTCCCCAATTGGTGCAATATTATTAGTCAAACCAATAATAAATGCATGCAGTTACAGCAAAAGGCTTATTAAAAATGTACCCACTGCAGTTTTATTCATATAAATGTGTCCCTGTGAATATGAATATTGCATAAAATACAATTTTCCAGGTTAAATTATCCCTTTTAGTTACAATAAGGTCCAATACAAAGACTTTGTCATTAGGCAAACAAAAATAACAAACTCAAACACAATCTTATATATACTTTTTGCACACTCTTCAATTCATCCTCTTTTACTCATATGCAGACCAAACATAAACTCCATACTCATAAGTACATGTTCAGTGTGTGATATAGCAAATCAGCTGAACAATCCTCCAGTACTGACTCTGAATATAAATTAGGCAAACATGCAACATGGCTCCCTCTGTAACTGCAGGATTTTGACTTTATTTAAACAGCATTAGAGCATCCTTTATTATATACAGACTACAGTCAAGTCCAGAGTTTGTTTTGTCCATTCTGGGCTTAATAATTCTGGGATGTTAATTCTAGTCCACACACCAATTTGGTGACAGTAATGCATCTTAACACTGAGTTTCATCCCCTAAAAATGAAAAAAGAAAGTCAGGTCTTTGCAGAAACATGGCGATACAACATGGCTCTATGAAAGGTGACCTGCTCCTTCTGTAGGTATGAACAGCTTGTTTTGTTGTAACAAAAACACAATGATTCTCATTTTCATGTTATCCTACACTAATGAAAACATAATTATGAATATTATACTCCATTCCAGCAATTAAGTGCTCCTAAATCTTTAATCATGCAACACACTTTGCCCCTGCGAGCTGAAGAAGGACAGTTTATCCAAGTATGTGAGAGCCTTGCATGTCACCAAACCATAGTAGGTTTGTAACAAGGAGCAACTTTTTTCACTTTGCCCCAAATCTGCCCAAACCCTCTCTAATTCTTTGCCTCCCATTCCTGCAGAGCTGAACAGGTAACGGTAGCAACAGGCATTGTAGCGGATGTGTTTCTCTCCTGAAAACCTTGAGCTGTGACTTGGCGCCACCCCAGCCTTCTGAGCACAAAGACCTACAAAAACATCAGCCGGCACAGGTGCACGCACCACTGCAGAGGCTATGTACACTTTTCGAACCACATCCTGTGAGAGAACATATGCTGTCCTGTCACAGTACTCGGGCAAGTACTTGTCAGGGTAAAGAGCAGGAGGCAGGTAGCCAGGGCTGTTAGGGTCCCGATCAGGGGGATCCCTCTGAATCACTCTACCTAGATAAAGGTCCTCTGGGTGCCTATGAAGTCCGAGCAGGTAAGAGCCAGTGGCAGGGAGGTTGACATATACAGAGTCCTGAGTCAGCAAAACAAAACGAGCCACAGGACAGAAGGCTATCACCCAACGGAGTGCCAGCACTGTCTTCTCTGTTGGGCCACGCAGAGACGAGTCAGCCACAGCATGACCCTGCACCATGTCTCCATGATTTTCAGACTCCCTTTTGAGATCTTCCTGTGCCGCAGATGTCTGAGTTGATCCTAAAAAGAACAATACCCGCACTGGGAAGCCTTGAACATCTGTTTGGTTAGCCCATGTCCTCCTGACTGCATGTCTCTGTGTGATATTAGCTGGAGAGCTGAAGACTATAGAGAGCAGGAAGAGGTCAGAGTTTAAGCACGCGTCAGGGTTAGCAATGGGGTAGGCTTGGGACACATTCTCCCTGGCATTGCTCAGGTCAAGTTTTCTTGCTTTCTCCCTCACATCAACAACCATGCCATCAGTGTATACCCCAGGTGTTGGCTGAAGGAGGTACTCCTCGACAAAATCTGCCCCGAACAACAGGGCATGGAAGAGAAGCACATTGAAGAGCAGGAAACACCACTGGTGGGTACGCAACTTGCACAGAGAACACTGAAACATCACACAGAGGAAAGATTAGAGACAAACTTGAATTACAAAAGTCATAACAGCAAATAGGTAACACTGTACCTGCATGATTAGTCTTGATGTTTCTCTTTCAGCTGTAGGGGACTGAAAGACCTGCCACTGGTTCTATAACAATACTTGCTGACAGCGGTGGTTTCCTCTTTCATGAAACTCTAGCAGCATGTAACCTGGCACTCCAAACCCAAGTCGCATGAAGAGGAGAGTGTACTGCATACAACATTAATGATACATAGAAGGAATGTTTGGACAGCACCACATGGACAATGACAGATCGACTAAATCAAAGAGTTTATGAACTGTTTGCTTAAGCTTAAGGTAGAGATTCAACAGTTCAATGCATAGATGAACAAGTACTCTATGATCTGTTGAACTCTAACAATTTAGCACATAAGCAATTGGTTTTATTGGTCAAAATTCAAAACATTTTGTGTGTGTGTGTGTGTGTGTGTGTGTGTGTGTGTGTGTATATGTGTGTTTGTTTAGGTTTGTTTTGTTTTGTTTTTTACAAAATTCTGCTTGAAAAGTCAGGTGTGTAAGATTTATGTCTGGAAGGTTCTATTTACAGATAAATAACATAATATTCATAATCATTGTTTTAGTGTATAATTGCAAAATATTACAATTGTGTTTTGTTCCCTGTGTAATGAGCCATTTATATTTTCCATTTTAGGGTGTTTAGGTGACATCCAGCTTTAAGATGTATTATTAACATCATTTATTATGTCTAAGCATTGACCTATTATCCTCTTAAATAAAAAGCAGATAACGGAAAAACAAAAGAGGGACTTTCATGGTTTAGCAAGCATCATAGGTGAGGATTTAAGAGGTATTTAGTTGGGAGCAATTTGCAACTTCTCCTATAGATGTCACAAAATAGTACTGATTGAACCTTTTAAAATACTCAGTGAACATGAGCTGTTGAAGTGGCACATACTGTGCTTTGGAGCTGCACAGTTAAGGCATCCATGAAACAGTATAATCTGGTAGAAAATACTTTATGATGATCTTTATTTCCTCTCCTCACAGACATGTTTTCCTGTAGAGCATGTACAGTACACCCAAACAGCCGTGTGACAGCTGTTATATAAGCTGCATGTTAAGTCCACAGGGAGACAGTGTATAGTGACAAGAGTGATATTGTACAGTTTGTGATTCATTGTAGGCCACTGATGGAAAGTGATTGTTCAGATTAATCCAAATTAACCCACGAGGTGATCCAGGCGCACAGCAGTGACACACCGTAGTTGTTATGATTGGTCAGCAGCCAAAATGTACAAACATGCTGCGCCTCTGTCTGGACTCTGTCATCATGTGGAGAGGAAAACAAGACACAGTGGAACCTCGCCAAAGTGAAGTAAAGAGTTACTCTTACACAGTGAATTGGACAAGCAGACAGGGTCTTTAAAGTGAGTTTGGTGCAGGGGTGTGATGAATTTACCAAGTTATCAAAAAAAAAAAAAAATAAAAAAATAAAAAACAGTGTATCAGAAATAAGTCAAACCCATTTGATCACTGGACCAAGCTGCAGCAGCTACAGGTGCTGTCAGTCACACTTGCATCTCCCACGGCCCTGTCCCATCTTTCTGGAGACACATTGCTGTAATCACATTCAAAATGACCTTATTTTTTCTTAAAAGCATACATTTTTTGAACATTAGTGTCAGTTTATGTTCTGTTTTTATTTTTTCTATAGTACTAAGATACATCTAAGATAGATCCGCAGTGATGTACCCGGGGTCACAGGATGTTTCGGGTGTTACAGACACCCTCACCCAGCTGGGGGTGATTAGGCACCGACTTGTGTCCTACATTTGTTCCAGTCATTCACTGATCTAGCCCATTTTAATGAGCACAACTCCTCATCCAGGTAGATGGGATAGTTAGTGGAATCACCTGTCTTAAGTGAACATACAGAACATGGCAGGACTTTTACTTTATGGAGCTGGGATTCTCCACCACTGTTTGTCATTTCAATTAGACTGATTAATAAGCTGAGGACATTTAAACTCAAAAGATTCAGAGCTGTTGAGAATTCATTTATGGTTGAATCACTTTTTCATTATTTGGTCATTACTTGCATTCACAGTGTGCTAGATCATTTTAGGCATATTTATTTATTTATGAATTAATTAATTAATGAAAATCGTCATGTTCTATTTGGCCCCCAGTAACACGGGGGGGAAAAAATTACAACTAATTTTATTTTGAATTACGTGAGACAGGAAGTAGTATTGACGTGCCTGCGTAGCACCAAGCGGGTTTCCGGTACGTTTGCGGTAGTGAGCATCACGTTACTCGGCAGTTTCCCCAAACATTCACAGTCATGACCGCATCAATTGAGAGTTTGTTGGAGGAAATCTCCACGGTTGAAGATCCAATTGAAGAACTGCAGAGTTTAAAGACGGCCCTGTTGTCGATCCCTGTCAGCGCTCTGAGGGACTCAGTGAGCGGACAGCGGCTGGGTGTCATCTTCTCCCTGTTAAACTCCAATGAAAGGTCTGTTTGCTGCCAGTCATGTTGTTGTTATTATCTGCTGCGTCACTGAGCTTTCACTATTTTACTGAGAGAAGTTGAGTTGTGTGGAGTTACACCTGTAGCCCAAGTGAGGTTGCAAACACACTGTGTTAAATGTATGCTAGCGGCTAGTAGCTAACTCCTGAGCCTTTTACTTATGATTTGAGTGGGAAAATGAACATTTATATTTTCTTATTAAAAAGTATTTAATACGCTTTGGGAAGTCAGCTAAATATTCAACACCGTAGCAGAATGATCAAAGTCTGAGATTTTCTACAATACAGATGTTGCACAAGCCAAGGCTAAATAAGATAATACACTAATGCCAAACACAACCTGGCCAAAAGAAGTCCCCACAAAGATTTAACTAAACAAATAGCTAAGATCCTTCCTTTGGATAATTACTGCCCTCATTAATATGTTTAATTTGCAACAAGTTCTTTACCCCTAAGTGATGGAGTGAGTAACTTCTAATTTTTAACAATCAGTTTGATAGAGAGCATAAAGATTGGACTGTGTTTCAATGGGAAAAGGTCATGTGGTCTGATGTCCCTGTTCCAGAAACATGGGTGTAACAGGTGTGAAGAGATGTGGATGAAGTCATTACCCATCATGCATTGTGCCTACAGTACAAACCTGAGAGGGTAGTGTTTAAATCCGGGGCTAGAATTTTTTTAAAGCCATGCTGGGTGTTTTGAACTGTCAGCTAACTTTATTTTATTTTTCTGTTTGTTCTTTTAAATTCTGTGTTGCCAGATGTTGTAAGAGTTAAACGCTGCTGTACTGTCAGACTAATCTTTTTCTGTGTCTGAAAAAAAAAATCAAAATTTACCTGAGTGGTACCTTGCACCCACTGTATGTCACATTTCAGAATTAAAACCATTTAAAATTGGGTAAGTCTGTATTATACATTTAACTTATTTCCAACAATATTGAAATTAGGAGAAATCCATTCAATACAAACTGTACGGGTATGTTTCAGTTGTTTATTTTCTTTTTTTTTTTTGCTTGACCATAGTTTTATGTCCACCAGACTGACTTGATGTCATAACTATACATATCACCAAATGTGATCTGAATCAACATATAAGCTATTTTTTTTAATTATCTATTGTTAAAATGCTATAAGTGACAAGTCTGGCTGATAAGTTCCTAGGCTGACTATGATCACCTTGTGGAATGTGATCTCATGGTTTATTTTTCCCCCAGTGATACTGCAGTGCTCAGGCCACCTTGGTTTAGAAACATTACAGTCATTACAATGGTAAAAAATGTCACCAAATGCAGATATAAGCTCTTTGTAAGGTTACTGCCTCCCAGCCAAATTATTATCATGATGGAAAACAGACTACAGTTAAATGGTGTTAAATCAGACTATAATGAGGTTGATCAACCACTTAAAAGCTACAGTCCTGCACAGCTGCCATTGCGACCACAGTCTTTGTGCTGGGACACTGTCTCAATGAAACAATACCCCCTTTCATCAGTTTTCCTGGGCATTTAGGCCTGATAACATTTTGTAGCTGTCTTGGCAAGTTGGCATTGTATATTTATGGTCTAGCCCTTTTGGAGGCTATCACCTGCTGATGACATGACCTTGACCTTATTTGGAGGATGTGAAAAGGGGTGTTTCCACTGTGTAGATTACCTCTTCTTTCCTTCCTCAAAGCAATCCAACACCCATCTTGGGTTAGAAACCGTGCACCAAAATTTGATGGGTCAGGGTCCCTTGTGTTGAAGTTCAGTGTGATATTTAGTCACATCTTTCCTCTGGGTGCTCCAGTTTCCCTCACTATTTAAAAAGACAAACAAACAAACAGAACAGGTACATGTAGGTTAATTCTGTCAGTGCCCCTGACCTCAGTGGTGATGCATATCTGCAGTTGGTCCTTCAGTGGTAGCTCACTGTTCCTAACATGTGCTATGTGGTAACACTAATGCTAAGTACTATGTGTATGTATTAGGATGGTAAAATGCAGAAACTGGATTTACCTATGGGGATAATAAAGCGAGTCAATCTTAATCTAATGGTGAAATTGCAGCTAGTATTCAACTGAATTCTATGAATATTGTATTCCATTTCTGCAGCTGAATCCTAATTCGGTGATTTAGTTTCAGATTAGATGTCATGTAGTTCTGATACAGACAAGAAAAGTGTGGTTTAAGCTTAACATCCATTATGGGACAGTATTCAGTAGACTCAAAGTTACCAATGCAACCTGTGTTCACAGAGAGCAAGTTGAGCTGTGTGTGGACATCCTTGAACGTGTCTTAATGGCCCTCAGCCCTGTTCACCTGGCCCAGAACTACCAAGCAGAGCTGCAGGGAGGTCTCAGCCATCCTAATGAAAATGTCAAGATATTAGCCTTGACTCAGGTAGGCTTCCATTTGTTACTCATGTACATGCATAGTTCATCTGCCTTTATAACAACGTACCATATCAAGTTTTTTTTTTCTCTCCTTCTTTTCTATCCTGTCAGATTGGCAGAATGGTAGAGCACCCCGATGCTGTCACTGAAATCCTCAACAACCACAACATTCTTTGTTCTGTCATCCAGTGCATTGGAGAGGAGAAGATGGCTGTGGCCAAGCAGGTAAAAACTGAGTGTCAAGTCAAGCATTCCATTATGATTCTAATGCATTTATGTGTGTGTGTGT
>JAPQRP010000005.1:29183989-29197213 GCA_037367295.1 Apogon hyalosoma | reverse complement strand
TATAGTGTTACAGTATTAACTGTGTTGTTTTGTAGGCCATTCAGTCATTGTGTAAACTGAGTCACTCAAAGCCTGGTTTAGACAAACTGTTCCAGAGCGACCTGCTGAAAACTGTAAAGGATGTTATGGCCATTAATGACATTGTCAGATACAGAGTATACGAGGTATGTTGTAACATTGGTTTTGTTTTTTTAATTGCTTGTAATGCATGAAAAGCAGGTCATGTTGTCGTAACTTAAAGAAGATTGACATGTTGTTTTGTCTCTGCAGCTGGTTGTGGAAATCTCATCTTTGTCTCCCATTTCACTCGGCTACTGTGCCAACAGCAGCATCATTTCTCAGCTGCTAGGTGAACTGATGGGAGATGATGTATTGATCAGGTAAAAAAAAATGACTCATACTGACACAGAAGCACAGATTGAGTCTATGTGTGCAACTTTGCATTCTTTGGACTACATGTTTCTTGTCTTTCTTCCTGTGTCTTTAACTGTTTGTAGTATTGTAAGTGTGTGTGGTTTTGTTTCTGCAGAGCCACAGCCATTGAGATGGTGACGACCCTAGCCCATAGTCAGCATGGCCGTCAATACTTGGCCCAGCAGGGTGTAATGGATAAGATCTCCAACATGATCAGAGGAGCAGAAACTGACCCTTTCTCTTCTCTCTACCTTCCAGGTAAGTGTGATTAAACCATTGTCTATTTAAGTGTTTACAGATAAATTGGAAATATGTCATTCTTCACACTACATTTATTATTAATCCTTCATTTTGCTTCCATAGGTTTGGTGAAGTTTTTTGGGAATCTGGCCATTATGGACAGTCCTCAGCAGGTTTGTGAAACATATCCGGCCTTCCAGAACAAAGTGTTTGAGATGGCTCTGGACCCAGATCCTGCCATGGTCGGTGTGGCTCTGGACACTTTGGGCATACTCGGGTCCACCGTGGAGGGAAAACAAGTCCTGCAGAAAACAGGTCAGCTGGTTATGTTTGTAAGGTGTAAAGGCCCGTTCATGCTCGCTTTGCTTACATAAATAGATACATCCGTTTCAAATGGTGTTAAGCATCACTGCCTTTATACTTAGACGCTTCCATTGCGTTGGAATGAGCTTTTGTCAATGTATCCACCAGAGGGCGTCACGCTTAATTAACGTGCTGGCCGCATACCATGAAGAATAAATGTTTTTTGAGAAGAAGAACGTCAATAATAGACATGGTGACGACAGAGGGGGTATTACTAATATGGATACTAATGTTGATATTGAGAAGGGTAGTTGTTGTGAATATATTGGTAGGTTTTCACAAACTCACACAGTTGCTCTTTGAAAAGTTCTGCCATTTCTGAACATGATTCTCTTCAAAGCTCAACACTGCCTCCACGGTTCCCGGTGGTACTGCTCTGTATTCCCCGTTTGGGTTCGTGTCCACAAACTCCCAGGAAATGGACAGAATTACTCCTATGTAATGAACACAGAGGACGGACAGAACGTTCTGTCAGTCCACATATGTCTTTAACGTAGAGCATAAATGGGCCTTTACTCTTTCTGCACTGTGCAATGAGTTACAACGTTCTAATGTTGTGATTTTCAGAGTGATTTATTTGCAGGAATTCATATTTTTACTGACGTTTCTGCGTGTCCTCAGGGGAAAAATTCAAGGCAGTGCTGTCAAGAATGAGCCAAATAGCCGCCTCTGGAGCCACAGAGCTCAGAGTACGAAGTTTAGATGCCATATCTCAGCTGCTCACACTACAGGTATGTATGTGAGAACATCAGGAATAGTCTTCAGTCAGGGTTTATGTAAGTTCTTAAAGTCTGAACCAAGGTTAATTCCATTTTTTCTTTCATTGTACTCACCTGCTCTAGTTAGTTTTAATTTATCACTTTATTTCTCTCTTAATTTTCGGAGTACAGTAAAGACCTGTTTGACATACCTTCATCCTGCCAGCATCACTGAGCCTGATAGAATATCTTTGCAAAATCTATATGAACTTTCTCCTACTTATTTTAACCAAATCTGATTCAGCAGGTAACTTTGGAAAACTGTGCAAATCACCAACATAATCATGAACGATCCTGATCTATCACTTGTGCCAAATGGAATGTCCACAAATCATGAGGTGTATATGGTTTTCAAACTGAAAATTGATTGTAGTAAGCTGTAGAAGTCATGAAATATACAACCATTTATTGCAAAGCTTTGTCAGAATTACAGTAAACCAATTATACTCAATTCCTTTAAAAAGATCCAGACCATTCATAAACTGTGTTTGCACCTGGGAAGTAAATCCAAAATGATGAATACAGCAGGTTCTTGTAAATCACTTGAATATAGCCTTCAAAATGAGAATAAAAACTAAAACATTATTTTTGTGCCATAAAGACACTTGTATAAATTGTGTAATGAAGCACATAAATGCTAGCGATAATGCACATAAAATTCAACAAATATGTAAAAAGGAAAAGAATCTGTAGTTTTATAGATGAAAATGGCTCAAGTTGCTACTTCCTGTTTGGAAATCAACTTTATCTTGATGATGAAAAAGAGTTGAAAGTTTAGTACAACTCTACATCATGAAAAATTGCTGTTAGTGCAGAGGTTTGTAGTCCACCTGTCCTTCGATTATATTCTGTCAAATCTTGTTTATTTTCAAGTGGATCAAACTGAAGCCATTTTATCACTTTATTCAGACCTGGATTCACATGAGAGCCGCAATTTTTGTTTCATAAAATCTTTGCCTCAAACTGTTGGTGTTGGTCCAATTATGTCTGAAATTATGGATTGAAATACCACAGTGACTCAACAACTCAGGCTACAGAACTGGTCTCTTGTGTTGTTGGTAGATTTTAGAGGCTTCAGGGCTACAGTTCTTCATGGGAAAAGACAGTATGACGGTTAACTAGAAATATTCTAAATGTATTATACATGAAAAGCGATATTGTTTTTAGGCAGGCATTTCTCAGGTCAAAGACTGTAACCCTTTCAGAGCCTTCTGTCATACAGATGTCCCTGAACTATTCCCATCACATATCAACTCCTGCACATGCAGACACTAAACTCTTCAGACTGCAGATCAAACTCACCTGTTTCTGACTTTGTTGCTATTTTCAGAATCATGCAGTGAGTAGAGTCAGACTGCAAGAAAAGTTGCACTTAGAAATAAGACAAAATGAGCCCATCGAACTGCCTCTGTCTTCTGTTTGTTTTTCGTCTTTAGTTCATTGGTATTAATCTTGCATAATATCCAGAATTTGAAAAAAAAAAGTGTTTACACTGTAAATTAACCACACTGTGGATCTGTGTGATCTGCTCCAAGACTAATTTTGATTAGAAAATCAAATTTACCGAATTTGTTTTGAATCAAAGCAAACCCAAACAGTCAAGGTATTAAAGTGTCTTTAGACCTTATAATGTTTCAAGTATGACAGAGGTCTTAACATGGGATTAGACGTATTGATGAACTGCTGATGCATGTTGAAGTATCGAAGTTGAAGCACTTTAAATTAGGAACTTTGGGCATAAAGACACATGAATTGCATGGGATGTCAGAAAAAAACAGTGTCCACCAGCAGATGTCTGATATCACACAATACTGTTCTGTATTCATATCGAAGGTGTCACCACTGTTATGTCCATTACGATGAACTGTGAAACATGCCTTAAATGTGCATTGATCAAGTCCTCTAACAGTCTTCAATTAAACAATTACTATGGTTTTAGACCCATTCATTCCATCATTATACTTGACCGGTATGTTTTTCCCTGATGTTTTACTGCAGCCAGAGCAGCAGACAGAAGACATTTTGGCTCTAACAGAGTCCTGGTTCCATGTTCTGTCTAATCAGCCCATGGACATGATTCGTAACATCAGCACACAGCCTTTCCCAGAGCTGCACTGTGGAGCTCTGCACATATTCACTGTGAGTACTAGTCTGTTAGAATTAGCTGTCATTTCCACCCTGTGTTACTGAAGCTGTGATTTCAACAAACAGTAGAGGAACTCTAGAGAACATTCTTCTTTTACAAAAGTTCAGACTTCTCTCGGGACTCTTTGCAGCTCCGTCACTGGTTGCATTTATTGAACTTCACAAAAACAGCCAAAGAACAAGATGTAAAGAGATCAAATAGCATCTGGTCCCTTTAGATGATCTGAACCTGATCTGCTCAGACCTGTCATCTTATCTTTGATATATTTAATGCTCTATTACTCTTAAATTATGAACATGTTATAATGGCATGTAATGTCAAATATAACCCACAGCTGTCATAATAATCATGTGTTTACTTCAGTAACTGCTATTGGTGAACAATTTAAGAGCAAAGATAAACCCACCGACTAACATCATCAGCTAGTTTCAAGATGGCAGCACCCTGCTGACAACAGTGAAAAACAATTGAAAAAGTAAATGGAGCTTACTAATACCCCCAACCAGTCGCACAACACTTTGCTCCTCCCGCTCACTGATAACCTGACTATCCAAGGATTCATTTTGAGTCTTAACTTTTCAATAATGTCTGGGAAAATTTTCATTCTGGGGGGATTTTTTACAAATATTTGGAAATTTCAATGTAGAAAATTTGTCCAACCGGTTTCTCTGAGACTGTTCACCTGATTCTTTTCAAATTTTACACTTTTACAGAAATTTAAAAAAAAGAAAAAAATTGTTGTTTTCCTTATACATTTTTGAAAGATTTTTGAAAAAATTGAAAGTTAAGACTCAAAATGAATCCCTGGGTAGGCAAGGTATCAGTGAGCAGGAGGGGTAAAGTGTTTTGGGGCGGGCAGGGGCATTAGTAAGTTCCACCTACTTTTTCACTTGTTTTTTTTTTCAGTTCCTCTTCAAGG
The DNA here is from genome assembly GCA_037367295.1 of Apogon hyalosoma. Classification (NCBI taxonomy): domain Eukaryota; kingdom Metazoa; phylum Chordata; class Actinopteri; order Kurtiformes; family Apogonidae; genus Apogon; species Apogon hyalosoma. Next base: position 29,192,373 of record JAPQRP010000005.1, on the reverse strand, counting down.
TTTGCATATTTACCTTTTTCACCACTGATGAATTAATATTCCCGAATTTCTGTTGTGAAATTTATAAATAAGAGCACTAAAGCTGATTTACATAAAGACATGGAAGAGAAAAGAAAAAATAATACATCTAGGTTTTCCATGAGTTTTGTATTGGATGTAGGTGCAGGGATGACTTTTTGTTATCATGATGTGAATAAAATCTATGCATTTTTGCATAATTGTGGAGCTATTTTATTGATATTATATTATTGAAGTGGACAATTTCTTTTTCATGTGTAATATTGTTATGAAATGGACAGAGTTTATTTTTGATGTGTATAACATTTTTGTTCTTGGTGCAGGCTTAGTTAGAATCTATTTTGATATGTAAGATTTTTTAAGTTACTTTGCAGAACTGACATGGGAATGTATGGTCAGTAAAAGATGGGGTAAAGGGGTAGGAGTGTATAAGTTGAACTTCATCCTGCTCCATTTCGAATATGTTTTTCTTTTCTTTTTATATTGTTTTTGTTGTATTGGTTTTAAATGTTGATGTTCAAAAACAAACAATGTCAGGACATAGCTTGTAAGTTCAATAGTTTTAGTGCTTCTTGATATAAATATAGAACTAACCAGTGCTTAACTGTCCACTTGTGTTCATGTACTTAAAGGTTGTGATTAGTGTGTAATTAAATGTGTGTTTTTGTGTTTCAGGCTATCGCTTCTCAACCATGGGGTCAGAGGTTAATGATCGGAACCCCCGGGTTCATGGAGTTCATACTGGATCGGTCAACGGGCCAGACCAAGGAGGCTAAGGACGCCAAGTTCGAGCTTGTGGGGTCACTTGTGAGTTCTTCAGCAGCAGCTCAGATTCTGGGCAGCCAGCATTACCTCCACCTGAAGACGTACCTCAGAGAAGGGCCGTACTATGTTTCAGCTGTAGCCTCAGTCAGCACAGAAGGGGCAGACTGAGTCAAACCAGCTCTGATGCACTTTATGGGTCTTTGGTTAATGCTTAAGTAACGGTGAAGTGCCTGATGAATGTTACTCACATGTCACACACTGCCATAATAAACATAAGCTTTTAAAAGTAGATAAAGAAATCTGAGTTTACCCGTTCAGCAGACTATTCAAAGTATATTCAATTCAGCTCCATGTAAAATCACAGAATTCAGAAAGGATCATTTAGATACTCAGAAAGCATTCACAAATTATACAAAATTAGTTAATTACTTTGTCGAGGCTTCTTTTATCTGTGCTGTCTAAAATAAAGCGTTCATCAAATTTAAGAGTGAAAACAAACTTCCTTTTGGCTCAGTATCACTGGAAAATAGATGAGATGTTTGTTGGACTCACTGCTAACACGTATAATTAGTCTTTACCAACTACTTAAGCAATAATTTCAGAGCCATTCAGTATGTCAGATTTTGCCCTTTAGAGGTTCACAGTTATCCCACAGATTCACATCCTCACAGCATCTTTAATCCTATCAGGACTGGACCAGAAATACACACTCAGTAATCAGACCCCTTTCTGCCAAACCCGTCAAATGTGGACGCAATTTCTTTTTTTTGAAATATTTATTTTTTACCAAATGGAATTAAGTGTATTTGTAATTAAAGAGGATGCAGTCCAACTGTAATTGTGGTTTTACTTTTTAACTTTTGCATCATTTCATACAAGGTTTGCAACTAAACAGCTCACATGTGACTGAGGAGAGACAATGCAGCACTTACTCAGGTGTGTCCTTGTTGGATTATACACTATTTTCCTTAATATTAGTTTGTTTTTTCATTGTAGAACCAAATCAGTTCAATGCATTTCTCTAGAAATTTTGTAAAACTACAGAAGTCAGTCTAGTTCTTGTCTCTAGGTATTATTTTATAATTTTTGATGCTGTTAAACCACAGAGATTCAAAGCCACACATTATGTAAAAATACTACTTGTTATATGCACTAACTTGGTTAAACACCCTCTATATATTTCCTTAAAAGACACCTGATAAAATAGGGCTGAACGATAAAAGAGTAACAAGTCATCTCACTCTAATTTTATTTTATAAAGTCAATTTTGTGATATTGATATCACAATAGATGTCACATATTTGTGTGTTCTGTCTTTCAGGTTTAATAAGTTTACGTTTTCAGCAAAAACATTTAAACGTTTCAATATGTGTTGCTCTTAAAAAAAATGAACATATCCGGCAATTAATCAAAAATGTAGAGTTTTAATTCAGCTGTTTATAAATGTTCATCTTATTGCATCTTGTACACTGTTTTCATTGTTTCACCTTCTACGTGGTTTTATCTTATGTTTTCAAATGATTAATTTAAAACCACAAATAGTAATAATCATCAAGGCAAGGCAAATTTATTTGTATAGCACAATTCATACACAGGGCAATTCACAGTGCTTTACAAAAGTGAAAAGAGACAAGTTAAAAACACACAATTACACTTAAAACATCAATGAAAATAAAAAGATCATCATTCTTATTTATTTCAGTTTAGTGCAGTGTAGTGTTTTATTGCAGCATATAAAGTTGGTGTAGATATGACATGGCTCTTGTATACCCATGTATGCATTAACCTATATGCAGCCTTTCTAATGAAATGTCTAAAACAAATCCAGCAATCAGTCATACTAGATTTACACATTACCTTCCTTACAGATAAGTACAGGTCAATGTGCTTTAGCCCAGAACAAACTGCAAAAGCGGGAAACTTAAATAGATGTCAAAGGCAAAAGGCCAAGCTGAAGAAGTCTTAAATTTCAACAGCATAAACCTTAAAGGCTGGTTCATCATCATCATTTCAACAACTAAAACAATTCTAAAATGCATGAACTGACAGCTGACTAGTGTAATGGGCTGTACAATGGTGTTCTGTCCTGTTGGTCTGTGTTTTGTACTCAAGCTGCTGATGAATTGGCTGTAGTTACTCATGACGTTGACCAGATAGGAGAGGATTACAGCTATCAAACATGTTTGAAATGAAATACAAGAGGCAGGATCTGACATTTTCCAGTGTTTTATTCTATAAAACTTATTCTCCACAAATGCAAAACATAGTAATGATAATTGTCATAAGGTGGGAAATAAAGAATTGATTGGAATTTCAAAGTTTTATTAGATTACACTGGATTTCCTTTATTGTTATTATGTAAGAAATATGATGGAATACAAAGCTCAGTAAAAAAAAATACTAATAAAACAAAGTAAAGCAGTACTCACACCTACTACTCGTGCGCACACACACACACACACCCATGCACCCACAAGCACTCATGACCTTATTACACTATTGCACATATTGCTGTTTTCTATACACGATGAAAATTCTACTTGATGATATAAATTATTACATTTAAAATGAATGATGTAACAGAAAAAAGACAGAGAAACATTTTTATACATATATAGATATACCAGGAATTCTGTCCTTCCATCTGAGATTTTTGTCTATCCCATTTCTTGGACACTATTCACCTGATCGTTTTCAATTTTCACACATGTTCTTTTTCAATAGTAGAGGTGCAGTGTGCAGTGATGGCAAAATTTAAATTTTGGGATTTTTTTTTTTAAATACTTTTTTTTAACATTTCAACCTCTGCCCTTCTCTCAAATTTTTTTTTTTTTTTTTACACATTTTTTAAAAATGTTTTTAAAAAGATTGAAAGGTAAGATGCAAAATTCCTGCCAGAGGCAAAGTGTTGTGCTCCCGAGTGGGGGTATTAATAAGGTCTATTTACATTTTCACTTGTGGCAAGTAATATTCAGTGCTGTTTCAGATTTCCTGTTCGTCTTCTGACTGGTGTGTGATCCAGGGGTAAATCTCTGATGTCATATGGAGACGACAATGGCACATCGTAGAGATCTGACTGAACATGGCAAAGCTTATGTAAAAGCCTGCACTATGAGCGTTGAGATTTTCTGCTAAACTCTCCTCTCCTGGACACGACTGCAGTCTGGATGTGGTATGTTTATCCACAGGATCCTGTTCTTGGACTCAACTCCAGTGTCATGTTCTCTGTAAGTCTACACATAAACACCATGTCACATCTTTAAATCACTTCAGTCTTTTTTTTTGGCTGAAATGTATAGCCAAGCACATTTCTGTATCATTATTTGTCACAAACGTGATGTGTGTCTACTCAAACACTTTACAAAAAAAAAACAACTGCTTCCCACACAAGTCAGAATGACTTCATCCATCATAAGCTTAAAAGTCTGGACCAACCCCATGTCACCGTCTCCCTGGTGAATCATGTCACCTCTCCCACGTCCTGTCTATACTTACTCTAGCTTGCGTCATCAAATAAACAAGAAAGAAAGAAATAATAAAAAGCACTCTGTCAGTCATTTCTTACCTTTTTCTTTGATTTGTCATCCTCAAATTCCTCTTCTGATCATTTGGCTCCACTTACCTCACACATGCTCCACAGTTTTATTGCTGTCAGAATATTTACACTGCTTCTTTATGTGGACAATTAGTATTAGTTTTGTATTTATTGCATTTCGGACAAGTGTCATCCTGACCGTTTTATCTTAACTAATGATGATGATGAGGTTGATTCTGATAGGAGCTTTTTAACAGGAATTACTTTGAGAGAAAATAATGGCTAAAAGAGGGAAAAATAGCTAACCTTATTAATTTAGGATTTAATTATTTTGACTTTAAAATAAAATCTAAAATAGTTGATTCCCAACATTCCTAAGTAAAAATGTGTCTTATTATTACACCAGTCCTGTAAAACTACTGTAAATGAACACATAAGCCTAGTGACATGTCATTTCAACAGGTAAAATACATTAGTGCTTAAGGTAAATTGATTAAAAATCAAGAGCAACATTTCAACATGCATTACAAGAGATACAGAGAAGTGACAAGTGTTTTTTTTTGAGCGGTGGCTACAGACAGGTGTCGAGGACAGACACTTTGTGGATTTTTTATGCTGGATGAATATATGCAGAGGATATTTATTGGAATGAGATGAAGTACACTTCCCATCTGTCAGTATTTAAGGATAACTAACAGTTAGTCTTGTCCAAATGTGGCAAAACTGTGTGTCTGTCATTCAGTGGATCAATATTAAAGACATCTACACTAATGCATACGGTTGGAAAAGAAGATACGGCTATGTACAGCTCATTATGATAGTAAAAAATGTTTTATTAAGTTAGATGTGATTAGAACAGAGTAAACTGTTGTACCCTGTGGGGTCTGTTTGTGTCTGTCCGTCACTGTCAAAGCCATTATTCTTCACCAAATCGTCTGATCTCTGTCATGTTTGGTATTTAGGTGCAACTTGGGAAGCTCTTGGATGAGTTCTTTGGACATCAACCTTGACCTTCATTTTCAAGGATACCAGTGTTGAGGTGTTCAGGTGTTTTAGGGGTCAGTGTCATGGGGGCAGATAGGATGAAGTTACCACAGATGAGGTGAAGGGATTGTGATACTGGTAGAGGAGCAGGGGGCAACAGGAGTATAGGTGCAGGGGTGGTCACAGGGTCATTACAACATTCAGTGTTGGTCTTGTTATATTAGTTTTAGATGTGTATGCCTCTTCTAGCTATTGTAATCTGATGAGAGATCTAATCTTAAAATACCCAACAAACAAAAAGACAACGTCCTTTGTTCTCTGGAAATTAATTCTTACAAGTGTACATACAGAACTGTGTAAAAATCATTGGGACTAAAGATTTTCGCAGTGTCATTTTTTTTTTTAATTTTATTTAGTGTTGGCTGTGAGTGCACTTCTACTGTTGGAATAATTTCCCCAATGTGGGACAATAAAGGCCTTATTTTATCTGATCTTAATTTATCTTATCTCAATTTATCTTATCTTATCTTAAACATGCACATATCTCTCAGTCTCTTTATTAACATACAACTGGAATATGCAGGAAATATCGGAACAATTTATGAAATATAATTTCTGGAAAAAAAGAACAACAAAAGTTTGTCCAGAACTTGAAATTTTGATGATTATGGCTTACAGATAATGAAAAGTCAAAATTCAGTGTCTCAGAAAATTTGAATATTGCATAAAATCAATTTAAAAAAAAAAAGGGGGTATTTTAAACAGAAATGTCAGGCTTCTGAAGAGTATGTTCATTTCTTTGTACTGTGGAAACTTCACACTGGACTTCAAGCAACGTGGATTCTGTGCCTCTCCACACTTCCTCCAGACTCTGGTACCTTGATTTTCAAACGACATGCAAAATTTATTTCATCTGAAAAGGGAACTTTGGACTTTCCACAGTCAGTGCTGATGTGGGCTGCCGTGGCATCTGCTGGTGTTGGTCCACTGTGTTTTCTGAAGTCCACAGTCAACACAACCATCTACCAGGACATTTTAGAGCACTTCATGCTTCCTTCTGCTGACAAACTTTATGGAGATGCTGATTTTATTTTCCAACAGGACTTGGCACCTGCCCACACTGCCTAAGGTACCAAAAGCTGGTTCAGTGACCATGGTGTTACTGTGCTTGACTGACCAGCAAACTCGCCTGTCCATAGAGAATCTATGGGGTATCATCAAGAGGAAGATGAGAGACACCAGACCCAACAATGCAGATGACCTGAAGGCTGCTATCAAGGGTTAGGGTTAGGGTTAGGGTGTATTGTTGAAATGCCACAGGCCGATCTCCTCCATGCCATGCCACATTGATGCAGTAATTCATGTAAAAGGAGGCCCAACCAAGTATTGAGTACAAAGAAATGAACATACTTTTCAGAAGCCTGACATTTCTGTTTAAAATATCCTTTTTTTAAAAATTGATTTTATGCAATATTCAAATTTTCTGAGACACTGAATTTTGGCTTTTCATTATCTGTAAGCCATAATCATCAAAATTTTAAGAAATAAAGGTTTGAAATATTTCACTCCATGTCTAATGAGTCGATATAATATATGGGTTTCACTTTCTGAAATGAGTGAAAAAAAATATTGAACTTTTTCATGATATTCAAATTATTTGAGATGTACCTGTAATATAATATCCATGTGCATTTTACATGTCTTTAATTGCAGGCCACATTACTGCATTCATCTGCTGTTTGTTTATTCAACATACGCCACATGTTTCTTTTTGTTTGTGGTAGTGATGAGAACAGAAGGCACTGACTTGTACCATGAGAAGCCATTTAGTTCTGCACATGTTGTATCTAGTAAATAGAGAAATAAATATGTATGTTCATTCTAACAAAGCTTTGTACACAGTAGACTTTTTTTTCCCCACTCATGTCCAGATATAAAATACACAGCATGGCCACAAAAAATAAGCCCAATGCTTATAATACTTTGTTGGATGTTCTTTAACTTTGATTATGGCACACATTCACCATGGCATTTTTCAATAAGGTTACACAATATCACGACGTTCATTTCTGTTCAGAGCTGCATTCATTTTTGGCAAAGTTCTTGTATTGGTGATGGGAGAGTTGGACCACTTCTTCAGCCTGTCCCAAAGATTTTCAGCGGGCTTCAGGTCTGGATTCTGACAGTCCAGGTGTAGCGGCCACCCTGATGCACCCATCACTCTGGAACAGGGTCATTCTGGACCTGATGACCTTTTAGCATTGAAATACAGTCCAATATTCATGGACTCTATCAAACTGATGATCGTTTAATAAGAAATAATAAGATACTCACAGCATCAGCCAAAGAGTTAAACAACTTGTTGGAGATGAAACATATTAGTCACTGCAGTAATTATCGTTCGCTCATTAAATCCTGTTAGGTTTTTTATTTATTTATTTTATTTTGGCAAGACTGTGTATATCATGTTGTTGTTACAAAGCAGAAATGATCAGCTATGACTAGTGACAAAAGGCACCATGTTGGACAGTATCTGGTATGAACAGACAATAACTCATCTTACCTCAGTGCAATAATCACACCCCATGCACCTTGTTTTTTCTTTAACCTTTTATGTGTCCTTTATTATCTGTATATATTCTCATATTTTGTATATATATTTTTTAATTTGTTAGTATAGAGTTAGTTAGATTTTAGTGTTTCTTAGCAGATTCAGTATATTTTCAGTATAGGCCTATATTTTCATTACAAATTTGTGCAATATTTTTATACTGTTTTTTTTACACTTTAAGTGTTTACTGCTAAACAAGAAACAGAACTGCGAAACTGATTTTTGTTGTTCCTGTAACTGACAATAAAGATCTATTCTATTCTATTCTTTTCTATTCTAAAATAAAAACATCTCTTATAATGTGAGGGAATATAAAATTAACCCTTTATTGAGCAAGTGACTATTTTTGGTTGTTTCTAAGCACATTACGAGACGGTCACAGCACCAGTCCCACTGAGGACAGTGAGTCAACAGTCTCAGGTCCAATGTGGTCTACAGGGTCTGTAAGGTCCACCTCTGCATGAACAGTGA
>JAPQRP010000005.1:29172370-29183834 GCA_037367295.1 Apogon hyalosoma | reverse complement strand
TGGACAGGGGTCTGGATCAGCACTTATGTTGGTCTAATGTTCTAAAAGTGATGTTCTAATGTTCTAAAATACATGTTACTTTCACCTTACATGTGTTTCTCTCTCTTTTTTTTTTTTTTTTTTTACATTTGCTTCTTGATTTTTTTTTTATATGCTTATTTTGCTATATATATATACAAGGAACTGAATGTGGTAACTTCACTGACCCTGATTTTCTGCAAGACATTAAAAAAAAAAATTGTGAGAAATATCACAAAAGTATAAAGTCTTGTTACGTCCTCCAATAACACGCTATGGTTGAAATTTTGAATTTCAGAGTATTTCTGTGAGTGTCCTATAAAGGGTTAATATGATACATGTCTTGATAACTAGATGGCTGTTTCTGTCATTTTTTCTTCAATACTTGCTTGTTGTCTTTTTAATCTGTACATCCTAGTTCTGTTGTCCTCTTCATCCTGGAGGACTGAGGAGGAGCAGAGCCTCCAGCAGATGGTGCTAATCTCTCTCTCCTCACCAGGAGCAGTTGGGTGATCATTCAACAGTTATGTCATTAGGTGGACCGACCACCTCAGGAGGAAAAGCTGTCATCAGCGTCATGTTCACTGCTTCCCAAGACCTGTCCTCTGTGTCTCACCCTGCACTTTTTACCCCCTTCTCACACTCAGATGATTTAACCTCATCTTTCAGCTGATCTTGTGAGGAGTTCAGTGACAGAGAAGCAGAAGCTGTGTGCGCGCGTGCGTGTGTGCGCGTGCGTGCGTGCGTGCGTGCGTTGGCGGGTACAACTCTTCACACTCTACCTCCAAGATGCACCTGCAGAGGTGAGGAGGGCCACCCGGGCTGAGCCACCGGGGCTTTTTATGTCAAAGGCTAGGTCTGTCTCCTGGAGTTGGCTGATCACCCTCCGATGCAATTAACCCAGCAAGAAGACTCTGTCAAGGGGGACTCAACGCCGACCACCGCAGCTCTCCAGTCCGACGGCAGCGCAGGGTCTCCGGCCAAAATGTGCAGTGAATGTTACGTCAACCAGTCATTCGTGAACGATGATGGGACCGTGAACCACCACAAACCACGGTAAGAAAGACAGAGAAAACAGCGGAGACCAACACGAGTAAGACAGAGAAGTTCAGATGGAGATCAGTGGTGTCGATGTTGAAGTTTTTGCATCTCGAATACATTGGACAGCTGATGTTTGTTTACATTTTCACTAGTTGATCATTTGTCCATCATGACCTGCTTTTCAATTCAGAGATCTGGGAAAAGCAGGCAACCTAATTGTGCTTCATTGTACCTTAAATTCTTAGATTCTTTCTGTGTTTGTAGTGGTTATGCTCATCCTGAACTTCAACAGTGTTGAGTGTTTTTCTTTGTCACTGGTGTGTGTTCAGCTGTGCTTGTTTTGTGCTTGTCTCAGCTTTCAGTGTCCAGAGCATTACATTTACTGTAACTGTAGATGGAAATTATTAATACTAAAATAAGTCCTAAAAGAGAATCATGCACTTAGGGTGAAGTGAGGTCATTTGAGACACCAGGTGTAATGGGGTAAATAACACTTATGCTCTTAAAATGTAAGCAGACAGTCATTAAACACCTTATTGTCCTGCTGGTGTCCTTGACATGGAGGAGTCATTTTAATTTATATGACATTTAAAAAAAAAAAAAAAAAAAAAAAAAAAGGATGAGCATAGGTTTTAAAAAAAAATACTGGTCCCTGAACTTGGAATCTAATCCATTTCTTTTTCTGACAGTAAAAAAATCCTGAAGGCACACAAGAAATGCTTCTAGGATGTTGCATAATTATCATAATAACAAAAGAATTTTCTGAGGTAAAACCTGCATATTTTTAAGTGACCCAGTGCTATAAAACCAAGAGCTGCTTTGCTACTGTGTGCCACCCTGCCCCTTCAAAATATGATTTTTAGATGATGTAGTGAGTAAATGTCAACAACCCTCCACAATACTGACACAAAAAACAGGACAAAACTTGTCATTTTGACATCAGCCACCTGTCAACATGTGTATTTGTGCTCTGTCCATCCCATATAAATCACACCAGTCAAACTGTTTCATCTAAAGGACATTTGTAACAGGACATTGGCACAGATGTAAACACAGATGTCCCATTTGAGGTTAAGTTTAACCCATAAAGGCCCAGTGCTACTTTTGCGGCAGTTACATATTTAACCTTGCTTAAATGTTTTATCACCATATATTATAATATTATTTGTATTAGTTGTATTTTGTATTCATACACTCAAAATAAGAAAGAAATTTAACACTTAAGAGTCATCCTGTCACTTTTCTTCTGTGAAAAACTGATTGAAACCTGATTTTGTATAATTGCATATAAAGATATGTTTTGGTAAAAATGTCATAAGTTGTTGTTTCGACATGGCACATCCAGTAAGATCATCAGACAATCCTTCCACCTACCATGCTTTGTCCTCTAGCTCTTTATTTCAACACCTCATATGACCTGTGTGAGCTCTAGTGTGTTTTAAAGATCTGAGTGGAATATTTTGCCACTGGGTTTTGTTTGGTTTTGTCAGATGGATGTTTTCATAAAATCACGTGGGAAATTTGCCCCTCATCTATTATACAATGAGTTTGACAAGTTTAATGCATGACTTTAGTAAACAAACAGACAAAATGATGAAGAGAAGAGGTGGAGAGTAGTGAAGGGAGGAAGAAAAATTAAGGAAAACAAGGTTTGCAGGTTTTTCAGCGCTCTCTGTTTATGCAGATCCCATGTCTGTTCCTTCTACTTCTTCAGTGCAACTATTTGGATAAATAAGACGTTGCTTACATCTCTGTGTGATGACTAATAATTCATCAAAGATTCATTGTTTGAACCGGTGAAGGGAAGATTTCATACACTAATGATTTATGAAATGTAAGGCTGTCATAAAAATCTCTTTGCAGTGTATTTTAATGGTTTAAATATTACAGTATTGTTCATCTCAGTTCTGGAGTTTCTAATTCATCCCATTCCTTCAAGTGCCCACCATCAGCTCATCTTCACCACCTCCTCCCTCTGAAGTCAAAGGTAACATCTCACCGTGCTGTGCTTCTCCTTTGCATGCTACTCATCAAGCTTTGAAGACTGTGATTGAAAGGTGACTCAACATCTACTGACATTCAGAGAAAACATTAAAAACAGAGAAAACAGACAGTAGTAGTTGGTAGAAAATTGTTCTAGATCTGGATCTTTGGATGTTCCTGGTTCTGCTCATTAAATTCTTACAGTGACAGTAATGGCAGTTTGTCCCTGCGTCCTGCCCCAGGGTACTTTCAGTACTGAGCTTGTCCGATGTTTGAGATAAACACAGCACCCGGTTCTGCTTTTTATTGTTTATGTCAAAATGGAGGATGCTGTTTGAACAAGTAGTTTGGACTTGTGTTGTCCTGGGGCTGACAACAAAGACAGATAATTAACCTCAGTGGAGGTTAATTATAGCTGCAGTCACCTTTGCTCAGTGTACAGCGTTTTTCTGACTGAGCTGAAATGTGTTCTATTAGTGTTGGACCATGTGTCAATAGTCCACCGCCCACTTTCCTTTTCTCTGCTTCTACTCTCATGTCCCTTGTGCTCACTGTGACCCCTTAATCTTCCCTCTTCATCCAGGTCCTCTTCTTATTTTTTTCCCCTTCTTTCCCTTCCTCAGCTCCACCCCAAAATCACTCCAGACAAACAGCAGCGGGGTTATCTTAGACATCTCCACTCTTAAGATGGAGCAGCTTGAAAGTGAGGTGCTTCCTCTGCCGCCCCGCTTTCGCTTCAGAGATCTGCTGCTCGGAGACCAGAGCTTCCAGAATGATGACAGGTAAGCACCAGGCCCTTCACAGTTATTTCATAATTGCCTTACCACAGTTATTTGAGCTAATGGCAATGATTTTGTGTAACTATGATAATCATCTCCATTCACCTGTATAAAAACAGCTGGATGTAAATAAGAGAAAATTACCTTTTCTACACTATTTCTATGGAGCCTAAACCAGGACTTTAATGTTTGATATTGAAAATAAAATTTTGCATTGAAAACACAGCTTGAAACTGAAAAAAAGAAACACTGGCATTGAAAAGCGTGTATTGTAATGGCATCAAAACAGGTATTGGCATTGATAACATTGAAAATCATATTTTTATTTGATGTCACTGTTTTGTCAATGACAGTTTATAATTTTGATGATATTTTTCTTTTTCGATCACAGTTTTTTTTTTTACACTAACTGTGATTTTTCAGTTTTAACTTTCTGTCACCTTTTTGGCATGGAGGGGAGGGTTTGAGGGGAGGGGCTAGGACGGTGTGATTTGCACATTATTTGCATATTGAAAAGAGCAACACTCAGCTCAGTCGGCTGGACCCCACCGGACTTACACTGGTGATCTACTTGGAAGCATCGCAAACGCCACACCACAGTACCCCTATTCATTTCTATGGGATGTGTCCAATGCTTCTGCAAAGCATTCTGGGTATGTGGTGCAATTTATACCCATGGCACAAAGCCATGGCACCCGGGGCGGCTGCTGCAGAATCCATGCCAGTGCCTTGATATGCGCCCGCTGTCTCTCTAAGTCTGGTGGGGTATAGCCGACTGAGCCAAGTGTCGCTGTTTTCAATATGCAAATAATACGCAAATTGTGCCCTCCTTGCCCCTCCACCTCAAAAAAGTGACAGAAAGTTGAAATTGAAAAGCCACAGTAAGCGTAAGAAATAACTGTGATCAAGAAAGAAAAAACATCATTGAAATTATAAGCTGTCATTAATAAAACAGTGATATCCAATAAAAAAATAATTTGATTTTGCTAATTGCCTATGTTTCTTTTTTCGGTTTCAGGGTGTGTTTTTGATGCAAAATTTTATTTTCAATATTAAACATTAAAGTCCTCATTTTGGCTTCATATATTTCCACATCATTTTTACCTTTTGAGATTTAACCCTCAATGCTCTTTTTAAGCACCTTGTTCTTTTTTCTATTGTTGCCTGTCATTATCAGAAAGTTTGTATGTTTCAGTAATAGGCTTTATAAGGTATATTGTATTTTATCTCCAATTTGTGCCATACCAATAAGTGGCTCATCTTTTTTCTTATTTATTCAGTGTATTGTGTGCATACCAGTAAACTTATATTCAGACTGATGGTATGAAATGACCTGAAAAAGACAAGCTAAAAAGCATCCAGCAAGACCCTTACCTTGGCATCTAAATCCTCCACAGCAACATTCCATCTTACTATGAGCATATGCAAATTCACAACAGGTTTTAGATGATGGTTCAAACATAGCTCAGTTAAACATAGAAGAATAGCAATGAACAAAATCTTGAGATAAAATGATAGAAAATCCTCTATCGTGACCTGGATCATTGTCCTTTCAGCGGGGCCTTAGATCTTCGCACTGTGCTTGTGTGTTGTAAATCAGATAATAGGTAATTAACATTACTGACTAGTGTTGCAGATGACTTCACCTCATCACAGCTTTCTTACTGGCTTAAAAACTCTGTTGATTGGCCTCTTTTACAGACACCAACAGACTTTTATAGTAGAGTTTGTTATATGCTTGTAGCTGAAGTGTTTACCTTGAACACCACCTGTCCTCTGGTTGAGAGGATGGTTGTTTGTGTTATAATCTATCAGTACTACTGTATAAGAGGGGGCGGTGCTGTCCATGGTGCTGAAAAATGTGGCACATCTGTGAGAAAATGCATCATAGAGGTTGAGTGCTTCCTGAGATGGTGTGACCTGAAACATGTTTTTCAGTAGTACCGACATGTAATGAGAATTTAAAATGAGATCTCCATAGCGGTCCATCTGTTAGCTACCTATCCACATCCAAACTTGTCTCCTCACTTTCCTCTGCCGTTTCTGCTAGAACAGTCTCATGATCTGCTCTGTGGACGAACTGCATTCTGAGATTGAAGAACAGTTCCACAGAAGGGATATTAAAAGCCTCTGCTTCTTAATCTCTTAATAAAGAGTTCAAATGTCTTGACAAAGACAGTAACAGCTATATTAGTCATATATTATTATTATTATTGAGTGCATAATCTGGGTTCCTGCTGCTTTATAGTGTTGATGGAATGCAAAGTTAGACGTGATTACAGCACAGCAATCCCCTGAGAAAGAAAAGCTTTTTGCAATATTTGACATGTTCATTTGACAAAACACATGCGCTTCCAGTGCTTTTAGTCAAAGGTGACCTTTTTCCAGCTGTCCTTGCAAGAACCGTTGTTTTCTCTCTCCATTAAACTGCCCACATTTGCAGCTTCTATTTAGACTGTCATAATATTTTTTTCTGTTCCTTTCCTGAATACAAACCTGCCCTCTGTTCCTGGTAGATAGTGTGCTTGGGGGAGGTGGCAGATGCTTCAGGTTACCTTTTCTGTGCTCAGTTTCCAAGCGTATTTTCACAGCCTGTCTGTGAACTCGAAAATGTCACTGGTCACATCTGCCCAGGGTTCATCAATCAGTCTGAGGGTCCTTCCTCAAAGCCTAGCATGCATTACAAGAAGTATATGTGGGTCCAATCAAGCGAAAGTGAACATCAACATGAAAAAGTAAATTTGCACACATCATTTATCAAGTGGGTTCATTTTTTAGCTCAAGATCTTTATTTTATGGAACTGTTATCCCTTTTAAAATACCACTTGTAGAAAAAAAAGCTACAACCGATTTTATCAATTGTACTTTTTACACCATAGCCATGCCTCAGACATAAAAATATAGCTTGAATTTGACAATAAAAATGATATCTTATCTTTGAACTGTCACAGAGAAATTACTCTTTATTTGTAATTTACCTATATCTGTATGGACCACCACAAGTTGTAAATAACACTGTTAGTATTAAATACATTAAATAAATCATTGATTATATCTGGCTTGTTTTAAAAAATAAGTCAACATTTTGGGTGATGCATACAATGGTAAAGAGTCGTCCACCTGTTACTATGGCAACCTGTCCACATGTTACCACATTCTCATGTCAATAAAAGAGCAACTTTTCAATATTTTACTCCAAAATTTTTTAGCATAGTTGAACATAATATCTAAATGGTTTTGTCCTACTTGATATCAATTTCTGTCGAGAACTGCATATTTTGAATGTTTGCGTAAAGCTTAAAAAATCAATGTCTGTTTCAAGTCCACCTGTTACCAAGCAGTAATTTGACATTTTTCACCAAAAACTTTTATCTCCCCAAATTGTGTTATACATAATGTTCAAGTGCTTATAAATACCTACTAAAATATGTATAATACATGCATAAAAGTTACTCTGCTTACATGACAGAAACTGTTGAACATGAAATGTATCCACGTGTTACTGCTTGATCGAACCCATGTATGAATCACTTGTGTTGGACTAAAGTGAATCTATTTGCAAAATGAAATACAGTATTCATAATTATGTTTTAATTTATGTACAGAACATAAGAATGTTTTTGTTTCCTTTGAATGTCCCAATTATACAGACTTTTCCTCTATTTCTATTCCATAGTGAATGCTATCCAACGTTAGGTACATTACTATCAGCCACTATGTGTTATTGCGGACCAGAGTTAATGTCCCCAAAGACTATGTGTACAGAGACAGTTTTCCAGCAGTTGTGTTAAGTAGTACACTTCCCATCTCAAAAGTGTGTCAGAACAGTTAAAAATGTATTTGTAGATTAATAAGGGCTAAATAAAATAACGACATAGTACTATTGTGTTTTTTACTGATAACTAATAATATTTCATCCTAATTATCTGTTGATTTTATTTTGGCATTTGTTTTTTCTTCCTTTAGATGACATTTGTATTGCCAATTCTCACGAGATTTTATTGAGACAGAAAAAAAGACATTCTCCTGATCCATGTCTCTGAAAAGTGTCACTTTAAAGTCAGAATGTTCAGAAAATATGTGTCGTGTGAAAAATGGGTCCAGGTTTTACTTTGGTGACTTCAAGAATCGGTCATAATCTGTGACCATATTCAGTTTAATTCCCCTTTGGAATGAATGGAACAGGATCTGCTGTTAGTCTCTTGAAGGGGATTGGAAAAACTATGACACACAGAAACAGGAAATGACTGGATGTTGTTAATTAACTGCCTGGAATGGACGAGACAAGCAGACTCTTGCAAGATTTTTTGTTTTTTGAGGCCCCCATAGTTGATGGTGAGTGTAGGTTTTTCAGCTTCATCACTAGACCCAATCCCAATTCCCCCCTTGGGCCTCCCCCTTACCCCTCCCCATTGGCCCTTGCACTTACCCCTTCAAACTGAGTTGCAACTGGTAGGGGTTGTAATATTCCCCTATGAAATGGGACAACCCTTCCGAACCTGTCACGTCATCAGCAGTCATCGATGCCACTATAAACAGATGCAACAACTTTGTTTGTGAAAGAATTCTCCATGCTGTCAGCAGCTGTAACCGTCTCTGTTCCATGGGCTTAGGTCATCTTTTTGCGGATATCAACCACAAACCACAGAAATACAATCACACTGAAACAGCATTAAATGGACAATCAAATGATTAAGTTGTTTACGAAGAAAATACGTACATTTGTGTGTTTCTTTCATCACACTGCTGCACTTTTTGGCTGTGTTTACCTCCATTGTGCTGATGACTCAAACAGAATTATGGAAAATTTCTCTGTTTCTCCGTTTGTAGTGTGGTCCTGAAAAATCTCTGTTTAGTGGGCTATACAGCCTTCCCCCTTTGCCCTTTCCCCCCGACACATTGAGAATCGGGACACCCCTACCCCTTCACGTGAACACTCAAAATGGAGGAGTAAGGGGGAGGGGCCAAGGAGTAAATTGGGATTGGGCCTGAATGCCACTAAATATCACACACTGGACCTTTTGGCACCTGCTCCTTGACATTCTCATGTTACTGTGTTATTTCATTGGTCACATGTCATCTTTACTCATCCTGATTAATCTTATTTATGAAATAAACTTGGCAAAACATAAATGCCACAGAGTGGTTATGTCGTAACAGGCTGTAGATGAAGCTGAGTGGTGCCACCAGTGTGGGCGAGGGCTTCAGGTGGAGTAGCCTCTTGGGATATTTTCACAACCACTGACTCATAAATTACTTCTTCAGACTATTCAAAGAGATGGTAGATTAAAGGTGAGAGGGATGTGGGGAAACACAGAAGAGATTTCACTTTTTCTCCTCAAATAATAAAAAAAAGAGCTTTTCTCTTGTTTTGCTTTTTGTCACCTGTCACACAAGACATAAGCTTCCATCCATCAACAGAACAGAGAGAATAGAACCCCCACCCCAATTCTCTGCTGAGATAAGGAGAAAGACTGCACAAGCCTTTGACAGTTGCTCAGTGTAAGTCGTGTGGCAGCTGGAGACAGTCCTGAAGGTGCAGTAGAGATGCCTCAGGTGATGATGGCCCGGGCGGTGCACCTGATGCCAGCAGTCAGCCTGTGTGTGCAGCTGATCCATCAGATCATTCCATCACACTGTCACCCTGAGTGTGTTCAGCTTTTTCGGGAGCTGCAGTCAGTGCTGCTGGAGAGGAGCGTGCAACAGCATCCGTTAGGGTTATTCCTGTCGTAGCATCGTTGCTGTGGCAACAGGCCCGCGCACGAGAGATGGAGAGAGAGAGCAAGAAAGCGGGAGAGGGAGAGAGAAATTGTATAGATTTATAAAAATGTTTTGTTTACATAAGCACCCGTAGCTAAAAATAAATAATTAGTTAGCGCGTTAAAACCTCCCTCTTGTTTCTTATGTGCATCTCTCCTTTTGTGTTCGGTCTGCTGTTTTTTTTTTTTTTTTTTTTTTTTGTTTTTTTCCCTCAAAGCTAAAACATAATTAATCAGTTAGTGCAGTTTTATTTTAGAGCTGCGGGGAGGCGCGTGGACCAACATAGAGTAGGATTAAAGCCTGACAACACGACGCAGCTACAGGTGTTCTCCAGTGCGCACAATGGATCCGAACATCCTCATCCAGACCTGGGTCAGTCCGTCTGTGGGAGCGTGGAGGTCGGAGCTCTTGGGTAGTGACAGCGGGCAGAGGTAGGCCACCTGGACACACCGAGGCCGAACCACATGTTCATGCACCCGGCTCTCAGACACTGGAGGAGAGCGCAGGCGGCTTCTGAGGCTCCGTGTGCAAACTTTTATCCTTATGTTTTTGTTTTCCAGCTGATACTGTTTACATTTCGCTCGTGCGCTACAATTGCAGGTGAAGCAAAAAGCGCGCGCTCCTGATTTGATAAACGCGCTCAAAATGAAGGAAATGTGTAAAATAGTACTGACAGAAATGAAACAAGTCAGGTTTTATTTGAAGATTCTTAAGAAAATATACAGCCAGTCATCAAATATGCCATTGTGTTGTTGCTACAAATAGCCATGATGGTTTTATTTTTCTGATTATGAAAGAGTCTGCAGCTAAAACAACATGACCGCAACACATGGTCATAGGATGATGCATCTTATTAACTGTTTGACTGCCAATCCAAATGCTTTAACACTAGATTGCACTTTATTTTTGGTGGAAAACTGTTTAAAGTGACAAGATGATGCTTTAAGATAAAATGGAAATGAAAATTCAGTTTAAGTGGAACCTTTTTTCTGAGGTGGAACAGGCATGTTTCCAGCTACCAAGCCAAAATACCTAAGAAATACTTAATAACTGTTACTGCCAACCATGCTGTCATATCATAGAGAGTTTTCTTGTATTTTTGTCTCTTTAAAAATACGGTATTTAGTTGATGCAATGAGTGCATGTGAGCAGCAATCTGAGCCAGTGCAGACAGGACTGAAAACTGTCATAACAGAAAGTCAAAGGACTTCATGTAAGAAACCATATTTGAACAAAATGTATCTTATTCTTGCTCATATCCTACAGATTCTCTTATTTTGTTAGTACTCATAGATTTGTGGGATTCACCAATGTTGTCTTATTGTTGCTCTTACTCCAGGAAAGAGAAAAGTTTACAGGCAGCTGAGGCCATTCTACCAAGTTAAGAGAAAAACATCACACTCCAGGAAGTATTTGTTTGATGCATGGAAACACATTTTAAATTGTACTGATTCAGATTATTTTTAGAGGAATTTATGATTGAGAAATGTGTGTTTGAAAAATATCTTGTCAAGTGGAGTGTCTGACTGGACACCTTAGTATCAGAAATAATAAAAACAAAAATAAATAATTGACCAGTGGTTGTCTTTCTGTCAGCTTGTGAAATAAGACATGTGGTTAATTGATTTAAACTGCCTGTTTTGGATTTGTACTTACAGAAGTTGCTGTGCCACTATTTTCTTTGCATTTTGCCTGAAACTCCAGTGACACCAGTATGACTAATATCAGACCACTTCACATGGTAATTTTGTGCTCAACAGGAACTGATTGAGGGTCATTACTTGTAGCATTATATAGGCCACTATATGTGTGTGTGTGTGTGTGTGTGTGTGCGTGTGCGCGTGTGTTTGTGTTTGCATATGTATGTGTGTGGGCGAATGGGT
>JAPQRP010000005.1:29161464-29172270 GCA_037367295.1 Apogon hyalosoma | reverse complement strand
TGTGTGTGTGTGTGTGTGTGTGTGTGCGTGTGCGCGTGTGTTTGTGTTTGCATATGTATGTGTGTGGGCGAATGGGTGACACACAGACAGACACAGAGCAGCTCTTTGATGCGCTGAGGTCACCTCTAGCCACATGTAACAGATTTTTTTCAGATCTCATCCACAGACTTTTTCAATCACATTTTCATCTTCACTCTTTGGTTCAGTTTTGCCGTAGTGTTGACCTGAAATAATCTTTGCAGTGCACACCGCAGTACGCATGATCATCAAACCCACACACTGCCTTGTCCCACTCTGAACCCTGGAGCCACAAGTCAAAACTTTTACATGACTGCATCAACCTGCTTGGATTGAATTCTTCTTCTCTGTTTGATTCTTGCACTCCATCTTTCATTTGCCCCCCTCTGAACTCCCTTACGGCAGTACTTTGAAGATTACGCATGAAAAGGGTAACAACTTTCCCTATAGAGCAGTGTTGCCAAGTTGTACCTGCTATAGGCAGACTTCATGCTGTTTTGCTTTGCCTCACACAATTACACTCTGCACATGCTATTCATTCACATCATTTTCAGTTCATTGCAGACAAAGAACCAGTCACACTCATGTTCACACCTGGGGGCACTTGTAGTGACAGACTAGCCCAGAGAGAACATGCAAACTCCCAATAGGCCTTCACTATGTTTAGAATAGTACCTTAATGCTGTGAGGTGACAGTGATAACCACTGTAGTACCCCACAACTGAATTAATCTAATTGAAAAACTTTCACATTGCAAGCAAATAGGTAACCCACTACCATATTTATATTTTGCTTTTGCTCAAAGCCCTATTTGTGTGTTTGTGTGTTGCTGTTTTCATAGCCATAATACAGCATTCATGTTATTAAGAAAAACTGGACTGAGTGTTATTTTTAACTTCATTTTTTTTATACCACTTGAAGGTCACATTAACACTAAAAGTCAAACTACGAATATGTGTTTTGTTTTTTTTTTTTGTTTTTTTTTTTTGGCATGAAAACAAAAATGCATTAGTTGCCTCTGTAACTTCTACATCTGTGGTTTATGCTACATTGTTTGTCTTAACTCTGTCTCATGATTGGGAACAAAATCAGTGCTGGATAATTACCAAACCTACTGCAGGTAAATGATTAGGAAAAACATTATGCATATTCATGTTCAGTGAAATTTGTCCTTTTAAAAACAGCTGGTGGTTCTTTCTGTAAGTAGTGCTGCTTTTCTCCTCCATGTTAGGGTGCAGGTAGAGTTTTATGTGAATGAAAACACCTTCAAGGAGCGTTTGAAGCTTTTCTTCATCAAAAACCAAAGATCAAGTGAGTGCAGGCCATCATCTCAATTCAAGAACAATACAACATAATCAAAACACTTATGCCTCATTAGATTCAGATGTGTATATATGTACACATGCAATCTCATTTGTCTCCCCTTCAGGCCTGAGGATCCGTGTTTTCAACTTCTCTCTGAAGCTGCTCACCTGTCTCCTGTACATTATCAGAGTGATGACAGACAACCCTGTGCAGGGCACCAACAGCAGCCACAGTGCAGGGCAGCAGAACAGTGGCAGCGGCAACAGCAAATGGTGTTTTCACTCACAGAATTATGTGCTTTGAAATTCTGAAACTGTGTTTGAATGTATCACAAGCTAGAAGAAGCTTTGCTAGAAGTGCATCAGTACTGATACCACTACAAAAGGTATTAATTTTCTTTTAATTCTCCGTTCTCTTCTTTTTTCTCTGTCATCATCTCAACTCTGCAGTGTTAACTGCCAGTGGAACGGATCAGTGCAGGACAGAGAGATTAACTGGTGAGTAGCTAAAGGTGTGATTTCTTTTGATAAGGGCAGACTACTAGCAAATAATAACATTGCTTCCAGTCAGAATAACACTCTAATGGAGCATCTTTCACTTATACCATTATTTAACCTTGCATTAAATCACTTATTTTAATAGCAAAATGAATGCAGACATTGTTAACAGGACTGAACTATTACCTCTGAATGCAGGGTTGTTCTCCTCGTATGTCTTATGTGCAGCTCCTGAGCCATTTTAAACACCACTTAAGGCTAATTAATGTCAACTCAATACAGAGAGCACCAACATTAACATTATGTTATGTTCACACTGCCAGTCTTAATGTTCAATTTAGATATACTCCAATATATACAAAAATAAGGCTGCACAATTAACCAATTTTTAATCAAAATCAGATTTTTTTAATTAGGACAATTAAAAAAAAAAAAAAAGGAAATCGTCAAATCAATTTCATCTCTCTTGTGTCTCCAGGCCATGTGCCTCCGGGCTACCATAGGCTCCTCCTCCTAACTGTGAGAGTGGTCTTTCACAGAAGACTGTGTGATGACCACGGATGTTAAATCTGTGATGGGCCCACAGTAGTGATACCAATATAAGCCGTGGTCTATGCATGGATCCCTCAGTTCAAATATAACTGCATGAGGATCTCTCATCTTACGTTGTCCATGCACGGATCCATACTGTACCGTCTTCTTCCGATCCGGGTCTGGGTCATGGGGGCAGCAGCCTCAGCAGAGTAGCTCAGACAGCCCCCTCCCCAGCCACATCCATCAGCTCCAGGTAATCCTGAAGTGTTCCCAGGCCAGCCCAGAGATATAATCCCTCTAGCGTGTCCTGGGTCGGTCTCCTTCAAGCATGGATCCCCCAATTTAAATATAACTGCATGGGGATCACTCATATTATGTCGTCCATGCATGCATGACTGATGCCTGACACTACTTACATTGGTATAACTTCTGTGGGCCCATCACAGAATTTTTGGGGATTCCGTGATACCATCATAGATTTGAGGTAGGGAGCAGTGCGTTGCATTGTGGGCTGCTCATGAAAATGACATACCAACTTCTGTTGTCTTTTGTAATTTTACTCAAAAATTGAAATCAAAAATAGAGTTTTTACGGGAAAAAAAATCAGAATTTTATTGTTGGCCAAAATCGTGCAGCCTTACATAAAAGTTATGCACAGCTAACTTTTGCAATCCAAAACAAGAAAAAGTGGGCACATAGAGAATTAAAAAAAAAACAATGCAACAATGTTGTTAAAACTGATTTGTAATTGACTGAATGCTATCTTCATTCCTCACATTCAGGCTGCAAGAAGAAGTTCCCAAAATAACACATTTACCATTTTGTAATGTCAGTTATTTTCACAACACGTAAAGGAGGATCAGGGACAGAAAACACCAAGAGGACATGTAATTTTGTCTTCCTCCTGTTAATAAATCTTTAGGTGAGCAACAGTATAAGGTCACTGTTGTCGCATTGTGTGTTTCAAAATGGGCCACCTATTCTCTGTTGGGACCAAATGTAGACTGCATTAGGCCAATCCAGCACCTGCACCCTCATCTTCTTCTGCCAGGTCTTTGAAATATGTGTAGAGTGAGGTTTTGCTTTGTTTTGATGAAATATAGAGTCAAGGTCAAAAGTTTTTGTTGTGACACAAACTGACTCTTTGCATTAATGCAATTTGCCAATAAAAGCTTTGGAAACTCATAAAATGCTGGTAATTCTTCTTCAATGTACCTCACAAACATGTGGGAAAAAAACTGAAGCAACAAACCTTGGAAAAAAAACAAAGCTTGTGTCATAACCAAACACAAACATCCCTGAAATGATTGTCTTGAAGGCAACATTTGGTGCTTCAAAATGTACTAATGTAATACCCAGCATTTATGATGCATCAAAGAAGTGACTCCAGACCAGGAAAAAACCATGGATTCTGCACTTGTTGCTGGTAGTATTAGTACTGTAGAATTAGTAGAGTAGTATCAGTACTGTAGTATCAGTGCTGTATTATTAATACTGTAGTATTAGTACTGTAGAATAAGTAGTGTAGTAGTACTGTAGTATCAATAGTGTAGTATTACGGTAGTACAGTAGTTTTAGCGCTGTAGTATTAGTACTGTAGTATCAATAGTGTAGTTTTAGTACTATAGAGTTTGTAGTGTAGTATTAGTACTATAGTATAAATACTGGTTCTTTCTGTGGCACACATCAGTCACTTCTCCAAAACCAAGACCTGGATGCTGATTGGTCTGCGTAGAATCCTGATTACCACTGATGGTCCATCCCAGATGCCTCTGAGTCCAGATGGGTCCATGGTGCCTCTGGACACAGTTAACAAAGGGCTTCCTTTGGGCTCATTGGTGGACCTTAGCTGTATTGCAGAGCTTGGTGAAGGTTTGCCTCAGTAATCCTGACCCATGTGGTTCTATCAGCTGTAGATGAATCTGCTGTCGGAGGATCACAGATCACAGTGTTCAGCTTCGACTTGATCCCTTATCCCCCCGAAACACTGAAATGCACCCTGATTCCTTGAATCTTTTCATTTTTTTTTTCTATATCGTGGATGCTCACATATCTAAATCCCTTCTTAGGAAATGAAGTCAATCAGACAAAACATGAATCATGTTTCATTCATAATGTCAAAGTCAATTTAATACTAGTGTTTTCTTAATTTGCATTTTTGATACCCTCACAACTATTTGTTATTTGGACTTGTATTATCCACTGTAGCTTTCCCAAACTTTTAAAGACACACATGTTTTATATTTTTTATTCCAAGCCCTTAAACATTTTCTTGGTGGAGGGCCTCCAAATCAACAGGTGTGCGCTTATGTTTCTCATAAATTTAAGGATAACTCTGAAATATATTAATGCCTAAAGATAACTCATCTGACAGCGTGGGTGATTATAATCATATTTATAACTGCTGGCATATAAACATGTAATGAAATATTTCTCCTCCAGTGTAAGTTTATTAAGTGTCACTGTTTGTTCTTTCTGTCAGGGAACTGATCTTCTGGGTGGACAGGAAAGTCCCGGTCTGGGCCATTCAAGTGAGTCATAAAAGAATAAAGATAAATAAATTAGTATGGGAAAGAAAAGAGTGTGTTTTCAGTCAGCAAATCATATTTGGCCACTTCATATGAACCACACATGTTTTTAAGCGACTATAGAAGCATGTCAGTTTCATCTCTACGTTATTTGGAGATAGTTCTTAGTTCAACTGGACTGGTTTAGCTCTTCTGAAAACATTTCGAGACTTCTTCATTTCTGAGTTCTCTTGGATGAGAGACAAAACAGTTTCAAAAGAGCTAAACCAGTCCAGTTGGACCAAGAAGAACTCCTAAGAAGAACGATGACCTGGGCGAATGAGAACCTACACAGACATTATTTTGGAAAACATTATTATGTTGTAACACTTTTATGAGACAGTGTTTGATTTATTTAGGTGATTGTGGCCATCATCAGTTTCCTGGAGACTATGTTACTGATGTATCTGAGCTACAAGGTGAGACGCACAAACATGAGCACACAAAGCCTTGACGCACATCAGCATGATTAATGCATTTTGTACAATTAGTCACTTACAGTCTGAGAGAGTGGCAGTCCATAAGTGGAGTAATTAGCCCCAGTCGTTTGTCACTGCTACATCAAGGATAGCAGGTAATTACAGGATCTGAGGGAGGTGAAGGATTAAGTGCTGCTGGAAAGTGACAGATGACAAAAAGAAGTGCATCTCTCTGGTGACTCACTGCCTATTGTTTGTACAGGTAAAAGTGTTTTTAAAAAAGACTGTTTGCCTCTTGTACCAGGGGAACATCTGGGAGCAGATATTCCAAGTGTCATTTCTTCTGGAGATGATCAACACAGTTCCGTTCATCATCACGGTAAACAAAAAACAAACAAAAAACAAACAAAAAAAAATCCTATTTTCCTGAATGTGGCATTACTAGTCATTAAAGTGTTTTTTTTTTTTTTTTTTACCAAAACCAATGCAAAACTTCTATATACACACAAAAGTTCCCAGGTATATTTAACTAAATGAATAGTTCGGATCCTTGTGGCAGCTGTGGCTCGGTTGCCGACCCTTCGTCCAATGAAAGAAGGGTCGGTGGTTCAAATCCTGGCTCCGACTGTCCACATGTTGAAGTGTCCTTGGGTAAGACACTAGGGCAGGGGTGGCCAACCCTGGTCCTGGAGAGCCACTAACCTGCATGTTTTAGATGTATCCCTCTTCCAGCACACCTGATTCAAATGAAAGGCCTATCATCAAGCTCTGCAGAAGCCTGATAATGACAGTCAGGTGTGCTGGAAGAGGGAAGCATTGAAAACATGCAGGATAGTGGCTCTCCAGGACCAGGGTTGGTGACCCCTGTACTAGGGCCTGGCAGTGCCATACATGGCAGCAGCTGAGTGTGTGCATGAATGGGGGAATGTGAGGCTTTGTGAAGCGTTTGGACGCCATAAAGGTGTGGAAAAGCACTGGTTAAGTGCAGACCATTTACCATTTTCCTTTGGATATTTACTGCAGTGATTAATGTTTCAGGTAAAGAAGTTTTTTAACTCTAAGAAATGAGAAGCTACTCACTGCATCAGTTAAACATCAGGGTTACGCAGCGGAGGGGATGAATGACCTGTGATAGTGTTCTTTCCTACGCTGTGGGTGTAGAAGTCTGGTTGTTTCAGTTTATTCAGGTCTAGGTTCACAACAACACTGTGTCCATGAAATGAGGTCAGCTGAACCTGAATATACTCAATGACCAGGTTTAAACATCAGCGGATTATCTGGGCCAGAGATTAGCTGTATTTCTTCTGTAGTGACACAGAGATATTCCAAGATGACAATACCAAGATTAATCAGGATCAAATCATGAAAGAGTGGTTCAAGAGCATGAGACATGATTTTGACACATGGATTGGCCAGACCTGAACCCCACTGAGAATCACTGAGATGTAATGGAGAAGACTTTACACAGTGTTCTGACTCCATCATCCCTATACGATCTTGGCAAAACATTAACCCATAAAGACCCAAACATCCACCATCCACCAAAATCATCTACTGATATAAAATGTTTAATATCTTCTGATCCACAAATCCTGTCAATACATGTAAATAATTGGTGTAAAATGCAGTTTGTCATCTTTTCATGGTCATCAGATATGATTCATTTGGACATTCAGAGGCTCTGTAATGAACGTAGAAACACTGTCATCTTCTACAACATTGATTCACCAGTAAAACCCATGGAGTTGGATCAACAACAGTGGATGGAGACACTTGGTTAATGTTTAGTTAATTATATATTTTGTTAAAAAAGTCACTGTTTCTGATTTAATAAGCCTCAACTTCAATCTAAGCTTTTATGAACATCCACTTGATCAGTAAATAAATATAGAAAAATACCTGATTTTCACTGAAAAAATAGAGGATATAGAAGATAAGATTTTAATAAATAGTGAAAAATCACTTAAGAAAGGTTAAATAGAGAGAAAATTTGATTTGGGAACTGCCACAATAGTAGTATTGGGTCTTTATGGGTTAATACAACTTTGGACAGAGATGTTGTGACACTGTATAACCTTACTGAAATAATTCCATGGTGAACACATGTCTTAATCAAAGCTGTAGGTGCGTGGGACCTTTTTTGTTCAGGCGGTATATTTTATAATATTTGGACTGTGTTCTGGGAGTAATGTGTAATGTGAAAAGGTCTTAGACCACCTTTAGCTTTGTTGGAATCAGCATACATATTTATTAGTAAATATTAATGCAACTTTGGGGGGAAATAAATGTTATGACATTTATTGTGATGTTACATAAGCATCACATGGCATAAACAATGCCCAGGCAAATGCTTCAGTGCATCATAATCAAACCTGAAGGCGTTCCAAAGAAGTACATTCAGTGACTTTTTTGGCCATGCATTGTATATTTAAAAAAGAACTACTTGCAGATGTGAATCCTGGTTTCGTGTAGCAGCCCAGTACATCATCAGCTCAGCCTAACTACGTTGACTTTACCTGGATTTATATATTTATATCAAACCAAGGGAGCCTAAGTTTCGCAAATGTATGGTTTTAGAATATTTAAACTTTTTCTTGTAAATGTTTAATTTTTTTTTTACCACTCAAACGGGAAAAGATTTTTTTCCTCGAAATTTTACCCTCCTCCTCTCCTTCAGTATTTATTTTTCACCTAAAATGGCCTCTAAATGCACTGTCACCGTATTCTATGTCTGTGCAGATAACAAAACTTCAGCCTTTGAGCATAATAACAGAAATCAAAACTACATCTCTACCGCATGTGTTTGGGTGACAAATGTTACATAAGTTATCATTTTTCTCTGCTTTTTTGTGCAATTCAATTTGCATAATACACTTCACAATGAATTTTTTGTTGAGCCGTTTGAAGAAAATTTGCATTAATGACAAAATATCAGCTTCAAAGGTAACGTTTTACTTTCTTCTCAGATCTTCTGGCCCTCATTAAGAAACATCTTCATCCCTGTGTTTCTCAACTGCTGGTTAGCCAAATGTGCTTTGGAGAACATGATTGTGAGTGAAAACATTCTCTTCATTGTTTTCATTAATGACCTATTGGTTGATCACGTTGTAATGAGATAAGCCAAGGCTGACTGAGTCACACTGCTGGTTTACAAAGGCTTCATGCACACTCATTCATAGTGTTGCTGCTATTGACAACAGCCTCCTCAACACATCTTTCACCTGCTTTGGTTCTGCTCTGTTTGTGTGCATCCCAGAGGATTCCCACTGGGGGATTATTTGCTGTTTTTGCTACGTTTTATCGTGTTGCTCTGTATTTCATACTGGTATGTTGTATTGCTGCAACACAAGGTAGCGCTAAAAGTAGAACCATACTGCCATCACTATGTGCAACAAATCATTTACTAACAGTAGTGGTATATTGTATTTATTTAGTCACAGCAATGAAGGTGCAAACAGTTCAGGTCATCAAGCATGTATGTTTACATAAAAACAAAAAAACTAATTGCAATTAAGACTGGAATGCAGAACACACACAAACGACAGAGATGATACTGTATAGGATGAAATATGTCATAGAAACTACAATCATCAGGCAGTTACATTATTAACTGATAATGTTTTAAAGCCAAAAAAAACCAAAAACAATGTAAGCTTCAATTGGTGTGCTAACATTCAAACTATGCTGTTTTAACGTACCCTGTTTCAAACAAGTGAGAGGAAATCGGACAAAAAAGGAAAGTAAATTATGTACAGACAAATGCAAAGTCAAGTGTAAAAAAACATGTGTCCCAAAGTTCAGATGCAATCATGTTTATCAAGAGGCTACTTGACAAGAACATTAGGCACTTGTGGTTGTATAAAACAGCAGTATATGTGTGTGCTGTCATTGTTGGGTAGAATGATGTCCACAGAGCCATCCAGAGGACCAACTCGGCTATGTTCAACCAGGTCCTCATTCTCATCTGTACTCTGCTCTGCCTCGTGTTCACAGGGTGAGAAAGTCCTTTAAACATGTTGTTTTTTATGTTTTTGTGCGGGGTGTCAAACTCATTTTAGTTCAGGGGCCACATTCAGTCCAATATGATCTAAAATTGGATGGACCAGTAACATAATAACAGTGAAAAAGTAAAATTACATAATGAAAAAGTGTTTACATCTACAGAGTTTCCTTAAAAATGTGGATAACATGAACAACATGAAATTTCTTAAGAAAAATGAGTGCAATTTAAACAATGTTATGCATCAGTTCATCATTTATACATGTGTATTACAACTTAAAGACCACAGTGGATCTGCAAATACACAAAACATGTAGTAACAGACAGAACAGTGATACAATTACACTGACTTCTCATGAGACATTTTTATTTTGTTGATATTTCTTCAGGTCATTCACATTTTCTGTGAAAGGATAGTTTGTAAATGCAAAACATTTTAACGGACTTTAACTTTTTACACTAAAACAAAGAAAAAAGTTTGTAGTTGTCATTATTTGTAGGTTATTGTGATAGTATTTTACTGGTCTGAGCCACTTTAGATCATATTGGTCTGTATGTGGAACCTGAACTACAAAGATTTTAACACCATTGATTGTTATTATCTTCAGTGTAAATTTTGCATTTAAAAAATGTATCCCAGGGGCTGGACTGGACCCTTTGATGGGCCGGTTTTGGCCCATGGGCCGTATGTTTGACACCTGTGTTTTAGTGTAATTGACCTGTTCATCTTATTTTACTGAATTCACATCCTGAAGTTAACAAGACTGGAAAGTAAACATCGATATGCACAGTCCCACATACAGTTTAAAGGTCCAGTGTGTGAGATTTAGTTGCAGAAATGAATATGATAGTCATTATTTTGTTTTCAGTTCTCAATGGTAAACTAAAAATGACTTGTATTGTTGTTACCTTAGTCCACCAACATGAATCCACCATGTTGCAGCCATGTTTTTACAGTAGCCCAGAACAGACTTCCTCTTTCTTTTTTACATTTTACAGAGGTAATATCTATCATGATAGTGTATTACCTTCTTGTATTATAGTTGACTCTGGGCCAGAGTTAATATCCCTTGATTTTGCATAGCCAGATCCACCTCTACACTTTGTTGACGTCATACTAGCACTGAAAATCTGCTATGACACCATCCACTGTCATCATGGAATTGGGAAAACAAAACTCTCCCAGCTGTTTGTCTAGTTTTATATTTCTTTAAACAACACTCATCCTAGCTCTGTGATAAACTGGTGACATGACCATGGTATACCCCATGTTCACCCTTCAGTACCTGGGAAAAGCTTCAGTATCCCTGCAACCCTCTCAAGTACTAAGCACTTCAGAAATTAAATGAAGGAAGGAAGGAAGGAAGGAAGGAAGGAAGGAAGGAACACATCCTTGGTGGTACTAAGCTAAAAATAGAATAGAATAGAATAGAATAGAATAGAATAGAATAGAATAGAATAGAATA
>JAPQRP010000005.1:29109901-29140533 GCA_037367295.1 Apogon hyalosoma | reverse complement strand
TGTTTGTCTCAATATGTCAGCCCTGCGATGAACTGGCGAAATGTCCAGGGTGTACCCCGCCTTCGCCCCTATGTATCTGGGATAGGCTCCAAGCGACCCCCGTGACCCTAGTGAGGATAAAGCGGGTTCAGAAAATGAATGAATATTCTTTTTTTCTGTTGTTAGATCCTCCTACATGCTTCTAAATCTTATATACTAAGGCCACTGTAGGGGAGGATGTATTCACAGTTGGATGTCATCAAATACTACACATTGAAGCTTTATTGTCGTTTTTGTTGTTCTCTAGCTCCACTAAAAATAAGGAGTGTTAGATGTTCTTAATCTACTTTATGCATTCAGCATACGCACAGCAATCCGGCATAATCCATCAGAATCAGTTTTTGTGCGTCACTATTACAGAACCTTTGTAAAAACTGACCAGAACAAAACAAAATATTTTCCCAATGTATTAGCTCCCTGTGAATAACATTGAAGTCAACATGTGGCTGAGACTGAATGCACTGCCAGCTAATTTCCAAGGTATCATGAATAAATCAATGTATTCTCCAAAACTGTATATCTTAGCATCAGTAACTTAAATACGCTTAAATCTGTGCAATACATACTCACCAAAAATGTGTTCTTTTCAGATAAATGCAGTTTCCATAAAACGTGTCAAACTGATACTTTCTGGATTCCTTCCTAGGTATGTGAAAGGTTATCCCCCTAACTCTCCCTACATTGGGAGCTCGCCCACCTTGTGCCATCTGTTGGCTGAGAAAGCCCCGTTTTGCTGCCTACGACTGGACCAGGTGGGCAGTCGCCGTTTCTCGAACTTAGTCACTCAATTACTTGCTGCCTCCATCATTCCTCCCTTCCTTTTTGCTGTCCTTCATTTCATAAAAGCCAGCCTAAAATACCTGTTTGCCTTTCTCTCATCTGCTCTTCGTGCAGGGTTGCCGGCACAACAGTTTTGAAGATGCCAAGGCGTATGGCTTTAAAAACAAGCTTATCATTGTGTCTGCTGAGACAGCTGGGAACGGTCTTTATAACTTTATAGTGCCTCTCAGAGCTTATTACAGACCTAGAAAGGAACTTAACCCCATTGTCTTGCTGTTGGATAATCCGTGAGTTCACTTTAACACACACACACAGAGACACACACATTTCCTTTCTTTCCCCTCTACTGTTGTCGTTCACCATTTCATGCTGGGGGAACATTATGTATTCTAAAAGCTCACGTCAGCCGAGCACTTAGGACAAGGCTGTGGAGGTGGGACTCCATTGTCAGTCCTGATGTTAGGTTACAGCTGCTGCTCACAGTGACGGTGTGCTGTGAGCGACAAAGAACAAAAAAAAAAAAAGCTGCACTCTGTAGTTCCAGACAGTAACCATAGCAACTTGCTTCGCCTTGAACCTGGATGATGATATATATATATATATATATTGCTACAAGGGGAGAAGAAAGATGGAGAAAATGATTTTCTTCGGAGACCACCAAGCAGGCTTTCATTGACAGCCTTGATGTGTGCCTTTTCTGCCCCCACACGTGTGCTCTCAGGACTCCCATAGAAACACGCACATAACAATAAACTCCCCCTCCCCGTGCAGCTCTGGCTTCCTCTCTTATTGCTGTGACACACACAAATATAAACACCCACTCACTCGGATATGCAATTCGAGCACTTACGACAGCCTTGAGCCTCAAGTCAGCTGGACTGAGCAGCAGTAAAACTAGTGCTCTGTCAGGACTGCCGGTCATCTAAGAAAGGCAGTAATAAGGCGACTAACAAGTTGAACTAACACTGAAGCTGCACATGGTCGAATAGGAAACATGCATCCCTAAAGCAGTTTGTGGAGGTTTTTGTGTAAACTCACCGAAACTTAGATTTACAGTTTGTATTTTACTCATACAATAGCCTTTGTAACTGTGATTTAGGATGTGCACGAACATGTGCATAAAAAAGCATTAATATTGTCATCTAAGGTTTTGGAAATCCTTTTTTACATTTATTGTCAGGTTTGGTTCTTCTTCCCAATAATAAAAATAATCATAATAATAATAATAAATACTGTTGTCCATAAAGTTGTAATAATTTCTTCTTTTTTTCCTGTTTATACACATCAGTAACCACATTTGATGATTACATACTGAGTCCCAGTTGCACTTTATCTATTGAGAATAACCACAAAAGAATGAAAAATGAAATATTATTATTTATTAGTGCTGTCCAGCGATTAACGGTAACTGTACTTGGACAAACTGGCCCAAATGTGTTGGCAGAGACGTTCAGAGTCATTCTGTGCTGCAGATGGGTTAATTGCATTACAATTTTTAATCAGATTAATCATGATGATGGATTAATCTGTAATAACATCTTCATTTTGACA
This sequence comes from Apogon hyalosoma, assembly GCA_037367295.1. Lineage (NCBI taxonomy): Eukaryota > Metazoa > Chordata > Actinopteri > Kurtiformes > Apogonidae > Apogon > Apogon hyalosoma. The sequence goes on along the minus strand of JAPQRP010000005.1, from coordinate 29,138,163 downwards.
GCCCTAGTATTTATTAGTGTTGTCCTGCGATTAAAATTTTTAATCAGATTAATCACAGGGTTACTGTGGAGTAATTTCAATTAATCACAATTAAGTATCATTCATTTTTAATCTATATTAATCACGTTTCATTTTGCATGAGCAAACAGACTCAAGAAAGAAGGGAATATATATGCACTTAATGCGTTTGTCCAAGCTGAGTGATGCGTTAGCCGAAGGGCTAGCAGAATCCCCAACTAACATATGCTTTGCGTTAATGTGGTATTTTAAGCTGGAAGTGCTTCAGTGAAAAGAAAACTCCTTCCTGCAGACTGTGCATATTACTTTATGTCAGTCGACTGTTCTATCTTTTTTTTTTGTCCTCATATTTCCATCCAGAGGACCAACGTGCTGTTTATTATCTTCCATCTTTATGGGATGGTTCTGCTGCCTGTCACTACTGGATCAACTGTCCATTTGTACATGCGCGACACTAACTCTGCTTGGACAAACTGCCCAAAATGCATTGGCAGAGATGTTCAGTCAGATGGGTTAAAGGCGTTAAAATTTTTAATCAGATTAATCATGATGTTGGATTAATCTTCGTTAATGCGTCAATTTTGACAGCCCTAGTATTTATATAAATATTTATGTAAATATAGAATTAACAGATATAGATTAGATTAGCTTTATTGGAATTTGACATGTCACAACAGAACAAGACATTCAGCATGTCACAGCAAACAAAATTTCGATGCACACTTCTTATAAAATTTACACTCAGCTCAGGTACACACATAAAGATCCTCTGTGGTACATATGGATGAATAAAGAAAAAGCTACATTTGTGGTCAAAAGGAGAAACACAACTATTGTTTAACATAATGACAGAGTTCACCATCAGGTTTATGGATACAAAAGGAGGAACATAACAGGGAAGATAAATTTACACAGTGCAACATCTGCCACTGGTGTAAAACACAAATTTAATAGGGTGTTTAGAGCTGCATGTGAAGAAGAATATTAGACCATCTTTTTCAGAATTTGGGAAAAAACTCAATATTAGTGCACATAACCATAGTCATTCAGTAATTGCATCTATCAATCATGCATTTATAACCTCTAAATGTCAGAAAACACCTATTATGTTATGCGCTGGAGTTTTGAACACTGCCAGATTCATGACAATAGTCCACCTTATTAGTAGGTTTAATGCAAGTTCTGCAAATCAATACTTGCACTATAAATGGTCAATTTTCCATTTTTTCTTATAGGCCAGATAATCACTTTCTGGAGGCTATCTGCTGTTTTCCAATGGTCTACTACATGGCTGGAACCATAGACAAGTAAGTGTACTGTTTAACTTTGTATGTTTTTCATGATTATTTTATTGCATCAAAAATATGGAAGAGGAGTTGAACAGTGTGTTTCAGGTAAAGTAGTGTGTGTTGTGTTTTTTGCCATGCAGTCTGGACAGTCTCCTGCAGTGTGGCATTATCTACGCTGACAATTTGGTGGTTGTGGATAAGGAAAGCACAATGAGCGCCGAGGAGGATTACATGGCTGATGCCAAAACTATTGTCAATGTGCAGACGATGTTCAGGTACAATTCATGACGTCTGTCTTTCCTTAAATCCTTGAGGGCTGATATTTATTTGCCCACTCTTCCTCAAAAATAACACACTTCTCTGTGTTTTAAGATTGTTTCCCAGCCTCAGTATTATCACAGAGCTTACTCATCCATCCAACATGAGGTTCATGCAGTTCAGAGCTAAGGACTGCTATTCACTTGCACTCTCCAAGCTGGAGAAGGTAAGGCATGGGAGACTTTCGAGAGTGCTTATGATCATGAATTGCACACAGAGAGAGAGAAGGTCAAGAGATTTAAGTTATGCTTCTGACATATTCTTTTAATGGAAATCTGTCAAACTAAACTGTGCCATTTTTCATCTCAGTTTCTGCACAAAAAATGACAGAAAAAAAAGCCTGTTGAGTGCCATTGCTACTGCTTTGTTTGTTTTCTTCCTCATAGAAAGAGCGTGATAAAGGCTCTAACTTAGCCTTCATGTTTCGCCTACCCTTCGCTGCCGGCAGAGTGTTCAGCATCAGCATGCTAGACACCTTGCTCTATCAGGTTAGTACATAGCTTTCAGCCAAAAAACTCAGCATACAAAAAAAACCTTCGAAATTAAATGAAAAAGATGAATGTGTCCACAGCGTCAGAGAAACAGTAGCAACAGCGGAATCCAACCAACTAGAGCAAAAGTGCCACCTTGTGTTCAGCAGACAGAAACCTCAGTTAAATGCCAACTTTCTGTATAATGTAACATCTGTGGCTGTAAAGTTATGCACTTACTATAAAGGTTGTTTTTCTGTGATTATAGTCCTTTGTGAAAGACTACATGATCCTCATTGCAAGGCTGCTACTGGGTCTGGACACCACTCCAGGATCCGGATACCTCTGTGCTGTGAGTGAACAGGAGATGGGATTTTGGTCGTCAAATGCATTTTCATTTCAAGCATCTGAGAAAAAACTTAACACCAGAACAATGAGTTTTGCTCGAATTGTTCTAATCGGACAAACAGGGGTGTCAAACTCTAGTTCAGGGGCCACACACAGCCCAGTGTGAACTCAAGTGGGCTAGACCAGTAATATAATAGCACAATAACCTATAAATACTAATGCACGTTGTTTTCTTTAAGTGTGAAAAAAGTTAAACAACAATGTACGACCTCAAAATTCTTATAAGAGCATTTTCAACACTATTATGTCTCAGCTTATTATTAACACAACCTACAGATCACAGTGGATCTACAAATGCACAAAACATTTAGTAACAGGCAGAATATTGTTAAAATTGCACTTATTTTTCTTAAAACATTACAGGTTGTTCATATTTGTTCAGATTATTTGCATTTTATTATGAAAGATAGTTTGTAATTGTAAATTGCTTTTAAAAATTGAGTTGTTTTTTTTTTTTTTTATTAAACCAAGGAGGAAAATTTTAAGTTGTCATCCATCAGATTAGATTAGATAGAACTTTACTGATCCCTTGGGCAGACCAATCAAGAAATTAATTACTATTATTGTACTTGGGATCATATAGGTCTGTATGTGGCCCCTGAACTAAAAAAAAACCAGTTCGACCACCCTTGGGGTGTAATGTCTTCAGTGTAATTTTTGTACTTTGTAAATTCATACCGTGGACTGGATTGGACCCTTTGGCTGGCCGGTTTTGGCCGCGGGCCACATGATTGACATCCCTGATGTAGAATATAGAATGAAGGGCTGGTACATGTTCTTTTTGTATTATAACAGCAAACAAATAAGGACCTACCTCAACTTGTTTTTGTCTAATTTATGAAGTATTTGATGTGTCTGTTTTTATACTGATAAGAAAAAGAAAAAAAAACCCATGATATCCTTTTACTCTTGCCAAATGGAGTAATGTGCACTTATAAATAGTGCACTCACCCTTTGTTTCACTTAAATGAAGTTGGGATTTATTAAATGTATATCCATATAGAAGTAAATGGTTTACTTTTCGAAGATAGTAAAGTTGGTGTAAAGTTAAAGGTGTTGAAGAAATGGCAGGAAAAATGATGGTAAACTGCATACATCTTCTCTTCTTGGGATTGGATCATGACAGTTTGTCATTACTGACCACACGGTTTACCATATTGTACATATTTTTCTCTTCTTCCAGATGAAAGTAACTGAGGAAGATCTATGGATAGGTACTTATGGAAGACTGTTTCAGAAGCTCTGTTCATCTAGTGCTGAAATTCCAATCGGGATCTATCGCACAGAATCACATATTTTCTCCACTTCTGAGGTGAGGACTCTAATATAAAGAAAATGTGTTTGTGAATATTACAGCATCTGTTGAGTAAAGGTAACGTCCTGGTCTCAGTCTCAGGTGTCAGTCAGCGTGGACGACTGCGAGGACACCAAGGACAGAGGGTGCGAATCCCGGACCGCTGAGCAATCCGATCACCCCCTGCTGAGGAAGAAGAGCATGCAGTGGGCGCGGCGTCTGAGTAAAAGAAGTGTGAAGTGGCAGGGGGTGAACCGGGACTCCGGCAGGGACCACGCCCAACGCATCGCACAGCAGCGCCTCAACCTGTACCGGCGTTCTGAGAGGGAGGAGTTGTCCGAGCTGGTCCGCAACCGCATGAAACACCTGGGCCTCCCCACAACCGGATATGGTGAGAATACACACGTCTGTCACTTTGACTTGTCGAACCTAGAGCACATCTGTGAATGTCATCACATCTGTTTACCCCACCCCCCTGAAGGGGAGGTAAGGGGTATTGTTTTTGGTTCAGTTTATTTATTTGTCTGTTAACACTTTAGCAGCCAATCTACTGGTTGAATTCATACCAAATTGGGTTTATAGATTGCTAGTGACCCAGAATAGAGTTGATTACATTTTTGGAAAAGTAGGTCAAAGTTAATTTTTTTTGTGAATTAAAAAAATATATATTTTAATGGCTGAAATTTGTCTATGCTGTCTCTGTCTATGCTAACATCAGCAATGAATCTATAGACAGCTGGATCACTGTGCCTGGCACCACTTGTTTTCATCTTTTTTTGCTGAATGTTTGTTTCTGATGCGTCACGTGTAGAAGATCTGACTAATCTGACCGCTAGTGACGTTATGAACAGAGTGAACCTGGGCTACCTACAAGGCAAGCAGTCCAATTATTGACAACAGATATCAGATCATAGCAATGTCCTGCAGCTGTTCTTAAGTTCTCTAAATGGCATTGTGACTTAATTGCAGATGAGCAGAACGATCATCAGAACACGCTGTCCTATGTCCTCATTAACCCGTCTCCTGACACCAGATTGGAACTCAATGACATTGTGTAAGTGTTGCTTCTTTTCTGTTCTGTTTCTTTGTCTGAGTATTTTTATGCTGTTCACATCCTGTGAACTCATATAATATAAATCAAAGGCTGCAAAAGGGAAAGTAGAGACTCAGTGTGAATTGGGTCACAAACAGTCAAGACTTCATTCAGGGAAAAAAATTTCCAGGGACAGATTTCAGGGTTTAAACACCTAAAAATCTGAGCCTGTTCTGTGACTGCAATTATAAGGCCTAAAAACTGCAGTGCTCAATAGTGTTTGGTATCACTGGACAAAGATTCCATAATTATGTGTCGGAAAACACCTTTGACTATTTGACTTATTCAGATGCTACAGAGTGACTCACACTGATAGTCAACACATGCATTCAATAACTTTAGAATGTATTTCTTTTATATTTTAAAATGCTGTTGTGCTAGGATATTAAATTAAATTAGCAATTTTCCCAATTTTATGGATTATTTACAATTTATACACATTATCCTGTGTATAGTGCATTTTTCTGTGAAAATCAGATATTTTCCTATATTTAATGTACTGATCATGTAATGGCTTATAACGTCTAAGAACCAATGAATTTACAATGGTTATTAAATCAAAACAGAGAAAACTGAGGGGAAAAAAGTGGATGAGTCATATCTGATGCTGCTGAAAAGCTGATAAAACTGCATTTTATCAGAATTATATCAGCGGATTGATAGGATTAGTGGTTCAACAGGTGTTAAACATTTTAGATCAGTAGATGCTTTTGGTTGCTGGTGGCTGTTGAGATCTTTGAGGGTTAAACGATAGGCATATAGGCTATAACTGGATAAACACATTCAAACTTTATATATTACAAGAAGCAAACAGGTTGCATTTGATGTTTTGAGACAGAAAAGTCTCCATAGGAGTAACCTTGATTTGGCACTTTGGGTAATTTCTGCTTACATTACAAGACAGTGACATCAACAGTTCCAGTGAGTGGAACTGTACAGTGGGTCACCAGTTTCAGGTTAAATGTGGTCTACAGGGTCTGTAAGGTCCACCTCTGCATGAACAGTGAGTGTACCTGCTTTGTTTGGTACCATGAAGTAATGGTACTAATGTAAAGAATGATGTTCAAAAGGATAATGTGGATGTTGACAGGTGTCTGGATCAGCATTTATGTTGTTATAATGTTCTAAAATACATGTTCCTTGCACTTATATATGTTTTTCTTGTATTTTTTTATATATACTTCTTGGTTTTTGTTTTGTTTTTTTCAGCCACTAACCAAATATAGTAACTTCATTAACCTTGATTTTCTACATAACAAAAAAAAACTGAGAAAAAAAATCACAAAAGTAGTAAAGTCTTGTTATGTCCTCCAATAACACACTAAGTTTGAAATTTTGAATTTCAAAGTATTTCTATGAGTGAACTATATAGTTCAGCAAAAACACTTATAGAGAACACTTATAGGGTTAAGTGTTTTTGCTGCTGAACAGAACAGAGCTGCTAAATGGATTTTCATTGTTCCTGAGACAGTGACAATAAAGATCTATTCTATTCTATTCTATTCTATTCTATTCTATTCTATTCTATGCTTTTCTATAACAGGTAGGTACTACTAAGCGCTGCAGCTCAAAGTGACATCAGAAATTAGCCAGAGTGATATTGAATACATGCTGAGGTGTTTTCTATGTCTGGTTGCACATATTCCCCTTGTTCAGGTACTTGATCCGTTCGGACCCTCTGGCTCACGTTCCTGAGGACCCTCCTGTCCACAGCAGCAGTCTGAAAGAAAGACGCGAGTCCACCTCAGACATCAGAGAGGACACCCAGCTCTGATGACCTCTGACCCCTTTCGTCACTCCCCTCAGCTGGCTGCACCAACACAGGCCTAAACAACTAACAGAGGGCATTGTGAGCGACTGTGTTGCAGCACTGCAGTCTGACACTGTATTATATGAGTGCCTACTGTTTGGGAGATTTTCACCATCTCGCCACAGACGATGTATTTAAGAATTGAGTGTTTGTGTTTACGAGAGCTCTTTCAGGTGAGCTTCCATACAAGGTGTCTTTGAGTGTTAGTCTTTTTGCTGCGTGGTCCGTTTGGGTTAGTGGTGCATTATGTAAAAATGGTGCAATATGTAATAATGTAATCATTTTTCACCGCATTATGAAATAACGCCACATTTTGTAATAAAATTCTTGAACGCATTTTGTAATAAACTTTACCACATTTTGTAATAACTTATTATATATTGTGCCTTCCAAATTTCACTGCACCAGTATGTTTCTTGTCAGTAATACTTAATTAGAGCAGCTTTTGTCTCTATCTTGCAAACATTATCTCCATTATAATGAATACAGTTACATTTGATTTAGGTTTAACCAATGAAACATCCCACTTGTTTTTTAAACTAAATCCAAATTAAGCTGGGATGCTAATGTTTTGCTGGTATGAGGGTTTTTCCAATCAAGGCATCAATTTTGATGGTTAGTTACATAATGCACCAAATGATAATAAGTCCTTCAAAAACAAAAAGTGCCACGTCCACATTTTGTAATAACTGTTGCAATATGTAGTAAGTTATTACAAAATGTGGCAAAGTTTATTACAAAATGCTTTAAATAATTTTATTACAAAATGTGGCATGTTATTACAAAATGCGGCGTTATTACATAATGAGGTGGAAAATTATTACATTATTACTTATTGCACCGTTATTATATAATGTGGTGCTACACATCACAAAGTGTGAAAGGCTTTTAGGTCGTTTTAGAAGAGCTCAGCAGAAACTAGACGCACATGTTCAATACTGACCGCAAACAATCAAAATAACCTCATGTGCATTTAGCTTCCAATGCTTTATTTTGTAGCTGAACCATAGATGCAGATATTTCGTAGTGTTTAGCCCTTAACTAGTGACTTACAAACCAATGGTCGGTGCCGTTCAGTTCATTAGATGAGGTTGTTGCACTATGGGAGCTAAGCTCAGCCCTTAAACAGGCCATGCCATATATTCAGTCATGTGCCATAAAGGACCTGTTTGATTTGTACAATATTAGTAATAATCCAAGAACCTTAGTCATCTCTCAGTGCTGCTCAGTGAAACAATTTGCTTGTTAACAAACATTTTTGGCTATTTGGCTAAAAGTATATTGTATACTGTAAAATATTACATCTTTAATTCTTTGACTTGATAAATGTTTAATGTTGGAAATATTTTTTTTATTTGTATGTTCAAGTGCCATATAATGAAAAACAAAATCTACAAATATTGATTAAATTTAGCCTTAGTCAGTCCACTTTGACAAGGAATGGTGGTGAATGCGGATTAACTCTCTTAACTCTCTTTTAATATTGTCCTCTAATGTGCATATAAGTCACATGTGAAGAGTTAATCTGAAACATGTTCATTAGATACATTAAAATAGCAAAATGTGTAATTTGCATATATTTGAGGTATGATACTCTTCTTTATTAGGATATTTTTTCTTTGTTTCATTTGAATTATGGCCTCAAACAAACACATAATTCAGTGTATTTATGTTCATAGAAGCATTTTCACTAGAATTATCATATGATGTATTAAGAAAAGCACTTGTACTTTTCCTGGGATTTTAGCCATTTTGCCATAAAATTGATGTCTCATTTTTGAAAGTTTATTGAAATAAGACATAACATTTAACTGCATTATGTTTTTAGAAATTTGTGAAGTCACCCTTTATGAGAATTGCACCTGTGTTTAAAGTAAAATAGTACAATCTGTTTGGGGTCGGCCTTGGTCAGTGTTCCCACAGTGTGATGTGACACTTCTCTACAGCAGGGTTCATCCAGATAATGCCCGTCCCATGTGCCAAATGCAGCGCTCGACCCTCAGAACAGAAAGATCTATTTTTGTCTAAACAGACCATAGTGTGCTTTTTTCGCTCCAGCTGTAATGCACCCTTTACCTAACACTGACTGATGTCTAGACACTAAACCATAAAAGGCTGAATGTTAAAGTGATGCAGATAGGCTTCACTTCCTGGCAGCAGGTTTTTACCTTCTCTGCATGAGTTAATAGTCTCTGAAATCCCATGAGTAGCACTAGTCTGCTAAGTCATAGGGTGGGAGTCATCAGACTGGACTATTTAAAGGTTCAGTGTGTAATATTTATTGTTATATCTGTACACCCCCCGCCGCCCCCCCCCCCATGCTAGTGTGTGTATTGTCAACTCTAGGCTTTTTAGACGAGGGGATGTTATCTGTTCTGAACGTTAATGCACCTTAACACTATAGATGCCACCCATTAGAAACACCCATTCAGAAAAGTATGCATAATCGTCAATGGTGAGAGAATAGTATGTTTTTGAAATGTCCACACATGTAACACATAATGTTTCTCAAATTAAAAGATAATTTCACAAGTCCAGGATGTGGCATTTTGTTGCAAAGACAGTAAAGTGCTTTTTACCTGTGTGAAACAACTCAGTGACTGCATTAGGGGAAGCCATGGCTCAGGAGGTAGAGCGGGTCGTCCAATAACCAAAGGGTTGGCGGTTCGAAACCCACTCTGTCCTAGTCTTGTGTCCTTGTTGTGTCCACTTCACCCTACTTGTGTCCAGTGCGGCTACTCACACTGGTGTATGAATGTTCAGTGGTGGTCGAAGGGGCCATAGGTGTGAAATGGCAGCCACACTTCTGTCAGTCTGCCCCAGGGCAGCTGTGGCTAAATATGTAGTTTACCACCACCAGAGTGTGAATGTGAGGGTGAATGAATAATGGATCCACTGTAGGTGTTTTGAGTATGCGTTAATAGAAAAGCACCATATAAATCTAATCCATTATTATTATTATTATTATTATTATTATTATTATTATCTCTGGTGTCATGTGATACATGTCAAAAGGACCATCACCTCTGCACTTTTCACAGTTCTTCAAGAACAAATGAACAAGTATTAAAACAATGGCCTTATAGCATAATTACCTAACCCATATACAAATGGATAAAAGTATTAGGACATGTTAAATTCACGTGTTTCTTTTCTAACAGGGGTCTGGGATACAAAACAATGATGACAAATGTCATAATATAGTTTTATATTGAGATAAATATTGTATTGCATTGGTTAGTTTGGTTTAAATTGTTCCAAAATGCCTCAGGTGGGTTTTACTTAATTTCTCTCAACATTGATTTTTTTTTTTTTTTTTTTTTTTTAATTTCAACCAACAATCTACTTTCTCTACATCTCACTTAGGAAGAAAAATCTCCCCTTAAACATTAGGGAAATATTGATGCTTATAAAGTATATCATGGCTACAGTTGTAAGATGTCCTCTTTATGCTGATTTGACATTTAAACATTAATATTAATAATCAATGTATTTATCACAATCAGGTATTTTTCTGTATTTAATTTACTGATTATGTAGATGTTCATAACAGCTCAGAGTAAAGTTGAGGGGTTTTGTATCAAAACCAGAGAAAACTGCAGAAAAGTGTTTTTCTGTAAAATCTATCCTTAACTGAACATAAACCAAGCATTTCCATCCACTGTCATTTGTCAAACTCCCTGGGTTTTACTGGTGAATCAATGTTGTAGAAGATGACTGTTTCCACGGTAACTACAGCCTCTGAACATCCAAATGGGTCATATCTGATGACCATGAAAAGATGACAAACTGCATTTTACACCAATTGTTTGCATGTATTGATATGATTAGCGGATTAACAGATATTAAACATTTACATTGGTAGATTGTTTTGGTTGGTGGTGGATATTTGGATCTATGGGCAAAATTACAGAAAAACATGAATTTTTCCACAATACTCTAGTTTTATAGAAAAGCATCTGTGCTGGTTTCGAGGAGGGTAGGTATGATCATGTGTATATGTAAATCTAACAAATGTGGAAAAAAAGAGCTGAGAAACAGACCAAGATAGAATTAAACCAGTAATAAGATACAAAATCAGAAAATGTACCTACTGGAATTTTATTATATCTCTTCAAAATAAATAAACATACAATAAAACACGGTGAAATAATAACATTACATCTCTGAAAGCCTGTAACAGAATAAACCTCAAAATAGTGCCAGCTTTTTTTTTAGTAAACATAAAGTGTACATTACGTACAAAAGATACTACTCAAAAATGTACAAAACGCAGCAAAGAAATAATCAAGTATTGTGCCTTTTTCGTCCCATCTTAAACCAGCTGCTGATAGTCAGATGTTACAGGATAATGACTAGTGGAGGCAGGCGGCTTTTTGAGCGCCACAAGCTACATTAAAATCTGTCTCAGCAGAAACCGGGGAGAAGTTAATGAGCAGCAGACAACCCAGCGGCGTAGCTTTGTTCATTTGGATTCAGCGAGATGAGCCGGTTATGGGTATTAGAGGGCTCATCCATGCTGTGGAATATAAAGTTAATATGATATAATGCACTAATGATAAGGTAGAATGTATACTAAAGCGCTTCCTGTCAGGGGGTAAATACTTGTACAATTTCCCCTACTGTAACCACAACATCATTTTGTCTCACCTTTCACCGTGACAACAACCAACACCTGTCGAATGAAACAACAAAAAAAAAAGTTTTGTTGCTGTGTTGCATGAGTTAAGTGTTAAAGCATATATGAGAGTAAACACATTCAGAGCAGGATGCACACAGTGATGCACTCAGCTCTCCCTTTCCCTAATACAAACACACACTTCCCCAAACACACTAAATATAAAGCAATACAGGAGGACGTACTGTCCATTCACGGTCCAGTCATTTAACATGAGTTTGTTCAAAGCCCCTCTATAAAAAGCACTGACCAGCATTAGCAACTGGTGCTGTTTGTGGAGCCTGGCTAATCACAGCAGTAGGGAATTTTTTTTTTTGCCAAGCTGTAATAGCAAACAATTTGAGTCAATATAAATAGAATATTCACCACTGCCTGACTGTAGTAGCACTTGTTCACAGTAGTATGTTTACTACTGCAATTAGATTCAGTGATAAACTCTTTGCTACATAAAAATCAGTCCTGCGTCGATAGTGCGTAAATATTGTAGGACGAACCTACAAATTGAAACACAGAAGTGTGCCATGCAGAGTAAAACACAAACAAAACAAAAATTAAAAAAATAAACATTGGAGTGAATTCAGTGGGCAGGTGGGTAATAATTCTGCCACAGACTGACTTCTCTATTAATGGCGCCACCAGCAGATTACTGGTAGTCACATGATCACGAGTAGATCAAGCATCTCCAACGTCATTGGGTCCTGCCCAACATTATTACATAGAACACAAACTGGAATAAACATCTGATTTTCTTCTTGTCCTCTTCACTTCCTCCGTGCGCTGCCGGGCCTCTTGACCTGCCACAGGTGATTGTGGATGGTCAGGGCGTCCACGCTGACAGACACAGACTTGGCGGGGATAGCAGTGAACTGCTTGCGGTCCGAGCTGTACTTGTAGAGCTTGTCGATCATCTTTCGGCTGATGGTACGTGGCCCCGTGCCTGTGAACTTGATTATTTCCTCTGTGTCCGGCGAGTAGGAGTAAATGGCACGGAACTGGCATCCACCGTCACGGAAGAGGATGATCAGGTGGTTGGACTCGCACTTTTCCAGCTCCTATGGTGAGTGAAACGTGTATTTTAATGAATGGAAACAATGTGGCCTCGTGTAGAAATGTGATGAGAAAAACATCTACTCCATTTATGCACACATCAATTCAGTAAATGCATTTAACCCATAGACCCAGTGCTACTTTTGTGTCAGTTCCCAAATGAAATTTTCTCTATATCTAACCTTTTTTTTAAGTGATTTATCACCATTTATTATAATATTATCCACTGTATTTTGCATTTTATCAGTACAAATCCAGTATCTTTCTATATCTAATTCACTGATGATGCAGATATTCATTAAAGCGCAGATTAAAGTCAAGGGTTATATCAAAAACAGAGAAAACTGCAGGAAAAGTGACTTCATTAAAATCTATCATTAACTGAATATAAACCATGCATTTCCATCCATTGTCACTGATCCAACTCCATGGGTTTTACTGGTGAATCAACGTCACAGAAGATGATGGTGTTTCCATGGTAACTATGGAGCCTCTGAACATCCAAATGGGTCATATCTGATGACCATGAAAAAATGACAAACTCTATTTTACAACAATTATTTACATTTATCGTTAGGATTAGTGGATGAACAGGTATTAAACATTTACACCGGTAGATGGTTTTGGTTACTGATGGATGTTTGGGTCTTTGTGGGTTCAAATACTGTACTGACCTCCAGAATGACATTCTTCTGGGTTTCATTAACTTTGCCAGCTAAGCAGCAGTGAGCGATGGCATTGATGATGATTGGCTTGTTAGACTTGGAACTCGGCTCCTTGAATAGTTTAGGACCTGTTATAAAAATATTAAAAAAATAAAGATGGTGCTGTCATTTAAAAGCAAATAAAGTCAGTGTCAGAGTCTTCTTTGACAGGTCCACTGTCTGCTTTTTCGCTCACCATTGTACTCGGCTGAAGTGATGGAGGAGGCTATGGAGCCATTCTCCCAGTCCCGCTCCATGTTCCTGCTGGATGCCCTGCTCAGTACAGGGAACGACTCCATGGAGCACACAGATCCAGCCCTGGAACATGCACTGTTAATGAACCAAAGGACTGTATGAATACAAAGACAAGGACAGATCCAAGCACATATGTGGAGGAGGTCTTACCGCTGTGACTCGGCTTCTCCTGAGATGACGCTGTCTGCCTCTGTGGCCAAAGAGAGTGTGGAACCTCGATGACTGCTGCTAAGGTCAGCTAAAGGTCAGAAGAAGAAATACCAGTTAGTTAATCAAACAAAGCGGTAGTGTTTTTTTGGACATTTTACACCAATTCTATCCAGAATGACACAGTAAAGTTGAACTTAATACTGACACCTTTTCATTGAGACCAAAGAAAACATCCATGTGATTTAAATTAGGGAATTAAAACTTCTAAGTGTCTCCAAATCCAGACTTATGTTCACACTTGATTTCAGCATTGGAGAAATGTCTGGCTGAACCTTTTAAATAAGAGATGATAATGACACTGCAAAGAGTACTGGGAGGGAACTTGTTTTGGGGAAAAAAAAAGAAGCCTTGTCTTGTTATATCATCCAAGTCTTTATCAAAACTTGCCATTTTTAGTATAGTTGCTAACTCTGAAGGTGGTTATGTTTCACATTGCAAGAGATACTTTGAAAATGATAGGATGCAGATGTGCAGAATGCTGTCTTAAATAGACCAAGTGCTGGCTTAGTCCCTGACATAGAGCTGTTTTCTATGATGTGTCTGACATCACATCATGCAGAGCAGGTTAGAAGTTTCACCTCCCCTGCCGTTTGCTGCTTGGCCCTGGGCTTTGATCAGCATGGACACCTTCAGAGAATGACCTGCACAACACACATGTGCACAACTAAACATACAAACATGTACACAGGTGTCCACCACTAAAAATACATGCACACATATTAGAAAATACAACACAAAGACAATGAAAAGACAACATGGAGTACCAGATGAAGCCAGTGTTGTCTTACGTGTGGTAGACCCTTTGGACAGACTGTTGGACTCCTCTCTGTGCAGAGACTTGGGCCTGTTCCTGCGTGATTTCGTCCTGGGCCGAGGCCTGACCAGACCCTGCTCTTCCATCAGTGCTTGTTGCTTTCTTCGCAGGTATTCCTGCTTGATGAGCTCCCGTCTTGCCTTCTCCTCTTCCTTACGGACACGCTCCTCCTCTGCCTTGCGCCTTCATGAGAGGGGAGAGTTAAGACAGGAAAATTTTCAGACTCCAGACAGGTTCTCATCCTTTGACATTGAGTATGTGAGTGTGTAAAACTGTACCTAGCTTCATCTCGTTTTAGCTCGCTCTCAGCTTCCTGCTGCTGTTTGCGTAGTCTCGCCTCTTCAGCTTTACGCTGCTGTTTGAGGAGGAAAGCAGCTCGACGCTTCGCCATTTCATCCTCTGCTTTTTCGTCATCCTACAAAATCCCAAAGAATGATCATGTGTACAGTCAGACACCTGTGGTATTAATGTAACAATCTGCATTCACAGAAGTACTGTACTTTAAAATAATTTGACATACAGTTCTTTCACAGGGTACATTTCTCTTACAATTAGATTTATATGATATTTTTTAAATAAAAATAAACATATGGTAATATGTGTACATGATATAATAGAATGCTAAAATGCTAATCTACCCAGTTGCTTGAACACTATATAAAATTGACTCCACATTGATTAACTACAAAATTAAAATAATCGTAAAGTATATCTATGTGTCAGTGAAACTAAACTTTGAAAGGTGCCATTCTGCAATAACAGTAACATTCTGAATTCAAGACTTTTACATCTAATAAAGCATTTTTTCTCTCTGGTATTTCTGTTTCTATTTAAGTTAAGTAAAGGATCTGAAATTTGCACCATCCTTCAGTTTTAAGTCATAAACCATATGATATATAAGACCACATTACAATGCAGAAATTCCTAAATTTACCTTAAAGAAGAAGCCCAACACATTCTTCTGCTCGCCCTCCGCTGTGTCTATAGTGTCTGCACTGCCGTCCTCTACTGGCTCCTTAAGCTCTGACAGGTCCACTTCAATCAGCTGACTCTTGATCCTTGTAGTCTCATCTACACCGGCGGCCTCTTTCCCTGAGCTGGTAACTTTGTTCTCATCCAGTCCTGCAGCCTCTGATGGAAATATGTGACTGATGGAGATGACTGGTGTTTGAGATTTGACTGGGCTGGTGTCCTGTCTGGTGCTGCATTGGTTCACATCATCACGGATTCTGAAGGTGCTATTTCTCATGATGCTTCTCTCTGTCCTACAGCTCTCAGCACCTCCTTCTGTGTCTGCAGAAGCACTTTCATTGCCGCTCAAGACTTCAGTATTGGAAGTGATGCTTGCGGTCTTACTGTTCTGTTTGCTCTGTTTCCGGTCTGAGGCTTTGCGTTGGCTGGAGCTGAGCTTGGGAGGACGGCGGGCCGGGGTGGAGTTGTTGCCACTGATGTCTACAAAGTGAACAACTGCGTAAGATTTGGAGTCTGAGGTAGAGGATGTTGTCGGTGTTGTGCTGGAGCCTGATCCTCCAGATTCTGGAGGTGAGACCACATTCTGCTTAATCAGCAGGTCTTGTTGTAAGGAGAGCTGCATCATCTGCTGCTGAATTGAACTAATAGCTTCATTGAGGAGCTCTATAGAACGGGAACAATCAGTCAGGTCAGGTTCAGCTCCAGTGTCCTGGGACCTGTTATCTCTGGTTGTCTGTCCTCTTCCTGTTTGTCTTTCCTTTGCCTGGATCTTCAAAGCTTCCAGACATGAGTCATCCTTACACAACTGTGGTTTTACTTTGCTCTTATCGGCAGCTGATCCTTCTGAAGAATCTTGGGGACTTTTCAGTGGCAAGGGAAGCGTGTCACTCTTCCCTCCCCCCTTTTTGACAATGTTTAAGAACGCAGCTTTCCCTAGTTTCAGCCGCTGCCGTGCTGACAAAGTCTCCATCTTCTTCTTCTGAAACTCAATTGCACGTCTTTGCTCTTCCAGCTGCATGTGAAGCTGCAGCAGCTCTGAAGGCACTACTGGGGAACTCACCATCATATTTTTCCCCGAAACAGAACTTGGCTCTTTCCCTAACCAGCAGGATTCACTCCTCAGTTGCCAGGGAGGGCAGGGGGCCGTCTCTGAGCCATCTGGTGTGGTCTTTTGCGAGCTGCTGGTACTTGAAAAACCATCACGGAGGCCAAGTTTGAGCAGCTTTCTTTCTGCAAAGCTGGTCATCTTGACACTGGTGCTGCCTGAGGCGCTGCAGCTGCTCGCCCAGGATACGGTGCTGAGGCAGGGACTGGAGCGCCCACTGACATCCTCCTTATCGTCCCGTTCACTCACCTTCATGTCCTCTCTCAGTTTGGTAGACTCACCTTCCCCCTCTCCAAATTCAGTAACCCCACCATCCCTCAAGCACTTTTCCCTGACCCTCTTCATCATGTCTTTAGCTAGCTCCATCTGATCTTCCTCCTCCTCATCTTCCTCAAGGTCTGCAATGTCAGAGTCAGAGTCTAGCCCCACCTCCTGTGTAGAAAAAGGACTGTGGTGGTTTGTCTCTCCTGAGGAATGAAGAAAAAAGCCATGTGTGTTCGCAGCTGCTGACCCCTCTATCGGCGGCCTCAGGGAGCTAGTGACCGTCTCTATGGGGGTAAAGGTATTTTTGTTTGATTCACCCACATGTGTTTTCCTTTGCATGGTGCTTGGGGCACTGGTTTTCTTTGCTGCGAATCCTACTCTAGAGTGACTTTCACCACTCTCCTCCTCCTTGTTCAGGCTGATGCTCTTCTCTTTGGCTGGTTTAGGGATGGCTGGCATCAGAGGCTCCAGATAGTAGCCGTCAGCCTGGTGGTCTGTAGAAAACAGGCCTGTGTCAAGGCGGGGAGAGCAACGTGTACTAGCAACCCTGGAGGTGGCGGCAGCATTCTGGACATCCAACTCATCCTGCTCTATGTCGCCTCCAAGTCGACGCCGAGAAAATGCAGAAGGATGGATCACAGCAACCAGTTCCTCCTCCTCTCTTTCTTCCTCCTCATCCTCAATACGGATGTGACCGAGTAGGCTGTGGCCGCTAAGTCTGTGCTGAGGCAGGTGAGGGCCCGCCCCCAGCATGTGCTTCGGGGTTATGCTCATGATGTTGGAGGCTAAGCTGTCTTTGCTAATGGAGCGAGCAAGGCTGATGCTGTCTACATCCTCCTCCAGGGGATAGTGTAAAGCATAAGGTACTGGCTGGGATAAAGGTCTGGGTTGGACAAAGAAGATTGTGTACAAGGTTAGAAAGCTAATTATCTAATAAGGGAAGAAATGTCTGATACAGTTCTAGGTGCTGCTAATAAATATCCTTACCTTTGCCTCCTCTCTGGCCATGCATGTACTGGACCCTGATGCTGCCCATCCACACGTGTCACAGAGCTGGACCTATTTCTCAGCTCTGTGAACAGAAAACAGTGTCCATTTTAGACAAAATACAATCTTACTGATAACTGATGACTCACTTACCAACCTAACCTTAAATGGACAGGCATATAATCCATGTAAGAATAAAAAAGTACAAGAATATAGGAAAGGTAGTATTGTAAAAGTTGAAAAAGTAAACATTCTACTAAAGTCAGACTAAGACAAAGACAGACCCACTTGATTGCAAATAGTTCATTATTCACTCATTAAGCATGTTAAGGTGGAAGCTAAAACAATAATAATGTATTTGTGTCTCTGTTCTCTAACTTCAGGACTAATTGTAAATGTGGTTATGTAACAATTAGGAAGTTTTGTGACAAAGCAAAGATCAAAACTATTCCTCCATTACCTGAAGTGTCCTGTTCAACCACTTTCTGCTGTTTCTGTCTCAGTTGCAGTAAAGATGGACTCAATGAGCCTGTTTTAGAACTGTTAGGAAAAAGACAGAGGTGTGAGTTTTGAAGTTCATCTGATTTCAGTTTAGCTACTGAAGCATTACAATATTATTAATTAGTAAAATTTCAGCCAACGCACTCACTTGAAATTTGCAGTTAGACCTTTACCCTTATTCCATGATGTCTGAGTGCACTGACTGTGATGTCTTCATGATATAAATTCCTTAAAGCTTCAATTGTCAGTATTTTTTAAAACTGCTGGGCAAACAATCCACAATAATATTTGAGCATTATATAATTCAAGTGCTATTAGAGAACACTAGACTTCTGCTCCCATTAGCTCTGTTTTCAGACTTTAGGAAATGTAGCCTGTGACAAAGAGACTTTTTTTAACTGTAAATTGATAAATATGATGTATTTTAGATACAGAAGTTTGTGTGTTGCTAGAATTAGAAGAACAAAAGAATATTTGGATATGAGTTTATAGCAGATTAAGTACATTAGTCATTAAACCAAGAACTGAGAAAAAAAGCAGTGTTTAGTGTTACTGAATCAGAACCTGAGATCTGGGCTCTTAGGTGGGGTCAGGGTTTCTGCAGAGCTTGATGAAGTCAGGAAGCTACGTTTGGTGGCGTTTGAGATGGGTACATGGGATCGAGAACTCTTAGGCTGCAGCAACAACCTCACTAGAGAAATAACAGGAAGAGATCGAAACTATTAAAAGAAATCCTCTTTACCAGTGTTTAATGAAATGAAAACCAGCCATTAAAAGTAGAAAAATGCTCTACCATCTCTGATTTCCTGAAGGTCCCTGGGCTGAACAAAGTCTGGCTTCACAATCTCAAACCACCAGAAGAGCTCAGCAATGAAGACCATCATGTTACTCTGTAAACAAACAAAAAATGTTGAAGGGGGAACAGAAGCTTATGAGAAAAAAACTCAAGAGGGTGTTTCTTAAAAAAAAAGAAGAAAAAGTTTTTTGGCTCACTTTCAGTACTGGTGGAGAGTACAGCATGTCTTCTGAACGCAGGTAGAAGCATTTGTTCAAATATTCATCAGAAAACTCCTGCAGAAGCTGGATGTTGTATACGCTGTCGGCTATGGAGGGAACCTCCTTCAGACAAATATCTGAACAACACAGAACAACAGTCAACATAATCTCGCAGATACTGTGTACTGTCACCATCTGATGGTAGAAGAAGATCATTTGAATGTGTATCATGATAGAATCTTTGTTATCACACTGGTTTCAGGTAGTGAAAAAAGATGCTAAGAGCATTCTTCAGTGCATTTAGTACCTTCTAGTCGAATGATCTCTGGGCAGTAAAAGTGGATCACAGCCAGCAGTGCAGCACCATCACACACATCCTTCAACAGGTCATCCAAGAGGGGGAAGTGCTGAAGATTCCGACCTGACAGGTGATCTCTACGGTAACGAACCTATGCAGCAAGACAGAAACGACTTTAAAAAAATATGCAAACATATATTTAATAACAGCAGAATCTCATGCTCACTTGTCACATATAAACATATTAATTGTATATAACATTCCATATTAATCTTGTGACAATCTGACCTGTCATGAAGTGCATTACACATAAAAATACACTTAAATAGGTGATCGTACCATCACTCATAAGTAGAGGCAAAAGTGTGATTTCTTTCAGAAGCATTAGTTACACTGATATGAATAAGAGGTGTAGATGGTAAATGATAGAAAAGATGGAAACAGAGGATGAGGGTGAAACAGGGCTGTGTGATATGATATATGTATCATGTGATGATAGAAAAAGCGCTACTATTATTTTTATTTTGTGACACAACCAAACACTCAGCAATATTTTTGGACCCTTATATTCTTCTTCATATGCAGGTAGGAGCTGTGCATGACAGAGCTTTTAGCCTAAGAGATGGGCCACTTCTGTTGCATGGATATGGGGTATGAAAAGTATGACAGACAAGAAAGCTGGTTTCAGCAAGAGAATGAAAAACCATTAACCTCTTTTACTACCAATGCAGTAATGATATCAAACAGTACAAAGAGTTTACGGATGACAGCCATGGAAGTACAGTTGACTACTTCAAAACCATATTCCCTTTTTAAGTTTATGTTTATTTGGTTTGCTACTATACCTGCAAAGTATCATCTATGCATCTTGGCCTACTTTATGTGTCAACATTTAATATTTTGTTACACATTTAATTGAAAATGAAAGTAAAACAAATACACAAAATATAGAAAATATGTCAAGTTTGTAAGTCTAGATGTAATTGGAAATAGTTCTTTCCATGCTGTAGACTATTTAATCAATAAATTTACAGAAAATGTCTTCTAATTTGATATATATTGTTACATATATCAGATATATCACACAGCCACAGTGTGAAATAAAGAGTAAGGGTTGAATGGTGAGTACATTACCACACGAGAGAACTCCACAGGCTCCAATAAGCAATGGGCCAGTGCATGCAATATATCTGGCTGGCGAGGGGAGAAAGAAATGATTGGGATCAAGTTAATGATGAACTCAGATAGGCAACATGTGTTTGAGCAGATGGGAGCCATGCACACGCTGGGCTGCAGAATATGCAGATGTTTTAGAGGCGCCTGGTAGTTCACTCTAGCTTTGCTGGGTGTTAACAGAAAGCAGAAGCAAAGGGTTTGATGGTGTGGCAGGTTTTAGGGGAATAGGTGGTGAAGAGAGAGAGAGAGACTGGGTTGTATGGAAATGAACAAGGAAGGTGTTTCTTTCTTTTGCCACTAATGGGCACTATTTCATCCTGAAGGTAAACGTCTGTACTGACGCACCACTGCATTTGCTATAATGCATTTTGTAATGTATTTTAATTCACATTCTGCCTTTTTATTTCCATCTTATCTCAAGGTGCTATGTTCTGTGCTGTCCTATCTGGCCACAATAGACACACACTCAAAAAGACATATATACAGTGGCACAGCAGATTGCTCTACTGGTTAAACTTACAGGTACAAGCTTCCAGTACCATTTGGAGGGAGACTAGTGTCCAAGAGGCAGGAAGGGAAGGAATGTTTGGGGAGACATAAACAGGGAGAGCAGCAGACAGGTCAAGGGTCATATACAGAGACAAAGAATCAGATTATCCCATGTTATCATGGCACATCTGATTTTAATGACAACTACAAGGATACTGTGAGAAACCATACCTCCACCAAGGCCCCACAATCCATGAATTCAACCAAGTCCCATGTAAAAATTAAACTCCTTTATCTACAGTAGTTCTGCTTTAAAATATACTGGTTTCCTCCTTAGACTATGCACAATCCTTCCACCAAGTTTGATGAAAACTGATTAAGATGTTGTTTAATTCCTGCTGACAGGTGAACTAAAAAAGTAACAAACCAACAGTAACATAAGATTAATCTCCTTGGCGGAGGTAACTACAGAGGCGTTAGACTGAGCGAGAATACAGACGAAGCAAAGTAAGGGGAGCCACAGAAAAAAAGACAGAAAAGCCAATGACTTTTTAGGTATATTGTAGTTAATCATGCATGTGTAGGATATTATTCCATTACACAGTGGATACAATTGTCCCAAAAAATGGCTTTTTTTATTCACTGACAAGAATCAAGAGGCTTGTATCCACATTTGAACTTTTAGCTAATTATCAACAAAACACAAAGAACTTGACAAACATAACAGCTGTGTTCTTATTATCTAGCTCTCATAAACAAAGCAAATAAGCTCATTTCTCAAAAAGGCTAAGTATTCCTTTGAACCACGTGAATCTGGATCTTTGGGTAATCTGAGATGCTCATCAGATCACACAGAAAGCAAGATCCAATAATGAAACTTGAATACAGCTGACAATAGACAAAGGTGACAACATGACTAAAGAATTGACCGTCTTTACTAAAGAAAGACAGTGTTCAACAGAGAGAAAGCTTTTTTCAGAAATGCTGACAGAAAAAGACAAATGAGGCAGCGTAAGATGGAGGATGGAATCAACAAAGCAGTGCCCAACAGCACATTACCTTCTGGTGACTGGGTGACTCCAGCAGATGCTGCTTCATTTTCAGCTCTTTCTCTGTGATTTCCCTCATCTTCATGTTCACCTGAAGCCACAAAAAGAGTGAGAGTGTGCAAGTGAGGATAGAGGAAACAAAGAACAAACACAAACAAAAAACACATGTCGGGGCCTAACCTTATTGATCCAAAAGACCATGGCGTCTTCCAGGTCAAAAGGCAGCTCCTTGGAGGCACTGAAGTTCGAAAAGCGCTTGACACTGGACACCACCTTCTCAATGCTGAGCATCTCCACTGTGTAGGCCATCATCAGGGCATCAATGAGGTGGATGTGGGAGCTCTGAAGATGGACAATAAATGTAATGAAACAACGTCAATTAATGAGATATACAGAGATATTAAAAGAACATATTTTAGTCTCTGTCATCTTAAAATACCTCTGTTAAAAAGGGCTTCTGATCTACTTTATAACCATAAGGTAAGATTCGACTTATTTGCAAAATGTAAAAAATGTCTGAATGTAAATTAAGTGTATTAAGTGTTTTATTCTAAGGACAAAAAGATTTTGGACATCCTCAGGACCCCCTTAGTTACCATGGAAACAAGCAGAGGTATAAAAGCAAAATCTTCACCTATTCATGTCAGGGTGGCAAGAGTCCATTATGACTCATATTGTTATTATTTTAGAGCTCTTACAGTGTTTGTTTTGAAAAGGCCAGGGGTACTGGAGAGCTGTACAAAATGAAGAGTGTGTGTTTTGCTGCAAGGCTGGTGTAAACAAGTAACATATAACTGCAGGAAAAAAATCAATTAATGGATGTCACAGAATCTGTTCTATCTAAAGACTGACTCTGATAGTCTTAATGGACTCCAAATTGCATCTCTATGACTTAAAGGTAAAACTTATACACTCATACAGCAGCACAATCATAAAAACCACAGAGTGAAGTTTATCTACTTATTTGTTGTCTTTTATTATCACCCCCATGAGACAGGACTAATGCAAAGATAGAGGTGACATGCATTAAAAAATGCTCAACCTTTGGGTCACTGTTGTTTCATAAATATTTTAGTTAGACTTATTGCAAAACCTGAAAAACAGTCACATCCACTAATGCATTATTTATTCATCATTTACACTTAAGGCTCACAATTGGCTCTTAAAAGCAGAGTCACATCAGCTTACTTCCAGATGGCAAACGTGGGTCCTCAGTTCACTGGGCTACACTGCAGCTAATGTATCCTAATTTATTAAGAAATATATATAACATGTACTCATTTGACCTGTCAGACACTCAACGTTGCAATCATTAGTCTGATCATGTGATTTTAAGCCAAGAAGGAAAAAAGGAAGGAAAGAAAAACATAAGAAAATGAATTTTCATCTAACAAATAATTTTAAAATTGACATCCACAACTAGCATTCTCACATTTACTAATCAGCTCAAACGAGTACAGCTAAGTCTGAGGTGAATGAATTTAGTTTTAAAGTTACTACATGAAAACAAAAGAACTAAAAATATTCATAGCACCTATTTTAAGATTTGTATACAGTATAGGCAGCAATATTAATTGTGCAGGGTTTGACCAAGGTTAAAGCCTATGTTTTGTGAAAGATTTCAATAAAGTGGTGAGGTTTTACATAATTTTGGATAATTATTTTACCAGCTCTGAGTACAAAAAGGGACTGATTAACAGATCTGGGGAAAAGTCATTCAGTTTTGATGCTCTCCACAGTGACAGTATTAATGTGGTGTCCTGAATGACTAAACCTTATAATGGTTGGGAAACCCTGTCAGTGTGAGATCTATTTTTACAAGTAGTACAAAACATATGTACTGTACATATATGACCTGGTTATTTCCAACTTACAATATTTGAATTTTTTTACATGTATAAACCTTTTTTTTTTTTTTTTTTATTTAATGCCTTTCCTAAACTTAGGATTGTGACCTAAAATAAGTGGTGAAATCTTTTTATTTGGACTGCCAGTTGACAGGGTGGTGTAATATAGCTCAACTACTGCCCTTAAAGAGGCAATTTTGCCAAAATATTTACATTTTAAGCTACTTTATACTTCTACTCCACTACATTTGATGGGGTAATATCTTTAATTCACTACATATATTTGATGCTTAATTGCTTGAAACTTTTTATATAAATTTTGGGAGCTTAGGTGCATCTGTCCAGGAGCTCTGCAGTTATATTCTATCCTCACAAGTATTACAAATGAAATGTGAATGATGAATGCAATGATAATGAAAATGAAATCAAATGTTATTCATATAGAGTGAAATCACAGCAAAACTTATCTCATGACACTTTACATTCAACCAGGCCAGAACTACTCAACCCACCATCTTGATGGGAGCTGAGCTGAGGTCCAGATCAGACACAGGTGAGTTGTCAGCCTCCAGGACATAGATTCCTTTCCTAGACAGAGCCTGAATAACCGACAGGTGACTTTGGAGTGACGCTGCATGTTCAGCGTGAAGGATCAAACCGCACACCCTGCAGTAGAGCTCTGCAGACAGCAGCAGGCGAATGATGGGTGGCTTGATGTGTTCCTGCTCATACTGGTCTGTGTAGAAAGGGTCTCGCAGATCTGCAGGGATATGATCTGGAAAGAAAGGGCAGACAGAGGGGCATTTTGTCAGTAATATAAATTTCATATTGGACAATTCATCCACACTAGCAATTCTTGTCTGCATGCTCAGGCACGTTTTCACCAATGCCTCACTGTTACATAACAGAGAAGGTTCCAGAACTGTGACTGTCAAGGTATTAGACTGTCTAAGAAGAAACCAGCACAAGAGGAAAGCACTGCAATAAAGTCAGTGGTTGAACAGCATGCGAGGTAGCTTCTCTGAATGCTGATAGGTGAGCCAGAAGCTCTAAGCCAATGAGCTGATAGGACTTAAGCTGCTGGTGTCTTCCCATCTAGCCTTGTGTTTTCCTGCTCACAGACACAGACATGAGACAGCTATTTTTATATGCATTGGGCATGTTAATCCAGAGTTAAGGCCTGAAGCACTTACAAAATATAGCTTCAAGTGCTTTCAGTTTATGTTCAGGCAGAAGGAAAGCAGTGACAGTGTTGACTTATTTGTACTGAACGGTCTAAAGGCTATGCATGTGATGAGACTGAAGAGGAAATAGGAACAAAAAATATTCAGCATCATTTCTCAAATGGATATGATTTAACAGCAAAACAACTCCGGCTTTTAAGAAGGGTCTATCATGATGTTTGGTTTCATTTCCTAATCATTAGTTGAGTAAAACTGTATTGATAGCAATTTGTTTACAATATTGGGGAGAACTAACATTCATCTAAATAAACAAGCACTTCATTTCATATTCTGATACTTCAACTACATTATTATTACCATGGCGATCAAAGGATTTGAAGTACATTTTTCCTATTTTTGTGTAGTTCAAAACTGAAAAAAAAAAAAAAAAAATAAAATAAAATCTACAGACCATTGGCCACAAAAGGAAAGCAATTGTGTTGTTGTTTGTTTTATTTTACTATTGCTTCTCCACTGTCATTGAACTCTTCTTGTCCAATCCCACCTTCTTTTCTTTACCTCAGACTACCAGACTGTAATAACTACTCACTTAACTTTTGTGTAGTGCATGTGCAAAAGAATACTAACATCACCACTGCAGCTCTCTCCCCTCAGTCCAAATCAAAAGAATAACTAGTTATATAGATGAACCTGAAGTCATTTCATGCCACTGAAAAGTGAAGCTACCTTTTCAAATGTCCATGTTGAGACACAGAGTAGATAAGACATGCCCAGGTCACATTTGGCAGAATCTGAACAGTTATCAGTAATTACAGCTGCCAATCGTGTGTTTAACCCTCCTATCTGTATGACAATGCCTGTGATTCAATAAAAACCTACATCACAGAGTAGATTTTCTTCAGCCTGAATAAAAGAGCTAGTAGCTGCAGAAGTCTAGTGTCATCTCAGTCCACTTCAATTACCATATGCTGAACGGAAATAATGGACTTTTTGCTGAAGCACACACAAGCAACCCTACTTGACAAATTTGAAATTTTCCAAGTAACTCAACTGAGACATTTTTTTCTGAAATGCCACTTTTTAACATAGCTTTGGTTAATCAAACTACTTTTCTTTGCTATAGTTCTTTCTGAACCAAGTATTTGGTAGTTTTCACGCTTTGACAGAAGTTCCCCCATCAGTTTGTTTATGCTCTGTCTGATCTTTTCTGTCTGTGGTTCTTTCCAGATTAAACATTTACAAACAATCTAAAGATTCCATCATAATTAATTACAAAATTTCTAAATATCATTAAAAATGTGAGGACCGAGCTCTAAAAGGCCGGGAAAACCTAGATCAGTATTCTACCACCCTGCTAGCATCAAAGCAGAGATACCAATAGCATCCATAGCCATAGCATCAACCATAGCATCTTTTCTCATTCTGCTTCCCATTACAGACCATGCTGACAGTGAGGAACAGATAAAACGAAACATCCATCAGTGGAAAACACAACCATGCACACAGAGCAGGCTCAGATTTAAGTGGTTGCTCATTGTGAAGAGCTCAGCTGCGTCTTTCAGTATACACTGCTAGCTTGGCACTGTCCACCTACAGCATGTGTCTCACGCTCTTCTGGGGTGCAGAGCTACCATATGGGCATGTATTCCCCCCATATCATATGAAAAAAGCACATTATACACCTCTGCATGTCTGCCTTTATCTGCTGCATTTGGTTTTCTCTCTAAAATCTTCCAAGTCTTCCTCCAGTCTCCTGTGTCTTTACCCTGTCTCAGCCTCAGCTGTCCCCGGATGCCCCCCCATCCTCCCTGGTTACCGTAGAGATGGTGATGGGGAATGCCAGCATTGGCAGGAGGTGGGGGCTGGGTCCTATTCACTCACAAGGGCTGCTCATTGGATAGTTTTATGGCCCCCTACATCAGGGGGGTTGTGTATGTGTGAGTAGCAGGAAGAACTGAAGGGGAAAAGCGCAAACTCCTCTATAATCATGGTTGGCAACACTCATAATATATTTATTATCCACCTGAACCAACTGCTAAAGCCCACCCTGGTGTGTGGGTGTGTGTGGGTGTGTGGAGATGGGTGGGTGGATGGGAGAAAGCCTTTGTTCTTGTTTTTTAGACAGAACATTAGATTGATCTGCAGGGGCCTTGCTGACGGTCAGTGCTCTGCAGTGGAAAGACACAACCAGCCTCCTCAATAAATGGTCTTAATGGAATCTACTGCAGAAGATAATGTGTTGGTAAAACATAGCCTTTAAGCCAATGCACCCTGCAGACACGTTGTCTGAACCTGCTATTAAGAATATGTTACAGTGGCTGAGAGTCAACCATTCTGATATGGGTTTAACTGAATGAAGCTCATACTTTTGATATGTGGCCTTATATATCCACAGACTATTAAAAGAAATGTTTCCATCATGTAACAACATCATTTTGAGGCTGTATATAGTAAGATAAATGCTTGTATCACTTTTAAGTTATATCTTTAAATTAACACTCAACTGCAATTCTATTAAAACAATTTAGAAAAGGATTCAGGTTTCCTCAGAGGCCATTAATGAAACTCCCATGGTTTTCTCTAAACAAACAGACTATGTTGAATAAAGAAACAAGCCTTCAGCTCCAATCCCATTAAACACTTAAACATGTGACTTGCTGTGCTGACTTTCACACTGCACAGACAGACAACACAGCCCTCCCAGTACTACTGTGGAGCTGATGCACACTCTAATCTTATAAGAAGGGTGATTTCCTTCTTCTGACCTCTGCACTCAATGACCACCACAAAACAGGGATTACAATGAAGGAAGCAAATAAAACTTGATGCACCAATCAAAATCTAATATTACTGTGAAGTAAGATGTTTCCCAGATATATTAGTGGACAAACAGAAGCATTAAAATAGTCAAAAAGCTTTTTCACAGTGTTTAATTGAAAAAAAAAAAAAAAAACTGAAATATTAAAATAGTTCAGTTTTTGTGTAT
>JAPQRP010000005.1:29075165-29105202 GCA_037367295.1 Apogon hyalosoma | reverse complement strand
CTCAGGGGTACATTTTGGGAATTGAACTAATTATGCAAGGAAGAGTGTTTCACAAAAATGATCACTGTTGCAAAATCACTCACAATTCATATGTGTTTAAATGGGCAGGTTCTGCATGTAACGCAAGTGGATACGATGGGTTACAAGCGAAACCTGGAATGAGACTGCCGATTAATGAAAAACCCATGTCTGGATTAGAAAAACCACTAGGATCGTCAAATTGAACGCAGCGTCTTTATTTATAGCGTTATATAAGACCATTTCAAGCCATGTTTGTCCAGATCAAATACACTGACACCTATAGGTAGCTTTTAACGTCCCAGTTTTGGTCCTATTTTTGGCCCCAATATTTTATTTAGAATTCAGTAATTTTTGGATGGCTCAGAGCAAGAGTATAATTTTTTTGCATTTATCTGAGGTCATCATTAGGTACATCCTGGGGGTGGGGTGGGGGTGGGGGGTATGTCTAAATTTATCTTTTATCACTGGGTCTAAAAACCTGGAAAAGTGCCAGGTACCAAAATGAACCCAGATTCATAGAAGCACCCACACAGTAGTACATGCACTTAAATGTAATTTTGCACCTTCATCATACTGAACATTACAGTGTACTTTGCACCTTACAGTTTGTTTTTTGCACATTACAATTATTTTTCTTAACTTAATTTTTTATAATTCTTGAAATGATTGCTACAATGTGATTTATTCTTTATCGATTAAGTGTAACTGAGACTCGGTTTGTAATCATTGTGCCTGGTCAAAGCTGATAACTGATGTGCAGAAATAAAAATAAAAGAGGGAAAAGGAATGTGTCTGGAGACATTCCAACTTTAGGGGCAACAGTGTATATGGGATCATGTGGACAGAGAAATGGAAAAAAGATCATGAAAGCCTCCGGGACATTCTGGAGGTGTGTAACAAAACACAGTTATTTATGAAAACATCCGGACAGAAAACACAAGAGAGTTGAAGATTTTGTGAATCCAAATGGAGCTGTTTAGTTCTGATTTTGTATTTATTTGTGTGTGTGTGTGTTTCAAAACTGCACATATTTACTGCATATTTTGTATTAGAAATAAAGACACACACACTCATTTCAAACCTGCAAAAACAACAAAGCTAAAGGCTGCCTAAGACTTTTGCATAGTATTATATGTCTAATCCATTATATGTATAGTACAAGGAGATATTTACTGAAAGTACTAAAGCCTACTGCTAATCAAGTAGAATATAAATCACAAAATACTGGCTCCATATTGACTAACTTTAATATTAAAATACTCATACGTGTTATCATTAGAGATTTAACTAGAATAATACTCTATTATAACAATATTAGACTTTAAATTGATCCATTCTACATAATTCATGGCCTATCTCTTTTGATCCTAAAAACTACATCAACTAATACTTCTACTTGTAATCAGTGGAAGATCCAAGCCTTCACAGGTTGGCATGGGAGGGTAGTACATGGGAGTCCACATATATACTGTGTGTTAATGGACTGAACAAAAATCCACAAAAAATGCTCCTTCATGCTCCGTATCATTACAGTATCCAGTTGATCTTACTGCAGCACAAGAACAAGACCAGCGTTAAAAAATAATAATAAATAAATAAATCTGTGCAGTTCTTTGAAAAGTAAAAGTATAAATAAATCTAAATAGCTAAATAAAAATAACACAAGAGAAGTTGAAGTCCTGCAATGTAAAATAATACAATCAACTTTAAGATGTAGTGGAGAAGAAGAATAAGACACTTTTTAAATCACTTTTGGCTGCAGGGACCCTGTAGATCCGCCCCTGCATGGAACACTGTATACTTTGGAATTTCTATTTTCACATGCATGAAAGATGTTTGATTCATATATGGCCATTATTAAAAGACATGTCAATACATAGATAGCTACTGAGGGACCAAAGTAAAAAGTATTGTTCAAACATTTTTGCAAGATCAGGGTTAATACAGGGCTAATATAAGAAATATGAGTAAAACGCTGAAAACAAACATACGATTGTCAAGAATTTAGTGTGACCTCCCTTTGCACTTAACACGTCATAAACTGTTCTGTGCAGACAGTATGAGATTTACTTCTACTGCCTCCAAAAGGCTTCCTTCAACATATGCCAAACTTTTCTTTTTGCTCAGCCTACTTTTTGTCACATTATCCTTAGTTCTGATTTTTGTCTGTGATTAATTACTTAACATGTATTTCCTGTATTTACTGTTGTATCTTGAGAACTACACATGTACGCTTATTACTATACATTATCACTGATGCATCAATATGTAAGTAACACTTTGGATTCAGCTGGTCAAGATGGTGTTATGTTTTGTTTCATCATTACGAATACTCAAACAAGTCTGGCTTGAGTTTTTCTTATTTTTCACATTTAAGCAAAGGTCTTCCTGTCACACACAACTTCATACTATTACATCACTGCTTTTACAGTATTATCCTTTGTTTTCTTTCCACTAGTGCATGTGTTGGACTAGAATTATTGGAAGGAATTTTCCAACCTTTCGTCAAGCGTTCAAGTGATGATATTTAGAGCTAATGTTAGTCTAATCAAATGGTCAGACTGTCTAGATCTGTGTATCTAAATGTAGGGTCGGGACTCAAAAATGGGTGATTAAGCTGTTTTTATGGGTACACTAATAGCATTAACCCTTTGATGCATGAATTATGAGAACCTTAGTCAAGATTTTATTTTCCGGAGTGTTTTTATTCCTCTCTTGACATGAAAAAAACAACGTGATTGAAATTGTTTTATGAACCTATTTTTTATGGAGTTACAAAAATGTCCACCCAGCTGGACACCATGTGTTTAATTTTTGAAGCAAAAAAACATGTTTTGGGTGTGTAACATGCAAACCCATCATCAGGAAGTGATATACTGTGTGACAACTGTGAAATAAGAACATTTTTAATGCAACTAATCTGATGTTTTCTCACATATTATCATACTCTAATACTAGTTATTACTCACTTCATGGAGATAATATACAAAAAAAACCTTTTTGTTTAAGAAAATTGTTATTTACAGTCTAATAACAATTCGCAGTTGATTTCCACTCAAACATGTTACTGCAGATCAGGTTTATCAAGAACAGCAAAGTTACAGTAATGGTATGAATTGCAGTGTATGTGAGGATGCATGAGGGTCCACAGTGTTGGCTGAAATGGAACTAAAACAACAAAATCCATGAATGTACAAGAGACCAGCTGTCCACTGCAGTGACTGCTATGCGTGAAAGGGTAAATACAATGTTACCACATTTTTCCTTAATTTTCATTAATTAAAACAGTTTATATTTGT
Organism: Apogon hyalosoma; assembly: GCA_037367295.1. Classification (NCBI taxonomy): domain Eukaryota; kingdom Metazoa; phylum Chordata; class Actinopteri; order Kurtiformes; family Apogonidae; genus Apogon; species Apogon hyalosoma. The sequence continues at coordinate 29,101,882 of JAPQRP010000005.1, read as the reverse complement.
CGACATCAAACAAAGTCATGTGAACCAAAGATAAGAGACTACATTTGTAAAAGATTCAAATAATATAACAAAATGCATCAACAGAAAAAGAAAAAAAAAGTAGAGGATGTTAAAATGATGTAATGATACAACTAGAAATAAAATATGAAAAAGACATAAACATGATTTAAATGACATTAAATTGACAGTTGACAGTAAACTGATGATTTGAGATGTATTTTTGTAAATTTGAACTCTGGGAGGAGGTCCCAAATGTTTCTTTGATAAATGGAGCTGAAAAAAATGTATGAACAGATGGTTGAGGTGATGAAAGTGTATAAACAGCCTCCTACTCATGTTTTAATATTCACAGTATTCACACATTTGTGAAAAGTGAAACATTTGGCAGACTATCTGTGGCCGTTACCTTGAGGTTCTCATCATCATTAATTGTATTATAGCCACTAGATGGCGCCCAAATACCTTTTTCCTGAGGGGATGTAGTGGCTCCACAACTCCGTGTCTGCCTTCCCCATATTTAGGGTCCAGAGTCCGAAGAAGTGACTGGGCTGATTTTAATAGATTACCATTTGTCAGAAAAAAGTACATGACAACAATACCAAATATAAATAAATTTTCCTAATTAAAACAGAAGAATAGTGTCCCCTGGTTGAGTCATACAAATGAAACAGGAAAAAAATGATAGAACAAGACAGAAAGGACACAAAAACAAAGACAAAAATAACATAAAAACACAACACATGGCAAAAAATGTGCCAAGAATGATCTAAAGACAAGATAAAAATGGCATAAAAGATGCAACAAGATTAAAAGTAATGTTTATAAAGTAAACAAAAAAAATACATAAGATAAAACTTACATTTAACTGGAAGTAAACTGAGGAAATTTAGATAAGGTGTTTTATGTACTGTCAATCATATATTTCTGAAAAATCTAATAAAAATGACACAGGAAGACCAATTAAAGCTTAACAGTATCATTTATTGAATCAAGACCATTTTTACAAAACATTTTTAATCAGGAAATACTTCTTTGCAAACTACAACTTTGCATGAACATTGATTTTGAATTACATCTCTTCTTAAAATCATCTTTATCTCTGGATTAGTTTATAAAACATGACATTTAGACACCTTAAAATACACTCTTCACAAAGTGCAGGCGATGTCATTAAACACACAAAGGTCCCCATTTCTTTTGCAAACATTCTCCACCTTGAAGATATTTTTTAAAACAAGAAATCTCACAAATACATTGCTTTTCTTAAGAAAAACAAAAAAATCACACTGGCACTATTTTAAGCTGTGGCAAATGTAACATTTCATAACTCTACAACAGGTCTGCGATTTAACACACAACAGGTTAAACATGGTAACCATAATTAGTGATTTGAGATACAGTATGAAACAATATCATAAATGATCACAAATCATTTAATCAGCACTGGCCCAGACCATTATTCAACAACAATAGGCTCAAGTAGATTTAGACACACATTTTTATAAAAGCATCTCTCAACTGATAAGGGATATTTTCTGATAGTGTGCACTGTTTTGTGTTTTCAGGTCCCAGGTTTCCAACATTAATCACTGTTTTACATTTCTGCAGGAGAGTACAGCATAGCAAGCAACATGATGTAAGGTGATACTTGAAAATTATACTGAGATTTGATCATCATCTAACACAGACTCAGTGATAAGACTTGGTGAAATGTAGCTCAGTAACAAAACCTGTCTCACTTAAAAAGACAAAGGAGGTTAAAATATAATTAATTAATACTGAAATAATTCCAAAATATTCTATAAAAGTTGAAAAATTCTTTGTACAACATAATGCAAAGGCAAAAAAAAAATTTACTCGTGAAGACTGATGGTCAAAAAATAAAATAAATCCAGTGAATAGCAACACAAGACACAAATAAATAGCAAGTGTACACATCTAGGAGGCTTTTTCTCTGATATACACTCCCTTTAAAACTGCTTCTAATCTTTCCATACACAACAAATCAAAAAATACAAAATAAAAAACATAAATATAAAAGCATCTTCTTTATATTTCAGATCAAAAAAGCACATAAATAAATACAAAATACTAAAACTGTTTTTATCGTTAGTATAAAAACTGATAAAAAGGGGTGTTGTGTGACAGGTTCGTCACTCTCTTTCTGTATGGAGTTTGTATATATATATATATTTTCTTAAATCGCTAAGAGTTCTGTCCAGTTTACAAGTCTCTACTTAAACTGGTCTGGGATCAGATTCATCTGTGAGTGGATACTTGTAGGTGGGCTGGAGATGCCCTCCGACCAATCAGACATGTTGGAATGTGGGGAGGAGCTGGACCACTGATCAGGGGATCCAGGGGAGGGAGTTAGAAATGGGTGGTCGGGCACCTGCAGCTGGTGGTTAGGTGTGTTGTCCATGGGGCCGGAATAGCTGTGCTGGGAGGGAGGGGTGAGAAACTGCGTGCCGAGGATTTGTGTCTCCTGGGGCATCACTGTGTGGATGGGCATTGAACGACCTGAGCTGTTGTTCTGCTGCATGTCAGAACCACTCAGCTCGACACTGGGGAAGCTCTGGTTGAGCGGCTGTCCGGCTGTGGCGGAGTTGGAGTTCTGGTGCTGGAGCTGCCGTGAGTGAGCCTGCTGCATCATGTGCGCAGACGAACCGAGGTGGCTGGTCTGGAGACCTTGGTAACCCATCATCTGAGACAGAGTGGCAGTGCTGACACCATGCAGAGCACCCATCATGTTGTGGGAGATGGGTGGGCCCTGGGCGAAGCTTCCCTGCTGGCCTACACCTGGGTGCATCCTGGAGACCCAGTCACACTGGCCTCCTCTGCTGCCCCCTATGGATGTAGAGCCCTGACTGCCGGGGCTGGACACGGGCAGGTGGGAGAGACGTGGTGGGTTAGGGTCAAAAGACATGCTCATTTGACCGATATGAGAGTCTCCATTGCCCTGAAGGTGACTGAGTGACATGGGTGGGGACTGCTGGAAAGGTGATGTCATTGGTGGAGACGCCACATCAGATAAGTAGCCATGAGGTGACTCAAGGGAGTCAACCGGGGAGAGGACTGCTGACGTGTCCAACAAGTTGCCCTTCCCATCCAGTGACTTTTTCTTCTTAACCTTGTTATCTTTGTTTCCATCTTTACCTCCCTTACCGGAGCTAAGTTTACGAACCTTCTTGACAGAAAGCGCTGGCTTAAGGTTGCTTAGATAGTCATTGGGGGAGCAGAGAGGTGGGGATAGGCTGGAGTTGCTCAATGGGGCATTGTGGAGCCCAGGACTCCTAACCACATTGTACTCATCCAGCAGGCGCACGATGTCATGGTGCATGCGCTCATGTGCAATGTCTCTGGGCAGCTGATCGAGATGGTCAGTGATCTCACGATTGGCAAAGTGCTCCAGCAGGACCTTGGCTGTTTCAAAGCTTCCTTCACGGGCCGCAAGGAACAATGGCGTCTCTTCCTAAAAATACAGAAACATACACTGTTACCAACCATTTATATAGGTGGTTACGGAAATGACAAACGCAATCACATTATTAAGCTGATATTATTTTAACTAATTGTATTTTCTCAAATTATCGTCTGAAATTAAAAGTTGGAACAGAATCTCAGTTGTAGGTATGCATCTCTTTTTTGTTGTTTCTTTGACCTCTCAAGTATAAATAATTGTTGAATAAATTAATTCACATACCTTGTTATCTTGCATGTCTTTGTTGGCACCATTTTTTAGCAACACCAGAGCAGCCTCCACGTTGTTTACAGCTGCAGCCCAGTGAAGAGCAGATTTACCTGTGGAGAAAGCGAAAAGAAATGAGAGGAGGCGGATTACATCACAACCAAGCTCAGTCCAAGAGTGATTTTGGACTTTGCGGATCCCAGGGATAATTATTTGATAAAACAATAATTACCAGAATCATCAGTGGCATTGGCATCAGCGTGGCAGTTGATCAGCTCATCAACCATGCCTTCAACCGCCAAACGGGCAGCCAGAATCAGGGGAGTTGTTCCATCATGCATGCGGGCGTCAAGATCAGTGGCACGATTGCGAATCAAAATCTGAAAGAACGTAGTCTTATTAGCACAGTATTTTAAATCTGCTTGGCAAACTTCATGAAGAAAATTCTTGCAAAACTGTGGAAAAAATAGTAAAAAACATGTTTACCTGGAACACTCCCTGTGCATCTGCAGCTACAGCAGCATGAAGTGGAGTGCGGCCCATGTTGTCCTGAACGTTAGCATCAGCGCTGGACTCCAGGAGGCGTTTGGCAGCGTCCGAGCGGGCGTACCGAGCAGCCAAGTGGAGTGCAGTCTCACCTGTACGGTCAGTCTGGTTGTGGAGATTGGCACCCTGGTAAATGAAGTCGGAGATGATTTCTGCTGAAGGATCCTCTTCTTCCTCACTGATACCTGTCTCAAGTCCTCCACCACTGCAGGAAGCGATCATCAGCGGAGTGAAACCATCTGAAAGGGGAAGGAGAGGAATATACAGTGAGTTACCAGTGATAGCGTTTGTGGCAGGGTACAACACCTACAGATCATATCCATACCTATTGATCAGGCCCATTTAGGGGCTGCATACAGCCTAATTTGATCTCAAGTGAGCTGGACCAGTAAAATAATGGAACAGCAGCCAATAAATAAAGACAACTCAACTTGAAAAAACTGAAATTTATTACGAAAAATAACTGTAATTTTTGCAATATTATGTATCAACTTATCATTTATACATGTGCATTACTGATTGGATCTACAAAGGCACAAAATATTTACCAACAGGCATTATATTTAAAAATTGCACTTAATTGTCTTCAGACATTTCTGGTTGTTCATATTTGTTCAGGTTATTCACAATTTATTGTTAAAGTATAGTTTGTAAATGTAAATATTTTTATAATTTAATGTTTTTTGTTTTTTTTTCCACATTAAATCAAGAAGAAAATTATGCTATTATTTTACATGAGATCACAATTAGCCTGTATGTGGAATCTGAATTAAAACCAGTTCGACACCCTTGACTGTTAATATCATCAATGTAATTTTTGCACTTTGGAAATTCATCCCGAGGGCTGGATTGGAACCTTTGATGGGCCGGTTTTGGCCCACAGGGCGCATGTTTGACACCCCTACTATCGACTATAATCTTTGTTATATAAAATAATGCCTGCACACACCTGGTCCTCTGACATTGACGTCCATACAGTCATTCTCTATCTCTCCCTGAGGAGGAGTAGGAGCGATGGATGCGATACGTAGGTCAGCTGCATCCAGATGCTGCTGAGTCCATTTCCTGTGGTCTGTATGATCACTCAAGTCCAGCATGGCCTGCTCCTCAAACTGAAATACAAAGCCATTATACCATCAGCACACATGAAAATGGTTGAGAACAGCACAGTACATTGCATTACACTCCTGAAAAAAATTAAAATCATCCGCTTACCCTGAAACGCCTGCAGTCTGGATCCTCATCACCCCATTCATTTTGATTGTCATCCATAAGATTAATGTCAGAGTTTTTCATAGGCCTGTTGAAAGGAGCCAGATTAGTTACAATGCATCACATTCACAACACAGTGCAGTGCACACCATGAAACTTTAAACCATTACCACTTTTAGGTTCTAGTTTAAAAGCTGACTTACTTTAAGCCAACAGAATCCTCTCCAACCGGCTCCCTGCGTTTCTTTTTGGGTTCAGACACTTTGAATCCTTCGGGGAACCAGAGCTGGCCATGCTCACGTCGCCGCTTACGGGACACCAGAACACCAAGGCAGATGAAACCAAGAGCAGCCAGGCCCAGAAACACAACATACATGGGGTAGAGCTCTGACCCGGAGGGAGTGGGTCTCACACCTGAAATGACAGAGCAGGGTTATTGTAGTTAAACTAAGACCAAAACTACAGTAAAAAAAATAATAATTATGATAGTTAACTACAATAGACAATCCAAGCAAAAGATCATACATTCTTTCATCCTTCTATTTTTAGTTTCTGTAGATGAAGGTTTTCCTCATTATATATGAAAAAAAAAACTAGTTAATTCCTCAAAATGAAAATAAAACTATAATTATGCCCACATAAAACCATCTAAGAGTAAACAAAGGCAAAAAATAAAAACTAATGAAAATTTCAAAGCTGCAGTACCTTTCTCACTGAAAGCTAAAAATAATGGAGAGGCTAGAAGTAAATTACATACTTGTAACAGCTTCAATATAGGGGACATTGAGATTCCCACTGGAGGCCAGCGCACCAAGGAATGCAGCTACATCAGTGGCACTCTGGAAGCATTCGGTCGACTGCTGATAACACTGACGGTTGTCAATCTCCAGGTACACCACAGAGCTACAAGAAGAGACGGGTTGGAAATATTAACATTCACATCATTAACCTAAACAAGGCAGATATGTTCCTTAAATAAAAATAGATTAGGATGTGTGTCTGAGTTGCACATACCCTTTGACTTGCAAAGGGTCCAATTCTCTACGTTTCCGTTGGTTGACCACAGAAGACACACTCTCCGTCACTTGATTCAGAACGTTAGCTGGCACTGAAGCCCAATCAGACCAGCCGTCTGTGGAGCGCTTCAGCACATTGTGTTTAACCAGATCCTGTTCGTTGCCATAATAAGGGAAGATCATCGGTTCTCCTTTGGCATCACGACGGAAGACCACATTAGTGTGGAGAACACTGCTGAGCTCTCTGAGGAAGGCTGAAGAGCGATTTTTAAGTTGTTCTGGAGGAATGTGGACCACCAAAACCAAGTGACCATCGGCGAGTTTTTCCGGCATGTTGTTGGCACAGTCCAGACCGTCCCATTCACATTCTGCATTGTTGCAACCCTGATCACAGTGACCATCTGCATAGTGGTCTTTACAGTACTGGTCATACAGAGGGCTAGAGGAAAGGAAAAGGACTTTGTTAGTATTCAGATTTTTGAAAGAACTACCCGAATGCATTTTTTCCGTACACAGTTCTATATTTATCTGTTTTCCAAACTTACTTGCATTGTCCTTCCTGTCCTTGGCAGTCAAAGCCGTCATAAAGACACCCTGGGCTGTTGCATTGACCATCACACTTCCCATCATTGAAGTAGCGCCAGCACTGCAAAGCCGCAGAGCAATTTTGCCAAGGATCATCAAAGTTGAGTGAGCAGTCTCCTCCGTCCCATCCGCAGGCATGGTTGTTGCACAGCGAGTCACAGATGTGGTTCCCTGCCCACTCGTCACACTGTGGAATCTCACAGCTCACCTCCACTTCCGGAGGAGGGGTAATGTCGCGGCCAAATCCTCCGGTGAAGGAGTAGTCCAAGATGTGGCACAGCAGGCCGTTGAAATTGCTGGGGCAGCTGCAGTGGAAGAAAGGTGCGTCTGAGGTGATCTGGCAAGTTCCACCATTGTAGCAGGGGTTGGAAATGCAGAGGCTGTCAGTGGAAGTCTGGCACTCAGGCCCAGTGAAGGCTGCCGGACACAAGCAGCGTGGGCCTAAATGACCGGACACACAGGTTCCTCCGTTCCTGCAATTCAGACTCCCGCAAGAGCGAGAATCATATTCGCAAGAAGATCCAGTGAAACCCTGGAGGGACAGATATGTACAGCGGTTATGGTTTCGCAGTACAATTTATGAAAAATAGCGAAAGGTATTAAAAAAGGTAGTAGTCTAAAGAGAAAACACAGATATACTTACAGGTGGGCATTTGCAGATGAAACCATGTGGTGTGTTACTTGCTACAGCACATGTCCCTCCATTTCTGCAGGGTCTTCCTTTACATCCATCAAACACCTTATCGCATCTCTGACCTATAGCACACAAGCAGAGTATATGTTTAAGGTGCATCCTTTGACCATTTAAACACTGCATCCTTGACACTCTTAACCACATGTTAGATGCATGTCTGTACCTGTGTATCCAGTGCGGCATTCACACCGGTAGCTGTTGGTGAGCTGGATGCAGTTATATGACCCTCTGGGATCACAGGGGTCTGACAAACACTCATTGACATCTCCTTCACAGCGTTCGCCAACATAGCCCGGTGGGCACACACACTGATAGCCTCCAATGCGGTCCACACATTTGCCATTGTTGAAACATTTGGGCTCATTGGTCAGTGGGTCGGTGGAGGGGTTACAGTCATCCAAATTAATCTCACAGTGGACACCTACAGAAAATGCAAAAGTTAGTTTAGTTCCTTTAGAAAAAAAAAAAAAAAAAATCCTTTTTTTTGTGATGATCTGTTCGTAAATGTGTCAAGCAGATATTGTACATACCTTGAGTTCCCCTAGGACAGGAGCATTTGTATGTGTTGATGAGGTCGATGCAGGTGCCTCCATTCTGACAGGGCTGGGACTGACATTCATTGATCTCTTTTGAGCAATTCACACCATGGTAACCAGGGAGACACTAAGAGAAAAGGACATAAATGTAAAATCAACACTGAAGAATATATTATTCTCATCAAGACTCATTAGTTGAGTCTGTGAGCTCAGAAAATTCACATTATCAATTACTTCTGAAACCCAGGGGAAAATAAAGTCACTTTCTATATCCCATACCTCACAGCTGTAGCCTCCTAGATAATCAGTGCATGTGGCTCCGTTCTGGCAGGGGTTGGGTGAGCACTCATCCACTTGTTCCTGGCAGTAACTCCCAGTGTAGCCTGCCTGGCAGCGGCAGTAGTGTGTGTTCCCAGCATCCAGACACTGGCCTGAGTTCCTGCACAGTTGAGCCACCTCCACACCTGACATTAAGGATAGTGAACAACTTAGAGTATATATTTCACAGGCCTTATACATAAAAAACTACGTATCTTTCGACTGGAAATCTACCTTGCTGTTTGGCGGCGACTTCACAGGACACACTAGGAATGTCACAGTAGAGTCCAGTCCATCCAGTCTGACACTGGCAGGTGTATGAGGCTCCTTGCTGCCAGCACGACCCTCCATTTTTACATGGGGAGGAGTCACACCAGCGCACGAGATTCTAAAAGGAAAACAGAAAAATATTAACTATGCATACAATAAAGCGGTAAAGCAAATGCATAAAACCAACACATCATAAGTTTTCTACAACTTTAAAAAACATGAATTTTGTTTACCTGACAGTTGACTCCAGTGTAACCATGAGGACAGGTGCACTTGTACGTCCCATAACTATCAAGGCAAGTTCCTCCATTTAAGCATGGTTTGGAGTCACACTCATTAATATCATACTGACAGTAGCTTCCAGTAAATCCAGGTAAACACAAGCAGGTAAAGGCATTGATTCCATCCACACAGGTGCCACCATTGAAGCAAGAGCTAAAGAAAACATAAAATATTAAAAATACTAAGTACCATTATAATGTCTCTGGGTAACTATTAAAAAGGGCCTAACAAAAAATAATATTTTGACAGGGTGAGCCTGTACCTGTCAGTGCAGTCATTTGTGTTGATCTCACAGTTGATGCCACTGAAGCCGGGTGGGCAGGTGCAGGTATAGCTGTTGACACAATCTGTACAGTTGGCCCCATTTTTACATGGGTTACTCTCACACTCATTTATGTCTTGCTCACACCGGCCACCACGGAAACCAGGCAGACAGGTGCACGTGAAAGAGTTGATGCCATCACGGCACAGACCACCATTACTACAGGGATCTGAAAGGCAAAAAAGCAGAAATAAGATGAGAGAAGGAACCACAGGTTTCTAGCAATGTTTAAAAACACTGAAACCATGACAACTTTAAAAACCACAGTGTTTCCTTACTCGGTTTACAGTCATCAATATCAGTTTCACACTTCTGGCCGGTGTAACCTGGCTGGCATTTGCACTGGTAGCCACCCATGGTGTTCTGGCAAAGAGCACCATTGCGGCATGGGCTCTTAACACACTCGTTGATGTCAATCTCACATGTTTGGCCTAAATTGAAAGAGATGTGGTCAGTTTACACAGTGGATGGATGCTTATATTGATGGACAGTACTTGATAGATGAATAGTGTCACATAGATGGATACCTTGCCATCCTTCAGGGCAGATGCAGGAAAAGCTTTGGTAGTCTTCAGCCTCCTTACAAACTCCACCATTTTTGCAGGGTCTGGGGCTGCAGGGAGCCAGCAGGATCTCACAGTTATCACCTGGTTGTGGGGAGAGAAGAGAAAATGTCAGTGTTTAGCTTACATGGGCTAAGAGTGTCATATATTTTTCCAAAAAGTTCCAAAATCAAAACAATATTATTCCCCAATGTTGTAAAACCAATAAAAAAAATAAAGTGACGTCAGTTTTTCAATCCTAGTTTCCGCCCTACTTCCTTATCCATTTCCATGACAACTTGGCCAAACAGGAAGGCCCTTCCTGTTTCCTGCTATTGTGTGATCACAGACAGGAAACAGGACGTGGCGGAAGTGGGAATAGGGTTTGGAGCAGGCTCCAGCTCTCCTGCTTATATTAGCAACTATGGTATGTTATTCCAAAACAGACACATACACACTGTTGTTATCCCTGCAAAGCAGAAAGGCTACTCTTTCCACACAGCGATGCCAAATACAGACATTGCCATTAGTGAGCATTGGGCGATGTTTTCTAAAACAACACAGGATAGTTCATGATAAGACTTCTGTGTAGACACCAGAAGGCTTTGCTTTTTAGCTGCACAAACAGCAGAGTCAGCAGCTGCCCAGGAATAGGCCTACCCCAAAACAATAGCATGAAAATAAAGTAGCTACGCATCATACCAGTGTAGGGCAGCAAACAGTTGCACTTGTATCCAGCCACATCATCAATGCAGGTGCCTTGGTTGAGGCATGGGTTGGAGGCACACTCGTTGATGTTAGTTTGGCAGTTAGGTCCTACAGTGGTGGAATTAGGAAACACACCAGTGTTAGAAATGAGCGAACTTAAGTGACACCCACTCTCAATGAGCAAAAAGAAATACAAGTTACAAAGAAGATAACTGACCAGTGAAACCTGCTCTGCATGTGCAGTGGTATCCGCTGGTCATGTCCTTGCAGGTTCCACCATTCATGCATGGGTTGGACTCGCACTCATTGTTATTGATGTCACAGTTTGGACCACTCCATCCAGAGTCACAGGTACATTTGTAGCTTTAATGCAAATCAAATCTTAGGTCAGTTTTTAAATATACCTCTTTAAAATTAATTTTCTGTCTTTGTCTTGTCTTGAACATTTACCCATTGATGAGATCCTGACACCGGCCATGGATGCAGGGGTTGCTACCACATTCATCCACCTGCGACAAACAGGTGGCATCGTTGTAGCCTTCTGGGCAGAGGCAAGTGAAGCTGTTGATGCCATCAATACACGTGCCACCATTGTGACATGGATTGATGGCACAGTCGTCAATGTTGATGTTACACATTGCTCCTGTAGAAAAATGAGCCAGGAATTCAGTTTAATAGATCTTATAATATAAAGGACTGCATCTATATGTCACTGTGCCTCACAAGTTCTTAAAGTGCTCTACAATGTGTTACTCATTCACTGATTCACACACATACACAAGTAGCAGAGCTGACACTGAGCAGATTTCCATCCAAACTTCTTATAAATTTTACTAACATGTTTTACTCAAAGACAGAATGAAATAGTAACTGTAAGAGCCCACAACTCTGCTGATCCTCCTGAGTCACAGACTGTGATAAATATATGGTGTAATGTTGACAAAAGTATAATGTGATTTTGAAAAATGCGGAGTAAAAATATCTTCACTGGCCATTATTAGGGGCCCACAGCTGGACTCTTTACTCTCTGGTGTGGCATCCTTTGAGTCTTTATGTGCTGTTAGCTGAGGTGCACTTTGTTGCTTTTGGACAATAGGCAGAGCTAACACTAAAGACTCCCTCAGCGTTCAGTCGACAGTGGCTTTAGCAGCTCCAATGTGTGCCTAGCCTGGCGGCCCCTGGAGGCCCTTTTGGTTCTCCTCTATTGATTGAATGGGGGCCTGTTGAATAGGCAGAAGGAGGGTTTCAGCTGGATCTGAGAGGGGGAGGTGAAGCCAGGAGAGGAGGTGTGTGCATGTATGGGTGGGGGGGTTGTAGCTGCTTACCCTATTCACACACTCTTCCCCCCACCCCCCATCCAGGGAGAACTAACCTCACCCAGGGCTGTTTACAGGGACAGAAGGCCAGACCCATTTCACACACCGCCGAGTAACAATTAAACCCCCCTCTGATCCCCTAGCCAGCTCCCTCCTCTGCTCTTCATCAATCAGGAGGGGAGGGGCTCAACTGCCTGATCTTCATTTACAATAGTCCTCTGTCCCTCTGTGTCTCAGTCCCGCCATGCCCTCCACACTCACCCCATCAGCACAAAAAGATGGTGGGGAGGAGGAGGGATGCACAGCAGCATGCACACACACACTTATTCCTTCCTGCTCCCTCTTAGCATAATGACACTGCCACTACCGGTCAGAACCGGCTCTACTGGGCCATTAAGGGGAGGGAAAAAAGAGTGGTCCACTTGCAATGTATTTGATCAAACTTTACCACCTTGAGTTTATACTTTGTATTGTTACAGGTAGACGTGTGTCAGTAAAATAAGTGAAGTGAAACCAATTGAATCTGATATATGAGTAGGATTTGTCACACAAATAAACATCAGATATGTGATTAAAGGGCAGACTCTTTTCCTTTTAAAGTATCACCTTACAGACTCTTTCCAGGCTCCACGTCACAAGTCTTTTCAAATGGCAAACAAAGTTAGCGCTTTGTGTGCATGTTTTTGTGTGTATCAGGTTGGGGACTGTGTTCCTTTCTGTTTCCGCCCCCCCCACCTCCGCCCAATCCCACACAGGCCATCTGACACTATTGTTCTACAGGAGTGGACCCGCCAGCCACCTGTCTTACCTGCCCCTCCCTATTCTCTGGGGACCATGCCCTTGCACCTGTAAACTCCACCCAGCACTCACCTGTGTAGCCTGGCTCGCATGCACACTCATAGCCGTTGATTTTGTCAATGCACCTTCCATAGTCACAGGGCTTGCTCTTACAGTCATCAAGGTTCACCTCACAATTGAAACCTGTAGAGTGAGATATTAAAAGTATAAGAAACAAGGAAAATCCACATATATCCTCTAAAAGCCTATTTAAACCTTTAAAATATCTTCAGTCAAAGGACTGACCTGCAGTTCCTTTGGGACAGGAACAGATGTACGTGTTCTCTCTGTCCTGGCAGGTTCCACCATTCTTGCATGGCTGGCTTAGACACTCATTGATGTTAGTCTCACACAGGCGGCCAGTGTACCCAGGACGGCAGTAGCATGTGAAAGAGGCCAGTCCATCTTTACAGGTGCCATAGTGGCAGGGATCAGAGTAGCACTCGTTGATGTCTATCTCACAGTGCTGCCCTGTGTAGCCTGAACAAGAAGACATAAAATATTAAACACTTGTAGAGTACAACAAGAAGCAGAGGTATAGAAGAAGACAAAAATCTGGAAGCATCAAATGCTTGATGTACCTTCTGCACATTCACAAGTGTATTTGTTGGGACCATCAGTGCATTTAGCTCCATTTTTGCAGGGTGTGCTGGCACACTCATCAATGTCCACTTGACACAGATTACCAGAAAAACCTGGAGAATTAAACAAAACATTTAAATCACCTCCCAAACATATGTAAAATCTTTCAAATATTTCAAATAAATCATGCCTGCAGTGTGCAAAGGAATGTGAAAAATGGAGGGCAGAAAAACTCATTTACATCTCAAGTAGTGGTCTGAGGTACACTGACTAACGAACCATTCCACTACATTCCCCCGCTGCCCCCCCTCCCTCTTCTGCTCTAACTGTGCACAAAAATCTTTCTTTCAAACCAAGCACAATAGGCTTCAGCTTACTGGCCATAAACCAATCCCTGCCCCCAGTTTTGGCGCTTTAAGCACTAACACAAACCCTCATGCCCGCCAAATATGTTAATGGTCTTGCAACCTAATCTGTTATGTCCTATTCATCCAAACCTTAAATGACACTATTAGAAGTAGTGAATCATTGACGTTCAGTCTATGAACCAGAGCATGTTATGCTCACTGACAATAGGTTAATGATCCACTTATATAGCCTCTTCTCTGCTACCCAATGCCTGACCAAAAAGTGGTTAAAAGAGGCACAAAAGGTTAAAAGACAGCTATTTCTGTCATTACTTTATCACCTCTCCCCTTTCTGAAGGTTTTCTCACCTTTGGGGCACTCGCAGTGAAAGGAGTTGATCTTGTCAACACATTTGCCATTGTTGAGACAAGGCTGGCTGGCACACTCATCTGTGTTGATGTGGCAGAACACACCTTCATATCCTGAAATTAGACAGGAACACAATAGTTATATATAGTTACAGTTATTAAATTAATACCTCTCATCTAGCTCTGGTCACCACCCTGACAGGTGAAAGAGTTTAAACAAAAGCCTAGAAAACAGATCTATGCCTTTAACTTTACCCATTGAACCTTTAAACAGAGGCTAAAGTTCTTACCTGGCATACAGATGCAATGGAAACCTCCAATCTGATCCAGGCAGGTGGCATCATTATGGCAAGGATTAGACATACATTCATTGACATCCATCTCACAACGAGGTCCCTCATATCCCTGGAGACATTTACACTGGAAAGACCCTTTGGTGTTGAGGCAGCGGCCACCATGTTCACAAGGATTGGCCCCTAAAACATTCAAAGCACATAATACATTGCAAATTAGTTGGAACATACCCAGAGGAATAGTAGGTTTTCAAACAGAAGGTTTCTTGACTTACCGAGGGAGCACTCATCAATGTCCAAGTTGCAGGCTGATCCAGTGTAACCTGGGGGACAGGTACAGATAGCCTTGCCATTGACTGGGTTAGTGTCACAGTTGGATCCCTTTTGACATGGGTTGCTGATGCAGGCATCATCAAGATGGCACAGTAAACCTGCAAATGTGACAACGACAGATGTTTGTCCAATTGTGTCACTGCATTTAATTGCATTGCACAATATGTATAGTATGTCACACTTAATCGTACCTGTGCGTCCATGTGGACACTCGCAGAAGAATGATGCAACACGGTCATGGCAGGTAGCACCATGGTAACAAGCTGCACTGGCACAATCATCGATATTCTCGCTGCAGTCATCTCCTGTCCAGCCGTTGACGCAAACGCAGTGATAGCTACCATGAGTGTCGTGGCAGGTCCCTCCATTCTGGCAAGCATTGGGCATCAGTTCACATTCGTCCACATTTTCTGTGCAGTATTGACCTAAAAGGAACATAAGTACTGTGTGAGTACAGGTTTCATACACTTTAGAAAATATTTAGAAGATGGGGCATTGGTAAGGAGTGCATTGTGCAAATCAACTTTACCTGTGTAATGAGGTGGGCACTGGCAATTATACGTGTTCACTCCATCCACACACACACCACCATTCTGACAGTTATGGCCTGGGCAATCGTCGATGTTATGTTCACAGTGCGGACCTGTGAAGCCTGATGAAGAGGAAAAAAGCTTTCAAAAAGACAATAAGTGAAAAAGCGGAGAGCAACAAAGGCATAGAAAAATTTGGCAACAATTCCTTTTAGTTAATGATCAGATTCTCCCTTCCCTTCTCTTATCGTAGTGCACTTAAACTAAAGATAAGCTCTCCATGTCCTCGTGGCAGATTGTTTTAATGCTCTATGGATGACAGTGCAGCTTGTCCCATCTCCAAACATCAAAGGCTGGCGTGGGTGTTTTACAGTCACAATAGTCTGATTAACTATCAGGCAGACTCTGCAGGTGCCTGTGCAGCTTCGCTATCTAGCTGCATTCCAACACGGACACCCATGTGTGTTGCACAGCATGGGTTAAACTTTAACACAAAACACCACAATGTCCCTCATTCATCTGCATATCTAAACAGTTCTGCACTGGTCTCACACCATCAGTTTGCAATTGAGGTAAAATGTTGTTTGTTTTCCAGAAACAATCTGAAATGCATATGTGCTTAGTAGAGTATTCTTTGATGGTTTGGAGAAAAAACGTTTCTCCACAGCTGCAGTAACCACAATTATCCAACATTAACTTAACTTTTACATAACACTGCAACGGTTTTGGGTGCCAACACAAGATGGCAAACAGACCGGTCACACTTTGTTGAAAAACAAGATTTTTGTGTGTTTGTGACCTCATGAATAAGGTGTGGTTACATATACATTGTAAAGTATGTATGTATCCCTGGTGTGGAGGGGGCTCACTGGTGATTATCAGAAGGAAACGTCTGTGTGACTGCATCCTGCCTGCAGAAGCTGGCAGAAACATGGGGGAAGGGGGCATACTGAAAGATGCTTATACTACCCAGTTAGACTTTACAACAACAGACAGGATTGTAGGTCAACTGATGTAATACAAAAACAAAAGTGCCCATTTTGGTTACTACACTGGTCCTGCACAACCCCATATGTCAATAAAAAAGTCAATAGCTATTGTTCTACATGTGTAATTAGTGTTGAAAGTGTATGTGTCTGTAATACCTGGTAGGCAGCTACAATCGTAGGTGGTGTCTCCCTTCTGAACACAAGTACCTCCATTTTGGCACGGTGAGGGACTGCATGGCATGTAGGGGGTCTCACAGTGCTGGCCAGTGTATTCTTGAGGGCAGCGGCAGTGGTATGAGCCAACCTCATTTACACAGACACCACCGTTACGACAGGGAGAGGGAGTCTGAGCGCATTCGTTGACGTCCTGTTTGCAGGTCTGACCGTGGAAGGCTGGTGGGCAGGTGCAGATGAAAGTGGATTCATAGGCTGAGCACTGGCCGCCATTGGCACATGGATTTGAAGCACAGGGGTTGGCTGTATCACAGTTTTTGCCTTGAAAAAAAAAAAAAAATCATCAATAGGAGGTCAATCAATATGGTTCAAGGTGAGATAAAAGTAAAGTTGAAAGAACCAGGATAATGAAGTGATGAAGAGGATTTTAGCTACATACCTGACCATCCAGGTGGGCAGCGGCAACGGTATGCACTCAGGGTCATAAGCTCACATGTTCCTCCATTGCGACAGGGGGAGCTCATGCAAGCGTGGTTGGTTGGCGTCAGGCACAGGCGGTCAGTGAACCCCAAGCGGCACACACAACGGAAATCAAATGTGTTGCCATGGGAAACAGGCCGACAATCACCTCCATTCCGGCATGGTGAAGGGCTACATGGGCTTGGGTACTGGCACCTGTTACCTACGTAATCTCTGGGACACCTGAAAACAAATAGGAAAGGGGGAGAAGTAATGATCAGCAAACATTTACTCTTTAAATCAAGGTAAGGGAACAATTAGTTGAAAAACATTGGGAATAAGTGTGTGTGTGTGTGGGTGTGTGTGTGTGGGGGGGAGTTACAGCAGAGGGGTAGCAGACTTAGTTTCCCGCCTAGCAAAGTCCCATTGCAGCGAGACGGGGAGAGTATGTTGTTCTAGCGTGTCCCTCTGGATTAGATTCCCTATGAACCTTAAAAACACATTCTGCTAGGACAACAGACTCCACCAAACAGTCTAGCCATATTAGCCTGTTCCCATCTACCTTTCACCCTCACGCTGTCCACACATATCCAAAATGGCCCTAGAGATCAAGGGAGACCGTGCCGCCTCTGGATGTTTCATATGAAACGCTGCATTCAGGCCCTAAGCCCCCTGATTGCTCCCCTTCAATCCAGACTATCACCGTGGAAAGACGCTGCTACAGTCACATAGCTCTTACTACCTCATTACAAGGAACTCCAACAGACTTTGAGGGCTAAAGCAGACAAAGAGGGGAATATTTGTGCTGATTTCAGAGCCGCAAAGTGCTCTTTTGATCACCTTATGTTGGTCGATACATAGTTGTACATATTCCTGTCACGTTTAAAGTGAGCAGAAATGTTTATATTTGAATTGGGGGGCTTGTGTGAGTGTTTATGTGTAAGGGAGGGCATCTGTTGGCCTCCTAGAATCTCCACAGGGAGCAGGTGCGCATGTTAATGAAGGCAGCTGTTGGACAGGACCCCCCCTCCTCCTCCTCTTTTCTCCTCTTCATCCTCCCCTTATCCCTCATCCCTCCCTCCCCTCTGTCCCCTTGTCAGATGGGGGTGCTGACAAGCCAACCTCTTCTCCTGGGACATAAAGGACCCATGTGAAGTCAGCTGTTGCAACTTCTGTCTCTTCTGCATCCCCCCCGCCCAAACACCACCACTCTCTGTTCCACAATCATATATCTTCCTAATTCCTCCCTTCCTTACCTGTTCCTCTTTTTGATTCCCCTAATTTGACTCAACATTGACTTCTCTCTCCTTCCAGTTTTTCCTCCCGTCTTCTATGTCAACCCACATTCTCCTCCTCACAGCTCTTGTTTTTCTCCCTTGTGGACTTTTTACAGCTCCAAGTAGTTTGCTTTTTACAGCGTTTCCCTTATGTCACACAGGACTGCTGAAAACTCCTTTGTTGACTTAGTTAGGCGAGACCAATCAGGGAGTTTTTAACAGTCCCATGTGCCCCACAGGGAGCCCAGACAGTGGCAATTGGCAGAAGATTGTAAAAGCATTTGGGGCAGCTTTGAAGTTTTCCCTGCTGCTCATTTCACTTCAGCATGAAAACCTACAGTGGGGGAATTTACTGTTTTGGTCTAAAATCCTACCTGGGTTTCACTGTGTATGGTGAAACACACATGCCATAAATAATGTGCATGTGTGCGCTCATGTGTGTGTGAGTCAACCCTTGCTAACTAACTGTAATAGATCCCCTTTGTCCTGAAGTCAGAGCAGTCTGAGATAAAGATCCACCCACATGCTGAAAGGCAGAGCAGCACACACCACGGCAACAGGTCTCTCCCGGCGATGCAATGTCCCCTCAGGCCAGAGCAGATGCTTCCCCGACCTCTGACCCCCAAACACTTTTGTGACTGTGGGACAGCCTTTTTGCCTTCTCTTCCCCTCTCTTCTCTCTCCCCTGCTGGGCCTGATCTACCATCTGCCACGCTGGGGGTGACTTTATCATCCGACACAAAACCAGTCCCACTGTGTGATGGAAATGCCACCGCTGTGGAAAAAGTTATGTAAATGACTGAGGGCAAGTGTACAGTAATTGTGTTTATGCGAGTGTGGCTTTTATACTCTCGGTGTTTCCTTTCATCGTGTTTATGAAGACATTACAGGATCATCTCTTCTCTCCCTTCACACTCCCCTACTCCCCCCTTCACTATTAAGTTGCTCTTTGTTTTTGTCCTTTCGTTTTCACTCATTTTGTCCAGTTAGCTGATGTTCCCCTTCCTTGTGTCTAATCATTAGCCAATGTCTGACCCCTGGGGCTCCACATCTGTTAGTATAATCTGTAAGACCACAAACAGAACAGTGTAGGAAATGAGAGATGTGGTGGACTTCTGAGGCCTGGGATTCGCACTCAATCAGACTCACTGCATTTAACAGATATGGCAGAGACTGGCTGCTGCTACAAATAATACACTTCTTAAAAAACAGCTAATGAACAAACATGCTTGATATTACCTGAACATTTTCTGTTTCTACTTTGTCAAAGGAGTGGGTCACATTGGCCCAGACTGAGTACTTGGTGTCTCTAATGAATATCATATTCATGTACAAAATGCCAAACAATACAGTCATTACTTTATCATCATAGCTTTGAGGGTTAAATAGCTTTATTTGATTTCATTTGAGGCATTTTGTTTTGAATCAATCTGTCCTTGCAGCTTTATTTATCTGATGATTATACAGCACTTTTAGAAGCTACATTATTTTACACATCTTAACTGTACCATAACAAATAAACAGGAATTGATTCACCATATTACTGGAAATGATACACTCAACTGTTGGTACCAGTGTCAGATTCATTTCGTCAGCTGTACTGGGAGACATTCACCCTCTGAGACAAACCAGGAAGAACACCTGCCTACCACTTGACTTGTTTTGATGGTTATCAGTGACAACACATCTGCCATTTTTATAGCCTGAAGTCCATTTACTTGGGTTACCATTAATTGGATGGAAACATAATATACAACAACATTCTGTTAGGATTTTAATAGTCTCTATTAGTCACCCTTCTTTTTCCACCAGTGGGTCTCTTCGTAAAAACTGCAACAGGGATACACCACAGATAATGAGAGAAACGATCTGCCCTGACTGATAACATTTCTGATAACAGCTATATGGAAGCATGTACAAACAAACAATTAATTATCTAACCCATTTACCCTTTACATGCCACATGCAAAACTCTGTTGCTACATTTGACAGCTTGCCCTTGTGCATGGGAACTTTCAGCACCCACTACAACAAAATAGCATCTTATCTTTGTGCCCTGACAACTCAGCTTTGATCACTCTGCCCTGAGGATTTCCAGACACACGATCTCAATCACTGCCTGGTCATAATGTATATCTCTGTAAAACCACAGTGATGATGAATGCAAGTTATGCATGAAAGTTTTCTAATGTAAACAATTCAGTTTTAAAACTGGCACCTGCAAGTCATTTCCACCAGTCAGTAGGCTTCATGAAACACAATTATTTATCCATTTCACACAGTGCTTTTGAAAAACTGGAAAAAAAAATAGGTCTGAGCTTGGGGCCTTCTCCCAGAAGGCCTTCCAAACTCATTCATTGCTATATTACAGGGGCCCTGGCATTTTGGGAATGGGCCCAACCAGGGGAGTGGCTGCCTTAGAGCTTAAACCCCAATAAAAGCCCAACACCAGCAGGCACACTTGACCAAGTAATGCACTTATATGTTCCTGATTCACTTAAGCCAACATGGAGCTGAGCTTTAACAGAGACCTGCTGGTAATCCTATAGGAGGACAAATGAAGAGCAGCATTCCTTGAGGCAGAGCAGGGCATCTTTTTAGTGGTCCTGCACTCCCTCTAGACTAGTCTTTATGGGTGAGACATTTTATCATCAATATGCAATACTGGACAGCTCTGTGTAAGGTCGCAGAGGTCTGATCGCACCAGCCACCATAGACTTTCAGTCAATTTTCTGTCAAGTCTATTTCTGTGTAACGTCTTGTAGCATTTCAGACATGTAGTGAGACAGTTGAGACGTTTTTTTCTGAGTTTATTATTAACATCACCTCAGACCAAAACAGTGTCTATTTCAGCAAAGCAACATCGAGAGTCAGGGCAGACATGCAAAGGGGAGAGGGCAGCAACCTTTCAACTCCCCCATGCCCTCATTACTGTCTCACAAATGGAATCTAAATTTGACTCGCACGTTGCTGTGCCCTTACATGTTTTTTAAGCTGCCTACATAACGAGATGACTTGAGCTTCATGGGAAACAGGAAGCCCCAGACCTGCAGATAACCTCTTACTTCACAGAATCATGACTGAGTGTTTCCTCATTACAGCGGTTTGTCGTTGTTTCAGTGTGTCTGGTACCACAACAACTAAATGCCTCAAAGTCTACACAGAAATCTGATTTCCCCAACACTGAACAGTGTTGTAAAAGTAATTATTTTGATTGCGCAAATATGTCTGAAAAAAAAGAAAAAAATAAGAAAAGCATCAAAAAAACTGAAGTACCTTAACATCTTCAACTCAAACACATACAATTAAATTCCTTGAGCAAGTTTGAGGCTATTTTTTACAACCCGGAAGGATGGATATAAATCCTGTCTGCAGGAAGGGGATAAAACATATATCAATTTTGTCTGAAAACAGACATAATCCCATGTAAACCCATCCATAAGACATCTGATTACCATAGTTTACACCAAGCCTAACCTTGTTCTCTATGCCAACATGTGATTTCACTCTCTGTTCTCATACTCGTGGGAACCGTGCTGAAAGAGGATTTAAAATGATCTACTACTTAAAATCTGTGCCATCGTATGTGATTGCACTGCAGTGAAAGACTACAATGCCCTGACTGTCATCTTTGAGAGCTGCGCATGTATGTGGGCTTAATTTCTTTTACTTCTGCACTTCCATGTACCTTCGCGTGATGGAAAATGCAAATCAAACCTGTGGTCTGAATTTGGGGCATAGATTTCTTTACTCATCACAGTAGCAGCTTCTGTACCACTAAAATATCAGTTTCCCTTGTGGGCTTTCCAGCTCCGTCACCACTGCTTTTGTACGAGTCATTACGACACAAAATTCTCACCAGCATAGAAAATATATTATAATCAATAGCACATTCTACAGCAAGTTGGAGACAAAATGTTATGCTATTAAACTGGAAATACTTCAGTTTGTGCAGAAGTAATGGCTAAAAAAAACACCACTCCTATAGTTTTTACAGTTAGTTTGAACTTCAATTACACATTTACTGACTAAGTAATTCTTGATTCAGATTTATTTATTAGAGTTTGTGGAGGTTAGCTACTTGTTACTTTGACTTAGACATTCAGCTCAACAGTTTTTAAGACTGTAAAAGTAACATGCATAATGTGTCTTTTCCTATTCCAAACTATAGTCATCATTTGAGATTTTATGGTAGTTTTATTCTACCCAATTTACCTTTTATATATTTTATCTTTCTCATGCTACAAAACCGAGACCTGGGTAACTATATTTCATTTTATCATGTACCATTAATCAAATGACAGTAAAGCTGAGTTTGAGTCTTAAAATTCACTGTCATTCTACCACCAGTCAGTAGTGGGATCATTAAGGAATGTCCCCATCCTACTGACACCAATACAGATACAGACGCTACACTTTGACCCTGGAACGCAGATGATGCTGTGACTAATGGCTGCTTGGCTTGACTAGGATGAATGATTAATGAGAGGAAAAGCTGAGGAAGAGAGAGAGTGTGGGTGGCTGAAGTGATGCTCTTATCCTGTCTGTTTTTAATTGGACAGAGCAGAGATGGGGACCACAATAACAGCTTTGTAGAGGAGGAGGCTAGAGGGACGTTTCTGTGACTGGGTATATGCACACGTGCAGGGGTCTAAGTGGGGGTAGGGGGTGGAGGTTGGAAAGGCTGGGGAGTGCAGATTAGATATTGTGAATTGGTGGCCCTGGGCTAGTGGCTCTTCAATAGCTCCCCCTTGTCCCTACAGACTAGAAGAGCGCCTGCCATGACCACATGCCCTGAGGGTAGAACAGGCCACCTTTGAGCGTCTTGTCACATGAACGGCATCTAACAGTTAAAAAAAAACATAACAATGGTCTCATTTCCAAAAACATTGTCAGTGTCAAAGTTTTGTCCTCAGGAAGACATTTTTATAAAAACACAATTATGATTTTGTTTGTTGTTTTTGCACAAAAACATATGAGATGAAATCCACCAATTATATACATATAGGTCACTTAAAGGGAATACGTCAGCACGTTAACATATTCAAACTATTAACAACAACCTAACAACAGCCTAAACAAATACCCACAATCTGCCTCTCTCAGTCTGTTCCCACTTGTTTGCCTTGAAATTTCTGCACTTAATTCCAATTAATCTCACTCTCTCGACGTCCAATCCAATTACATTTCACAGCCATCTGGCTTTCTAATGGAGATCACAAACGGGCAAGGTGTGGGGGTGGAGTGGAGGAGACGAGCCTTTTGGGTGGGTGGGGGGTAGTTGTGGTGGTGGTTGAGGGTTAGAAGGGGGTTGGCGGGGGTTATGGCAAGGGTCTGGTGTGTGTTGTGGTGATTGGGGTGGCTGTGGCATGATGGGAAGCCCCACTCAGATTAGTCACACAGCATTATTCTGACGACAGGACAATGGGTGACGGGCGGCGGGCGAGCCCCAGCTGTCGCCCATGAAAGAGCAGAAAAACAAGATTTAGGACTGGACGCGTCCTCTCACTTTGCTTGTGAAGGGGTCTTGCATTCATTAATGATGGCGATGGCGGGGGGGGTGGGCTTTTGTCCAGCCACCCTTCTCTCAACCTCTCCACTACTCTGGAGCTGGACTTTCTTTTTTTTTCTACTTCTTGTCTTCTTTTAACTCTTTTCTATTAAAGGAATGTGTGCAGCTCCCAGAGTATACTCCAGCTCCTGGAGGGGTACGGGAGGAAGACAGCAGCCCGGAGAGGAACCTCAAGGGCCTCCGGTTGCTGGGCACAGGGCCCGCTCAAAAGCAGGAATGGAAATGGGGGGATACATGGCCCCTTTTCTTCTTAACCCAAAAGCACCTCTGAGCATTGATACTTCCCCAACACTGCACGATGAAAAATGTGTACAAACTCCAAAACACCACAATAAACACAAAGGGGATGCTGGGGGTTTGATGAAATCTGCAGCAACATCTGTTGCATCACATGTTGCTGATTTTCCAAGTTCTTACTTACTTGCACTCTCCATTTCCATTTGAGGTGGCTTCACATCTTCCTCCGTTTAGACATGATTCAGTGGGTAGGGAGCATTTTAGACCTGTAGAACACATGAAAAGTTATTGGAAGTCAGCAGTATATTTCAGTTTTACATGGCATGTGATATGTTTCCTGGTGGGATTAAGTTGAACATAGATTAAATTATTCATCAGCGTTATTTACTGTATGTCTTTCTTCAGTGGTATGTATTTTAATTCATACACGCGTTTCCTGATATTTAATTGATTTGTTACACAAAGTGTCCGTGGGGGATACTGTGGGGGTAACACACTGTCGGGGACACCGGTGAGGAGGCCAGAGCGCGTGGGTGCGTGGCTTTTTGGGAGGAGAGGGGGTGGAGGTGATGGGGGGTTGGGGTGGAGGGGCACGCTTTTTTTTTTGCGGGGAAAGCGCACAGCAGCTGCGGGGTTCAGATGTGGAACAAAAGAATCAGAGTCCAGCACGAGCCATAAAACACTCTCCTCGGGCATTGTTTACCGGCAGACGGAGACAACAGCAGCTCCTCCACCCTCCACCGACCCACCCCCCACTCGCAACACTCTCCCACACCACGCAGACAAAAGACGCCCCCCCCCCGCGTCCCAAACACACGCATCAACTTCTTCTTCAATTCTGTTGTTTTAAACTCATCTTCAGGTCATTTCATTAAGTTGATCATTCCTGGAAGGAGATAATTTTAACAATAAAGTCAGGCTGCAAGAAAAACCGACTGGTATAATTAGTTTCAATGCGTATTTTGGTTATAACTGTTTCACTGCATGTGACTTTAAGGTCCATTACACAGTGAATGCAATGAAAGTGCGGACAAAACAAACAGTTAACTTGTGTAAGGAGAGGGAGAAAACTTTTTAAAGGCGCACACTTGCGGAGTCTGGAGACCGACGCACCGCAGCTGCACTTGTGGTGAAACCCTCCCCATGACCTGGCAACAGCTACTGCCAATAAGTCCAGAAATGTTTGAGGAGAATTGAACAAAATCACTAATGTCTCAGATTGAACCTAAAGGGCTGCTAAAAGAAGCCAAGCACTGACTAAACAAATAAAGCTGTTATCTGTTCACTGACTTCTTGAATTTGTCTCTAAAGTGTTCGGTTCTTCTTTTTGCGCCTCAGTCACGCTGCGCGCTCTGATTCCCCACAAGCACCAAACTACAATGGGATCTTTTATTCCAGACTTTTTACCTTGTGAGATGACGATCGCTGGAATCAGAAATGTTAGTTTCACAAAGAAACGATACATTCCTCCTCTTCAACTTCACAAACGTCGTGAACTCCCACGTAGGGTTCGCATAGATCCACAGTTTGGTTGTATACTCCAGATAGAGCGGCTTAGGAAAAAAATAAATAAATATATCCTCTGGAAAGGAAGGTGGAAAAAAGAAAATCCAGCACAGATGAGAAGTCACTCCGAGAGGACTCACTTCATAGATGTTAACCTGGTGCCTTCCGAGTTCTCAATGAAATCTAGATGCAACGCGAAAAGTTCCTCCCACTTTCCTTCCTGCCCCCCCTTTCTCCTCGGGCCAAATAAAAAGCTGCCTCTCTCTCACCCCCCACCCCCACCCACACATCAGTAGTAAAACTATTATCATCAGACTGTGGTGCACACTACTAGATATGTTTACGTATGTTCACTTCAGGGGAAATGCACTTCACATGGGGTTAGAATAGAATAGAATAGAATAGAATAGAATAGAATAGAATAGAATAGAATAGAATAGAATAGAATAGAATAGAATAGCCTTTATTGTCATTGTATGTTCAATAACATTAGGAGTGCTTCTCCAATAAAAAATAAAAAAAAAACAATAAGAAACAAAGAGCAAATATAAAATTACAAAAAAGTAAAATAAGAAAATAGAATATAAAATTTAACAAAAGTAAATATGTAAATAGTCTGTATAGTTTTTTTTAATCACTATTATTATTTTTATTTTACATTGTTTTGGTTTTTTTCTTGTTTTTTGCACTGTCTTTATGCATATACACTTATTTTCTTGCAATTTATTCTGCCTTCACCATTGAATGGTAGTTCCATTCAATGATTTTCTATATTTAACATTTCTTAAGTGATTTGTCATCATTCATTATAAAATAATCCACTGTATTTTGCATGTTCCTGGTGAAAATCACGTATTTTCCCAAAATTTCGTGTACTGATCACATAGCTGTTCATAAAAGCTCAGATTAAAGTTAGGGTTATTATACCAAAAAACAGCCAAAACTGAATAAAAAGTGACTTTTTCAGTAAAATATATAATTAACTGAACATAAACCAAGTGTCTTTATCCACTCTCATTTATCAAAGTCCATGGGTTTAACTGATGAATCAATATTGCAGAAAATGATAGTCAAATCAAATCAAATTTTATTTATATAGCTCCAAATCATAACAGAAGTTATCTCATGACACTTTACATATAGAGCTGGTCAAAACCAGACTCTAATTTACAGAAACC
>JAPQRP010000005.1:29047241-29066148 GCA_037367295.1 Apogon hyalosoma | reverse complement strand
GTGGCTGGGATAGGCTCCAGCGACCCCCGTGACCCTAGTGAGGATAAAGCGGGCTCAGAAAATGGATGGATGGATGAAATATCCATTATATGCATTTTATTTAATACTTAACAGAGACAAATTCAATGTTTTTATGCATACTCTGTGAACAATAGCTGTTTTAAAAGATTCTGAAAAGTTTTAATATTATTGAGTAGATTTGAGGGCATAGAATGGTAATTAAAATGCACCGAATTGACTATAACCTTATTAGTAACACAAGAGAAGTGGATGCAAATGTGTTAAATAATTGTCAAAAATGTTGGTCTCTTCTCAGTCTAAATTAAAAGACTAAATAAATACAGATAAACCTAATAACACCTTAGATTAGATAAAGTCATGCAGGTTTTTTACAACATGAAAATGAAATTCACAGATTGCAGTATGCTGAATGATAGTTGGGGAAGTTATATCAAATGACACCAAAGAACTATCAAGCACTCAAGCTTTAAACTTAATTTTAAAAAGCAAATAAATGTTTTCTAAATGTTTCAAAAATTAAGCATTTCTGCTAAATTACTTAAAAATACATTGTAGTAACTATTTTTTATCGTTCTCATCCTTAACCCTTTATAGGGCACTCATTGAAATACTCTGTAATTCAGAATTTCAACCTTTGTACGTTATTGGACATTGTCATTTCCCTCCTCTTGCCATAAAACATCTGAGCAGTAGTTGCTAAAAAGTAAATGCATGCAATAAAACAACTGTTATAAGGTCATAACCTGACAAAAATTACTCATATTCACCAGTTACAGCTTCAAAATTTCAACAAAATCTCTTTGAATCATTATATGTTATAAAAACCAACATGCTTCTCGACATCCCTGAGGCATGGGATTGGCCCCGTATTTAATGTTTGCAGAAATTACCAAAAATAGTCACTTGCCTGATAAAAGGTTAAGGAAAAGTCTGAGTAAATCCGTCAGTTTGCTGATATGTTTTGACATTTTCAGACTTTGTAAAATATGTATTCAAATTTACTCTTTTTAAGAAGAACAGCATATCCATTTCTAACTACATAGAACCTGCCCTTCAGCCTTACTTGAAGAGAAGAAAAGGCTTTGTGTGTAATCTTCAGTGACTGAAGGTACTTCACACCTTTGTCTCTGCTAATCTGATGGCCCCGTATTTACTAAAGGGCTCTGGCTGAATTGGCTGTTGTTTGTAGGAAAACAGCAGCCATCTCGTGTTTATTTGAAGATAAGCGATTGGAAAAGCACATCGCTTCATCAAGAGGAACAGTGACCCTCCTACAGTGTGAAGCCTCTGTTTGTTTTCGTCTCTGGAGTAAAGACTCCTGGCTCAAGAGAACAGAGGTCCTCAGGTGTCTCAATTATCACCCTGTTCTGCTAGTCTTCACATTCAGTTTTTAGACCAGCTTCTCATACGTGCATAAATCTTGTTAATGTCAAACATGCCCAGACAATCACTAATGAGCGTCGTGGATAACAGATCAAGGACTTTGCCACATGTGCTTCACATCTAAAGCCCATGAAGACAGATAATCATCAGTATGTGATCAGTGTATGAGCCCTGCACTCATCACTCATTGTGGAAATGAGTGGACATGTGCTAAACAAGCTGTACATTTAGTCTTGATAACCCTGCACTTTACTATTCCAACAGTATTGTGCAATCTGGAATTGATTTATGTATAGTGAGACTGATGGAGGTTACACATGAAATTGAGTTTGAGGATGAAGTAAACATTTAAAACTGCATCAATATGTTTTGGCCAAGAAAAATGACAAAAAAGACACACACACACACACACACACACACACACACACACACACACACACACGCACACGCACACACACACACACACACACACGTGTTTAGTGTCTACAACTTCTCCAAATGTTAGTGAATAGAACCCTATTGTTTTATACCGGGAAAACAGGATTGCATCAGTGCTGTGTTTCTGACCAAAAGTACACATTGTCCTTACACCAGTAGAAATACAGATAAGTACAGATAGTTGTATTTATATATTTATATCTCTCAAGGCTGACAGAAACTGGTCCATGTTGATCTGTAAAATTCAAAAAAACAAGTTAATGTAGTCATACTTGTTAGCAGCTGCAAAAAAGTTGTTCACCTTTTGACTGCGTGGCCTTCATGAACTGTAAATACTAAAGGGTTGTCAGAATGCCAGTTTATTTAATAACCACATCTGCTTTTGAGTTGACGATTGTAACGTACTGTACTGCACCACTGAGCAGAATGTAAATACAACATAAAGCACTATTAGGGGAATAAATGAACACTTGATTAAATGTTACACAACACATCCTGCTAAATGAACGTTAGCCTTCATAAGCCAGTGTAGAACAGGCCGACTGGTGTCTGTCAGTTCGATAACATTAACATGAAGTTAAGTTGCGATTCTGACAGTAAAGTGTCCATGAGCATTATTTGAGCAATAGCAAGTAGCTAACACTATGTTTGCTGAAGCAACTGAATAGATGTTAGTTGGTAACTTGTTCAAACTCTCTTCTGTTCACACTACCATATAGCCCCTTGAACCTTAAACATGCAGCAAACAAACTAATGGAACTTGTAGTTACTGTAACTTACTGGTAACATGTTGTTGAATGTGTGTTCTGCTCTGTACAGGACAGTCAGTGGCAGCTGTAGAAGGCTGCGATGTGGAGGATGTGGTACCTGCTCACATCTGAGTTCTGTATATGGTTCCCTATTATGAAATAATGAATGAATTAATTAGTTATCCCGAGATAATGAACTTTGTTTTCTTGAGAGGACAAATTAATTAATTTGTTATCACAAGATAATGACCATAAAATTGTATGTAAATCCACAGCCATTCTCGGCTTCCGTAGATCTGCTTTGCAAATGCAAGGAGTAGAAAGAACAGTTTGTTTAAAGGTATAGTAGGTATAGTAAGGTATATTTCAGGATAGTGCAGATATTGGAAAAATCTACTAATGTACAGCAAGAATGTGTTTGTACTTAGTTACTTCCCACTTCTGCTTTTTTTTTTTTTTTCTAACATCTCTTTCGGTGAGCTTCTCCATACCCAGAAGAAACAGGTGGAATAACTGATGTGTACGCCTCAGTCAAAGTATTCCCTTGGAGAAGCTGTTGCTTAACCAGCCTCAGCTGCCCATTAAAATTTCCCTCTGGATCATGATTTGGAAATTGGTTTCCTCCAACATCATGGTCAAATGCCAGCCAAAGGTTTATAACAGGCTGTTTTGGGTTGTTTTATGTTTTAAGCTATAATATAATCTTGAATATGCGTTGTGTGCATCTCTTTAGCCCCTTTTACACAACACTTCTGTTACGGGAATATTTCACCTTTACTTTGGAATGGTCTGTGTAAATGAAATGGCGACTCATTTGGTCCCACCTTTATCATGGCTCTGAAACGCCTCTGGAGGTAGTAACAGAGCTGTGATAAAGGTGGAATCATGATTCCAGAACGTTATGTAAAAGAAACACCTCTCGTTCCACAACCGAGGTGTGACGTGTTGATGACATATTGTGTGTGCAATCCCCGCACTGGGGGGTGGGGGTGGGGGGGTGTTAAAAATGAGTACAGGCCGTGTACAGTAAACAAACATATCAACACAACCAGAAAGAAGCCGAACTGGGGAACCGCTGAGATCCATGAGCTGTTGTCACTTTGGGCAGAGGACTCTATCCATGCTAATATTTGTGGAACGGTGAAAGACAGGCCAACTCTGGAGAGGTTAGTAACACCACTATGCTTAAGGTATTTCTGATGTGTAAGTTATATGTCACACTATACGCTGCACTGCATCACCGCCCCTTTGATTCTGAAATGCAGGTCCACTGTGTAAAAGTCCAGCCTGTCTCACCTCTGTTACTCCTTTGGCTTGGCTGTGGAAATCGGTCAGTAGTGGAAAAAAGGTGGGCTTACCATCTTATCTTTTTTCTGGGATCTCTGTGTAAAAGTGGCTTATGTTTTCATGGGTACTGGGATGCAGGAAAGGCCCGTGGAGGCACACACAAACACATGCAAATGCTGTCATACACAACAAAACACACTTCTTTGGGGGTCGTTCCCACACCTGCTCAGTACAAGGTGAGAACAGTGCAGGAAATGGGCTTCAATTCACAACTTTGTGACAGAAAGGACAACTGTGGAATCCCACCCCCAACACACACACACACACACACACACACACACACACACACTCATGGTCTTCACACTATACATGACGTGGCATTTACGGGTTCCAAGTCAGAACAGAACTGGGAAAGAAAGCTTTTAAATATTCTGCTCCCACTGCCTGGAACAGCCTACAGAAGGACATTAAACTGAAGGAACTGGTCATTTTTAATACATTCAATGTCATTTTAAATTAATGGGAAAAGGACAAATGTGGATGTAAATGTTTTTCCAATTGACTGAATTGAGTTCGGCTTTGAGATGCTTTTAAGGAGCATTGTTGTTCTACTTTTAGTACCTTTTAAAATAATGGTGATGTTTTATATCTATATTCTTATCCATTTTAAGTTTGTTTTTAGAGTTGACTTTCATTGTGTTTATGTATATTAGTGTGGATGTATGGCTGTGATTTCCATTTTGTGTAACTTCTGCTGTTGCTGCTGTCTTGGCCAGGACACTCTTGAAAAAGAGATTTTTAATCTCAATGAGCTTTTTTCCTGGTTAAATAAAGGGTATAATAATAATAATAATGATAACAATAATAATAATACCATCACCTTAACTTTTGGCTGAAGTAAAATCCTAAAATATTTCTACTTTCACCCTGAAAGTTTATGGTTTACATTGGGGAGATCTGACTTTTTTGACTTATGTCTCCATAACATACTGTAAATTATACTTGTCTACACACACAGACAAAGATGTATCAGCAAAAGAACACCAATTATATTTGATGCCCCACAAAACAGACGTTCAAGGCCTTAGAAAAAGAACATTGGCTGTTTTTGGCTGAAGCAGTGCAGTAGGCCAGGCGGTTGGCCTTTACAGACCCACTGATCCGAACCATAATAGCTGCACGAACCGGTCAGGGTTGCACAGTTGGACGTCTGTATTCTGCTCTGTTGCTCACTAGAAGCCATAGCCATTCCTGTCTGTCTGTCTGTCTGTCCACTCAGCCTTTCATATCCACCTCCCGATCCTGATCCAAGGTCTCTCTCCAGCCAGTGTCTATGCTCCTGTCTCTGCTGCCAGCCAAATGCTGCTTCAGAACAAAGATACTCGTTATGCTGCTGAACCCCCAGCCCCCCTTTTCCACAACCCATCACACCAAATCCTGCTCCCAATACCAAGAACAAAGTTTGTAACTGGGTCCCAATAGTGTCCTTCAGCCTCAAAAATGGCACAAAGGAGAGGGAGGAAAAGAGGCCAAAAACTGAAACAGCAGAAATATGTATGAGAGAAGTGAAAATTTTGGGTTTGTATTCATTTTGTTCTACAGTCAGAACAGAACTGGGAAAGAAAGCTTTTATTTTTTCAGCTCCCACGGCCTGGAACAACCTACAGATTGAGATAAAACTGAAGGAACTTGTCTCTGTACATACATACATTCAAATTCATTCTAAATTAATGGGAAAAGAATAATTTTGGATCTAGTTGTTTTTCTAATTGATTGAATCAGGTACTGCTTTGAGATGCTTTTAAGGAACATTGTTCTATACTTTTAGTGCCTTTTAAATTATTGATGGTGCTTTCTACTGCTTGTATGTTCTTAGTTTAGTGATTTATGTATGGTTTTATAACTGACTTTTACTATGTGTTTTATGTACATTTTAGTGTGGATGTATGGATGAAATCTCTATTGTCTATAACTTCTGCTGCAACTGTCTTGGCCATAAAACTCTTGCAAAAGAGATTTTTAATCTCAATGAGTTTCTTCCTGGTTCAATAAAGTTTAAGTAGAATTGAAAAAAAAAATTACCTGCTCACACACTGATAGTGTGCAGAGAGGTAAACTGAAGTCTGCACCAAGGACTCAAAGGCAAGACATAGCCAGGAAAACTGGATTAGCAGGTACCCATATTTTTTACAGAAACACAGCAAAACCACAGTGTCAGACTATACAAATGAAAGTTTAAAAAAAAACAAAACAAGTATCAGCATTACAATATCCTTTAAGCACCAGAATTAACTGTGCAGAATGGCAGTTCTCTTTGATGTTGTAGCTGGTCAGGGTGGGGCTCATGCAAGCAAGAAAGCAAATGTTAAGTACTGTTAAGTCTTGCATTTGAAACGTTATGTAGGAAAACTTCAAAAGTCTTAACATCAGGCAGAGGAACAAAAATGAGACAAATTTTGTTACTGGCTTATAATTCCAGATGCATTAATGTGGTCATTATTAATGTTGCAGCTGATAATAGTGCACCCTTATCTATAGTACTACATCATTGAATGAAATGAATCTGAAAGTGACAAATAAATAAAGTTCTTTGTAATAGATATAGTGAAGTGAATGTACAATACTTACCAACAAAATGTGGTAAATTAGACAAAAATGGAATTCTAAAGTAAAGTAGAAGTATAGTTTTTGTTTGTTTGTTTGTTTGGTTTTTTTACTAGTCCACAGTAACTTAGTAAGAACATTTTGAGAAACTACCTGGAACTTTGTGTGTGTGTGTGTGTGTGTGTGTGTGTGTGTGTGTGTGTGTGTGCGTGCGTGTGCGTGTGCGTGTGTGTGTGCATGTGCGTGTGTGTGTGTCTGCTCATGCACAGTATATGTGAGAATGTACACAAAGAGTGAGAATATTCACTATGAGAGGAGATATTTGTTCAGCCGGAGAATTTACTGATGAGATTAAGCGCTGGAGCTGTGGTTAGGGGGTTTTTGGGGTGTGGAATGTAAACAAGAAGCAAGCAGCGAGAAAGCCTTCAGTCAGGAGAAGATCTAACACCCCCCCATCCTCACTAACACCACCATCACCCTTCACCACCATCACCACAGCTACAGTACAGTGTCATGTGACTTATGTCAATTGTTTTCAATGAGTCCTGTATCTAACTGTGAGAATAAATATGGTTTTCTGAAAGAAAGAAGAAATACTAACAACACTATGGTAACTATAGTAACAAAGAAAATTGCGGTATAATGAATGTCTGCTAATGACACAGCTGGACTGTGTTTTCAGCCATGACAGGGTTTTGAGAGTAGTCTAACTTTTCCCTGTCATCTCATTCAGAGATGGTGTTCCTCTCACACTTCAGAAGCTGTGACAATGAATAATGATATTTCTTTTTCATCCACATTGTTGATTTTGCCACTAATGGACACTAATGGATGCCTGTGTGCTTTCTCCTCAGTCTCTTTAAGTGCAGGCTGAAGTTTGGATAGAAAAAAGTGTCATGAATGCCAACACCCGTACAGGTTAGTACTTAAGTCTTATAGTTTATTTAGTCCTAATCATATTTTAAGTTAAAACTGTACTGTATGCATCCACGTCATTGAAGGGGTCTGGGGACAAAGCTACACAGACCAGACCCTGCCTGTCTCCTTGGTTTAGTTACACTGGCGTCCAACAAGGATACAAACATTCACACAGGATGTAGATAAGCCTTCAGCTTAAATGCAATATCAACGCTACTTTATCTGGAGGTAAAGCTCACAGTTAATACACATAATGTCAGTAATGATCCCTCATCAGAGGTGGAGGAAGCAGAAAAACAACAGCGCTGAAACACTTCATTGTGATTAATAAGTAGGTTTATAAGTCGAGTTGTAGATACAGAATCCAAAGTGTTACTTCTAAGAGAGGCATTATCAGCAGAAATTGAACATTGTTTTGATAGAATTGAATCAAATCAAATTGAATTGAATTGAATTGAATATGAACATGAACATGAAAACTTACGCATTATTTAGAATCAAAACAGCTTCTATGTTTAGGTTGTGATTAATGATCTATAAATGCAGATATCTAAATGTAAGTATTTTACCAAAAGCCAAAAAGCTTCGTTGTTCTTTTTCTGTCTTTCTTTTTTTTTTTTTTTTAATTTAACTTATATTTAACCAGGTTGGTCCCATTGAGATGGGGGATTTCTTTTTCAAGGGAGACCTGTCTAAGACGACAGCGCTACAGTCACATAATCCCAGCTGACAATAACAAAAGCATTTGCAAACACAGAAAACACATGTACAATCAGTCAAAACCTTTACAGACTAACAGCCTTGCTTCTGAAGGTACTTGGACCCACTACATTGGTTTTGATACAAAATTTGGTTTGAAATGTGTAAAAGGAAAGTAACCACTTGTTTGTGTGACCTGTCACACTTCTTTACAAAACTACAAAAATAGCATCCAAAGTACAGTAGTAGACATTTCTGAAAACATAATTACATAGTTAGATAATATAATAAGGCTATAACTTGGATATGTCTTTAATCGATGCTGCAAAATAGAATTACCTGTAAATGTTTGCATAGTATATATTCCACTAAGTAAATCTCAAAGTTGCAGTAGTTTGTGAGCTATTCTGGTTAATGTACAGTTCATGCAGCTGGGAGTTCAAGTTAATCAATACTGCACATGCAAAGCCATATGAAGACAAGAACACCTGAAGTTCCTGGTTGGTTTAACAGATTGAAACGATAAACTCTAAGTTAAATGTTAGGCGTCTCAGACCTCAACAAGCCTATGTGATGAAATGTTCCATGAAATTCAGCGTGAAGCTGAATCCCGAGTGATAATCAGCAGCTCAGACTGAGAGATCAAGAGGACTGCTGAACCGCAGATCAGTGAAAAACACCTGAAAATCATGTTTAGAAATAAAGACCCAGTGCTACTTTTGTAGCTGTTCCCAGATGATTTTTTTCCCCATTTAACCTTTCCTAAGTGATTTGTCACCATTTATTATAATTTTATCCTCTGTATTTTGTGTTTTCCCAGTGAAAATCAGGTATTTTCCAATATTTAATTTCCTATGCACAAAAAATACAAAAACCAAGGCACTCTCTCATAATTTTAAAATGCCTTTATTAATTATGGCATGTCTCAATGGACCCCCCTGAGCCCAACGCGTTTGTCCCCCTGATGAAGGCCAGCAGGCTGAAATGCACTGGGGCTCAGGGAGGTCCATTGAGACATGCCATAATTAATAAAGGCATTTAAAATTATAAGAGAGTGCCTTGGTTTTTGTACTTTTTGTGCATTGGCGGTCTCTTCACCAAAGAGCACCTCTTTTACTAATTTTCATTACTGCCTTGGGGTCCATGAAGCATCCCTCTTTACTGTTTGTTCAAGATTTAAGTTACTATATTTGATTTAGATATTCATGAAAACACAGAGTTAATTCAAACATTATCGCAAAACAGAAAAACTGAGGAAAAACTGAGGAAAAACTGAGTTCTGCAGCACATCTATCATTAACTGAACATAAGCAAAGTGCGTCCATCCACTGTCATTGATCCAACTCCACGGGAGAAGGAGAGGCTGTAGAAGATGACGGCGTTTCCATGGTAACTACAGAGCCTCGGAACATCCAAATGGGTCATATCTGATGACCATGAAAAGATGATAAACTACATTTTACACCAATTATTTACATGTATTGACAGGATTAGTGGATCAACAGGTATTAAACATTTTCGATCAGTAGTTTTTGGTTGATGGAGGACGTTTAGGTCTTCATGGGTTAATCAAATCAAATCAACTTTTTTATAAAGCACTTTGAAAATAATACAGTTGACCACGGTGCTGTACACAGATATAAAAACAAATAAAACACATAAATTGATGAAAACAATAAAAGTTGCAAGTTTAGCAAAATTTAGCAAGTAACATTTTAAAGCCTTTAGCTGTGTAAAAAAACTGTACCTTTGTTTCTTTATATTGAGCTGGATTTTAATTCGTGAAACGCTCTGATGAAGGCCCTGTGCTGAAACCTGTCAGAATACGTCTTGTCAGACATGGACCAAATAAATAACTGTTATGTGATTTGACTTGGAAATTTCAGATGAGTGTTTTTTCATTTTTGGAACATTCAGTTTTGGAAATATTATTTATGCACTCACCCACTCCTCCAATATCAAATATCAAGAATTATAAACAGAGTTTGATGTGGCTGATGAAGCAATAGCACTCAGTGAGTTTCCCATAACATTTTCTCGGATTATGGTTTCTTTATGTAAACCATGTAAAAAATGAAGGAGTCCTGTCCACTGAAAGGCTGGAGAACTTTTATTTTTGTGTTGTTTGTACTAACACCGCTTTACAGGCCAAAACACTTCCTATATGTAGCTGTTACTGAGTTTCATATAGACTAATATATCTGTCAGTGAATTATTATTGTCATGGACATGAGCGAAAACAACACCCTGTTCACCTTTGACCCACGGGATAAAAATATAAATCTACATCTCCCCATCAGTTCATGCTGTCTAAAGCCTGTAGCTGATGAAACAGCTGGGTTAGCTTGTCCCATCATGTCCTATAGACTATGTGTAATGATGTCTATCTTTATATACAGTCCAAGGTTTGTCTCCAGGTTTAAAAGAGTTCTGTCCTATCTAGCATCATGTGAGTTAGGACTAAACTCCATGACTGCTCTGGCGTGTTCATTTCTGCCTCCTGAAATAGGACTGCTAATGTCATGAAGTATAATAGATTACTAAGACACTGACCTTGTGTATTGTAATTAGTAACACAGGTATTTTTGAAGAAATATAACATTATACATTTGATTACTTTTTCTTGAGGATTTGAGGATACCACTAGGAAACTTCACACTGCACAGTTATATTACAACCCTTTTCCGCTTTCAGAAGGAAAACAGAATTGAATTTCCATCACTGGAATGTTCCTATATGAAAACATGGATACCCACCTGTTATATGAGCTTCCAACAAAAAAATAATAGATTCAGATGTAGTCCCTTGTTAATCACCAGCATTTTGAGCAGGAACTTTGATTTAAAGAGAGAGTGTGAAATGTTTTGTGGCATCTAGTGTTGAAGTTGTAGATTATACTGTTCTGTGCTTACCTCTTCCTGACCTGCTGTGGTGGCTAAAAATACCAAAACCCCTCGATAGAGCCAGTGTATGTTTTGTCTGTTTATGATGTTTTAACAAAGGAAACATAAGCCTATTAACTGTTGTTCACACTCAGGTACAGATTGAAACAATAATGCACCTTAACGCTGGATAGTGTTTATCACAAAACCAAAAAACGACCTTCTAAAACCACAAAAATTTTCCACAATCTTCCACAATTCCAAGAAAAGTAGGATACTATGTAAAATATTAAAAATAAACAGAAGGAACCTTGAAAAATTTCATATTCCCGTATTTCACTCACAATAGAATACAACAGTAGAACAAAAAGGTCATTTTGAAAGTTTTCTTTTCAACACACACACTACAGTGATACAGTGATTATCACATACAATGATTTCACTGTATGTGATGATCACTACAGTGATTTCCATTATAGAATCATATCTAGTTTTAATGAAGCACCCGAGGGTCTGCAGATGACAGAAATCCAATACTGACTTTCAGCTTTGTCTCTAATACAGAAATTTTTCCAGATTCTCAGAACCTTTTGATTTTATTTTGTACTGTAGATAATGATGATAATCAAAGTTTTCAGAATTTTTTAGTTTTGAGGAACATTCTTTTCAATTGTTTCTACAGGTTTTTTGCAGATTGGTCAACCTCTACCCATCTTTATGCCTGAGAACCTCTCTAAGATGTTCTTTTTGGACTCCATCATGTCACTGACTTAACCTAATTAGTTCCAAAATCTCCTTCTAGATATTTCTTTTCAGTGCTACCTACTTTTCTGGCTTTCTGCTGTTCCATTTGTTTCTTTTTGGAGACGTGTTACTAAATTCAAAATGATATTTTTTTCACTTGAAATTGTAAATTTTGTCTGTTCAGAAATGTTATGCTTTTTGTGTGTTATTGTGAATAAAATATGGGTTCATGAGATTAGCAAATCATTGAATTCTGGTCATTGAAATCTG
The DNA here is from genome assembly GCA_037367295.1 of Apogon hyalosoma. Taxonomy (NCBI): domain Eukaryota; kingdom Metazoa; phylum Chordata; class Actinopteri; order Kurtiformes; family Apogonidae; genus Apogon; species Apogon hyalosoma. The sequence goes on along the minus strand of JAPQRP010000005.1, from coordinate 29,054,153 downwards.
TTAATAACTGGTTTCACTCCCAACTCTGAGGTCTGTGTGCTCTGTGGTACTAGTGCTCTCTTCATATGCAGGATGAGCATGGTAAATATTTACCAAGGCACCCTCACCAAGACTGGTGAGTGCATGGGTGGGGTGGGGGATGTATGTTATGTATGCAGGAGGGTGTCAGGCCTTGCTACAGTGAATATAATTGCAAGAGTTATGGGCACCGCATGACTCTGTGGTTACAAGACGACCTCAGGAATTTCTCTGTGGCCTTGAGACGGGGGGCTATAATTCACGATGTGCGTGCGTGTACATAAATATGTGTGTGTGTGCGTGTGTGTGTGTGGGGGGGGGGGGGGCAAAGAAGACACAGAGGACCCCCCCTCCAGGTTCATTACAAATCCGTGCAGAGTAAAGTGAATGTTAAGACGCTCCAAATTAACCCTGAGAGTGACAGAAGCGGCCTCAGCTGTCTGTGGTATCACTTTCCATCCAAATGGTATGGACGATCTGACAACTGTCACCCTGACCTTGCTCCTCTACGCCACCACTCTCCCAAGACTCACTAGACACTATGGGGTGGGACGAGAGATTACCAACATTCACCATCTCCCCTGTCTCTCCAAAAACACAACCATCTGCCAATCACAGATATACATGGGGGCAGGTGAAAGCTTATGAAGACATGTTAGCATCTCTGAGTATGCATCCAAGAGAGTTCGTTGCTTCTTTTGCGTATGTGCATGTTTGTTTGTCGGCCTCTCTGGTTTGTCTCTTTCGTGACGGTCACTTTTAATCACAGCAGAAGGTAAGCAGTCAGACATTGCTGACTGGTTTATAGGCTAATTAGTGAGTGAAATCCAATCCGCAGGCTGTTGAAGAATGTCACAGAGATAAGTGAGACACCGACATACTTCACTGTGTCCATTTTTCTTCTTACAAGTCTATAATTCTTCATGTCTCACTTTCTGCATCCCAGCTTTTCCTGTTTTAAAACAGGAGCTATCACATTTAACTGGGGCTCATAACTGCCTCATGTGGATCACACTATACAGTGAAAACCATAACTTCAGGTACCAGTATTTACTTACTAAGAACAAAACCACTGCGTAAATATAAATACTAAATATCAAACTGTATATCAGCAAACTTAATAACTTTGAAGTGTTGTTACTTTTAATTTTTTTACTGGACAAGACTGTACTCTGCTGGCTGTCATCCATCTGGACACTGAACCACTTCTTTCATGTCAACTTTATTTATACAGGGTTGGCCCAATGAGAGTAATCAATTTTCTTTAACATGGACACTGTGCTATAGCAAGAACATAGATATAAAATACAGTCATATGACACATACAGAATATAAATCATACCACACCCAGACAAAGAACATATGTACACTTCCACTGTTCCAGTCCACTCATACAGGCCTAAAACTGAGCAAATGGGATCAGTCTGTCCAACTTTAACAAAGCATTCTATGTAAAGTGTGTGGAGCTTAGAATTTAAAAGCTTGTTTCTCAGTTTTGGCAAGAATTAAAAAATCTCAAGCTCAAGAGAAATGTAATGCATATTGGACATAGATAATGCATATGCTAATTTCTCATACGTTAGGAGTAACTGCTTCATTTAAGGGTCATAAACTACCACAATGAGCAGCTGATGTAAATTATCCAACTTAGAATTAGATACAGACTGAGGATAGACAGGGCTTTACACACTCTGAACAACATGGACATCCTTATTGTCCCACTTACTGCATCACTATTTAAAAAAAAAAAAAAGAAATCAATAACGTTACCCAAAAAAAATTATATTATGCTATTAATTGGCATTTTACTGATTATAGATGACATTATTTGAAACTGATTTTATTTCTTCCCCTAAATAAAATGGTATTCTCTATTATATCAGAAAATGCATTGTATTTTCTGATTGGGCTTTTACACAGAAATAACAAACCACTGAAAGGGGTCACTGACCAATCAGAATCAAGACTTCAACAAAGCTGTTTAATTAAAAAAAAAATGTAATGATATTTTTGATATCCCAGAATTGCTACATTTTAATGTGCTGAATCTTTATCAGGAGGGTTGTTTCAGTTGTCAGACCAATCAGTGAGACAGGTGACACAGTACATGCTGGGGCTGGAGCCCTTAATCCTGCTAATGACAGACGTGACATTACTGAAGCTGCTGCACTACAGTGAATAAAGTCTTCATATGTCGGATGCATGTAGATACCGATACCGTCTGTGCTCCTAGTTGACTCTGAATTTACATGTACAAAATTCTTCTTTAGTGGTGGCCAATGAATTACAACCAGGAGCCATCAATTAAATCCAGAGCTGTGTCTTCACATTAAACTGGTATATGATACTCGATCAAGGCTACTGGTAGTTTCAACCAAGGCCAAATGCAGGGGTGAGAGGAAGGAGGGGAAGGTCCTCAGGGGGATGCTGGAGGGTGTGTGAAGCGGTGGCCTGCGTGCTGTCGGCCAGCCGCCCGAGGGGGAGGCACATGGTGCCAACAGCTGCCATGGTGAAACGCTAACCCCTCTAAATGCTCAGTCCAGTAAACAACGCTGGGCTGAACACATGCCAACGGGGGAGCCCGGGTGAGGAAGGGGTGAGGAGGGTGAATTGGACAACCCAGCTGACGCCATGGAGAAAGGAGATGTGACCCCTGTGAAATGGCTTATTAAAGTGTGGTGGTCACCATTCTGGGGGGCCAAAACAGGACATGAGAGTGAGGGTAACTCAATACCGCTTTTGGCAACCTGAGCATCATGCAGGCCGCAAGCCACAGACAGGAAGCCCCAGATTTAGGAGATACTTTTATTCGCTGTATTTACATTGACAGAACATGCCGCATGCACAAAATACTGATGACAGCTGCCTTTATTTTCCCAAGACTAACCTCGGAAAGTTTATTTTATCTCACAACACAGCCCTGGGGTCTGCTCTGTATCAATCCCTTTTCACTCAAACACAATGCAATCAGAGCCATTTATAACTTCATTTACCTTTTTAAATTGATAAATGAACAGCACTTTGCAAAGCCTGTTGCAACCATTGGAGCTGCTGAAGGTTCCCATGCTCCTAGGCCCCCTAGGGAGTGGCAGCAACAGATGTGACGTCTGCACTCCCCCCTCTCTGCCCGTCCCTTCCACCCTCAGACGCTCCCTCTGCAGCTTGTAAAACAATCCATCTTCCACTTGTAAAAACATTACTTTCTACCGCTATCCTCCATTCCCACAACTCTCACTTTAATCAAGAGGAAAACAAAATTATCCCTAATTTTGTAATGTGATAATTGCATCTAGTGGTAACTGATGGTTGAATGTGATACTGCACAGTTAGTGTAACTTAATTAGTGTTCTTCAATCTGTCAGTCTTACTATTGCTATTCCTTTTCACAATCATCCACATTAATATAAATATAGACTCATCCCCCTCTGTATCAACTGAAAGACAAACCTAATTGTGAATCAGTGCTTATGCAGGGTTGACCTATTGTGCTTTTGATCTGTGTCACTTGGCAAGGTAAATTCACTGCTGTTTAATCACCTGGGCTATGATGCCACCAACTGGCTGTGTTTCCATGGCCTAAAGGCGCCATAACTTGTTTGATGCTTGAGCTTTGAAAACCTGTCTTGAAATTTTATATGCAAATTTTTTCAGGTATCATTCCAGATACTATAAAATAACAGCAGCTGTTTTGGGGTTCTGCAATGACAAATTCATGAAATATTGTAAGTGGTGTGATGAGGATGGGTTTCTCATGTAAGCTGTCTTTGCTCAACACTGGTTTATTTTGAGATTCCCTGATAGGAGGTGCCATATTATCACCCTGATCTTTCCCTTCCAAAGTTGGAAACCCAAGCCCACACCTGCCCTTGCAATCTTTCTATCATTTTTTCAAAATGTGTGCATGTGTGAGTTATTCATGCATTATTTCTCTCTCCCTCTGACCACAAACACAAAAAAAGTAAAGAAGTTATCTCAGTCCTGACCTATCTCCATCCTCACACACCTGCCAAACCTGACAGCTGGGCACGAGCATACGTACATGTCTCAGCAAGGAAAACAATGCCTCAAGTAAGCTCTGTCCATTGAGCATTGTTCAGAGACCCTAACCCTATTAACAAACCACAGGAGTGAGACTGATATCAAGGGAGCTTATCAGGACTTTAGACAGTGGTTAACCAAACACTAACCACTCTCATCAGTTTGCCTGTAAACACAGCTTTAATGACAGGGCAGATAGACGTCTCTGAGGGCAAATAAGCAGTGTAAGCCCACCACCAGAAATGATGCAGATATTGCCAACTGGCCAGCAACAACAGCAAAAGGGAAGAGGTTTGCAACACTTGCATTAGGTCATTTCTGTAGAGACATAAGGTCTATTCGTAAGACAACTGAAAATGGTATTTAAATGTTTTTAATCACCTCTGTTATAAGGCATCACCACAGTGGTTTGCAATGTCTATTTAGGCAGCTGCTCTCATGTGTTAAAAATAGTTAAGTACCATGTTTCTCTTGGCTTGTTCACATAAAAAAAATCTGGCCAAATCACATGATGCAAAAGTAGGATGAAACGTCAAAAAAAGAAGAGTGAGCTGTGTGGTTGTGGTGTGCTTCTAGAAGTAAACAGGTGGTGGTGATGGTGGTGGTGGTGGTGGGGGGGTTAAGATGTTTTACTGTGGGAGGTGTGTGGAAAAAAAAAAGGGTGTACACATGAAGTTCATGCATAAAGAACAACTTCGGTTAATGTTTGTATCTCCAGTTTTAGATTAATATGGCGTTTACTTCTGTTATATGTTACTATTCAAACACAATTGGATTTGTATAAGGTCTGGTCAAACTGAACAGAAAATGACTAGTATGAGATTTAATTCAAATCTTAAAAAACAACAAACAATTCCAATATCTAGTTAGTATCACTTGGTAAGATACGTAATAGAATACCATTTTAATGCTCTGTTTCCTTTCTGCTGTGTACTTATCAGGGTATGGACACAATATACTACTTTTGAAGCATTAATAGCTAGGAAAGGAGAGATTTGTGCTGCCTGAATCCATTCAGACTCATATCACAAGATACTTAGTTGTAAAATCTGTCATTACATAATCTGTCATTACATTATGAGCAGCTACAAACCTTCTCAGTGTTCAAGTGAGATTTCTCAACAAACCTTGACCCTGCACAAAGAAGATGTAACTTCATGACAAGCCAACAACAGTCAGACATGAAGGTCTGTTGTAACTTGCCATATTGGCCTTACAGTCTTCACACACGCTCTAAGGGGGAGGGTAAGTTTCGGTTAACAAGTCTGAGCGAAAGTAAAGGAAAAGAAGGTGTGTGAACGAGACGTAAACTGTATGTGTGTACATTTGTGGTTTCACTTGTGTCTGTTGTATTGTAACATTGCAAAGTAGAATTTTCTTTTATTTCCTTTTAAAGAGGAGGTGAATTTGAGAAAGTTTGATATGTGGAACTACGTCACATAAAAATCAAATGTATATATGTGTGCGCACACACACACACACACACACACTGTCTTTAAAACTAATGTATGATGACAGACATTTAAAAAGTCAGTCAAGGTGAACAAATATCTCAGATTGATACATTTACTTATTTTAAAGAATTAAACATCTTAAATCTGTTAATTATTTCAATCGAATTTTATCAATTATTTAAATAAACTCTAGATTAAAATTTTATTTGTGAGCACCAGGAGAACATTTAGTATTAAACCTTACTTGACAGGAATCCAAATAATACATAGCAGTTTTTAACAACATGATCAACTCATGACGACCATTCATTAGACATATAACACCACAGTGCCACCTAGTGGACCAAATTTACTGTGTACTGCACCCTGCTTTGCACATTTCACTTATTTTTTAAAATTATTTATTTAGGCTGTAGTTTGGTTGTAGATGTTTTTCACATTAGGATTATGCTAGTCCTATGAAGGTACTAGTTTGTTTTTTTTATTAATAGTGGTCTGATACGTGGATTTTATTTTGTTTGGATAATGTAGTTGTATTATTTTCTGTAACTGTACTAATTTCTGTAATTTCCCAGTTTGGGATCCATCCATCCATCCATCCATCCATCCATCCATAAAACAAATATCAAACATAATTCAGTTTAAAAGAAGATATAAAGAATTGATTCTTGTGAGGTACAGTATTTAATGATGACAATGAGGGCTGTTTGTTTATGAATAATGTTGTATTGATACATATATGAGGAAATTATTGAAGAAAATTATTGAATTGTTGAGTCTGTTCATATGACTGGACTATAATGATCATTTTGTTGTGCATAATTCAATTACTGCATTATGTGTTAATTGTGGTTGAATGCTAAAATTTGGAAAAATGTATTGTTTGATTTTTATATTAAGGATTAAATAAGTTTATACTTCTTCCTACTCCTTTTTGACCATGCAAAATTCAGACTTGCACATACTTGAAAATAGATTCTGTTCATTTAAATGTTATTTTGTTTATGTATATTTGCCTTGTTTTGTTTTATTAGTTTTTTTGCATGTTCAAAATAGATAAATAAACTAAAAAAAAATAATAAAATAAAATGAAATCTGTCTATTTTTTTTTTAACTCTTTATCTCAGTGAGCTCAGTAAGACATATATAGAATTTGGACCAAAAACTAACATGCACCTCCTATATGAGCTCTGTTTTAAGCAAGCATACAGTACATCTGGGCTGCTGCTTCTCTTACACCGTCTGACACTTGGGCAGTGTGCCCCACTCATACACCGTGCACAGTAACATACCAAAGCTTATTTTTCAACTCAGTTATCCATTAGCTCAAAACAAGATACAATAAAGTCACATTTATAGAAATAATCAGCACATTAAAAAAAAAAAAAAAAAAAATATATAT
>JAPQRP010000005.1:29033123-29046040 GCA_037367295.1 Apogon hyalosoma | reverse complement strand
ACCAAATTTAAAAAAAAAAAAAAAAAAATATATATATATATATACTAATTTGTAATTTGAAATTTGAAATTTGTATTGTAAGTCTTGTCATCAAAAAAAAAAAAAGAAAAGAAAAAGAAAAACTTCATTATCTACAAATGGGCACAAATTCACAACACAAATACGAAACACCCCTTAACAAACTAATGCAACAGATAAATATCAGCGGCCATTAGTGTAATAACATCTTATTTGACAATGGCCAGTGTAAGTTATCATGGCTAATTCTTAGCTTGTACACAACTTATTATCATTGTACTGCCACCACTTCAACCTGTAGTCAGCCCCTTATTCAGATCATGAAAATTCACACTGATCTCTTCCTGTATTCCCTTAACATCACCCTCTGGCAGGTTAAAATAAGTTATATTTAAAAAAAAAAAACTAAACAAACAAAATTTATCACTGATACTGATAAATGAGTGCAGATGATTAAATCGTGCGTGGCTCCGCCCCCTGATGACGCCATGGTGTTTGGCCCGTGACGCTGCTTGTACACGTAGCCTAGTAGGATGTGTTCACTGAAGATGGTGGCTGTGTGTCAGACTCACTGTCCTACACATTTGTAAGAATTTATTTATCTGTACACATTTCCTACATCGGGTAAGGGTAAATATATAACATGTTTAATACTGTGTAGTACTGTAAAAATGTTGTTCTGGTGTCTATCGCAGCCAGTATATTGTTACCCATTAAGTTATCTTAGGCTATTTAGCTAGTGATGCTAACTAAGCAACAATGCTAACGCTAGCTGACCAGGCTCTGAACCTGTTAAACTATGCTCGGCGAGTGGCCAGCGACTTGTATAATCTTGACTACTCAACGTATGCACCTGTCAGTATCCAGTACATACGAAGAAGAGAGTTCGTTTACCCGCGGATAATTATTAAAAGTCCTTGCTCTGGTCAAAACTAAGCCACTCTGGCTATCGGTGTTTTGCTGTGTATGGCGTTTCGTTACGAAATCAGCAATGTAGCGTTACTGTTAGCCGCTGATCCAAGCACTCCAGACGTTCACTCGGACAGAAAATAAGCTTAATCTGAAAGTTTACGATGGGTCCGGTCTGAAATGGTTAGGTAGTATTTCAACAAGTGTCCGCTACGTAAAAGATCAAAAATCGTTTACGTTTAGCTTAGGCAAAGTGTATTACTGCTAGTTTTATTTCATGTCGGCGGAGCTAACGTTAGCTTACAATGTTGCAACGGTCCTTGACGAATGAACTCCAGGCGCTTTTAAAGACCCGAGGTCACGTTGATATCGCTGAGCTATCTGGCAAAGACTGTCTGCAGCATCTTCGGTTGTTTTGACTGTAAATGATCTCCCTTTATACAATGTCACGAGCTCTGTGTCGGTGCGTTAGCTCACTTTACTATCCCACTGGCAGATGCTGTGTCTATGGCCAGTTTGGATTTCCATGAAAATCTGTCAGTATTTTCCAAAGACAAAAAGGCTTTACTCGAATGATTAAGATGACTTGCTTGTCACTTTTTTGGGAGCTAGTTAATGCTATGATTCAGTCACAACATTCATTTTTTTGTAGATGGATTTTGCTCATTCATACCAAAACCGCAGTGGCACCATGTTGCCCTCCTGGTATAAAAGTAACAAATCTATCAAATAACTGGAACTTCAGGTGCTGTTAAAAGTAGCTCTATATGATTAAAGTTAAACAGCTGATTTTTGTCTCAATAGTTAATAAGTGTTTTGCCTGTCGTGTTGTAAAAGACAGCTTTTAATTAATAAAACAGAAAATTAATAGTTGTACTTCTGTAATGTATTGCTGCACTAGTTTTACAAATAGTTCATACACATTGTTTTATGTGTTAAGTTTGTTTTAACAGCAAATAATAGACAATCTTTCAAACAAAAGTAAAATTGTTTGTCTCCAGTGGCTTAATGTAACGCTGGAATATTTATTACATTAATTCTAATCTAATTATATAATATTTATTAGTTATTACAGTTTTAACAGTTGTGCTTGGTTTAGATCACATGTTGAAATGCCACGTTGTACAGTTTGGATAAATAGGAACTTAGATGATTTCACAAATAAAGGTGTGGTAAGGTCCATCACAGAGTGAATTAGCTTTTTGTTAACCACTCCCTCCTTTCTCTATACAGCTACGTCTGACTTCTGCCTCTTCACTGACATCACTGGTCCTTGGACCTGTTAACACTGCAGCCATGCAGCCGCCTCCTCGGACTGGACCGCCAGGAACTTCTGGCCCTCCTCCTTCTGGTGGGCCCAATATGTTCCGCAGGACCAGGCCTCACAAACATACAGCTGCTGCTGCTGCTGCCACGCTCCCTCCAACTACTCAACCCATGACAGATCCTTTTGCTTTTGTCAGAGCTCCTACTCCTATGGCTGCAGGGGGTCTCCCAACAGTTCCCAACAGCAACCCTCCACCCATGCAAAGTCCACCTAATAACATTTATTCACAAGGTGGCTCTGGGCTGCCTCCACAACCACAGCCACTGCAAGATGCAGCCTCAGCTACTCCTCCTGGTCCCCCACCATCCTCTCTGCCAGGGGTGACTCTATTTAACCCTCACAGTACAGTGTCTCCTGGTCTTTTGCCAGCACCAGGTCCTGCTGGATATGCATCCTCTCATACAGAGCAAATTTATTTTAATTCAAGAGAACATACACCATCTATGGCTGCAGAGCCACCACATGAGGCCACACCCCCTGCACCTAGTCAGACAACTTTTAACCAAGAATTTCAAGGACAGCCCCCTCCTCTGTCTGTGCCCTTCCAGCCAGTGCCTCCCATCACCTCCTCTTCTCACTGGGCACCTGATCATGGAAGTCGCCCTCCGTCAGTTCAGAACTATTTCCAGCCCACTAGTGACCCTCCACCACAGCTTTTTAATGTACCTCCCCAGTCCCAGATGTATCCTACCCACACACCATCACCCCATCACAATACCTCCACTCCCCCAGTACAACCAGGACCCCCCCAGGTCCCACTTCCTCTTCCTCCCCAGAACCCTGGAATGGCTTCTAGTTCTCAATGGACTGAACCAAACCCTCCCCCAGCATTTAATTCCCACCCCCAAACACAGAGCTATTTCAGCCAGAGCTCAGCTCCCCAGGACTCTTGGTTCAACCAGCCTTCACAGGACTCAGGCTACCATCAGATGGGAACTCATCCCCGGTCTGATTCTGCCACTCACCTTGCATTAAACCCTGGGCCTGGGCCTGGGCCTGGGCCTGGGCCTGGCCCAGCCCCTGCCTCAACCTCTGCCCCTCCGCCTGCTCCTTTGTCTGCCCCATCATCTGCTCCTTACTCACAGGAATCTGGTACACTCTCAATGTTTTTCAAAGACAATGATGTGGAAAACGAGGAGACATTGGCTGGAGAGGCAAAAAAGGCAGTGAATGGTATTTTAGGATCCTTTCAGCATAACAGCAACCCACAAGCTGCCCCTCAAGCACACAGTGGCCATGTAGATGTACCTTTTGATTTCCAAGGAGCTCCTTTGCAAGATCACTTGCACTTGCCCTACATGAATGATGATAATCATACATCACAAGGAAATAGCCAGAAGCCCCCTAACTCCCAGTATGACCATGTAGAGAATTTGGAATGTGTCCCAAATCAGGAAGTATTACCTAGTGAAACTCATGGCAGTCCGGCTGCAATTACTGCCCATGGAGTAGACCTGTTTGAAACGGGGCCTAACCTGGAGACACCAGATTCTGTTCCCAGACCAATGAGATCAGCAAGTGTTTCATCCAACTACAGCAATATGAGTCATGGAAGTGGAACTGGTACCCGACGCCACCAGGGAGTAGTCGGGACTTTTATTCAGCAGGAAAGCCCTCGTCTTGCTGATGATGCTCACCTGCCTGCTGCAGCTGGAGGCTACTTTGAACAGATTGACACTTCACCAGCAGGAGATATGGGTGCACAGCAAAATTCCCCAGAGCAAATATGGGCTCCTACCCCAAGTCCCCCCAAGCCAACTGGTATCTTTCAGGCCAGTGCAAACAGTTCTTTTGAACCAGTGCGCTCACATGGCGTTGGTGTGCGTCCTGTTGAAGTCGATAGGGCAAATATGGTTGTGGAAGGCGGTGCAGATTCCACGCCTGGCAACCTCGAACAGCCACCAGACAATATGGAAAACATTTATGGCCCAGGAAACCCCCTGCCTACTGTGGCCGGAGGAAGTGTACCTCATTTGACACATCCAGTTGTTCATTCTCACTCCCGACCTTCATCCCGAGCTTACGGGGCCAATCGGCCTTGTGAGAGTCCTGCCACTACTCTGTGGGCTCAAAATGATCCCACTAGCTTGGGTGCTAACATCCTTCTAGCCCCTGCTGCACCAACAGTCTTAGCCCCCTTACGAGAGCCTAGCAGTGATGTCATCCAGCCGCCAGAGGATGGTCCACTGGATCTCCATCCTCCTCAGAGAGTTCAACCAACTTCACAGCAAAACTCAGAAAATCTCGAGAATCCACCAAAGGTGAGTGAGGCCGAGCCAAATGACTCTCAAGGCAACCTGGGCTATGCATCTCTTCTGGTATCTGATTCTCTGCATCAGCCTGTTTTGATTGCTCCACCAGTGTCTAATGTGATTCCCCCAAGTACCCTTACCCAACCAGCCAGTCAAAGTAGCCTTAGGGAAACTACTCCACCTGTGAGACTAGTTTCACAAGGACAAGGTGGTTGTGTCTCCCAACCTCCTTCAGCCACTTCTAATCAGAATCCACTGTTTGCCCCAGGACCTGTGAGTTTTAGTTCTTCAGCCTCTAACCAGGGCCCGCTAAATCTGACTCGAGACAAAACAGATGCATCATCATCAGAAATCACAGCTCTGCCACAGCCAGTCCGCCCTCCTCTTTCAAGGGGTCAGTCATTGGTGGGAGATAGCCACTCTGCTCTCCATGTTAATCCACAATCTTCTCTTGTGGCTTCTTCCATCTCTAATCATAATCATCCAACAAATTATGAACTGCTTGATTTTTCTATGCACCAATCACAAACCCAAAACCAAGCAACTGGCCATTCCTCTCTGCACGACTCTACACAGTGTAGTAATGGATTTTACCTACAGGTCACCAAAGATGCTCAACAGGGTGTGAAAGCAGATGGGGATGCATCTGTCCAGACCCCAGTCTCCTCATCTACACCACAGGTGCCACCAGCTCTCACACACCCAGCACCTCTGAACACCCAGCAGCCACCACCAGAACTTATAAAACCATCCGATTCTCAGGCTGCACCCCAAGGACAAAATGATCCTCCTCCTGTTCCTGTGAGTGGAGCACCAACTTTGCAAGGCCAGTATTCAAATCCAGCACAGGGGCCTGCTGCAGAGGGTGTACCTCCTCCTCCTGGTGCTGCATATCCTCCAGGGCCTCGGGGGCCGGTACCTCCAGGTGCTCCCCAGGTTCCTCCAGCAGAACAACCCCGACCCCCCTCCACTTCTGGGAGCCAACAGGGTTATGGACCCCCTCCTGCACCAGGGCAAATGTATGGAGGCTATTATGGAGGTAGCTATGGAGATTACCCGGATGGCAGAGCACCATATCCTCCTGGCCAGTACCCACCTCCACCTGGGGACCCCAGAGCACAGCAATATTACCCTGTATGTGTAAAGTTATTTTCTAAACAGATGTAGAGTGTATGTAATGCATGTCAGGATGATCCACTGTTGTAATGTTGTTTTGCTGTGGTTTAGTTGATGCCATTCATAACTGATTAAACATTAAAAATGATCATTTCAGGATGGCCCATACAGGAGCAGAGCAGATCCTTGGTACGGCAGATATGAGGGACCCAGTCCAGCATACCGTGATCCTAATTACCAATACAGAGAGCCCCAGCCAGATCGACCCAGCTCTAGGGCTAGTCAGTACTCTGACAGGCCGTCCTCCAGGTCTCTGAAACCATTCTAACATCACTGTTGTTTTCATCTTAGGGGGTGTCTGCAAGCCTTTAAAAAGTCTTAACTAGATAAGAAATCACAATTTAAAGTTATTAAAGAGTCTTAAATTTTATTCATAAGTTATTTCCACTAACAGTTTTACCTAATTTCATCCATTTTAAAATTAATTCTGTTAAACCAAGTTAAGTTCTTCTGTGTTACAGTTTCTGTTACTGCAAAGCTTTAAACCTACCAGTCAATATAGTACTGTTTTTTTTTTTTTTTAATGCTACTATACTTGCACTGCTGCACTTATTGGCAAATGTAGTTTAATGTAATAGTAACCAATATCTAATAACCAAATTCTTGAATAAAACCTGCTTCAGCATGGGTCCACATACTACTTTATACCAAGTTTTATATTCATTTGTCCAAACATTAGTCTTAACTTTAGTTAAAGATGATCTTGAACTGGTCCTGTGACTCCTGTGGAATCTCTAACATCAGTGGGTGATATTTTAATGTTGTTTGTTTTTCAAGAGTTTTGCACATATAAAGGAGTCTCCAAAGTGAGTTTAGTTTTGTGCAGGGTGGTTGACTTTTTAAAATGTCTTAAATAACCTTTGGGTATTTCTTGCACTTGTTTTACAATTTTCTTTGTTTGCTTTCTTCTTTAGGCAAGGCTATCCTGATGATTACCACAGAGCTAACCGAAGTGCCTATAGTGATTATTATGCAGATTACGCCAAGCACTATGATTATGGAGGTATTAACCACATAATTGAAAACTATTTAAAGTAGTAAACAAACTTTGTCATTTCTTGACCATTAAATGTGTGTGAATATTTTTTGCTCAAAGGATATAATTATGGACAGTATGACCCTCGATATAGAGGATACTATGATCAGTCCTACTGGTCTAATTATGATGACAGCTACAGAAGCAGAGATGGTTATTACAATCAACAGATGTATCCTGCGAGGTAGGTACACATTGCAAACACTTATTTCCATGTGTGATGTTATTGTGTATTTGTAAATGAAAGAGAACATTATTTTGCTGGTTTGTGTGTTTTTCATTTCAAATTATGGTGGCTTACAATATAACCTCAATGTTATTCAAGCTCAGTCAATTGGTTAATATTTTTAACCTTTTTTTCAGCATTGTAAGATATTTCTTTGGCTTCATTTTACTTTGCCACAGGTTGCTTTGCTTTATTGCTGCATAAAATTATACCTTGGGATATCTTCCAAGTATTGTACATTGCATCCACAGGAAAGATGGCTATGATAACCAGTGGAGATACTACCCTGGATATGATGCCAGTTTTGATGATGACTACCGTTGGCGTGGAGAAGGATATGGTGATGACTTTGACCGCCGCAGCGTCCACAGTGAACAGTCAGCACACAGTGTGCACAGCTCCCACAGCCACCACAGCAGACGAAGCAGCTTCAGCTCGCGCTCTCAACAGGTTTGTGCACGCATTTCATGTGTATGACTAATACAACTTACATGTTCACTACTTCGAGATAATTTGTGTACATTTCATTTGATAATTCTTTGGCTGTCTTCTCCTTGTACAGAGCCAGGTATACAGGAGCCAGCCTGACCTAGTGTCTGCTGTATATGACAACACAGCATCCACGTTAGCTGTCGACTACTCCTATGGACAGTATCCGAACCAGACAGATGCTTCCCAGAATTTCAGCCAATACCCCTATCCATCTGAGTACACAGCAGACAGTACTTGGATTGCCCCTGAACAACGTATGCACAAATTAATTATAATGTCTCTTAATAACCAAAAGAGATTCACCATGTTCATTTAGAGATTCTGCAAGTTTTAAAAAAAAATATTTTTGCACTGTTCGCTCCTTTAAATTGTCACACAATCACTTTTCCTTCTAGCTCCACCTCGTCCAGCAACCCCGGAGAAGTTCACTATGCCCCACCGCTGTGCTCGCTTTGGACCAGGTGGACATTTGGTCCAAGTGCTGCCTAACCTCCCCTCAGCTGGACAGCCTGCTCTTGTGGATATCCATAACTTGGAGGTACATGTTACAGAAATAGAAATGGATGATGTTTCAGTAGCTTTGCATCTTAAATTTTTTAATCAAATGGTTATATCGCTGCCCGTGCACAGTGAAAAGTCAATTCTTTCCATGAATCACAGTCCTGTGCTAACTTGTATACATCTCAATTAGGCTTAGATTGTAGGATTATTATCAGTAAATTCAAGATGGAGTAAGGAATTCTTGAGAGAGAGACTCTCGATATTTGAATTCAAGAGCCCAAAAGGCAAAAGAGACTCATTACAACTTTCGAACAAAGTAGCTGTTGCATAACATTTTTTATTAATTTCTACTATACTTCTAATTCAGACCATGCTGCAGGATACCTCAGCTCAATCAGAGCTTCGATCCTTCCCTGGACCTCTTATTAAGTAAGTATATCCAGTCTTTTTTTGTCCTTCACAAAAATAATTTGGAGCTAACTGTATCCTGTCCATATCGGATTACACTGACCTTTTTGTTCTAGCACAATTAATTATTCATATCATGTTTTTAGCATACAGAACACACATTTTAGTTGAATCCTTGCTATTTAATATCAGTATTTGTCAGAGCAACTTCTGGTTTCTTACCAGCGCTTACCTGTCTTGTATTTTGTCCTTGTCCATCAGGGAGGATACACATAAGGTGGACGTGATAAAGTTCTCCCAAAACAAAGCACTGGAGTGTTCCCGTGACAACAACCTCTTGGACAGGGACTCTGCCCGCCTACTCTGGGACTTCATTGTGCTACTGTGTAGACAGAATGGGGTGAGATGCGTCAGATACAGAACAACAAAACAGTATTGATTTTGCATAAGAACAAATTTCTCACTTTTATACTGTGTTTCTTAGACTGTAGTTGGCACAGACATTGCGGACCTCTTGTTGAAGGAGCATCGGTCTGTGTGGCTCCCTGGCAAGAGTCCTAATGAGGCCAATTTAATTGATTTTAACAACGAGCCTCTATCACGGGCTGAGGAGGAGCCAGGAGCTGGACCGCTGTCTCTCCTATCTGATACCTTCATGACTGTGCCAGAGAATGTTGGCAAAGAAACTGAGCGCTTCAGGGAGCTACTACTATTTGGCCGCAAGAAGGTAAGGTACCTTTTTAAATACTTTAAGACCATCTACACCTACAGCTTTTTGTCCATTTGAATTAAAACGCATTTCGTTTTCTCCCTTGATGCAATTCACATGGGTAGTTGTGAACACTAACTGTTTTCAGATGTGAACCAAAACCACCTTAATGAAACCATTTAGAAGAAGTATCCAATTCTCACATGAACACTGGATTAGTTCATTTGTAGTTGGAACATTATCAAAACTTGATCTGAGCTACCAGATGTCCTACTTTTGTCAGGCGTGCTTTGTATTGTGGGATGTGATGTAGTATGTAAACTACAGCAGCTTGTGTAGCAGCTGGAGAATGAACCAAACACCCTGACTTATGTGCTTCTTACAGATGTACCCAGAAAACAGGATCTTCTTTCTTTCTATATTTACTTCCTTGCTCCTGATCAATACTTTTAGAGAATGTTCTTATCTCATGTACAATGATACATTTTGGTTTGCTTACATTCTTCTCTTAGTAGAAAAAGTGCCAAAATAAGGGGAATATCTACAACCATAGAAACTTATCAGCTGATTCAGTTTAGAGCAAACAACTACAGATATGAAAACACCTTTAGTAAATGAATTTAAATTGATGCTTGTCTGAAGTATGCAATATCATTTAATAGGATGCACTAGAAGCTGCTATGAAAGGTGGACTTTGGGGCCATGCACTGCTGTTGGCCAGTAAGATGGACAATAGGACACATGCACGCGTAATGACCAGGTGAACTAACTGTGACATAAAAAACTGTGCCTTTATATGTTGCATGCTTGTTCTGTCATCTTTACAGGTTTTTAGATGTAACTCTTCTGTCTTTGTTCCTTAGATTTGCCAACAGTTTGCCCATCAATGACCCTCTCCAGACAGTGTACCAGCTGATGTCCGGTAGGATGCCAGCATCAGCAACTGTAAGTTTTGCTCAAGTCTTATATAACACATCACTACTCAGACATCTATCTACCAAGTACTGAGGTGCTGATTCAATCTGTTTCTTATGTTCTTGTAGTGCTGTGGAGAAGAGAAGTGGGGTGACTGGCGCCCTCATCTGGCCATGGTGTTGTCCAACCTCACGCACACTCTGGACCTCGATACTCGCACCATCACAACCATGGGCGACACGCTTGGTAAGATTGTCTTCGACACATTCTCTGGACTTAATAAGACGGCCTCTTTTCTTGCAAACAAGCGCATCACTTGACATTCTACCTACTCTTACAGCTTCTAAGGGACTGATCGACGCTGCACACTTCTGCTACATGATGGCTCAAGTTGGTCTGGGAGTTTTCACAAAGAAGAGCACCAAGATGGTCCTGATTGGCTCAAACCACAGGTCAGAAACAGAGATACACACATTTGTAAGATTCCTGACAATCGCACAGTTTAGGGCAGGAAATCATATTGGGCTAGATATGACCCCTGAACTCATTTCACTTCAGGGGTCATATACAGCTTAAAATGATTTCAGTTGGGCCGAACCAGTAAAATAATAACATAATAACCTATAAATAATGACATATGCAAACTTTTAATCTTTGTAAAGTAAAAAAATGAATGATAAGAATGTTTACATCTACAAACAATCCTTTAAAAATTACCATAATAAAAGGTAATTTTAGCAATGTTATGTCTCAGCTTATCATTTATACATGTGCGCTACAACTTACAGATCACAGTGGATCTACAAAGGCACAAAACATTTAGTAACAGGCAAAATATTGTTAAAATAGAACTAATTTTTCTTAAGACATTTCAGGTTGTACATGGTTGTTGGTGTTGATACCTTTTTTGTGAAAGGATAGTTTGTAAATATAAACATTTTTATGAAATTTTACTTTTTTCTTTTTTTACACTAAAACAAACAGAAACAATTTGGAGTTGTCATAATTCATAGGTTATAATGATAGTATTTTTCTGGTCTGACCCACTTAAGATCACATTTGTCTGTACTGGGGCAGGGGTGGGGGGTATGTACATGGGGTAGGGGCAGCAGTTACATCGTGGGGGTGTGGTCCATAACTAACGTAACTAACGCTGCTGTGAAGCAAAAG
This sequence comes from Apogon hyalosoma, assembly GCA_037367295.1. Taxonomy (NCBI): domain Eukaryota; kingdom Metazoa; phylum Chordata; class Actinopteri; order Kurtiformes; family Apogonidae; genus Apogon; species Apogon hyalosoma. The sequence goes on along the minus strand of JAPQRP010000005.1, from coordinate 29,034,901 downwards.
TGAAACTTAACACGCTTTCAACGTCTGCCTTCTATGCCTCTATTATACAGTGGACCTTACATGAATTTTCACAACTTCTAACCTGCATCCACTGGGTCCTCTCCACTGCTCTATGGGCCCCCCAGAAATGCTGGGCCCCATGAATTTGTCATGTGTCGTGTTGTTCACCTGAATTAAAATGATTTTGACACCCTTGATTATCTCGGTGTAATTTTTGCATTTCACAAATTCATCCCACAGTCCAGATTGGACCCTTTGGCGGGCTGATTTGGGCCCAGGGGCTGTATGTTTGACACCCCTGGTTTAGAGTATAGAAATATACCCATTAATGTTATTGTCTTTGCCTCTGTTCTTCAGCTTGCCCTTTTACCAGTTTGCCACCAATGAAGCAATCCAGAGAACTGAGGCCTACGAATATGCTCAGTCTCTTGGCTCACAGCCCTGTTCACTGCCCAATTTCCAGGTACATTTTGGTATTTAATGCTAAATGAAAAAACACAGCGGAACGCCGAAGCTTTGTTCAGAACAAAGATACACAAGGTAACACTACTAAATGGAAACTAGGTGCCAGTCTGCAGTATTTTGAGAACTTGCCAGAGCACATCAGTCCTACAAGATGAGGCAGTGTATCACTTACATCGCAACAACTCATTTTACCAATATTAGACTTGTGGACTGTTTGCAGCTAGGTATAATTAGTATCATCTTAAAATATGAAGGATAGTAAAAGTGAGTTACTCGCTACAGTTGCATTTCTATTACTGAAATGCAACAGTATAAATATAAAAAATAAGGTGTTGGAAAATGTATTCCCTCTGTTCCTGGAGTAACTCGGTTGTTTGGAGGAGTTAACATCCCCTTATAATCACATCAGAAGAAAAAGTACAAAATTGAAGATAGGATTTCATCAGGACAACAGCTGCTAATAAAGCGCTGTGCTTCTTAGTGACAGTTGAGCTGCAACCCATAAATACTGAGAAAAAAATTCCTTGTCTAATGCTATATTTTCAGTGAGCTGCTGCTGATTGTTAATCGTAGGCGATACCATCAGCTGGCACAGGCTACTACACCACCACACCACTACAGCTTTTTATTCTGCAACATACTAAAATGGTTTCATTTCATGTTCATCTTTGTTCTGAAGTAACAATGAGCGCATATATAGAATATGTCAGTGTTTGTAGACTAAGAAGAAAGATGAAAATCTGTTATGCTTGATTGTCTCCATAGGTGTATAAGTTAATCTATGCATGCCGCTTGGCTGAAGCGGGCCTGAGTGCTCAGGCTTTCCACTACTGTGAAGTTATCTCCAAGGCTGTCCTCATGCAGCCTTCCTACTACTCTCCTATTTTCATCAGCCAACTCATACAGGTATACTCTGTCTCACTTTGCTGTCCAGTCTTAGTACAGTCATTAAAATAGAGCTCTAGTATTCTGATAAGTTGCTTCATATCGTTTGTTGACAGATGTCAGAAAAACTGCGGTTCTTTGACCCACAACTGAAGGAGAAGCCAGAGCAGGAGTTGTTCAATGAGCCTGAATGGCTCATTCACCTCAGACAGCTGGATGGACAGATCAGGGTGAGAATGACAAGTTTGAAATTGGTGCCAAATTGGTTATAAGTGTACCCATTGAAGAATGTGCAGCACAAATGCATTTTTTGTAACTATACATCATGATATATATAAAACATTAAAATATTAAAGTACTGTTTTTAGCCTTGAAAATTCAGGTGTTCAGTTTTACATTTAAATTTTCAGAAATGTGTTTTAGATTTT
>JAPQRP010000005.1:29009677-29022989 GCA_037367295.1 Apogon hyalosoma | reverse complement strand
CTGTCTGTTTTAGTCACATGATACACACAGGAGTTAGTACTTGATTGCATAACCATTGTTTTTGGTGACTTTTGATGTTCTAATAATTTTTTCCATGACTGTAGGCTGTAGGCTCAGGTTTTGAACTTTAGTCTTTTTCTTTCAAATTTCATTTTATTTTCTACTTCTGTGACTAAACTGTTGACATTTCACCTTTAATTTTCAGCTTTTCATTCTCATTGATCACTTGTTTCAGTCAAACAGTGAGTAGTTCACATCCCTAAAAATGTAATTCCACTTCAGCTTTTGTTGATTTATTTCCATGACTTTTACAGGTTTCTCTTGACCGTGTCAATTCTGTATTTGTTTTTGTTTTGTGAGTCTTGCATGTCCTTGTCATTGTCCAGGACCTGAACTATGGATAGAAAAGCCCCCTCTTTCTTGGAGGTTGACATCACTGGTGAAAACATCCTTGGTTCAAATTCACTATGTCCTCTCATTCTGGTTACAAATGGCCTCTTAAAACTGCACTGGGTTCAGCTTAGGTACATTTATTATTGGCTACAGTAGTTGGCTGGACTTTTGTTGGTTGGTCTCTTGGTCAACATTCATACACAGGGTGTCCAAAAAGTTTACAATTTAACAAATTTAAGGTCGAACGTCAACATTTGCACTAATTGATCTCTTGTTGAAGAAAAATGGACCAATGATTTGATTACACGTGATCCACAATGTGATTAAAAACTTTGATAACCACTGAGTACATAGAACAAATCTGATGAACAGATCTCATCAATTGCTTTTGTAAAGAGACTTTGTGGACACCCTGTATTATATAGACAGGAGATGACATGTTGTCAGTTTGAGGATAAAACTGCAGCTGGCAACTCTTCATGCAATTATAAGCTTCCGCAGTTGATTTTGAAAATATTTTATGCTAGCGATGATACGTCACAGAATTACAGACATTAAAAATCAAAATAAAACACACTGCGATTTAGAGCATGTTACCGTTGGCAACACGTCTTCATGTGTGAATCCCCTCTCACTGGTAAACAGTTTTATCAACTGATGATGAGTTCATTTTGCGCATGTTTAATACAAAACTAGTAAACGTGGCACTTGTGTTCAGTCCATATATTATCTGATAAAGACTTTGATAATCAGCAAAAACCAACTGGAAACAATATAAAGACTCTTATTAGAGATATTTACACTTGGTCCAGTCGAAATGAGACCCTCGTCAGTTCAGAAGGATCAGAGAAGAAACACAGAGAAGGATTTACCCCACAGCTCTCCCCAGCACCGGGTTACCATATCCAGGCAGTCATTTATTCAGAGTTATTTTGGCCCAGCACACCTTCGTCACACTTTAAGTTCCCAGCGCTGCTCGTGCTTTTTGAACAGCGACCTCCAGCATGGTGTGGTCACTGAGCAGCTGTCGGAGAGCGGCTGGATCCATCTCCAGCAGCATCCCTGCAAACGCCAAGGCAGACAGATGGACATGAACTAGAGAGATGGATGATAAAACCATCATTATCTGATTTTTTTTAAGTCACAATCACATACATTTTTCTATTACCTTTGGGGGTTTTTTTCCGTTTACACTGTCAGCAAAATATTTCAGTGTTTTACTTCATTTATTCAAGGATATAGTAATGTTGAAACCAGTTTTAATCATTATTCTTTTGAGTGCTCTGCCTCTATTTGTGAGAAAAAATGTTCTGCTGTTTGGTGTTTGTCATGTTCTGACCACAAAGAACAGTTTAAAAATTACAAATAAACTAAACTAAGATAAGCTAAGATAAGCTAAGATAAGCTAAGCTAAGCTAAGATAAGATAAGAGTTTATTCATCCCACCATACAGAAATTACAGTTGGCAGCCACAAACACAAAAATAAAGTGTGGGGAAGACAGGCTGAAAATATACACTTGTAAAACAACAAACATAAAGAGAAAAAGGAATATGTATTTATATATTTTAGATTTAAATTTAAATATTGTATTTTACATCGTTAACTTGGCGAATAAAAAAGGGAGAAAAATTTGTACAAAATCAGAGAGTACAGGTGAGTTTGTCTTACTACGTTCTATCTCTTTGTATCATATATATCATTTGTCAGATTTCCATCCTTTTACATTGTTTTCATCTCTGTCACTCATAATTAAAACCATAGGCCTAAATACCTTGTCAGGTTTCTTCAACTTTGATTCAGGATGGGAAACAAATTAGCCTTTACCTTTATCGACTGAAATGATCAATTTAATTACGACACATTTTTATCACCCAAACGTTTCTGAAGCTTTAGCATAATTGGTATTTTCTACTAACTGTGAAAAAGTCACAAACTTCAAACCATATGATGGCTAAAGTTCTACTTCCACAAGACTATCATAACCTGTGGACCTCTGGTGATGATTGTAAGAACTATGGAGGTCATCTGGGATCTTAATTCTCTATGACTCAGCCATGTCTGTCATTTATAGAGTACAAATTCTCACAAATGACCAATTGTATTTTAGTGAACATGGGGTTCTGTGTGAATCAACATCTCTGTAATGTGATGGAATTTGCAATTTCTTTTTTGTTTCCTCTGTACATTCATCCAGCCTATTTCCTGGTTGAGGATGATGCAGGCTGCACTGCCAATGACATCAAAGTTTTAAAAGTGTTTTAGGTGAAAATTCAGGGGAATCATGTCGCAATAGCAAGGACAATGACTTAGCTTAAGTTTTTCAGGGACGCAACATCTGAAAAGATGATGAGATGGATGACAAGCATAACAGCTACAGTAAGGAAGGTTTTTCTGTCTTTTAACAGTTACGTGCAAGTGGTGAATCTGATCTGGACATCAGATATCAGTAAATTTGGAAAAAACAGATTTCACTTATTTTGTATGAATACAACAACGATATGGGGGGTTGATCTCCAAATCACAGGTGGGTCCAACAGGTTATACTTGCCTCATGTGAACAGAGCTTAAGAAAATGACTGAAATGACAAGTCTTACCTGTAATGTCATTTGCGTGATGTGGATCCAGCTGCTCCACCAATAAAAAGAGCTTCTCACCAAGCTTCTCTGTGTCATCAACATCTGATGAGTCACTGACATCAGTCTCCTCCATATTCTGTCTGAAAACACACAGGTGCAGTTTTATAAACAAGTTCTTTACTCTTCATTTTATGGTTAATACTGGTTCTTATTTAGTGGTTTTTTTCTAAATTATACTACTACTCGAAATAGTAGATGCACTGTGTTATGGAAAATAAAATGAACATGGATAAGTGACATACTCTTTGAGTGTCTTTACAGCCATGTTCACCTGCTCCTCCAGCAGTTTTGAATCAGAGAGAAGATTTAAAATGGTCTCTTTGTGCTGCTCCAGGAGCATTCCTATAAAACAGCAAGTTGGCAGAGTTATTACACACTGGTCTGTCATAAATGCACTTGAGTCTGTCACTGAAATTTTCACTGGTTCAAGTAACAGAATCATTTCTTTAAAAAAAATTAAACAGTACACTTGATAACTAAACTGTTCAGGGAATTACACAGTATCATGTGGGGTCACTTGTATTTGCCCTTTTTACTGCATTACTGAACTGATACACAGTTCAAAGCTAATGCAGTAATGTTCACATTAACAGATTCCCCTTTTGTCAGGTTTCACATGATCCCAGTGAGCGTTAAGTGTCAGATGGTTGTTTTCTGACCTGTGATTTTCTGTGAATGGCCGGTGTTGTAGACGTCCACCAGCTCAAACAGCTGCTCCCCCAGTGAGTCAGAAGACACAGACGCAACATCTTCATCCCTACATGTTACCATGCTGAAATATGTGCAATCGTGTAAGTAACCACTATACATGTGACTATATGTATAGAATGATGTGTAGTGTCTGCGTGTCCCTGGCTTGTACCTGGGATCCTGAGCCAGATGCAGGGCTCTCTGGGCTTTGTCCACAGCTGCAGTCAGCATGCCTTCATCCTGTAACATCTGACTAAGGACAGGTCCTGGTAACTCCAGCAACATACCTCAAACAGAAAGAGAGAGGATTGGTAACTGTTGGTAATGACATTGACTATTTCTTTCTCCAAAAAGCAAAAAGAGATTTTAATTGTTTTTTGTTGTTGTTTTTTTTTTTTTTTAAAGTCATGCAGGTGTCCTTACCTGTGAGCTTTCCAGCACTGTCTTTGTGTTTGGCATAAATCTGACTATACAGCTGCTCACCAAGTGACTCCAGATCTTCCTCGTCATCCATATTTTAATGCGTCACATTAAAGCACAGTTTGAAACTTTAAAATAAGCTGATAAGCCTGATGTTGATATCTTCCAATCACATCGCATCCAAACAAAACACAAAACCCACAATAAAAGAGCGTCCATAAAAACAGATTTTCCACCCAGTCTCCAATTTATTTATCCAACACTTGTCGCTGAGATCCTCATGTTAAAATCCAACATTTTATTGTGCGTGTGAGGTTAAATCAGCTGGCACTAAACTGTCTGTAAACACGGGGCGCGCAAGAATGACGTCAGACGTCAGACAGCTTAATGAGGACGTGTTCCTCCGCTGGACTTACGGATAGCTAGTACTGCACAAAAATAAGATTCCTGTTCAATAAAATTTGAAAATACTGTAAATTATTAATATAACGACATTATATAATAAGTATATGTCCTGCAAAGTTGTATAGACGTGGTGTTGCTGTCGAATATTTTAGAAAGTTGTATTATATTCGCGGACGGATCTGTGATAGAGGTATCGTAAAGCGGTTTCCGGTCTCTTCGTTCCTTTCCTCCGCTAAAAGGTAACGTGGTCGCTTCGCCTGCTAATAGCCGGTTATGAAAGTACATTTCTCACCTAATTCTACTATTATTTAGTCTCCTTAAGTGTGATATTTTGATTATTGTAGTTATTATGCATCCGACATCGTAGTGGATGCCCCTGTACTTTATGAAAATCGAGTAAAATAGTGTGAGCATGACCGCCTGACGAGGCCTCGTCGTGGTGATCCGATGTATTGAGCTGTGAAGCTAACTTAAGCTAGCTCTATTTAAACATCAAATCACACAGTTGGATGGATATCAGTGCAAACTTAACACACTATGTTGTATTTTGAAATATAGTTTTAGAACAGTTAAAGCTTTGTCAAGCCGGAAGCTGAACCAGTAGCGTGAATGAACACGTTTAAGTAGCACCTGTAAGATCAGCCGCGCTGTCTCGCCTCAACCTTTATTTCTTTTTAAATCAATTCCAGGTTCATCATGTCGTCCCATTTGCAGTGGATGATCATCAGGAACTGCTCCAGCTTCCTCATCAAGAGGAACGGACAGACCTACAGCACTGTGAGTACACCACATCTGACTGAAAGCCAGACATGACAGACTTAACACGGCAACAACAGGACTGGAGCTGACCTTAAGTCAGTGTGTAACTTAAATCTGATCTGATCCTAACCAACCTTCTGTTACTAAAGCATAACCTGTGTCACACTCCATCAATAATCAGGGAGTTCTGTACCATAAATGCTTTATTTACATAGATGTGCATATTTTTTAATCAATGATGTTAGTAGTCACCAATGCCAGTGTGTCAGCGAAGTAATCGAAGTGTAATCAATTATGTAACAGGAGCCCAACAACCTGAAGTCCAAGAACTCTTTCCGCTTCAATGGTTTGGTTCACAAGAAGACTGTAGGTGTGCAGCCAGCAGCTGATGGCAAAGGTGTCGTCATCGTGCTGAAGAAGCGCAGAGGTAATCACTGTTGTCTAGAATCTTGTTTGTAAAAGAAGTGACACTATATGTTGAGTGATAACTACATGTTTACTGTAAGGTCATCAAGACCTATATCTGACCTATACTTATATGAAAGCATAAGGGTTGAAATGGAGAAAATATACTGAACATACTTTGTATTTTCTCTATCTCATGGTGTCTCGGTGACCAATACCTTTGTTTACCTTGACTATGGAAGGTACCAGTCAGTTATTTCTATTTCATACTGTTTGAGAAGTTGCACTGGTCATATTGATTAGAAAGTACTGTTAAGGTTACAAATGCAAGTGTTTAAATTGTATGTTTTTTATATTGTTGAATTTATTAAAACAGAAGTGTAAATTGGGTCTACCTAACACACACAAATATCACTTCATCCTGTATTTGTGTTGACCTCGCTCATAACCATCAGAAACCCAGCTTGTAAATGATTGGTTTTGTTTATGGACATACAGTGCGTGCATAGAAAGACTATAATAAAAGTGTAAGTTAAGTTGTTACCGCTTAAGTTTAGAATTTTATTTAGCTTTGAACTGTAAGTGGGAATGGTTTTGATGTATCAAACCTATTCTGATCAAAAGTGAAACATGAGCTGTTGTGTGTGTATTTTTAGCCCCTGCTGTTGGATTTTGAGGGTGTTTTATGTAACTCAACTGACTTTGTTGTTTGGGTGCACAGGCCAGCACAAACCTGCCACCTCTTACGACAAGATCACCATTAACAAGAACTCCCGTGCCACCCTCAACAGCCTGAGGCACATCATTCGCAAGAACAAGTACAGGAAGGACCTTCGCATGGTGAGCTTTTGTACACTTGGAGAAAACAACACAACACACTTCGTATGATTGTTGGGGATTTTTGTGTTTTAAACTGTTCAACTACATGACCTGAGTGTTTTTCTCCAGGCGGCTCTGCGTCGTGCCAGTGCCATCCTGAAGAGCCAGAAGCCTGTTGTGGTCAAAAAGAAGCGCACCAGGGCTGCCAAGACCGCATAAATGGATACACATAATAAAAATAAACGCTTTTTGTTTGGAAAAAAAAAAACACCTCTTTTTCCTGAGTCTTGAAATACTTTATCTGTGATATTTAATTTGTCAGATGTTTAGAATCATTTAAAGTTTTCCAGGTGAAGGACTGAAAGTGGGGCAGATTTGGCAGTGTTTGTGTCCTGCCAAATGCTTAATTTTATGTTTTTTACAGGCGGCAAATGGAGAGTATATTAGTTTACAGAACACATCAAAAAATAAAGAATTGATTTGTTCAGTAGCAGGATTTCTGTGGGTTAAGTCAAATAGATTTTGTGAAAATTAAGACTTTAAATGGCATTAGAAAGCATTAAATTCGATGTCCAGAGGCATTAATTAAATGCACTTCATGGAAAAAAAAAAGCATTGTTCATAATTTATTTCAATAATATAAACATTTAATAATTTTGATCAGAAGTATAGTGTGATGACTGTCAGATACAACCCTTTAATTGGCTATTGTTTATGGCCATTACAGAAACACAACACTGGATGCTTGGAATAGAACAAGCTGTGAACATGTTCATGTGAAGGGAATATTAGCATATGTTGGAAAAATGGGAAAATGCAAGTTTCAGCAGAAGTGATTGGAGGAGGAACTATTTAGAACCTGGTTAAAGCCTGTGAATAGTAAACTACCATAAAACTGGATCTGCAGTTGAACATGGGCATTACATTTGTTTAAAATGGCATTAAAAAGGGCATTGAAAAGCATTAAATTTGATTTGCTGATACCTGCAGAAACCCTGAGTTGTGAAGGGGCAAAATATCAGCAGTTGACAAAATGTAACTCACCTAGTGGATTTATTCTTTTTTTAATTTTTTTTTTTGTAGAGATGTGATTCTCTTCACTAAACATCCTGATGCAGATGGGTTTGATTTGGCTGCTTTTAGGTCAGTAACTGGACATAAATGTACTGACCTACTTCTAAGTTAGGTTTAGTACCCTCTGCTAGGGCCAGCATCTGTCAGCCTGGATAATTCCAATAAAATGTATGGCATTAAGGGTCAACGGATTGAAAGATTTATTTCTGTATAAACAGTACATGAACTCACCTCATACCACCTACTTTCATGCCATTCTTTTCAACCTGCCACACTTCTGTCTAGAAATAAGCAACCATTCAAATATGAGGTTATGTATTTATATCTGTATTCATCTCCTGTGTTCACATACTTTAAATCTGATATATTTTGACTGCAAACAATCCTGTCAAAACTGTAACGATAAAGAGGCAAAATCGAACTTGAAAATCTAATTAAAGCGGGTTCAGAAAATGGATGGATGGATGAATGAAAAAAGCAAAGTAAAATCTGGGGTTTTGGAGAAGTTGGAATTAAATGAATAATTTCAGAGTATAGTTTCAGACCTGATTGTTAAAATGTGATGATTGTTTTTATGTATCACACTGCTGAATACAGATCAAGAGCTACATTTTCTCTGATGTACATTTGTATATTTGTCCAGCCTTGTGCCTAAAGGTTCATTAAAGGACAGTCAGGTTAGTACATAAACCACTGAAATGCTTCTTCTTTTTTTTTTTTTTTTTTTTGCTTATGTATTTTACTTCTGATTTTATTGTAAAGCACTTTGTGAATTCTTTCTGCAACAAGTGCTATACAAATTAACTTTATTATTATTAAACTTTATTAAATACAGTGAGCATTTACAGTTAACACCAACAAAAATGGCTAAAGTTTACAGTTTAATTTTTGATTATTTTCATTTCCGTGTCAAATCATGTGGGAGCTTGTGTTCACAGTCAGTAAAAGCTTATCATTTTCCTTTGAGGTAGATTACATTGAAGTACAGACGGTCTGCTGTTGCAGCCGCTGCATGCGCTGATGTGGAAACATCACATAGATCTGAAAGAAGCCCACTGGCAGCTTTCCACTCATGACTTTGTAAACGCAGGATCCACTGCTGTCACCTCCGCAGAGTCTATAAGCCGGTGAATCGTCGTGGTCACCAGTCGCTCCTCTATCTCATGGGATTCAGATAGACTTAAGGGGAGATGGACGGCCTGGTGTGTCTGAGGATGTGAGCCTTTTTCCCCTCAGATTCGAGGCTTTATGTGCTGGGTTTCACCATGAGGGCACTGAGGCCCATCATTGTGGTTTTCACATTGATCCTCAACAGCAGAGGCTTTGAGCTCCAGGACACCATCCACACGCTGATCGAGGAGAACATCCACCTCCATGACCAGCTGGAGAACCTCACCCAGGCCCTGCGAGAAGTCAAACGCATGCTCATACGCCACTCCAACGGTACTCCACACCTTATAGGCATAAGTAGAGATACAAGCTTGACTCCAGGGATGCACTTCCTGCAGTCTGGGGAATTTTCATGTGCATGGACAAGTTGAAAAATATTTATCCAGTAAATTAAAGCTGAATGAAATATATTTAATTTATTTACTGATTAAGTTTTTTCAACAATAAAGAAATGGAACTGTATAATATTGAGTTGACGTTAATGTAAAAAATGAAATAATGAGAAAATCGATTCATTATAATTTTAAGTCATTCAGTTATTTTGATAAACCACCAGAGTTTTGGAGTCAATCTCTGATACATAGTTTCAGTTTAATGAAAAGTGATTAACAATTGTTGTTACTGTGAAAATGTCCAATGCATCATTTGCATTGCATTCATTTATTGTTATCTTTTTAACAGTGACAGGTTTAGTAGAGTGGGAATGAACTGTGGTAACAAAATAATGTTTAATAGTATTGAATAGATTTGTGTTGAGTGCAAAGTTATTCCAGTGTACTGAAAAAGTATCCAGGTAGTAATATGAATTTTATGTAAATATACTTCCTTTTGTTTTTTTACAAGTCAGAATCTACTTTTTGTCAAATCTATTTAATGAAATTTAATCTATAGACAGGTAAATGTATTTAAATTTATATTTTACTACATTAGGCCTGATCAGTAGTGTTATATAATTTTTTTTAAAGTAATCTATGGTCATGTTTGCTAATTTATTTTAACAGTGTTGTGCCTTTTCTGCATGAGTTTATGGTGGAAATGGCTTTATTTATGTAAAAGAAAACATAAAATTCAGGCACCATGTTATAGTGCCAGATATAATGGAAGTATCTTTAAATATTAAATCTTAAATCGACACAGTAAACAACTCAGTTCAAGAACTAAAAGTACAAATACACACAACTCTTTATAATGTGCTTATATTTTTCATATTTTCTCATTACACAATTTGTGACAGACACATGAGTTTAATGAAATGCATCTTTAATCTTGTAAAGCCTGAACCATCAAATCACTGACAGAAAATCCCAGTTCTTTGCATCTGGAGCCTTTATTAGTCCGACTGAAGAACCCAAAAAAAATTTTTTTCAAATATCAATTTCCATGTATGAGTTTCACTTTTGTTTCATATTTGATACATCAGGTCTCAGTGCTCAAATATTATTATTTTTGAACAAATAAAAACATAATATAACACAAACATGTCTAACAAATTGTTAATTCCTTTTCTAAACTGGTAAAGTTCTGCCTCCTTCCTCATTAATGACAGTCTTGTAGTGTCACTGGAAAGGCCGCTGGTGAATGAATGCCTCCCCCCTGGTGGATTATCAGTGTATTGCATGTATCTGATAATATACATCAGGTTCTTCATGAAAAAAATATTGTGCTGATCATGTAGAGGGCTTCAAAATTCATGCATCAAATATAATGTGTTTGGTGTTATAGGGTTAACCCACAAAGACCCAACTATCCACTGTTGACCAAAACCATCTACTGATCTAATATGTTTAATACCTATTGATCCACTAATCCTATCAATACATGTAAACAAATGGTGTAACATCCAGGTTATTCATCTTTTCATGGTCATCAGATATGACCCATTTGGACGTTCAGAGGCTCCGTAGTGAGTGTGGAAACACCGTCATCTTCTACAATCTACAAATCCCTTCAGAAAAGTTAAACATAAAGAAAAAAATCTTTTGGGAACTGTCACAAAAGTAGCACCGGGTTTTTAAGGGTTAAAGGTGAAACGGCTCCTGTATCTTCTATTTTCTGTCATTCACGTCTTATCCCTCGCTTTCATTTCCTGTTTATGTCCGATCCAGCTCCTCTTAATCCTTTTCACTCCTAATCTCTCATAATAACACATAGTTAATATTGTGTTTTTCTTTCTCTTGTAGTTATTTGACCTCAACTTGGATGCAGCTGATTTTTTTTCCCCACACATGAGTTTTCATTGTGTCAAATAACAGATATAACCGTTCTGTGTGTTGACAGATCCAGATCATCATGAGCACCATCATGATGAACACGTCCAGCATCTGTGGGATGAATGGTCCCAACACGGTGAGGAACAGTTTACGTTCAAGTCAAACTGCAGAAGGTTTTGCTTCTCTCAATAGGAAGAAAAACACAGTTTACTCTAAGAGATCTGTTCAGTTTACTGTAAATGAGACACCAAAAACCAAAACCCTCAGGCTGGTGGACCTACATGGAGAGCAGCCATTATAAAGTCATTACAAAGCCACTGCACGATTTACCCCATAAAGGGTTAAAACTGATAAACACTTAGTTAGTCTATCAATTTAGTGTTTCTGGTCTTTAATTTAAGAAAACATAAACTGGAAAAAGCCTGGAGGATATCTGATAAATATGACACACACTGACTCTTTGCAGAAATGTGGCTTGTTTGTCCATAACAGTCAGTTATTTGATGTGTCCCAGAAACACATGGAAAGAAAGCTAGAAAAAAAAATGTGCAAAAAATGCTTTTGGAACAATTTAGACTGAATATCAATCATTCTCATGACTTTTGTGTTTTAGCCAACAATGATAAAACAGTTTTGTTTTCACCTTTTTTCATGTTTTTTTTTTTTTTTTTATAAATAAAGGTGAGTACATTAATGCTCAAAATTAATAGGAAGGGAGTTTTAATTTTATTCCACTTAGATATAATGAACTGGTCTTATAGAAAACCTACTCTTCATGTGTTTCCTCATTGACAGTTATCTACTAAAAATAGGACCAAGGGTCCTGTAGTCCAACAGCATATTTAAAGACATACAGTCCAATATAATCTCACATGGACCATACCAATAAAATAATAACAGAAAAAAAAAGTGAAATTACATGATGAAAATGTGTGCATCTACAACTTATCCTTTAAAAAAATGTGAGTAACAATAACAACCTAAAAAAATTTTGGAAAAAAATAAGTGCAATTTTATCAATATTATGCCTCCAGTAGTATGCCTTTACACTAGAGGAACAATTTGGAGTTATTGGTAGTAGTTTATTATGGTAATGTTACTAATCCAACCCACTTGACACAAAAGTAGGGCTTTATATGGCCCCTAAACTAAAATAATTGATTTTTAAATATCTTCAGTGTTATTTGTGTATTTCACAAATTCATCCCAAGGCTGGGCTGCATGTTTGACAACCCTAATCTAATCTAATCTAATCTAATCTAATCTAATCTAATCTAATCTAATCTAATCTAATCTAATCTCTTACTGCGTGTGCCTAATTTAGATAACAAAAAAGCAGAAAAGACTGACAGAAAACCTATAGAGTTATTCAGATTTGTACTTATAACACAAGTGCTGTATGTGTATGTTTTATGTATTGGATTGTGATCATTACATAAAATCACGTAGACAGAAAAAAAAAATAATATGGAAACAGCTCCAACAGACTGACTGCACGACACGAGGCCATTAACTATCATTGATTTCATGGGCCTGTACGCCACAGTTAGATTCACAGCTCATGTCAGCACACAAATGTTTCCATTGTCTAATACTTTGAACAGCCACTCGACTCTGGGATGTGAAAATGGAAATAAAAGTGAAGGCTGTTCAGTTTGTTGTTCTCACTCACAGTTATTCCTTCCTTCCCAGCAGGCATCAGTGCAGAAACCCATCTGCTGTTGGAGCACGCCTTCTGCGGACACGAGCTGCACGGATCAGCTGCTGCCCTGCACAAAGGAACACCCCTCCTGCTGCTGCTGCCCTTACCCTGCCTCACCCTGCTGCTCATCAGCTGTTTATAGGCCACGTCGGCCTGCTTTCCACCAACAGCCCCACAAACTGCATCTTACCCATCGCTTACACACACATTTACAGTTACGTCTGTGCAAACATCCACTCTGTGCAATGTATAGCAGCCAATGTTAGCACTTCCTGTTAAGAGTCATTATTGATAGGATTGGATGAGTTGACCCAACAATCAAACTAAACACCTCAGGGGGAATTTACTGAACTGGAAGCTGGTTGATGCTGGCATATCATCACTGAGAATTATAAAAGGTCAAACCTGGTGATTTGATGAAGTACCTCTGTGTTTCTGACTGCACAGTAGACATTTTGACTTAAGGGAATGATATTTTGCTTTTTTTTTTTTTAAATGGAGTTATGCATTTTAAAACATTTCCCTGTGGTCTATATAAACTGTAAATGTTCTGCTTGGGTCTGAATTCTTTATTAATTCAACTCCACAGGTCCATCTTCAACCCTATTTCTGAGTAATGACACCAG
>JAPQRP010000005.1:28928182-28955235 GCA_037367295.1 Apogon hyalosoma | reverse complement strand
GAACAGTGAGTGGACCTGCTTTGTTAGGTACCATGAAGTAATGGTACTAATGTAAGGAATGACGTTCAAAGGGATAATGTGGATGTGGACAGGGGTCTGGATCTGCACTTATATCAACACCTATATCAACGCTTATATATTTTTTATATTATTATTTTTTGCCACTTACGGGTAAGGAACCAAATATGGTAACTTCATTGACCTTGATTTTCTATATAACAAAAAAAAGTAAATTTCACAAAAATAATAAAATCTGGTTGAAATTTTGAATCTCAGAGCATTTCTATGAGTGAACTATAGACCAGCAGGTGGTGATGCTAAATATGGAAATATTCCCTTTGACACTTAATTGAACCAAAACCAAAAATGTGCACTCAGTTAAAAATTAAAGGCACATCCAGTCACTTATTCAAGCACTTAACACACTGAGATTTTTGTCCTCAATGTAGGTAAAGCTAAATCTGTGTAGTCATTATACTTGAGTTTCGCCATGATATGAATAGAAACTTTCGGGTCTTCTTTTATGTTATGAAATGTATAGTATTAATTAGCATTACAGCGCATTACCGCCACCTATTGTTGGAGAGTGTGAATGGGCGGCACTCAGCTCCATAAAAATAAAGCACAGGATCGATTTCTTAACACCAGCAAAGGCCCACAACCCACTGAAAATGGGTTTGTGACCAACTTTCAGTCCGCGACCCACCAGTTGAGAATCACTGGGTTAGAGTATGAAACCACATCTGTCTCACAGTATATCTCTATTTCTTTTCTTTCTGTCATATCATGTTTTATCTCCTCTGTACACAGGTTTCAAAAGCTGGAGAAATGGCGCCGTCCATTTTACGAAGTCCTGCAGAATTACGAGAACTCCTCAGTTGTACTTCCTGCTTTCTACAACACCCGCAACACTGACGTATCTTTCCGAGTCAAGTACATGCTGGACGACTTTGACTCCCAAAGAGGCGTGTTTTTCTTCCACCCGCAGTACCTTCTCAACGTACAGCGCTTCTGGGCGGTGCAGGGCGTCCGTGCCAAAAGGCTAAGTAGCGGCCTGATGCTCGTGACTGCCGCCTTAGAAATGTGCGAAGAAGTCCACCTCTATGGATTCTGGGCGTTTCCCATGAATCCTTCCGGCATCTTCATCACTCACCACTACTACGACAATGTCAAGCCACGACCGGGCTTCCATGCAATGCCCCATGAAATTTTCAATTTTATTCACATGCATACTCGTGGAATCATCAACGTGCATACGGGGCCATGCACATGATCCTATTCCTTCAATGTGACACACCAATTTTAGAGTTTACTTTGTTTTTATTTAGAGCAGGTTGTTTTTATCACAGAAATGGCTCAGTATTTTAAAGCGCTGACCTTCAGAGAGTACACTCACTTGTTCACGGTAATTCAAATACATGTCGAAGGTTGCTTGCTTTAATTGCCAACATACTTCACTCTTTGACGTGTTTACTTAGCAGTTGAATTACTATGGTTATCTCGGACTTTGATCATAGGATGCTTACTTTTAATGTGAGAAGTGGTCCCATAGTGATGTTGTTTCTGTGGTGTTTTCTAGTGGCTCTGCTGTACAGAGGTGTTGTTTTCAACTCAACGTTGCACAGATTACGCTGAAACAGGGCCGCAGTGGGTGTCTTTGTGCTCCCTCATTTCCCTCTTCTTCTTCTTCTTCCTCTTCTTCTCTCTTTCTCTCAGACACTCTGTGGGTGTGGCAGCTTTTAATGTTTGTGTAAAAACAAGCCTGAGTCTTGTTAAAAAGTTACTCTTAAAAACAGTTTTAAAAGGATAAAAAGCAACATCTAATTGTCTACTTTTGTAATGTATTTATATTCACCACATTCACTGGGTGAATATTTTAAAAACTACTACTTTAAATGGCCTGTTTCCTGTGGCCTACTTTCTCCTGTTTGACTTTTCATCCAATATTTTGGGTGAAATCGATGTGTGAAAAGAGGCGAGGATGTTTTTTTCTTTTTCATTTCTTTTTGTTTTTGTACAAATGCCACACAGATACTTTGCAACATCACCACTTCAGCCAAACCTGGACTTCAAGGTTGTCTAATTTGTAAAGCAACAGAGCCCTGTTCAGCGACCCAGCCTCTCGCTGTCATTTATGTCTTAAGCCATGCTGCCTTATGAGATCTCAAACCCCTCTACTGTAAATGATATGCAACTCACCAGTGTGTTTTGCTTATCTACGAATACACGATGTTAGCTATTTTGTCTCCCAAATTGAATCATGGATAACACTCTCTAAAGGACAGAAATCCGTATGCAGTCCTCATCTTATAATCTATGAGAATAGCTGAAGTCTTTCTCCCTGTAAACTCCATAATCATGTGATGCTCTGCATGACTTTGCTCTATACTTGGCTTTGTGTGTGCCTGCTTCAATGATCACTGAAATATGTTTACACTTAAGCCTCTGCTGAAGCTCACAGTGCTTTTTTACACGAACCTTATCACAGGAAGATGAATGAATTTGTTTACGAGACATGCTTAATACTGGATGCGGTTTGCATTGATTTTGGATGCAAGAATGAAGACGGTTGCTGCCCCTTTGTAAAGACACTTTTACTACTACTGTGTTGTTTTACCTTAACGTTGGGACTGTGAGCTTTGAGTTTGCACTGTAGAAAGCATCGTGCATTGGATCACTGGAAAGCTGTGAGGAAATTTTTATCCTTTATTTTAGTTTATTAGGTGACAAACATGTCAACAGTATCTTTATATTTGTTGTTTCTCTGTTCACGCTCTGCTGTGCACTTTGTGTATTTCATTTACATCTGAAGAGCACCATTGCTTAATAGATTTTAGTTTTTTTTCCCATAATTTATACAGATTCTAAATTAAAAAAAAAAAAAAAAATATATATATATATATATATCTGTTTAGTAAATACAAACACCAAAAAATTTTGGCTTTACCGCTAAATTGTTATAGAGACACATCTGAATCCAGAACGGAAAATGAAAGAAAAGCAATGTGTATACTAAATGGAGGTTCTATACAACACAGTGCTTCTTAAATGATTATTGATCATTCTTTATACTGGTATGTGTTTGTAAATAAACTTCTTTGGATTTTCTCATTTGTCCGCTCTTGGATTACTTTTATTTTTCAGTCACTTTGTGTGTCTGTGGGTGAAATGGTATAAAGCTGATTTTTATCCAGACTGAACATTGAGACACATAATGGGTCGTTCATTAATTCTATATTAACACATTTTCTTGATCCCAGTGATGGAATGGAATTCAGTACATGACTTAAATACTAATTTGATATGTACCTTCCTAATTCATTCCTATATTATGCTACTCCAGACTCCTACTCCAGTACAGTTTAGAGGGAAATATGTTTACTCCACTACATTCATTTCACACTTGACAAAATTATATTGTATTCTTATAGGATGTGATGCACTACTATCTTCCCAGCAGTATGAAATTAAAGAAATGATTTAAAATTTACTTCACACTGACAAACTACAGCATTCATTTTTTATAGGGCACTGATTGAAATACTCTGAAATTCAACATTTCAACCGTAGTGTGTTATTGGACATAGTCATCTACCTCCTCGTTGGTTGCCGTGACAACAGTCTCCCTCATCTTGCCATAAAACATCTGAGAAGCAGTTTCTAAAAAGTAAACACATGCAATAAAACAACTGCTGTAAGGTCATAAACTGAAAAAAATCACTCGCAGGGTTCCTGTGGGGTCTTAAAAAGTCTCAAAAATCTGCTTTTAATTTCTTAAAGAAGTCTTTAAAAATATTACATTTGATATGGTAGGTCTTCCATTCTGTTGCCATAAACATGTTGGCTGTATTGTATTTTAATGTGTCTGGGAAAAGCTACAAATACAGTAACGTTACTTTACTCAGTTTCACCTGTTACATCCCAAAAATTGAAAATTAGGAACCAACAAGTGGTGTCAGGCACAACAAACCCTGGCCCTCGCACGTATTGTAGCTTATTTTGGCATGGATCCAGCTGATGTTATCATGTCTATGCGCTTGGTGATGTCAGCATATCAATTGCCTCTATATATGTGCCAAGTCTGAAGTAAATTGAAACAAAATTGAGGTATTTATAGATGTTTGAAATTTCGCCCATTATAAGTAAATGAGAGAACAAAAAAGATTTTTAAAAAATCATAAAAAATCTGAACTTTGACCTACTTTTCCCAAAATGTAATGAGATCTGTTCTGGGTCACTGGCAATCTATAAACCCAATCTGGTATGAATTGAAGCAATAGTTTTGCTGCTAGAGTGTTAACAAACAAACAAACCGAACCAAAATTAAATACCCCCTGCCTCCCCTTCGGGGGGTGGGGTAATTATTCCTAACTTTGCAGCCCCTGGTGAGCAGTGACTTGGAATGGTAGGAATCAAAGGCGTTGGAGTAAACAAATACATTTTCCTAAATTCTAGGAGTCACAAATTTTTTTCCAGTATGAAATAGGCTGTGAAATGGGCATTAAATTCTGTTCTAAGTAGTCTTAAAAAGTCTTAAACTGAACTTGTAGAAACTTGTAGGAACCCTGTTTACAGCTTCAAAATGTCTATAAAATCTATCTGAATCACTGTATAGCTAGTGTAATAAAAACCAACATGCTTCTGGACCTCACTGAGGCACAGGATTGGCCCCATATTTAACGTTTGAGGAAATGATCAAAAACAGTCACTTGCCAAATAAAGGGTTAAACGCTGTTACATGTTTTTGTCAGTGATAAAAAAAACAATATTGTAATACTCTATAATAGTCCTTGAAGAAAATTATTCTGCTGAAAGAGTTGGGCCTACCTCTATTTTTGAAACTTCAACATACATTTTGTTGTAAAAATGTTTGTAAAAATGTTTTTCCACCTCTGTCCAATCCAAACAGAAGAATAATTTTCTTTTCAGCTTCACCGGTCCGTTGACGTACTTTGACAATGGAAGAATCAGTAAAAATGTCCATCTTATTGTAGCTCATAATTTATTTATTTTTTTTGGAGTCTGGGTCCAAAGGAGACACCAAATACCTCTTCTGTTTTGAGCCTTGCACTGAAAAAGTTTGAAAACTCCTGCTGTAAAGTATAGATTTTAAACTCCTCAAGCCTATATTTAATATACGTAACATACAGTTTAATTATTCATAGGATCTGGATGACATAATCTTTGAACATTGGATGTTGTGCCTGTCAGAAGCAACAGAGGTCACGCGGTGCTGAATAAACAGCCTCATTTTAGGTCAGCTGACCTCTGGTTTGTCTGCTGCGATTATCTCTTTAAGCAAAGCTACTGTCAACGCCTCAATTATTAAGAGGTGACTGGTGTCAGTGTCCTGTTATTGACTGACTCAGCCAGTCATGGATGGCTGGGACTGCTTTACAGTAGATAAGACCTGAGTCCATGTAGAAATTACACATTAACCACAAAGACAGTGCTTGAATATATTAAGTAGCCTTTGAAGACTAAAAAGACAGATATCACAGTGGTACAGCAAAACCTGAATTATAGTCCACTATAGTCACTCATACATGCAGGAGAAGCTTTATTAGGGCTTTAGGTGTTACTTTCATTGGACTTGGGATAATGATACACAAGAAAATGTAGAAGGAGATTTAAGTTATTTTTGATATATGACAACATCATATGAACCCATAAAAACCCAATGCTAGTACTGTGGCTGTTGCCAAATCAGTTTGTCTCTCTATTTGACCTTTCTTAAGTGATTTTTCCACTATTCATTATAATATCTTCTGTATTTTGTGAAGTTTTGTTCAGTGAAAATCAGGTTTTTTTTTTTTTAAATATTTAATTTACTGATCATGTCAATGTTCATAAAAGCTCAGATTAAAGTCAAGGGTTATTATATTAGAAACAGAGAAAACTAAAGAAAAAGCGACTTTTTCAACAAAATATATCATTAAGTAAACATAAACCAAGTGTGTCCATCCACTGTCACTGATCCAACTCCATGGGTTTTACTGGTGAATCAATGTTATAGAAGATGATGGTGTTTCCACATTCACTACGGAGCCTCTGAACGTCCAAATGGGTCATATCTGATGACCATGAAAAGATGACAAACTGCATTTTACACCAATTATTTGCATATATTGATAAGATTAGTGGATCATAAGATATTAAACATTTTACATCAGTAGGTTTTGGTAGATGGTGGATGTTTGGGTCTTTATGGGTTAAACAGAGGTTATGAAGACAGTTATTCAAAAGAAAAGTGTAACATTTTGTGTTTTATTTTCAAGGGAATGAATCTTGCGTTCACTGGGTCATATGAGGTTTGATGCTCTGCTGTCATCCAGGGGTTAAGTAATCTGATGTTGAAAGATCAATATGACCAAACTCTGCCCTTCCCCTTGATACCGACATTATCAGGTGTCAGGTAGCAGCAATAAAGCTAATGGGATGATTTGGCTCACAGTCAGGTGCAGATGTGCATGTTGGAGACCTGCAGTAAAAACTAGAGGGGAAATAATTATGTTGAGTGCACAGAACATATGTATTTCTTCAAACTCATTACTGTTGTTTATTTTTTACTTTTACTTCTTATGTCTATATTTGTTTTATTCTTACTTTTCACTTGTTCTGAAAAAACAAAACAAAACAAAACAAAAAACAGACATTAAAAGTCTTTATATCATGTTCTGCACTGAATCATTAATCTTCTGGTTTCATTTTGACACTATTTTAATGTTTGCACAAAGCGATGAGAAAGATGTGCTTAATCCAAAGACCCGTTGAAGGATGCTGGGTCAAAAACATCTAGCAGAGAAGAAAACAGATGAGCCTTGAGCATTCAGCAGCAAATAAAGTCCATTAATGGGTGATATTTGCTATTTTCTACTCTACCTCTTTTCATTAACTCAAAATTCACTTTTACATCTATAGAGGCTTTCTATATCACCATTCACACTGGCCATGTTTCTACAGTAACTCACTTACTTTTCATTTAGGTTCATTAACATCATCTGTTATGTTGTGTACGTGTGGACTGTATAAGTGAACATCCCCTTAACCAAAAACTACAGAACAGACAAAATGTATTTATTTTATGTTTATGTTATTTGTTCATTTGATGAGGACACTGCATATTAATGAAGACTCAAAAACATTACTTTGTGTAAATATGCCTGATTTAGCTGGAAGCTTTTTTCCACCCATAGTCCTCAACATTTAAAAACAGACTAAACACACAAACAAGACAATAGAGTATATACAACACATTACTATAAAATGACCACCACAACAGATTTATGTACTAAATATCACACTGTATAGAACTTTAAATCTGGCTAAATCATATATGAACACTACCATGGAAGATAAAGGTCATTGCTGTGCAGATAATGACTTATTCACTGTGATCAAAGAGGAGTAGTTGTAAGAAAGTGTCTGTGAGCACTCGAGTCCATCTGTCTGTCTGTCTGTCTGTGTGTTTGGGAGTTCAGGTAAAAGCGAGACGCCCCCAGCTCGTAAAGCGATCCTGACACCATGAATAATGGAGCGTGCCGTGGCAGAGAGGATAAGTTCTCTGAGCAAGGCTCCTTTTTCACAGGGCTTTCTCCCCTAGGTCACGTGACTGTGGAGGTGACAGTAATTTTTCATGAGTAGTGTCTGTTGGTTGTATGTCCATATTGCCCAGGTGGGAGCCGTCCTGCCGACCATCGCTCCTTCTGCTCCATCTAAGTCAACGTGTGCAGCCTCACACCCCCAGGTTCTACTCTGAACCCCACGATCCTAGAACGTCACTGCTGCCAGGGGTCAAATGAATTGTCTTACACCATTAGAAACACAAGGCCACACTTACGAAACTAAAAGCCAGGGAAGTGGATGAATAAAAGATGCCGTCGAAACAGAAAAAATCCACAGCTTCAGGAGAAACTGAAGAGGTTGATGACGAAGTGGAGGAAACGGAGCCAAAGTTAAAGGAGAGGAGTAATGGTGTGACCCGTGAGGACACCGCAAAGGGAGATAAGAGTCGGAAGAAACACAAGACCGCAGAAAAGTCTGAGGATCAGGAGGCTTCAGAGAAAGAGAAGAAGGAGGGTGAAAAAGAAAAGGAGAAGAAGAAGAAAAAGAAAGATGCAGGTGCTGTGATTGACAATGAAGATGAAGGAGGTGAGCAAAACAATAATGATCCCACGACCACTTCCAAAAAGGAAAAATCAGAGAAGCTCAAAGAGGAAGGGACTGAGGGAGTGAAGGAGGAAAAGAAGAAAAAGAAGAAGAAACCTTCAACAGAGGAACCAGAGGAAGAGGAGAAGATGGGGTCCAAGGATAAGAAGTCTAAAGATGGCAAGAAGAAGAAGAAGTCTCACAATGATGATGATGAGGAGCTGTTAATTGAGGAGCAGGAAGAGGAGGAGGACTCAAAGAAAAAGAAAAAGAAGAAGGCAAAGAAGGGGTCTGCAGACAGCGATGAAGATAAAAAGAAAAAGGGGAAGAAATCGAAAAGCAAACAGGTTGACTATGCTGCTATTTACCAGAATGAGCTACTGAACTACCACACAGACTCATCTGATGGATATGAGGATGAGTACTACAAAAAGAAAGGTAAGGATATGCCACTGTGGCGCACAGACAAGCCTCATCTTTTAACCTCTTTCAGGTAAGTGTCAGTTCACTGGATGCAGGAATCTTTCAGGTGGCTTTGGTTATGAGCAGAAGGGCACCCCAGGGAATCCCTCTGTGATTGTACTTGGGTGAAAGCTGAGTTATGTTCCACATGAATGGAGCCAAACAGAGGCCTGGGGGCAGACAGGTGCTGGGTGCTGTCCCAGTCCGCCACCGGGGCCTGAAGCCAGAGGGGTTTTCTTCAGGTAGATCCAATGAGGTGAACAGGACCTACATGGGGCCACGAGACCACCTGGCATATGTATTAGCAGCATTAAAGGAATTACCAGTTTAGATTCTTTCTGTTCTAAAATACAGACTATTGTTCAGCCTTTACTGATGACTGGTTAGATATAAATGACATTAACCCATAAAGATCCAGTACTACTTTTGTGGCAGTTTCTGAATGATTTTTTCTCTCTATTAAATTTTCTTAAGTGATTTATCACCATTTATTATACTATTAATGTCTGTATTTTGTTTTTTTTTTGTGAAATCTGGTGTTTTTCTATATTTCATTCACTGATCATGTAGATATTTTACTGGTGAATCAATGTTGTAGAAGATGTTGGTCTTTCCATGTTCACTACGGAGTCTCTAAACATCCAAAGGGGTCATATCTGATGACCATGAAAAGATGACAAACTGCATTTTACATCAATTATTTACATGTACTGATAGGATTAATGGATCAACAGTTTAGATATGTAGTTGCTTTTGGTCTTTATGGATTAAAACAAAACAAAACAAAACATAAAGCTTCCCACTGATTTATTGTATGTAACAAACAGTGATGGAGTAAGCTTTCAGATAAAAAAAAACTGCCATGAAAGTAGTTACTGTGAAGTAAAATAGTCCCTGTTAGTGTTTGTACTGATAATACTATTGCATTAATGGGAATAGAATAGAATCTTTATTTTGTCATTAGGGATTCACACACATAAACATGCACATGCACCACACACTGAAATTTGTCTTCTGCCTTTAACCCATCACTAAATCATGCATCACAAAAACTGCATGCTAGAGGCAGTGGGCTCGCCATGTCAGGTGCCTGGGGAGCTAAGTGCCTTGTCAAGGGTACATCAGCCAGTAACTCTCTGCCACTCCAGGGAATTGAACAGGCGACCCTGCGGTCACAAGCTGACTCTCCAGCTGACTAGCCCACAGCTGCCCCAATGGAATGTTATGTTTACTGCTGCAGATGCCTGAAGTTAGGTTCATTTGCACTATTTCATATACTAATAAAGTATAATCTCTTGCAATATACAGTCTTTAAAATCATCATATGTTTGTGGCTTAACTGTCCTGTGAGAACACAGGTGTCAAACATATGGCCCATGGGCCCAAACTGGCCAACCAAAGGGTGCAATCCGACCTGTGGGATGAACGTGTAAAATGCAAAAATTACACAGAAGACATTAACAATCAATAAAAAAATATTTTAGTTCAGATTCCACATATAGACCAACATGATCTCAAGTGGGTCGAACCAGTAAAATACTACTAAAATAACTTATAAATAATGACAACTCTAAATTGTTAATGTTCTTTGTTTTAGTGTAAAAGAGTAAATTACCTGACAATGCTTGCATTTACACACTATCCTTTCACAAAAATGTGAATAACCTTAACAAATATGAACAGCATGAAATGAGAAGCAAGTGCAATTTTAAGAATATTCTGCCTGTTCCTGTTTTGTGTGTTTGTAGATCCACTGTGATCTGTAAGTTGTAATGCATATATGTAAATGATAAACTGAAGCATAATATGGTTAAAATTGTACTTATTCATCTTAAGAAATTTCAGATCGTTTATGGTTGTTCATGCTTCTTCTTTAGGAGTCACAATGTAAGTTGCTTCAAGGGTATATAACTGCAAAGGCTGAACAATATAGATATTGAATAAAACACTATATTTAGTGCCAAACAGATACACTTTTTAAAGTTATTTTTACTTATTTTTTTCATGTTTTTCTCTGGAAGAGAACAACTGTTTAAAAAACACAAAGAAAATTTGTGGGGAAAATACAATCAAACCTCAGATTCTAGATGCTCATGTGATTTTATCCATATTTTTGGGGAATAAATTACATGTATTAATTGAAAGTAAAAGCCTTTTTTGCTCAGGTAATAACTGTACCATTAAACTCTATGATCACTGTAGCCCCTAATCTGTTCATAGGTCATGCATCAACACATTTATGTCAAGGTGACAGACAGTGTAGAGGCAGGAAGAGATAGAGGAGAGGGAGGAAGCTGAAGGAGGTTGGAAATTCACAGGTGAGGTTAAATAATGATGGATATGTTAGTTGTGAGAATAATGCTGCAGAATGCATTCAGTTCTTGTATTGTCTTTAGATATTCAGATATACATTATAAACATGTCAATTACTGAATTTTTTTCTGACTATAATTGTTTGTTTAATCAGCTCTACATGATGTGAAACTGTGATTGCAAATTCAAAAAAACATCAACTTTCTGGAGTGCTGCCTTGGAGCACTTTTGTGTCCCCACCAATGTCAAAATCAAACCTACTCCCTTGGTGGCTGGATATTGGTAGGAACGTGTCCTTAGCGTCCCTACCCAATTCTACGCCCCTGTGTTCATGCTATTCACATATTTAGGATAGTTTGTAGATGTAAACTTTTAAAAAACTTTTTAAAATTTTCTGTAATTTCCTTAATGTAATTTCATTTTTTTTTTCACCCAAAAAGTTTGGAGTTGACACTATTTCTAGGTTATTATAGTATTATTTTACTGGTATGTCCCTCTTGGGTTCATATTGGGCTCCATGTGGCCTTAAAAGTCAACTTTTTCAGCTTTGTAACAATACATGTTCCAACAAGAGTTTTTAAAGTTTAGCTTTGAAAGTCAAGGAACATTTCCTTCCTCCTTCATTAAAATTAAGTTGGAGGAATATGATTTTCTCTGAACATGCAGGGGATAGCAAATTGTAATGTGAAAACAATCAAAAGCCGTCAGACAAATGTTGTGGAATAAAATGTACAATATGCAACATAAAAGAGAAAAACTCAAATACAGTATAATATCTTGGAATAAAAGCACTCAGTTACTTTCCACCACTGGTGACAATGCAAGAGAGGCATGAAATATGCAGTTTTATCCAATATATAAATGGTGCAGTATCATTGCGTAGCAGCAGTGATAAATGTCCACTTTCACGTCTACATTACCTCCGACACTTCTGGCCTCTGACTCCCCGAGGAGTTTATCAAGTCTCACATTTACCAGGCCACCGTCCATCTGATTTTATCATGTCTCCCTTTCTCTTTAATCTGGTTATAAAAGCTCTGTTCAGTGTTAATTAGATCTCAATGCTGTCCCGTCTTATCGACTTTGTCCAAATTGCTCTTTATCAGCTCTCTCCTTCTCCTCTCCCATTCTACTGTTGTTTAGTCATCTGTATCCTTTGAGTCTGCTTGCTGCTTTTTTATGCATGTCCTCAACTGAACCTTCCTATTTTGCATATACAACCATTCACACATATATACATACATATATACATGAGTCTACAGAGAATTAAGCTTACGTGCAATTCTACAATTAAAACAGACACTTCTCTTGTAGTTATTTGTCTCTAATTAAGCTTGTTAACAGAGTTTCAACCTAGTGCCATAGATCAGGACATACCTGCATGTTTGTCAGTTACTGTTTATACAGTTAGGTAACCTTTCTGCACAGTAATGCAGGAGACTATAGAGTTACTTTTGTATAAGCTGATGTATTGAGTCACAGGCTGCACCCTATTGTTGACTAATCTCCTGCTGAACATTTAATGTTGGCAGTGTATCTTAGTCAAAGACAAAGTTACAGGTGTCATTTTTAAAGTCCTCTCCAGAAATACAAGTCTTAATTGAAACTGAATATGCAAATAAGTTGATGATTCATTTTTATCATATTTGTATTATGTTAATCTAAACTAATATTGGACCTACATGATAAGGAATATCTACACTGTGCAATAACATCTTTTAATATTGCAATAACATAATGATGTATGATAAACAGACAAAGTAACCACACAGTTGCCACCAAATAGAAATCAGTTAATTTGTGGGTAGCTTGGTAATCCTTCCTTTTAACGGTCCTTTAATAATATGTATTTACCTGGTAAGTATATGATCGGTTACTGTATAGTTGTGTATGTGCATAGTTGGATAATTGCCACTAGTGACTACAGGTGGAATAAAAAGGAAAACCCCTGCTATTGCTCATTAACTTGATTAAATACCTCTAACTGTGCTAACAGCTTAATTATGTGCAATCTAGAAATTATCGTTGCCATAGTTATTGTTCATGACTGAAGCCCTTTATAAAAGGGTAAGTTTGGTAAGTTCTTAGAGACTATGTTAATATTTTACTTTAAATTAATAATTACCTGTTAACAAAACCTATTTGAAAAGCTCTGCTCTTGGTACAACTTATTATGCTCAGTCCTTGGACAACTATAATATCATTTGCCTTGACTGGCTGATAGTAATGGAAGTATACAATTTTATCTGATATAATACCAACTTAGACCAGTTTCGTCTACTCAGTGTTTCATTGAGCTGATGGGTAATAGTGGCGTTTTTTAGCATTCAGCTGTAGTTTCTGTAAATGTACCTACTAGAAGTCATTATCTAGCTAGAGTCCCCTTATACTCAGTTATTATGGGATTCTAAAAGCAAGGGTTGCTGGTAGCTGACGGCTTGCTGGTGTGAAAGTGAATTAATCGCACATCTGAATAAACAGATTTTTCATGTTCATCACAATTTAGTCTTTTGCAGTGTATTTATCATGCAACTTCATTTTGTACTGATGATGAAAATGTGATTTTATCACTAGCACTGGGCACTAGGATTACGTCTGATTTGACAAATGATTTAAAGTAGTGGATACTTACACTAAATCTATCTTAATCTACACAAGAAAATGCTTCAAGTATAACTAAACAGCCATCAAACAGATGAATAAAATGTAACCTGAAAGCCTGTCCACTCTCCTAACTTTCACTACACAAAGTCATGTCAGTAGACAAACTGAGGCAGCTTTTACAGACTGCTGAGTTCTCATCCTGTTCTCATCAGTGTGGTAGCTTGATCAGACAAAGAGACACATTTGTGAAATGTGAGAGAGGCTTGGCCGGCTCCACAGCAGACATGGATTCACTGCAGATTCGCCGCATTGAGTTCGCTGGCAACCATGCATGGAGAGAAACATAATGCTCCTCACTGTTTATAGATTATTGGACATGCTGTCTCAGGATGTGACTTTGGGTTTGTCCTTTGGTTTAATAGTTATTGGTCTTTAAAGTATGGAGTGAACATGATCTTATCAAGGGTTATATTTGACACTGCCAGACAAGATGGAACACATATTTAACCCTTTTTTCTTTGTCTTTTAGTGTATGAGGTGGTTGCTGTCACAGGTGATGTAAAGGGAGCTGGGACAGATGCTAATGTATTTGTGACCCTTTTTGGAGAATTTGGTGTCACTCCCAAGGTTCACCTAGCAAGCAAGTGAGTTTAGAAGTGTTTATACTGATATATTGATAATATGTCATCATGTGATAAATGCTGCTAAAGGTAAAATAATAAATTACTCACTCTGCTCTGATTGTTTTTCCACACCAGTTCCATCAGGCTTATTGGAACTACTTTCACTTTAAGTCACATTTATCTCTATTTTACTTGACATAATTAGTAAGTATGGTTTGTTTAATGCTACAGTCATATTCTGTCAGTGTCAGCTATTAATCTATTAATCTTTTTCCATTCCTTTCTGACCCCTCAGCACAGAAAAGAGGTATTTTCCAATCAATCTGCAAAAAGGATGGTTATGATGCTGTCCTTGTTTTGGGTTGTATTGTGTATTACGCTGTATAAGACAGTATTCCTGCTAAATATCACCTTTTAGAGAAAATAAGATCAAATTTGCCCATAAAGAATGTTTTGACTGATAATCAAAACCGAATACTACGTTGGTGCAGAAAAAGAATATCTTTGAAACTAATTATCTGGCTGTGGTACAGGAATTTTGTCTCCATACAGTAGAAATAGTGTCGGACAGAGAATATCTGGAGTAAGGAGGAACTATGTGACATGGCAGGTCTTCTTTTCCATTCAGAGGCAAATGAAAGAAGACCACGATGTCATTTCTGTGGATGATCAAATGACTCTCAGGGGATCTTATCAGCAGCAGGCTCCCTTTATCTCTGCACGTTGATTGATAGATAGGGTTACCTGTGCTGTGTATAGAATATACCAACATATTGTCAGTCATGCTGGACCATGTCACCCACACCTTGTGGTGGTCTTATTCATCCACTTGAGACAGCATCAATGTACCATGATCTCCATGCTGTGCCATGGTGGCATTTACTCAGCTGGTGAAAAAACATATGGTGGCGTTGATGTGTCACTTTAGTTATTATTATAAACAAATTTCAGAGAGGAGTTTCACCTTACTCAGATATATATTAGGTCCTGCCTGTATTGTGTAATGACATATTAAAATTTGATCCCATGCATGATACAGGTAAGGGAGGGTTGCTCTGTCTCTTCACATATTTGCCCCGATATTATCAACAGTCGAGGCAGATTAAAAATGCAACTCTTTGGAAATTCAGTGCAAATAAAACACATACATTTTGCATGAATTCCAAAGTTTGCATTGGGTTTTGCTTTTTCTTTTAACAAATGTATCCTGGTATTTCTTTTACAGGCATTTTCAACAACAAAAAAAGGAAATGAGGGCATGTATTCATGTGTTTTGGACAGTATTTCATTCTTGGCAGTTTCTTATGACACGATGCACTTTAATTATGTGTGCCTTGGCATTGTCCATGGGGTTGAATATTGCAAGGAGAGAAGAACAGATGGAGATGTGGGTCAGAGACAAAGGCAGGTTTCCTGTGTTAAACTTAAAAGAGGGTGTCTGATTCACTGTGGTTGGCAGAGGGGGTCTACTCTACACACAGGCCCAGTTCGTCTCAGTGAGGGGTAGAAGTATATGAGGAGGAAGAGGAGGCAGCGTTGAAGTGGCTGAGCCTTGGGAGGTTTCAGATTATACCACTGTCATGGGACCACCCGGGTACCCTAAGCCGGATCAGTCAGGAGAAGTAATTTACTGTTCCAGAGTACAGTTCATGTTGTCTCTGGATTGTATCTCTTTACCCACTGTTATCTGTCTCTGTTAAAAAAGAGTGTCTTCTACTATATTTCATTCTTTCTGGCCTACACACAAACTCAACTACTGTCTTCCTAATCCTGATATTTTTCCTGGTTTTGTCAATTTTCAGAAGTCGAACTGCATTTGAGAAGAACAAGACTGATGTTTTCCGTATTAAAACACACAATGTGGGGCCTCTGAAAAAACTAAGGTAAGGTAAAATAAATTCACTGTAGGTGTGCGTTAAGGTTTGGGTGCACTGCTTACCCAGAAAACATTGCTGTACAGTTATTTCCACACATGATAACACTAGTGTACAGTGACTGTCACAAAGGAATGTGTCAATTATTTTCCAGCTGTGCTGCTTGCCATCAAAGGATTTCACTCAGTGACATAAGGTTAAGCCCCATCTGTTGCTACCAGTTAGTGTCAAAGTCCCTCCCACCAGACATTAACAATAAAAAAGGCAGCAGCTTGTATTAGAAAACCACAGCAAAAAAAAAAAACAAAAAACATTTTGATCAACATTTGTTCTTACGAGTCCAGTTATTCAGTCGGATGAAAAGAAAGGGTGTATGTAATGTGACAAGCTCATATGATTACCTGTGGGGTGAATTTGTGTCACTGACTGTTGCCCCCCCAGGATTGAGCACGACAACACAGGGATGAACGCCAGCTGGTTCCTGGACAGGGTGGTGGTGACCGACATGAACCGGCCCCATCTGCGATTCTATTTTGCCTGCAACAACTGGCTGAGTCGGGAGGAGGGTGACAACCTGTTTGTCAGGGACCTGCTGGGCAGCCTGAACCCAATGGATGTCCCCAAATGTAGGTCACAGTGGGACAAACACACAACGCCAAGCTGAAATAAGTTCACAAAGGTTAAAACAAAACAATATGATAACAATTCAAAACATCCCCTGATCTAGCACATCCTAAAACATGGAGGTGTCCACTTGGATTACAATGCTCACCAAAAGGAAAATAGTTTAAATGACCAAAAAACTGATTATTTTATCAGTTGCATTTTCACATCATGTCAGATAACATCATTTTCTAACATGACATGAAAAGCATGGATGATACTAATTACACTGTTCAACTTATGGAGCAGCTGGCATTAGTGAAGCTAGTTACTTTACATGTAGTATAGATATTCCAAGCTCTCAACAACAGAGGGAAGTCAGACACCAGAACAAACTTACGCCTACCAAAACCACCAACAAATCAATGCAATGTATTCACTAACTGTATCACTCACTGAATAATGTATGAAGCTCTTTGTCTATGAACATCTGCATTATGGTAACATCAAGAGTTCTTCCATCCATCCATCCATCCGGGTCCACATCCGGGATGGATGGATCATACAGGCAGTCAAATACCTCCACCACGATAAGGTGGCGATTCAAGGAGGGGAAAGTGATTCTTAAAATAAAAATATATATCAAAATAACAGTGTTTTATAATCTTCATGTAGATTAGCTGATAGTTTACATTATAGCTCTGTTAGCTTTTGTTAGCTAGCTCGGTTTTTAGATAGAAAACAGCCACAGTAAAGCCACAAATCACCCGTTTTCTGCACAGTTTGTGTTATCAATAAGTACAGATCTGTTTGGAATGGTCAAAACAAGGTCAGACCTGTCACAGTCTAGTCATTTAATCAAACGCATGCTTGTAGAAGAAATGCATCAATTCATCATCATCAAACTCCATTCTTTTGATTTAGAACTGTGTCCAGTGGTGAAAACAACAGTCGTGCTTCTAGACTTCATCACTTTGTCACTTTCCTTGATCACTAAGTTGTTTCTTAGTGGTTCTCATTCCATCTTGTCACTTTCTGATGCTCTAGTCAAAAGCCATGTTTTAAATGTATTTATATATAGAATAGTGAGTCACTATTCATCAGTAGTGGTCAGACCGTAAGTATGAATACATTTAGTGCAATACTCCTGCAACAATATGTTTGTATTTTTGGCATAACTCCTTTGGGTCTTATTTGAATACTGTAAAGTAAAATAACCCTTAAACCAATATATTAACCCTTTTTTTTTTCTTGTCATATGCTAAAAACCGTTCAGTAAAAGACAAGTGTCAATAGCTTTAATACTTATGTCATGCTCTCTTCAATATGAGAGTGTATTTACATAGTAATTAGTAATTTAAGAAAAAAAAACAACAACAACAAAACCTGGGATTCATACTTTATGCAGTTTGCTAACTAGCTTAGCTCACAGTTAAGCTAGCTACTCACTAGCTACATTCTCACTAACGTAATGCTAGCTAACACATTCAGCAATCAGAGGAATTTCAGCTTCCATTTGAGTTTTGTGTTACTAAGCTTATCGAAATTAAGTCATGTGTTGATCCTCTTAAGCTTTATTGTAGTTTAAAAAAAAAACGTCTGACAAAACGACAGAATGTTTACCTGCTATTTCGCCACATTTGGCTGTAGTTGTAGTTCTCCTGTACTAGCTGCTTCCACTGTCTGCTAATCTGTCTAACAGGTAGTTCTGGGAAGGTGAGACTATTACATTTTTTTCTTTCTTACTTACCAAATTTTGTGTGTGTACTGTATTTTCCTAATGAATAAAAGCTTAACAATAAGTATATACGTTTTTTGATATTAACAATACTGATGATACACTGTTTTCTGTGTAATGTTTGGACAGTTGCATGACATGAGGTTTACTCTTACAGATAGTTAATGACTCTGGTACAGATAATTAAATACAATCACGATAAAAAAATAATAGACCATCAAAAGTCATCAATAACAATGGTTATGCAATCAGGTACTAACTCCTGTGTGTATCATGTGACTAAAACAGACAAATGCCATAGCTATTGATGTAAGAACTGAAGTGATTTTGGTTATTATCAAGAAAACCATGGAAAATGGATAGATATAAGCTCTAAAATTAAACTGTTATGAGCTATTTTTTGTTATCATTATATTTGTCCAAACAAATGTACCTTTAGTTGTGACATGGCATTAAAATGAACAAGAAATTGAAGAAAACAAGGGGTGGTCTAAATCATTTTTTCCGTGACTGTATATGTGGATAATGGGAGTAGTGGCATTGAACTGACTGAACAAAACAAGTCCTGTTATTTTCAGTCATGCAGAGATGAGCTGTAAATTATTTTGCCACTATTATAAAGAGTAGAATGATAACAAAAAATTTGTAAAAAAAAAAAAAAAAAAAAAAAAGTTGTAACTTCTCTTCTTGGCTGAATCAAGCCGTGAATCAGTGCAGCCATGAACTGCTGTGCTTTTACTTGAAGTTTTAGAAACTTCATAATATAACTACAGTACCAAGTGCAGCCCCAGTTGTATGAAGGTGAAGGATCTTCTACAGATCTCTCTGTTGTTTCAGGTTGTAATTGAATTCCATCAGAGTGTAATCCTCAGGTAAACCTGCCCATGCGTCCTCTG
This sequence comes from Apogon hyalosoma, assembly GCA_037367295.1. Classification (NCBI taxonomy): domain Eukaryota; kingdom Metazoa; phylum Chordata; class Actinopteri; order Kurtiformes; family Apogonidae; genus Apogon; species Apogon hyalosoma. The sequence continues at coordinate 28,935,974 of JAPQRP010000005.1, read as the reverse complement.
CTGCAATGTGATCTAACATCTCAATACCTGCTGCAGTCAATCAAGCAGAGCGCCACGGCTCAGATGTAGATGGGCAATGCTCTGAGGGACCAATTAGAGAGTAATATGACTGTATCAAAGACAAAACCACACACACACACTGCTATTAATATTTAACTTGGAGCCATCTCTGTGTGGATGAACGAGGATGCTGCCTAATGACAGCTAGAGACTCCATTTTACAATTATGATACATTAGACAACATTTCCAGTAAAGTGGTTCTCTTGTATTAAATAATGAAAACCAGCAAACAGTCTAATCTGTTTCTCTCTTCTGTGTGTTTTGCAGTGAATAAATACATAGTAAGTGTCTTCACCGCTGACATGAAGGGAAGTGGGACTGATGCAGATGTTTTTCTGAATATCTTTGGAGAGAATGGTGACACAGGTGATCATGTTTTCCAATGCTGTTGTTACAGATTTCCATTTATATTCATGCAGCAGTCAGCAACTGTTGTCTGCTCGAGTCACTCACACTGCCTATTTTATCTGCTTTGTTGATTCTGAAAGGGGAAAGACGACTGGACAGTGACAAAGACAACTTTGAACGTGGATCAGAGGACAAGTTTACAATAGAAGCACCAAATTTAGGAAGGCTGAGGAAAATCACCATTGGCCACAACAATAGAGGTTCATCAGCTGGGTGGTTTTTAGATAAGGTATGTGAACAATATTTGTATGTTTTACAGTCTTGATACTATGTTTTTCTATGTTTCTCTCCATTTCCTTCTATTCACCACTTGTATACATGTCTATTGGTGCCCACTGTTTCTGTCCAGGTGGTGATTGATGACATGGGAAATAAAGAAGTGTATGAATTTCCTGTTAATCGTTGGTTTGCCATGGATGAAGATGATGGCAAAATACAAAGAGATATTTTGGTGGGATCACTTCAGCCAATGGGTAAATGTACTGTTATAAAAAGAAACATCTTCCCTACACATTTCTGTGACAAACTGTTGATTTTATATATGTTTACATATATAGGTATTGTATACAATGTGCAAGTAATGACTGGAAATGTGAGAGGTGCAGGCACAAACTCCAAGATCCACTTTGTTATGCATGGCTCCAAGGGCTCAAAAAATAGCGGCAAAATCTTCCTGGAGGGTGGTGCTTTTGAGCGTGGTCTCATTGACATTTTCAATGTGGAGATCTGCGAATTGATTAGCCCTCTCAGCAGGGTCACTATCGGACATGACAACGGGGCTGTGGGCGCTGGATGGTACTGTGAAAAGGTACTAACATTTCTTTTTGATAAAAAAGTACATATCAGAGTGTTGTTCACTCACCAAACATCCCTTTTTTCTTCCAGGTTGTAGTGTATTGTCCATTCACTGGCATTGAGCAGACATTTCCGTGTGGGATGTGGCTGGATGAAGATGAGGGGGACGGGCTGATTGAGAGGGAGCTGTATGAGATGGTTTCTCTAAGGCAGAAGAAACAGAAGAGTGGGTGGCCTAATTCTCTTTACAGATTACTGCTAAATACAGCCATTCTATGTTTTTATGCATAGAAAAATAATTAACCCATAAAGACCCAAACATCCACCAGTGACCAATTTCATCTGCTGATGTACATGTTTAATACCTGTTGATCCACTAATCCTATGAGTACATGTAAATAATTGGTGTAAAATACAGTTTGTCATCTTTTCATGGTCATCAGATGTGACCCATTTGGACGTTCAGAAGCTCTGTAGTTACTGTGGAAACACTGTCATCTTCTACAACATTGATTCACCAGCAAAATCTATGGAGTCTGATAAAAAAAAAAACAGTGGATGGTGACACTTGGTTTTATGTTCAGGTAATGATATCTTTGCTGAAAAAAAGTCACTTTTTGATCAGTTTTCTCTGTTTTTACATAACCTTTGAATTTACTCTGAGTTTTCATGACCGTCTAGATGATCAGGGAATTAAATATAGGGGAAAAATACATGATTTACACTGAAAAATGTAAAATACAGAGGATAATATAATAAATATCGATAAATCACTTAATTTACGTTACATATAGAGAAAAATTTATTTAGGAACTGCCACAAAAGTAGCACTGGGTCTTTATGGGTTAAGCAAGCATTAGACTGATCTACCTGAGTCTGAAAATATTTTGTCTTGTTGAACTAGTCTGAACACTTCTAACATATACATCATTTGTGTCAAACCTACACTTCCACTTCAGAGTATCCATGGTCCCTGTGGATTTGGACATCAGATGTGAAGGGGGCAGGGACTGATGCTCAGGTGTTTCTGCAGATTTACGGAGAGACGGGCAAGTCTGACGAGATCAAACTGGAAAACAACTCAGACAGTTTTGAACAGGGCCAGCTTGATAAGTTCATTGTATGCACCGAGTCATCTACCAGCATCTTTTAAGCTTTCATGCTAATGTCCATTAGATTCCCTAAAAATACCCCTTTTCCCTCTGTTTTTCTGTTTACCTTTATTATTCATTGCAGATTGAAATGCCAGACATAGGGCGACTGACGAAAGTGCGTATCTGGCACGAGAAGAGACATCCATTCGCTGGCTGGCATTTAGCAAGGGTGAGTCTCATTGCCCTGTCTGTCGGATCTGTCAATGAAAGCCATTAAATCTTTTGTACTGCATCACCTCTGTGACATTGAGTAAAAGTTTGATCTTGCATCTAAACTCAGAAATAACAGGAGACTCTGGCAAGAATGTAGTTGATCACCCTGTTAATACATTTCACTGTCGTTGCAAAATGCAAATATCACTGTGGTAATATTGATGTTAACATGTAAAAATAAAAAACAAAACTGTGCTTTCTTGCAGGTCACTCTGCTGAAGACCCTGACAATGGAGAAATATTCTTTTGAATGTGGTCGTTGGCTGGACATTAATGAAGATGACAATGAGATTGTAAGAGAGATGCCAGCTACTGGAGCCCTCATCGATGATCCGCTGCCCTGTAAGATGCTCTCACTGACAACATTTTTTAACCTTTATCATATTAACCGCAGGCCTGCCAGGTATTTAAAGTCCTTGTGTGTGTCCTTCAGTGATAAAGTACCGCGTCACCATCTGTACTGGTAACGTCAGTGGCAGCGGCACAGATGCCACCGTCTTCCTTAACATTATTGGTGACCTGGGTGACACAGGAGAGCGACTCATGATCACAAGCAAAAACAATGTCAACAAATTTGAAAAGGGCAATGTGAGTGTATTCTTAATACACAATAAACACAGATACCAAATACAAGTTTTGTGGAAATTGCACCATAAGCATCTTTAACCAGTTTCCTTGTCTCCCTTCAGCACGATGAGTTTCTCATTGAGTCCGTGACTGTGGGCCAGGTGCGCAGGGTGCGGGTGGGTCACGATGGTCGTGGTGGAGGCTGTGGTTGGTTCCTTGATAAGGTCATGGTCAGAGAGGAGGGCCAGCCGGAGTCTTTGGCCATTGAGTTTCCCTGTAACAGGCAAGGCGATAATAATTTGAACATAACCTTAAAGAGGAAAAGTGGTGTTTATTTAATTTCTTAATTTGTCTTTGTCTAAGACTCACTAAAGCACCAACCGGTTGCACTCAAATTTCCTCAACAGCACTAAATGCCTCATAAGTGCAGCAAATTAGCTCCACCCTGATGCACTAGTTCTCCAGTGGCATGTGTTTAAGTAGTTAGGCAGCTGATGGACACGTTTGCCATTACAAATAGGGACTAAATGCACTGTGGCCAGCCAGCTCTCTCCTCAAGTAACTAGAGCCAAACCACAAGGCCAAGGTGCTATGTTACCTCTGCAAAAAGGCTCATCCTGTTTGCCCGTCTGTCTGTCTGTAATAATGTATAGCAACTAGTATGATTCATTGTATGGGTCTGACCTGTGTCCTATATGCTTCATTTTCTTATGCATGTTTTGGCCTATGTAAACTAAAATGTATTTAATTAATTGTTTATTATTATTATTATTATTATATAAGAATTTGTTTAATAAAAGTTAAGCAGCCAGTTTGTAAGTAATAGTGGGATTGTAGACCATGTAATCACAGCTATATAAGTAAACAAGTGGTGCCAGGCACAACAAATCCCTCCCCTCACTCGTATTTCATCCATTATAACTAAATGGGACAATTTTAAAAATTCATTAAAAAAAATTTTAACTTTGACCTAAAGTTTCCAAAATTTAATGAGATCCATTCTGGGTCACTGGCAATGTATAAAGTCAATTTGGTATGAATTCAACCAATAGTTTTGCTGCTACAGACATGTGAAATTTCATCCATTATAAGTAAATGGGGAAAGAAAAGATTTTTAAAAATTCATAAAAAATGTTTTACTTTGACCTACTTTTCCCAAAATGTAATGACATCTATTCTGGGTCACTGGCAATCTATAAACCCAATTTGGTATGAATTCAACCAATTGTTTTGCTGTTGGAGTGTTAACAATCAAACAAACAAACCAAACCAAAAACAATACCCCTTGCCTCCTCTTCGGGGGTGGGGTAATAACAGTGTTTTCTTTAGAGTGTAATTGCTAAAATTTAAATCCTTGTGTTTTTGGTACATCATAAGTAGTTGTCAGTATCTACACATGGAGTGGAGTCCACCATGTTATATCAGCATGTTTCTACAGTATCTACAGTATCTCAGCACAGACTTCCTCATCTCCTTTTTTGCATTTTATATTGAATTTAGAGAAATTGTTAAGGAGCATTATCGTCATCTGCTGTGTGTTTAAGGTGAATATTACTCCAGCCGTAGGTGGGGTGGGGGTTAGTAATCCACATTTTCATCACAAGGCGGCTCTAAATATCATTCATGGAATATTTTAGTTAAAAAAAAATCATGTCTCATTTGTATGCACTGGAGTTTAGTGCTTAGTAAGGTCTAATTTCACTGGTATAAACCTGAATCTCTGTAGATGGTTGGATCGTAATGAGGATGATGGACAGATTGTTCGTGAGTTAGTTCCAGCTGGAGATGGTCTACGTCTGTTTAGTAAGTGCAAAAAATGACATTTTAAATAAGACAGTCGTAAAGGTACAACAGACTGATAATGTGACCCTTAATGTATGTTTTCCTGTTTCACAGATGTGAACTACCATATAGCAATCAAGACAGGCAGTGTGAATGGGGCCAGCTCTGACTCCAGAGTGTTTGTCAAGCTGTACGGGGAAAAGTGTGATACTAACAAAATCATACTGGCAGTCTCTGACAATGACCTGAGAAACTACTTTGAGACAGGACGCACTGACATCTTCATCCTTGAAACCTTTGACGTCGGAAAGGCAAGTTCTTTATTCACATATACTCTTCACAAAGAACCGAGCTTATGGTTCAGACTTACCCTCACCCCTCTTCCTGCTTCTATTGTATCTTCTGAATTTTCAGATCAACCGTCTTCTGATTGGTCACACCAACGAGGGCCTGCGGGCTGGCTGGTTTTTGGACAGCGTACAGATCTCTGTGCCGGTTCATGGGATGGAGTACATGTTCCCAAGTCACCGATGGCTCTGCAAAGACGAGGCTGATGGGAAGGTGGAGGTGGAGATCTACCCCAGTGAGGTCCTAGAAATTGAAAAATGTAAATAATATAAACACAAATTTACCATATGGTCAGAATTCACTGCTTTAACTCAAAAAGACCCAGTGGCAGTTCCCAAATGAATTTTTCTCCATTTTTAACCTTTCTTAAGTGATTTATCACAGTTTATTGTAATATTATGCCCTTTATTTTGACATTTTTCAGTGTAAATGTAAATCATGTATTTTCCTATATTTAATTCACTGATCATGTAGGTGTTCTTAAAAGCTCAAAGTAAATCCAAAGGTTATAATATCAAAACAGAGAAAATGGAAGAAAAAGTGACTTTTTCAGTAATCATTCAGTATATCATTAACTGAACATGAGCCAAGTGTATCCGTCCACTGTCATTAATCCAACTCCATGGGTTTTACTGGTGAATCAATGTTGCAGAAGATGATGTTTCCATGGTAACTACGGAGCCTCTGATTGTCCAAATGGGTCATATCTGATGACCATGAAAAGATGACAAACTGTAGTTTACACCAATTATTCACATGCATTGATAGAATTAGTGGTTCAACAGGTATAAAATATTTTAGATCAGTAGATGGTTTTGGTCGCCAGTGGCGGTTTGGGTCTTTATGGGTTAAGCACAATTGCAGAGATACAGTTATGCTCAGGACTAGAGGTTGACTGATCTTTAAAGGTTGATTAGGTATCAATAATGAAAATGAATGGTCTCAGACTTTGTTCATTTATTGTTGAACAAAGAAACTAAATTATGGAAAAGTGGGCATAAGTGTTTCTGCAAAGATTCAGACAATGATCAGTCATGTAGGTGTAGATTATTTTCATTTTTCAGTAGATTGTGTTATAGATACAAAGTACTAGAGAAGGAAATGAATGCATGCAAGTCTTTTAATGATTGTGGAGAGCTCTGTGTAAGCAAATGTCTATGTGGAGAATATCAGCAAATCGCTCCAGAATATCACTAGTCCAAAATCTTTTGAGAATTGGTTCCTAAAACAGAGCAGACTGTGGACTCTAATGTAGCACAAGTTAATAGGTGCAATCACATTTTGTGGAAGTGTCCCTTAATGTGGCTCTGTTGTTAAAAAAAGGAACATCTTGCTCCTTTACACACTGGCCCTACCCGTATAGTGATGCTGCAGATGGACCACTGATATCTGAGAGCTAGAAAAAGAAAACCTCTGAATTCCTCAAAACAAAAGTGACTTTCAGGGTATGTATTTAATATTCACATAATTATGTTATTTTACAGAAGACCCAGTCTGCATATCCATGTGGGCCCCAGAAGGGTTACATTTGGGCTACATATAAGGGTCCCAAGTGGGGTTGTCTGCAGTTTCCATGGTGACCCCATGTGTTTGCCCATATCAGAATCAGAATCTCTTTATTGTCATTGTACCAAGTACAACAAAATTGAGGTAGAGCTCTCAGGTTCAGTGCAAGAATTTACAGACAGACAACAAATATCAGTAAAATAAAAACAATCAGTAAAAGGCACAGTTATTTACATTAAAAAATAAAAAGTATTGCAAACTAATATATTTGTAAAACATAGAATTTAAATAGTGCAAATAACATAAAAGATAAATATCGTGGGATAAACAGTGTGAAAAATAAATAATATGAGATATTCAGATCTCTGATTCTGATATGGGCAAACATGTGGGGTCACCATGGAAACTGTGGACAAACCCACTTGGGACCCTAATATGCAGCCCAAATGTAACCTTTCTAGGGCCCACATGGACATGCTAGCTGGGGAAACTGCATAACTGTTGAACTGAAAATCTTACCATGTAAGAGCCCTATTTTATTATTATAAGATCACTTAATCTAAGTCAAAATAATAAATATCTACATAAATATGTGGCTCTGATCACAGAGTCACTAATTCCAGTTGAGAAGTGTGATGAAGTAAACCATCAGCAGCTATCTTTGCCCATTAGTTTGTAAAATATCATGCCTTTTTTTTTCATGATTTTTGGTCATGACGTATTGTTTTGTTCTGTTCTATACAAATATGTAAATAATATAAAATTTCTATATTTATATAAATACCATATTTCTTATTTTTCTCTTTATGTTTAATTTTACACTTGTCTGTGGTTTTTCTACCTGTCTTTTTCTCTGCACTGGCTTATTGTAATTTGCTGCTGTTAACTGTGAAATTTCCCCACGGTGGGATAAATAAAGTCTTATCTTATCTTATCTTATCTTATCTTATCTTATCTT
>JAPQRP010000005.1:28847974-28905203 GCA_037367295.1 Apogon hyalosoma | reverse complement strand
TGTCCAAACAAATGTACCTTTAGTTGTACCAGGCATTAAAATGAACAAGAAATAAAAGAAAACAAGGGTGGTCTAATAATTTTACCCATGACTGTACATCATGGTGTGGTCTTGCTGTGTGCAGGTCCTGCTCCAGGATGGCACTTAGAGTACATAGATGTGAAGGATGAGATCATGGATAAAACATTTCGTTTTCCCTCTGACCGGTGGCTCTCTAAAAATGATGATGATGGACAGATAATGAGAGAGCTGCCCTGCGCCAACAATGACTACTTGGATCTCAATGAGAAGACAAGTAACAGCAGCACCATGCATCTTTTCATACTTGTTTACAGCCTTGTACCATGAGTTTTATGCTTAAGTGTCTTTTCAGTTTTTTTCGTTTTTTAGAGCAATGGGACAATTCACAGTAATTTTTGATGTCTACTTTTTCAAAGAGTATGAAATTTGTGTCAGAACGGGAGACACGGCTGAGACCAAAGAAAATGCCTGGATTGTACTCGAGGGGAGGAAAGGCCGATCAAAAGAATTTGTTATGGAGAACTCCTCAAAGAAGAAGAGGTTCTTGCGGTAGGTACTTGCTGTGAGATTAACTCAATGAGCTGCACCTTGTTTGCATGAAAAAGCTTAAAGAAATGCACTCTCTGTCCCTTTAATTCCCCCTTTCTACTCATTATGATAATCCCACCGGCACAGAGTACTTGAGTCCAGACCAAGAGCTTCAGTCTGCTATCATGGCATTACAACAGCCTGTTGAAAATTCATCCCGACACAGAACCAACGGCACAGATGTGAATTAGAGGAATATAAAACAGACTCGTTAACACATTTATATTCCTGTCTTTTATAGGGGAAATTTTGACAGGTTTGAGTTCTCCTCCAAGAACCTGGGTGACATTGCTGGTATCTGCGTGGGCCACACACCCAAAGATGGAAAGAAAGTAAAAGGAGAGGTTTACTGGCATTTGGAGGAGGTAGTTGTCACTGAACGGGAGCTGGGAAACAAGTAAGTCTATTTCTGTTCAGGTATTTCATTCACAAATCTGCAACTCTAAACAAATTTCATTCTCCCTTTTTCCCCTACACCTCCAGGTACATCTTTAGTTGCAACGCCCTCATCCCCCTCTCTCCAAAAAGGGATGATTTCCTGAACTTCGAGTGCACCAAGGCCATCGAGAGCTTTGCCAGTAAAGCTCGAAGCCTCGTGCCCGTCAAGTACGAGATCATCGTAATCACAGGTGATGAGAAGGGAGCAGGTACAGATGCCAACGTATTCATCACTGTTTATGGCTCCAACGGAGATTCAGGCTGCCGGCAACTGCGGCAGAAGTTCCGTAACCTCTTTGAACGTGAGCAGACGGACCGTTTCATCCTGGAAATGCTGGACATGGGGGAGCTGCAGAAAGTTCGGGTAGAGCATGATAACTCCGGCATCAGCCCAGGCTGGTTTCTGGATCGTGTTGAAGTCACTAACACAGCCAACGGTGTCACCACCATCTTCCTCTGTGGGAAGTGGCTGGACACCAAGAGGGCTGACGGCCAGACTGTCAGAGTCCTCTACCCGAAATACTAGAAAACAATGTTTATTCTATAAACTCTCATAGCGAAGAAAGATAATTTTTAAAAACATTGACCAAAGAGTTTCTGCTCCAGCACTTTTACATCTCAGGAAATGAGAAATCATTTTACATTACAAGTTTTTTATGCTAATGTGAAAGTGATTGTTTGTCTCTATGTCAGCCCTGCGATGAAGTGGTGACATGTCCAGGGGTGAACCCTGCCTTCACCCATAAGTAGCTGGGATAACCTCCAGCAACCCCCCCTGACCCTAGTGAGGATAAAGTGAGTTCAGAAAATGAATGAATGTTTTTTTTATGCTATGATGAGATGTTTATTACTGACAATAGAGCCTTGAAAGAAATACTGTGACAATATTATCTGTGATCAGGAAATTGAATGTGCCATTCTTTTTGAATTTCATAGTAGCTTTGTCATTATGGACATTTTATAGATGATTAAACTCCTTTGTACTCAAAATCACAGCGATGGTCTGGTTTTATAATAGGGATCTGCAACCTTTATTGTGTAAAGAGTTATTTACGGCAATGAAGAAAAAAACTTCTGTCTGGAGAAGCAATTAATATTTGAGCCCTTTGGCACGAAATGTAAGTGGGTTTATGGAGATCTAAATGCAAAAATGGAATATAATAGTCATAATTTTCATAGATCATTAGTATATATTCACACAAAGTATAACTGTGCAGTTCAGAGTTCAGAACCTTCCATTTAATAATTACTGCAGTGATTTATGTGTTTCAGCAGCAACATGTTCTTTAACCCTTTATCTGTTGCAGGGAGGAGCTTCTCAGGAGCTTTTCTTAAACAACCATCAGTTTGATACAGAGCATAATCTTTGGACTGTGTTTTAATGGAAGAAGTTTATGTGGTCTGAGGAGTCCAGATTGACCCTGTTCCAGAATGATGGGTGCATCAGGGTTAGAAGAGATGGTGAAGTAATTACTCATCATGCCCAGTGTCTACAGTACAAGCCTGTGAGGGCAGTGTTATGATCTGGGGTTGGTTCAGGTCTAGGTTCAGTAACACTGTGTGTCAATAAAATAAGGTCAGCTGAACCTAAATATACTGAACGACCAGGTCTGAACACCAGTGGATTTTTTTCTCCTGCGATGACACAGACGTATTCCAGGTTGACAAGACATTATTTATACACATGGATTGACCACCACAGAGTCCAGATCTGAACCCCATTTAGGATCTCAGAAATGTGATGGAGACGACTTTACACTGGTCTGAGCTTCATGATCAATGCAAAATATTGTAAAAAAAAAAAAAAAATAGCTGACTAAATATTACATTACATAAATGATGCCATGATGAATGTGTCCCATAACCAACGCTAAAGACGGTCCAATGAAAACTGCGCATGTGACTTTTTTTCCCCGCATTTACAGTTGTGCTTTGTGTGTTATTTATAAGCAAGACAGGTGCAAATTCACTAAAAACAATCGCCATAAATGCAACACACTGGACTTTTTTATTACGTGAATTACAGGCAGGGGTAGAACCTATGGGGAGCAGCCATTGCGAACATAGGTGACGTACCATCATTGATTCTGAGTGATCAAGTGCGAGTAAACAAGTAGCAGTCAGTGACTCAGATTGAGTGGAAAGCACATGTTCGCACTTGCTTTTGCAGCTGGAACCATTAGTATTATACTTGATCTTCTGAAATAGCTAGTAATGAAAAGTCACTACAGGTACCCTTTACGGTGCATAAATGTCATCTACTATGTTTGAGAATGGACTAGAGTTATTTCCTAAGAAAGTTTTTTTTCTCTCTATGTCTTTCTGACAAAGCCACTGGAGAGGGACTAAAGAACAATAACTTATGTCTAGAAGTCACAGGCAGTAAAACACTGTTCATCAAATCTTGCTGGGTTTCATCTGAAATTTCACAAATCAGTAAAAGTGATGATGTGAAAGGGATCAAGTGAAGTACTACAAAACATGGTGCTACTGAAATTCTCTACAGTGTCTTTTAGTGTCTTTCCGCTCATAGTTTTATTCTATTATTGCTAGTTTGAGTGTTGGTTAGTTAATGCCTTTTATCATCTTGTTCTGGCTTACAATTAAATAGGTGAGGCAAATTTTTTAGAAACACACTGTTCATGTTTGACCATCTATGTGAAACGCTGGAACCAAATATAACACTTAGTACACACTTTATCCATTTTATCCAATTTATTACAAAAAGAGCACATACAAAAGGATAATATACAAGCCATGAAATAAAATTAAAATTAAAAACAAAACAGAAGAGTTTGGGTTTAGCAATGCAACGTTTGAAATCATTATCGTTATTATTAGTAGTAATAATAAATAAAGTACAAAATACCACCAAATGTGAATCTAACATTTACCCATTATATGCTCATCCATTTCTTCATCATCACACTCATCACCATTAATGCGCTATTGCTTTAATATTAATGATAAATAGTTCTATTTTCAGATAAAATATCCTATATTGAAAAACACTGCGCAGTCACAGCTAAACAGCAGAGTTTCATACAAGGATGGCGGCAGCCCTTTCACTGGCACTTTTTGGGATATTTTCTCTTCAGTTTTGTTTTTCAGATTCAAGCAGCAACAAAATTAATATTTTTTTGTTATATTCTCTGTATATACTTCACCATATACTATTAAACCATTGAGACTATATTGAAACCTGAGAAAACATGCATTTTTAGAAAAGGTTGTGCTTTAAAATCCTTTCCTTCCTTAGAATATATGAATGACAACTAAGGATGGATTCTGAGCAGAGGGATGGACGGAAGAAAGCAAAGATAATGGAGAGAAGAAGGAAGAATGAAACAAGATGATAAAGAAAAGAGAGGGGTAAACAGAGAGTTACAAGAGGAGATTGCTGTAGAGTTGTTAAAGCCCACAGTGAAACATGCCTCTACTGGTTTGACTCGATTGAAGAGAGTAATGGCTTTTTAGACACCTGTCCAATGTTGTACCTCCTTCTGGATCCATTCATTTTAATTATGCAACCAATAAGGCAAGGTGGCGTCATGGGGTTGATTGTTATTATTAATGTGTTTTTAGAAATATGGAAATATCACTTAACACTTAAAGCGAGGCACTTGTTATGCAGAAAGTCTACAAACTATTCTGGAAAAAAAGGAAATGAAGAGAGAGAGATGAAGAGAAAGATATAAAGAGTTAAAGAGAACATGCTTCACAGATGGTTGTTATTATTATTAAGACCCATAGTGCAGTGTGAAGAGCAGAGCGTACATACAAAATAAAAAGCCGGAGTCCTAAGTGAGAATAAATTATTTAACTACTGTTTGCCAGTGAGAGGGTTCCCATATTTAAACAGTGAGTGCAAAACAAAAAAGTAAGAGAATCACAAACTAAAAACCAGTTCACTTCATTGCAGTTTGTCCACTACATACATCACAGCATGGGGGATCCGAGAAATTGCATTGAATGGAATGTAACCAAGATCCACAGCACCACATGAGAGAGAGACATAGAAAGAGAGAGAGAGAGAGAGAGAGAGAGAGAGAGAGAGAGAGAGAGAGAGAGAGAGAGAGAGGGAGAGAGAGATAGACAGAGAGCGGGCTCAGTAGCTCAGCCTTGGACAGTAAACATCGCACAGCCAGCTTGTGGAGATCAAACAGCAGGGATTTTTTTTCTTTGACTTTAGTGTTTTCCAAAAAAGTACAACTGCATGCAAAGCATTCCCATTTAAAACAATGCAAAAATGAGGTAATAGTTTTTTTCATAGCATTTTTGTGTTATTTCTAAATAAATAAATTATGATTCAGTCGCCCCCAAAAAAAACTATATAAAATTAAATACATACCCACAATATCTACAGTTAGTAATAAATTATGATTGTTAAATACTTAAGGCATCTCAAATGACAACACCCTGTGTAAACTATGAAAATTTCATCACAGATGACTCCACTACAGGAGGAGGCAGTGTCAACACTGGCAGTGCACAAGACAAGGAGAAAAGCCTTATTAACTAGATCCTTGGCCCAAGAGGCTAGAAAAATTATAAAGAAAGAAAGTCTCTGGGCCAAGTATGATTCTTTTACTACTATCACAGTGCATAGGACAGTGAGCGTCCTAAAGGCATCCATTAACACACAGGCCTCATGAAACTGAAATGACAAGCCGACACTAAAAAACAAAAAAAAAAGGAAGAAGAAAAATTAAAAGAAGTTTGGTGAGACTAACGAGCTGTCGTGAAGTTGACTCGTTTTCACAGCCTGAATGTTTCCTCCTGCTGTTGTGTTGTCTCACGTCTGTGTGCACTGTGAGAGGGAGGCTGCCTCCGTCGCACCACATTCTACACGTTTCTAGCAATACAGCATAGCAACCAGCATAGCAACCACGAGGGGAGGTCTGTCACACAAATACACAAGATCAATATGCAAGCTCCTCTCTCTGTTGAAACACTGCATGAATCTATACCTAAATATAAACCAAATGTAATACCGAGGAAGGAAAAACAAACTTTTGTTGCTATAACTATTGTCACATGTGCTTGTTCTTTAGGCATTAAGGTAAACATCAAAAAGAGGATCCTGTCGTTGCCACCAAAGGGGACAGGATGAACAGACGCTACAAGTCAGGGGATAACAGCCACTGACACCGTGCTCATATTTTTTTTTTTTTTCATTTGTTAGTGTTGAGAAGATAGTCACAGCTCAGATTAACTAAGTCATGCACACAGCCATCTCTGTACCTTTTGAAATTGAAGGAACACTATCAAAGCTAACAGGCCAAGTTGACAAGAAAACATGCATTTTTAGCACACACTGCTCTGCCACTGGCCCCACGCCAGATGAAGATACAGTACAGGTACAGCGGCAGCTCACATTTACTCCCACATCACTCTGCAGTGCATGATGGCTTCCTTTTTTCACTCCTTTTTTTTGGCTTTGTATTGTACAAGCACTCCAGTGGCAATACTTTTTTTCATACATAACTACAGTGAGTCTAAGTGTTGCTTCAAAACCCTTGAAACACACTCACATTTTTAAAGCATCCACGCGTTAGTTCGACACATTCGTTATGTCACACGCAGCAGGGCAGAGCACACACACACACACACACACACACACACACACACACGTAAACCTGTGTATCAGGTCAAGCTACACTGTGACAAAAAAAAAATGCATTTTGGTAAAAACACGTTCTACCTAAGTTTAAGTTTTAAGAACACACAACGCCTCAATCACTGGGCTCGGTTTTCAGCAGCAGTGAAAGCGACCTACTCACATGACACCAACCCAAGGTAAATGTACAACTGTATTGCAAATGTCAAAGCTGCATGAGAGAATTAAAACACTCAACTGGTACTTGCTGCCCTAAAGTAGGCAGCAGACAGTCCACCAGATATCACTTTGTTGGTTACTGCTACTCTACTACGACCACAAATGATCTTCAGGTGAAATGGCATCAGAGCATTTAGTTGTTAAGCTTTCTTGTGGCAGAATATTCACTTTGATTGAGAGTGTTTGAAAAAAGGGAAATATATATGTATATTTATATATTTAGAAAGAGAGCAAGAGAGAGAAAGTAGCCAGCTCAGTGTGGGGTTATGCGTTAACCACTCTCAGGACATTAAGTCATGGCTTTAAGGACATGCTACACAGCCCAGGGCTACCTACGGTACAACACCACAACAGTCACAACACCCCACTTACGACCAGCAAGCTACAAGTAAACCCTGTGTACATGAGTATGTGTGTTTTGCGTGTCTTTTGCTTCCAGAGGGATGTGCTTCTAAAGGAGAGAGTCCTTAGCGGCCTCTCGTGCAGTTAGTAATTCTGGCTTGGCTCAGTAAAGCGTGAGTCAGAAGGGTGGTGATGTCACATGAAGTCTGGAGACATTTTGGCAAAGCACCCAACAGTGGGGAGGTGGGGTGGGGGAGGGTCCAGCAGACCCGGATGGAAGAAAGCAGGAACCACACGCGGGTGATTGACAAGCTGAGGGGGGGGTTGTATCTCATCAGCTGTCAGGGTTCAGCTGTGTTTCGATGTCAACTCGGCAGATTGGACACTTCCTGCTGGTGGCCAGCCACTGGTCCACACAGCCCTGGTGGAAGAGATGCATGCAGGGTAATCTCCTAGAGGAAACAGAGAGCCACAAGAGTAATGTTAAGTGAAGACTGTATATCTTGAATAATTACATTAACATTAGAACCAATATAAAAACCAGAAACAGGAAGTTTTTACCCATCAGCCCCATCAATGGCTGAGGTTAGAATGGGTGGTATACTCTGACTGTTCCTGTCAGTGCCACTATGGGTAACTCTACAGATCCATGCATAAGCTGCATTGAGAAAGTATTTCTTTTGTCTCTTTTTTCTTTGTGTGATTAAACACTTGCACAATGAAATGCCAATCAGGGAGAACAATCGAGTGCAGATTGCAGAGAACGCCTTACAATGACGACTGAAATACAGACACGTTTCAATAGAAATGATTCATATTCAGTGTCTAGTGGTACAACCAGCAGGGAGTCCATTTAGTTCAGTGATGCCCCTAAAGATGCCTTCTGCTGTGTCATCAATCCTGCGTGCCTCTCAGACAGCTGAGACTCCATCTGCTGTAAAATGACCCTATTTCCTCATCCCAGGACGCGGCTCTTTATCCACCCCAAGATCACTCCCCTGAACTTGACTGCACATGAGGAGGCATGTGCACAGAGATTTACAGTGACAGAAGGACATGTTCAGATCCTTTACTTAAAAGTACCAATACTATGCTGGAAAAATACTCCACTCCAAATAAAGGTTCTGTATTCAAAAGCTTAAGCATGAGTACGTAAATATTTTCAGTAAAATGTTAAAGTAAGAAAATTCAAAGAAGTCACTGTGCAGTAAAATAGTTTCCGTCAGTTACTTTAACCCATAAAGACTCAGTGCTGCTTTTGTGGCAGTTCTCAAATATTTATTTCTCTATATCTGGCCTTTCCTAAGTGATTTATCACCATTTATCATAACACTATCCTCTGTATTTTGTATTTTCCAATGTAAATAATTTATTTTCCTACATTTAATTTCCTAGAATTAATTTAGATGCTCATGAAAACTCAAAAGTAAATTCAGAGATTATTACATCGAAACAGAGAAAAATGAAAAAAAAAAAAAAGGTTGTTTTTTTTTCAGCAAAGATACGGGTCATATCTAATGACCATGAAAAGATGACAAACTGCACTTTACACCAATTATTTACATGTATTTATAGGATTAGTGGATCAATAGGTATTAAACATTTTGGATCAGTAGATGTTTTTGGTTGCTGGTGGATTTAGGGTTTGGGTCTTTATGGGTTAATGTGTATTTTTTCATTTTACTGCTGTACATGTTGAACTACTTTTTACACTGTTATGTTGTAATACATCATATTTTATGAGAACATCTATTTGTAGCATTGCTGTTAGTCCCACATATCTCTAAAAAGTCAGCTTTTCATGAACTCAGAATAACAGGTCTGCTTTAAAGGGAGCATGTTTTAAACATTTTTATCAAGTTAATGTAAGTCTCACATGTCCCAGAGGAGAGTATTTTAAGTCTTAGCTCAAAATACCACACAGATCGTTCATTCTGTTAGTCTGTATTCGCCTGGATTTCAGTCCTGTTCCAAACAGGTTGTGTTTTTTTCTGGAGACTGTGTGGTTGGGCTGTAATGTTGGTGGACAGAGACTTTCAGAAACAATAACTCAGACAAAAGTGTTTGGTACCTTATTTAGTCTTCTAAGTCATATTCTTCAATGATTCACATCACTGATGTAACTTTGACTACCAGCTATTAATTCAATGAACTACAGGTGATTCTGCTCTTGTTGTTTCTGCTAGCAACTACTGTGTCATTGAATTCTGCAGTTTTTCATTCACAGCAGCTGAACTGTTATTCATAAAAGCTGCTGTTTGTACTTTAGTTAAACCTTATTTTTAGAGCCCCCACACCTTTTATTAAAAGATGAAAACATTATTTGTTACAGTATATGCTCTTTAAACTTTATTACAGTGTATTTTCCAGCAATCTCAAAAGGGCTTTTAAAGAATTGATTTAACTTGAGAAGAGTTTTAACCTAAAGCCACAAACAAACCACTTTATCTTTTACCCATAAAGACCCAGTGCTACTTTTGTGGCCATTCCCAGATAAAATTTTCTCTTAATTGAACCTTTCTTTAGTGATTAATCATCATTTATTGTAATATCATCCTCTGTATTTTTTTTCAGTAAAAATCAAGTTATTTCCTATATTTAATTCACTGATCATGTAAGTGTTCATTAAAGCTCAGATTAAAATTGAGGGTTATCAAATCAGACAAAAAACTGAAGAACAAGCAACTTTCTCTTTAAAATATATAATTAACTGAATGTAAAATAAGTGTCTCCATTCACTGTCATTTATCAAACTTCATGGGTTTTACTGGTGAATCAATGTTGTAGAAGGTGACAATGTTTCCACGTTCACTATGGAGCCTCTGAACATCCAAATGGGTCATATCTGATGACCATGAAAAGATGACAAACTGTATTTTGTAGCCATTATTTATATGTATTGATAAGGTTAGTGGATCAACAGGTATGAAATATTTTATATGACTAGATAGTTTTGATTGCCAGTAGATGTTTGGATCTTTCTAGGTTAAGTTAAGAGGCTTTTTCTTGACTGACCGTGGATGAGAAACTGTAATCAAAAAGTAACTAAAACTCTCATACAAACATAATGGAGCAAAAAGTACAACATTTGCATGTTTTGGGTAAATGGAAATATGCATAATTATCTCAAAAATGTACTTGAGTCACAGTACTGAGTTAAACTCCTCCACTGGTATTATAAAGTGGTTCTGACCTGACGTCCTCCCCGTCCTCAAGCATGGACAAACAGATGGTACATTTCTCATCCACATCTGTTTCCTCCTCCTCCCCGATCTTCAGCTGTATTGGCTTTCTCTGTTTTCAGGTCAGATTACAGACAGACAAAGGGGTGGGATCAAAAAAGCTATTAGAGCCCAGTGAGATACAGTCAATAGATCACATCTCCTATGGCATGTTATTACGGCCTACCTTTTTGTATTTGTGTGGAAAGGTGAACCTCTCGATCGTTGTCTGCACAGCCCCCCTGCTGACGCTGCCTAGACGGTCCTCTAGCTGCAACAGCTCCTAATGAAAGGTTAAAGGGTTGAATGATTGCAGGGATCAAATGAATGTCTAAAATATATGAATGGTATTTTGAGGATTTAGAGATTGAGATGTACCTCATAACTTTCCCGTACAGCAGTGGCATGCCTTGAAGGGTTCAGACTCTGCAGTGCTAACAGGTGCAGTTGTGGGTATGGGTAGTTTCTGATTTCATGCACAACCTAAGCACAAGAAGACACTTTATCACATCACAGTGCACATGATCCTGCCAACTACAGCCTCATAACATTTCATTACAATAAAACGGTCAGAGGATCAGAGTTTGTGAACAACGCACCACTTGTGCTGAGGATGTGTTCCTGGGAAAGTGGTGCATTCGTGGGGAGGCCAGGTAATGCTGATAGTGCTGTGGAAGCTGCTGGAGCTGGTACTGGTGGTGAGGGAGGCCAGCATCTACGCTGAGATCCCTGCGGGCACACAGACAGGTGGCTAAAGTAACGCACATCACCCAGCCTATGCAGGCTGATAGACAGACAGATGGATGCATAATGAAAGGACAGGATCATTTCTGGACTCTACAGGACTCTCGTTAATCTCCTACTGTGACTCACCAGTCAGTGCCTTCGGCCAGGTACCGTGGCTGTTGTGTCATTGGCTGGGGGACATGGAGGGGAGGAGAGTACTCATAACCTGAACGCAGTCTGTGAGGGTTCAGGGGAATACGGTCCTGGGTTCTTCTGCCACACAACAAAATAAAAAATAAAATGACATTGAGAATATGAGTCACTAGTTAATCCATGAAGACCCAGTGCTACTTTTGTGGCAGCTCCAAATGAATTTTTCTCTATTTTTAACCTTTCTTAAGTGATTTATCACCATTTACTGTAATATCATCCTCTGTATTTTGCATTTTTAAGTAAAAATCACCTATTTTCCTATATTTAATTTACTGATAATGTAGATGTTTATTAAAGCTCAGATTAAAGTTGAGGGTTATTATATAAGAAACAGAAAAAAAATGAAGAAAAAGTGACTTTTTGTGCAAAATATATCCTTAACTGAACATAAATCCAGTGTGTCCATCCACTGTCATTTATCCAACTCCATGGGTTTTACTGGTGAATCAGTTTTGAAGATGATGATGTTTCCACGTACACTGCAGAGCCTCTGAACATCCAAACGGGTCATATCTGATGACCATGATAAGATGACAAACTGCATTTTACACCAATTATTTACATGTATTAATAGAATTAGTGAATCCACAGGTATGAAATATTTTACATGACTAGATAGTTTTGATTGCCAGTAGATGTTTGGATCTTTCTGGGTTAAGTTAAGAAGCTTTCACTTGACTGGACGTGGATAAGAAACTGTAATCAAAAAGTAACTAAAGCTCTCACACAAACATAATGGAGCATTTGGAGCAATGGAGTATTTATAAGATTAGTGGCTCAACAGTTATTTAACATTTTATATCAGTAAATCATTTTGGTCGCCAGTGGATGTTTGTGGGTTAAATAGCAATCAGAAAAAAAAGTCTGCATTTTTCCTTAATTTTAAAGGCCTTCCTCATTTCCCATGAGCCTCTAGTTTAAAACAAAGCACTAAAGTGTAGTTGCACCCAGTGGAAATCTCCTGGGCTGACGTGTTCCTTGAGTGTCCATTTGAACTAGCTCCAAACCAAATAAATATCTATATTCACAGCCTGGCAATAAAAACAGTTTTGGTCTCTAGAATTAGTTTCCCCATTCATGACATCGGTATGACAGACCTCTTCAGATTACATCAGGGTTAAAGTTATACATAAGTAATGGGATGCTTGCCTGATTGACAGGTGAGTATCATCTGACCTGTGGGCTTTGATTAGCTCAGCTACAGTCGGACGTCTGGACCTCTTGTTTGTTGAATAAAACTTTTACCCTGACAGACAGCTCTACTGTAGATACGTTTAAAAGTTACACTAATGAGACTGTTACAGTATTCTGACATGAAGTTCAAAGTTACATAATTACCTTAACATACAATTATTGTAACTAAGCTTCATTAGCAAATATTAGCATCAACTTGTATTAGACTAATACTATATGTTCTGTCAGTTAGCCAGCTAATTAGGCCAGCTAGCCCTAATTAATGTGTACAGACACTATGGAAATGTGACATTACTGTTATCACACAGAGGCGTAGGTGGTGGCATTTAGTATCAAGCTGAAATTACTTGGTTTTGTTTAACATGACTCTGTTGACATTGTGTGGGTTTTCACTACATTAGCATTAGCTTAGCGAGTTGCTTCAGCCCCATACTTCCCCAGCTCCACCATCTTGTTCAAATACTACTACTACTAGTTTTTATAATAATAAAAATAATAATAATAATAACAGTGGGGACTGCAATCACAAGGCCTCAAATTATCAGTCCATAACCAGTGGCTAATGTCACAGAGCTGGAACTCTGTGTTTACCTTTATTTACTGAATTTCATTGTACTCTGATGCAGCAAAAATGGAAAACTTGTTTCTTTTGGCTAGACAAGTATACTGCTTCTGTTTTACATGTAAACTCTACTTATGGCTTAGATTTGTACAGTTAGTGTTCATTTATAATCAGTGGGTTCAGTTCACTCTAGGAGGCAGTTTTATGTGAACTATCAACAATGTTACAGGCAATAATAGTATACAGTAATTTTAAAATACATTACTCACTTTGAGCAATCAACAGGAATACATTACCAGTTAACCATATTTAATTTAAACTTTCTTTACATTGTGGTAAAATGCCTAAAATACTTTTTCAGTTCAATCCCCCCCAACCCTGAATATGAGTTAAAGACTTTGGACTTGATTGCATATGCATTTGTATAGTTTTACCTGGAGTGTGGGAGAATTCTGCGGTGCTGCGCCTCAAGAAGCTGCTGTTGGATGAGGTATTGCTGGTGTAAGGCCTGAGGTAGGAATGGAGGCCCTGGCATATCCTGGAACTGGGGGGGTGCAGGCAGGGCAGTGAGGGGCGGATGGTGTGCTGGGGGCAGGTGGGTGGCCAGGCCTGTCTGGGGCGGTTGGCTGGCATGTCCTAGGGGGAACTCAGCTGAAATGGGTGCCTGCGGAGCGCCCAAGTGAAAGTGTCGGCAGGAGGTAGCATGGCTGTGTTGGTGCCTGGTAAAGTGTGCTCCTATTGGGAATAAA
This sequence comes from Apogon hyalosoma, assembly GCA_037367295.1. Lineage (NCBI taxonomy): Eukaryota > Metazoa > Chordata > Actinopteri > Kurtiformes > Apogonidae > Apogon > Apogon hyalosoma. The sequence continues at coordinate 28,891,310 of JAPQRP010000005.1, read as the reverse complement.
TGCGAGTGATCAGAACGGAGATTCGCCTGTGATCACTAGTTCAATTAACTGCAGAAAGACCAGGACAAACCAGTGTAGAGTGCACACATACTGGTCAAAATGATAGAAAAGTGCATGATGACACTTACACACACACACACACACACACACAAATACTGACTATTACCACCAAACTATGGCAAAGATGTGACACTGGAAGAGTCGAGACAAGACAACAGATGGAGGATACAGACTTTGAGACCCCTGTGGAGCACTATCTAAATCCATAGACAGATTGCACCCAATGTCCCGCCTCTTGACTTGCCGTAGCACAGCCAGTAGGAGAAATGAATCTTCCATAACAGCTTGGACCATTTCCAAGTTGATCTATAGCACCAAGGGTTGTCTTTTGTCCATAGCTAGCCACTGGAAATGATTTTGAGGCTGTATTATGTCTGCTGTTTAAAGGGGCAAATACTCAGCTGTAGATTTCTCATACAGACCTCCCTAACACAGTTTGCTTCTTAGATAATAGTCGAACCTCACTGTAGCTGAGGTGGGCTAGATTATCCACCTCTGTCTACCTTCCCCCACCCTGTTCTACCAGTGGTGTAGGAGAGATGAGATTGTGTGGTAGTCCCACTGAGTCACCTCAGTGTCGAGTTGCACCAAACAATCAATATGAATTACTCCTGGCTCAAATAATAGAGGCTTGAAGGAGGGGTTAGACAGGGACATACAGTTACTACTTCAACTTCCAATTATGGTTGTATTAATGCTTTTTCTGCAACAGGAGGCAGACAGCAGTGCCGGGACAAGATGAGTGCAATGTGCATTTGCTTTTGAAAAGCCCCAATCAAATTATGTTTACTGGAGGAGATATTTGCCTTTCCTCTGTTGTGTCAGCTTTTGTCCTTTGGCAGGGAAGATTAAAATAGAAGATATCCTATATAGAATTATTCGGAGATGTCTTCCAGCAGCAAAAATATGTAACGGTAAAGTAGCATTTAATAGTGTCCTGTTATTACCCCCTAAATCTACTTATTTATTTCATTTTTTCCCCAATATGACATATTTGCTTGGATGATCTCCTTTGTTACATATAGCTGCAGGCCATGAGAGGCCAGTGAACCTTGAGAACTTGAAAACCCTGTTTGGCTGAGGAAGTAGAGCAGAAATGGTAGACTTGTGGTTTTGATTGGTAAAAAGTGCATATTGGTTTTGTACAAACCCTGTGACCTGATAAGTTTGGACTCACAGTGATGCTTAGATTAAATATCATACACATTTTGATGCATGAACTGCTCACATCAGTATTTGACAAACTGCACTGCTTCCAGCAATAACAGCTGCGATGTTTTTATTGTTTAATCTCTGCTTCAAGTTTGACTTAAGACACAAAACGATTGGTGCAGAAGAGACCCCCACCCATCCTCACACATGTGCACAGACACACACACACACACACACACCCATGCACCTCCAGTCACCCCTGAGCTGCTGCACAGGCAGCCCCTCCCCCACGGTATGGCTGCGGCATGGTGTCCCTGTCTGAGTGACGGCCTGGAAGCCCCTCCCACCTGCGACTGCAGCAGTCTGACATCAAACCTGTCTCTCTCTCTCTCTCTCTCTGACCCCCTCCCTGGCTTCTATCACTGCAGCTTTACAATCACATCTCCTCTCACCCATAATCCTGTCTTTTAGGCTTAGGCCAGTGGTCTTCCATCATGTGACGTATTGAGCTGTGTGCATGCAGATTTCCAATGCAGCCATCACAAACCTGCTGATATCACCGATTACCTCACTCACAATCCGAGCGCTGGACTAATGAGAGAGATCAGTCTCTTTGATGTACAGCCACATTGAAAAGCTGCAAACACACAGCTCTAAATGAAACATACTTTGCACACCACTCACTGACCTTGATGCCTTTCATTGGTCAAATAAGGACAGGCTGTGAGAAAAAAATGATTCAGTGTGGGTTTTATCAGTGCAGCGTTGAACACTGTGTGCTTGCAGGATGGAAAATGAATACATTACAGCTGTTGTGTTTTTTTTTTTTTCTTTTTAAGTCTGCTCCTGCTGCACTCAGTGAAGAAATTTGAGACACCTTCTGTCTGCACATAAATAACTCCAACTATTTTAGACATTATGGACAGCCGTATGGCTCGACTGGCTAAGCAGAGACTCCAACATACAGAAAAACTCATTTAAATGCGAAATTCAAGGTTAAAACTTGAAGCTTAACACTTGAAATTGATGCCATAAGTCTTGTGACCCATTATTCAATTTTATCACCTTTCAAGGAAGCAAATCATTTATGAATGGAAAAACCCTTTCACAAAAGACAACACATTAAAAAGACACTGTAGGTTAAAAATAAAAACCATAAATAACATTGTACACCCTTGAAATATTAACAGTAATTGTAATTGCTTTCTGTTTACTAATAAAGGTAAACAATTACTTACACCAATTGGCATGGTATAGCCCCAAAGGTTTTCCATGGTTTTATTAAATCACATTTGAAGACTATCATGTTAGAAATATTTATCACAGGTTTTATGATAAATGAAAGTTTGTTAGCTTTTAGATTATTTTCTGCCAATCTCAGAGTAGGGCTGGTGGTATGAGGTACTATGAGACACCATTACTACTATACATTTGTCTCTCTTCACAAGTTAAACGATTCCCTTTATTGTACTACTTGTCCTTTTCATAAACCATTTCAGGCAAAATTAGAATTTAGTTACCACGACCTCTTCAATACTGAATAATTTTTTTGTATATGCTAAAGTGCCTGAATTTATCATTACTTTTTTTGCAGAGAATGACAAAAGCAGCCCTTCCTTATTTAATATATTAAAAGAGCGTTTCAGTTGAACTGACAGAAAATGTACTTTGTCATGTACCTTGATAGAGAATTACATCCATATTGCCTGAAGTGGTTCCAATGCTACAATCTCAACACCAATGAACACCAATGAGTGGATGTGAGGGAGGCTATGTTTGTTATATAAAAAACTGTGTATGGATTAGAAGGAAAATGAAAGCATGTGACACTACATTACCAATGTCTGCATATTCTGATATAAACATGCGTTTTGTTTCAATGGATAAGAAAATTTGGTTGCCCCTGCTCCAATGGAAGCAGAGTAGCAACTTGCAGAAAACTCTGTCAAAGACAGCTGAGAAATGAGAGCACATATAGAGTGAGGGGACCGTCTCAGTGACAGCACAGAGTGAAGAAGGGAAGAGGGGGAGCACACATGGAAATCAGCAAAAAGCACACTGAAGGTTAGGAAGAAAACTACAGTCTTTATTGGAAAATATTAGTATGTGTGGCACTGTGTGATAATAGTAATAATAAGAGTAATATGGCCTATATAACCAGAATAATACCATGCAAATAAAGACCAAAGGCAAGGCCCAACCATGCTCTCTGTAGGGTTAACAGAACAGAAGCAGCATCCAATGAGTAGATGTGTATGCTTACAGCACATTTCAGTACAGCAGGGACATCTCTACACAAAGATTACATTGGAATCTGCTGTTCAATGTAGAAAAACAAAATGTATAAAATGACCATGCATTAGGATCTAATACAAGAACATAAGGTAGAAAACCACAACCAAAGAATAAAAGACATTTTAAATCTAAAAAGGAGTTCTACAGCAGTGCAGGATATACACATCCCTGTAAAATGGATAGCATTCTGGAGGCGTCTGAACGATTTGAGAAGGGGCTGTGCATGATAAGTGGATCAAAAACAGGGATTTTTCAAATAGGATGATTTAGAGTCCTGCCAATTTACTGTTCCCGTCAAAACCAATTCATCTAGCAGGAACACAGTCTTTGACTCATGGACAGGATTATAATTAGCTGTTTGTATACACCACTGTAACAGGTGCAGTGGACCATCAAATATGAAACTACACATGACACAGACTACTGTGCTTTGAGCTCTGCAGGTACCGGCCAATCGGTGAGAGTTAACAGGATAATAAGATGTTTTGGAGACAGTGATCATACACCTGCTGGTACAATGCACCTTTGCAAATAAGGGGATGAAGACAATATCCAAAGACTTCGATCAAGCCTGGCTGTAATCGAATCAGGGAGGAGTCAAAATGTATCCACTTTACAGAAATTTACAGCAGAATGTAGTCTATCCACACTGAATGGGAGAATCACAATGACAGTCTGTAGTAAAATCTAATGCTACAATGGGTTATTCACTAAAGAGCAACATGACAGTTTAAATAAAGACAAACTGTTTTCTACAAAGAAGGTGTTATTCTTTAGTCTGTTACACAGAAGGATACGGTATGAGTGGGAACTCGTTTTTTTTTAATGCCAATGTCGTCTTCAGATGGAAGGAGGAAATGAGGAAGAAGGGATTCACAATACAGCTAGATGCAGAGAACAGGCAGAGGCTACGGCAGACAGCAGCAGATGATCGTTAGCTACACAATGGAGGGGGACAAAGGTCTGAGAAATGCGGAATGTAGAGCCAGCCTCGATACTATGGAACAGGAAAAAAGAACACAAATAAAAGCACAATGAAATCATTGGTGCTACTGCATGTAGTTTTAACAGTCAATTACTACTACTACATCTACCACTACTATTATTATTACATAATCAACACAGATAGCCTACTGCATTGGAGATGGTATTATTATTATTATTTTTTATTTCCAATTCAGCAAGTGGGATTAATCGCCTTATTAAAAATGGAGGATTCGATGTGTTCAAAGATGCACCTGCGAGGAAATACAGCAGGATTTATTGTTTTGTCGCTGCAAATATTCATAAGGTTATGGGCAAAATGCCACCATTTTACTGCCTTTTACACTAGCCACCCCTAATCTGAGGTACGGCCATTACACTGGGTTTATTTCAGAACTGTAATGAATGGGTCGTTAGTCATTAAAAGGTTTGGTAGATAAAATAAACACACAAAAACAAGCCTTGTGTTGCCACTTGTCAGTCCACGGGTACAGCTGCTTGGCTCGGCTCGTTTGGGTTAAATGAAAGCCAAATCCAGACCGAGCCGTGGGTATTATTAGCTAAAGCTCCGCTAGTCAGTGCGGCTGAGTCGAGCTACTGGTTATTGTTCGGTTACCGTTAAGCTCCGGAACGCACGTAAACACCGCGCGCAGACCGAGCGACCGCACCGCGCCGCACCGCTAGCAAACCGGACACAGCTGAGGGAGGAGAGGGCGGCTGCCTTTTGACAGCTGCGGTCATTTGATCCGGTTAAAAGGCCCTGCAAACCCGAACAGGGATTTTCACAGCGTTTCTGACTTCTTTTCACGAACGCTTCACTCGTATTAGTCTTGAATTAACGCGGCGCTGCTATTAGCAAAGCGGCTAACGGTGTCTAAACTGGATTCACGCTATTATGCTGCCTTGCCTTTTGCTAGCAGGTGTCTGCTCTGATGTTTACATCCATCGTGGACATGTAAAAGAAGGAACGTCGAGAAATTGTTAGGGTTATGATAAAAGATATATATGTATAACTAGGCATACCTCTATTTCTAACTGAGCCGAAGACGGGGAGAACCAGATATCCAACATGTACTAACACCATCCTGGGTCCTTCTTTGTTGTGTAGGCAGCCAGTGAGGCAGATGGTCCATGGAAATGATCCCCTCCAGTCCCCAGCACATTCAAACACACAGGCTGCGCTGCTTTAACGCACAGTTCACGGCGACCAATCCCCGCATCCCTGTGAGCAGGACCCTCCGGCTTTGGCACCCACCTCCACCAATGGGAGCATCACTGGGGGCGGGGTGTCTGCGCTCAGGACAGCCCACCTTGACTCAATCCACTGGCCTAGAAAGACACTTGGTAGCCCTGATTTGTTTGTTTGTTTGTTTTTCTTGGATTCCTGAACAGACATGCATACATCCTATTTAAAATACAAAGACCAAAACAGCTACTAGCAAGCAAAACCTTCTGCTGATCTAAAATGTTTAATTACTTTTCAACCACTGAACCTGTCAATACATGTAAATAATTGGTGTAAAATCCAGTTTGTCATCTTTTCATGGTCATCAGATATGACCCATTTGGACGCTCAGAGGCTCCGTAGTGAACGTGGAAACACCGTCATCTTCTGCAATGTTGATTCACCAGTAAAACCCATAGAGTTGGATCAGTGACAGTGGATGGAGACACTTGGGTTTTACATTCAGTTACTGGTATCTTTGCTGAAAAGGTCACTTGTTCTTCAGTTTTCTCTGTGATTTAATAACCTTCAACTTTACTCTGATCTTGTATGTCAGAAGATGATTAGGGCCCCTGGAAAAAAAAAAAGAAAAAAAAAAAGATCTATTATGATGATGATAATGATGATGAGAAAAAAGTCAAAATTCTGACTTTAATCTCAGAATTCTGACTTTTTTCTCAAAAAAAAGTCAGAATGTTCATATATATATATATATATGAACATTCACATGATCAGTAAATTAAATACAGGAAAATGCCTTAGTCTCACTGAAAAAATGCAAAATACCGAAAATCTTATAACAAACAGTGAGAAATCACTTAAGACAGGTTAAATAGAGAGAAAAATTAATTTGGAAGTTGCCATAAAAGTAGCACTGGGTCTTTATGGGTTAACCTACTTCATCTGATGGCATCCATACTAGGCGCCTACTGAACAATACATAAATCTAGTCTCTGTATTCTAGATTATGAGGGACCATAAATTCTGTTAGAAATAAGACAAGAACTACATACTCTGTTTTATATTTGTTTGTTTTTTATGCACAGGATTCACCTGAAAAAGAAGTCCCAATCTCAGTGATGAAATGGATTAAATAAATGTTATCTTTCATCTTAATTCTCTGAAAGAAATACAATTTTTTCCTGTCATGGTCTAAAAAATAGGGGATCAGTTTAAGTAAGGGGGACATAAATTAACATATTCTGCAAAGTTATCTTAAAGTTAGTTTTTATACCTAACATTTACAGTCAAATTTAGTGACGTAACATATTTTTGTGTTGGCTGAAATGCCAGAAGTGGTCTGCATCCTGAAACCTCTTAGCCTTTAGCAGTAAGCCCGAGGGGGGAAGGAACAGATGGGCATGGGAAGGCTGAGGGGGTCTGAAAACTCTAGCCCCATATGCTCTTGTCTTCCAGTTCTCACCACCTAATGCTTTAAGCCTGTAGCGCCACACAAAGAGCTTCTCACAATGGTTTACTTTTAAGTATAGGTCAATCAGTTTCCTTTACTCACAAATAACAGGCTGTTGATTCTTTATGTTAGTAACTATCACTTCATAAATCATTACATGTAAGAGTGACAATGACCTTTCTCTTCTACAGCCACCACAATATTGTGTTTTCTTGAAAATGTCATTGTTTTTCTTCCATCTTGTTCAAAAGTAGCAAACCAGTAATTGCGAAGATGTAGAGCCCTTTACTTTGGAGACAATGAACTGCTTCGGCATGGCTCCCACTGGTGATAAGAGCTCATGTACTGTTTTTGTTTGGGTGGGGGGAAGCCCTCTGGCGGTGGTTAGAGCAGTCATTATAAATCACTGAGCTGTCATTTGACATAAACCAGGATATGTACTGGAACAGAGCACTTCTGCAACACTGCACTGTTAATCTGCATCAGTCATTTATTCATTCTGTAACAGATATCACGTACACAAGGAGAAAAACTCGCTTGTGTCTTTGGGACTGGTCCAACACATTCCCTGCACCGTGAACCACCGCCGCCACTGCCCTGTAAAAATTAGCATACAGCTGATGTTCTGCCCCGAGGGTGAAAAGAGGTGGCAAAAGGGCTTTGCTTTAAGGAACAGGGCCCCGCAGACTGCATTACTCCACTCCTTCATTGTCCTCTTCATGTGAACTCCATATGTCCCCCTAGCGGCAGGTGTCACAGAATGACCCCTGACCCCGCATGCCACTTTTGTGAGTGAGGGTGAAGTTGTATTGTTCACAGCGAGGTGGTTTGTCTAGACTGTTTGGCCATAGGAGAAAAGAAAACAATAAGACATGTCATCAAGTATTTTATGATGGTAAGTTAGGCCCAGTCTTGTGAATTCTGTCTTGGAGCCCTTATTATATTCATGAATGCATCAGAATCAAAAGGGTTGAAATGCTTTAAGTTTAAAAAGTAAGAGCTTTATTAAGTTGAAGTGTGAATCAGTTGAAATCATTGAGTTTTTAGACTTTATTCCTTTTTTTTCCAAAAAGATTATTTTAAATTCCTCTCCTCTTCCCCAGACCTGATGTTATACTCTCATACAGTTTTTGTGACATTACATGACCAAATACAATGCAGGTTTCTCATGGCACACAAAAAGAAATCACAAGACGGTCATTAAATAACGCTCTATTTATTTAGTTTTAAAATAGTTTCTTTTTGTTCTACAGACATATTTTCAAGGTCAAGGGCTTGCAGAAGCAACAAAATAAACACATTTCTTGTTAATTAATTTAAAATACTGACAAAAAATAATAAATTGAAAGTAATAATGGAAGAGCGAAGCTAAATTACTGGTAATGAGGATAATATCTGAGTTGAGGTTAAAATGCGACCAAATATGCTGTGCAACCACAGTTGAGCATCACTGACTTATTTCCTACCAAACCAAGATCTGTAAAGACAGTAAATGATGCCTTACTAACATTTATTAAAACCTAAGGAACAAGAGCAACATGGGGAAAAAAGCTGTTTTGCAAGCAAAAGTGGTCTGGTAAAAGAATCACGGTTACAGTGGTAGCTCATAGTGGACAAACTGGCCAATGGCAAACCGAAAACATCACATTATACTGTATTTTTCAAATTAAAACATAGACATATGAGGAAAGTGTTGAAAGAAAGATCTGTAGGCAAATTAAAACAGGGAAAGAAAACAAACTCAAAAGACAACTTTCAATTTAGACTTTGGTTAAACTCCTTGTATTTTTTCCCTTTCTGTGACCAGCAGAAGTAAAATAATCATCTATGAATTTCAAGCATCACTTCGTAAAGTAGATATTATTCAATACGTGATAAGACAAACTAAAGTGTTAAAACAGTGTGTAAAGTTAGATCATTGATAAAAATTTACCAGAGTGGCTGCAGTCTAACCGGGGCTGCAGTACTGCATGTGGACAAAAAGCAAGACCACAGGGAAAGAAAACAAGCCCTGAGGATCAGGGTAAGAAGTCCATACAGGAAATGTCTTTTCTAAAATGCCCCTCATGTGGGCACAAACTCAGCATAATTTTTTACTTTTTTGTGTGTGCTAAATTCACATCTATTATTAAAATATTCATTGTTGAGATAGCAAAATCCACTAGTTTATAAGGTAAAAGAATAAGCTTTGTACGATTGTAAAAGAAAATAGTGCACATTTCAAGGCATTCAGGCCATCTTGCTTTGCAGGATTCAATGGAAGATACATTTCCTTAGTTGTTATAAAGGGGTCCCCAGAGGTTTAAAGGAGTTTGCATCCACTCAGGACAAGCATGCAAACTACGAGTGCAACAAGTTAGCACTGTAGGATCATACATTCAGTGACTGATAACTAGGGACACCTTCCAGGAAAAACATAGCATTCAAAAGAAAGATGTTTCCAAACCAAAAGGTATTACTTTGTATTGCCAATATGCCAACAAAAGCACTGGTTTTAGTTACATGGTATTTTTTTATGTCTGCACCTTGCCCATAAGAGTCTGATTTAACCAGTGGTTGTATTTTCTTTTAAAAAGAAAAATAAAAAAACAACAATGGTGAATTTGAGTAACAACACACTCCTGCAACAGCGCATACAATGTGTGTGCTGTGCACTGCATGATAATACAAAGCTATGAACTGAATATGAAACCAGTGGTGAGACTTTGAAATATATTAACCCTAGACAGGTACAAAGCAAAGTAGACCATCTATTTATGTACAACAGAAAGTGTACCAGCTGCCGTTTTGTCTTGACTGCAGATAAAATGCTGAATCCAGTCTGAAAATATGCCATTCTGTTTGTAGTGTAGCATACCAGCACTGTGTTGTGATACTGACCCTCAAGCAGCAACTTGTAAGATTTTACTATACAGCTTGCAAGCGCACAACACAAAACGACTACCTATGTCTGTTACCAAGGGGTGAAGGGGTAACTGAGGTATTAAATGAAAGAAGGATATTGCTATTAACAGATAAATCACTGTTATATTTCCAAATGAATGTGAAGTGCTGTGCTGTTTCATTACAACTAAACTGATTGCTGACAAGCCAAGATCAGGGACTCACATCAGTAGAATGGCTTTGATATATGATTGTTCAACAGTAAGTTTAAAAACAACAGTGTTGTGGAGCAGGAAGGGTCCATGAGCGGTTACAGGCATGGCTGCAGCTCAAGGAAGGAGTTCAACTGTAACAAGGAGGCGAGGCAAGAAGGATGAGGAGTGAATGAGCGGAAGAAACAACGAGTCTTCAGTGTACAGATGCTTTAAAGTAGGTATTTGTGTCCGGTGTCCTCATCCAGAGTGAGGTCCACCACTTCAGGAGGGGACACCCAGTTGGGCTGAGGGGAAACAGTAGTCCAGAGCTGTGGCTGATTTGTGCTGTTTAACTGCTCCACTGAATTCTCCTTCCACGAGGACAAGCTCTTTATCACCCCTCCACACGGGTGGGCACATCTGGATTTGAAAACAGAAATCATTAGAAAAACATGCTTCCTTAAAACACACAAACCATTCCAAATGTTCCTGCCGAGGCCTGTCTTTTTACCGTGCTTTCTCCTGCACTCCAACAATTTCCACCTCACTGTCAGAGGAGGCGATGTTAATCTGGCCCTTGGGTTGAGAACTTTCCTTGTGCGACAGCTCTGCCTCCACGTGGCCTAAAACGAAAAAGAAAAAAAAGAAAAAAAGAACGAGGAACAGTCACACATTGTAAGGAGCCAGAGCTGCGGAGAGCTTCAGGCCTCGCCTGACACATAAAGACTGCAGCTGCTTTGACAGACAAGAACAGAACAATGATGAATCTGACACTTGAGTCTGAAGTGCTGATTGGTTGGCATGGAGTGATGCATTGGACAAAACATAAATAGTGAACTCCTTATTCATGTTTTGACAATGCCAGTCTTGAAAAGTCAATATTCTGTTCTGAAGCAAAGGGCAAGACTTTTTAAAAGCACCAAATGCAAGCCAGTGCCGCATTGAATGAGGGCAATAGTACTTCAAAGGTGTCTTGCTGTGATTAAATAGACCGTTTCCCCACATAGCACACTGCTTACTGATGACACCCATGCGTCTAAATGTCCTGTCTTCCCTGAGAGGAGGAGGAGTGGAAATTATCAGTTTGGATATATACCGGGTTTGTAACTGACCTGAGAGAGAGCTCAGAGCTCTTATACACCCAGAGTGAGCTGCCATATCCTGGCCTCTGTGTGTTTTTAGCTCATGCTTTATCACGCTGGGCCGGACTGTCTCCACACTCATACTCTCCTGGTTAGAATCAGTGTCTGAAATATCATAGTGACCCACTACTGGAGGCCCGTCTGCAGAAAACAAAGAAAATACTTCATTATTCAAATCATGCTTGCGAATAGTTGGAGTGTGTTTGGAACAGAGTGGACAATGTGTCCTTAGTCCTGCTAGATACAGCCATACAAAATATCACAAAGCAACACACCCTACTGTATGCTGAGAGCTGATTAAAATACATCTCTGCTGAAGAACTAAAACATTATGATGTGTTCAGTTTCATAGTGTGCATAAATATATAACTGCTGTAAACACAGCTATTATCAATTTTCAAAGGTACTAAAACTAAGAAAGGATATTTGTAAATGGAGTTGTTTTTGCATTGGATTGACAAACGCTGATGAGAGACTTTTTTTTCCTTCTTTTATTGCTTTTAAAATAACAGCCATTCACATAAAAACTACACTAGAATACAGTCATTACAAAACACTTCAAAATAACCTTTGTGAATGAATTGATTAATCAAAAGCAGACAACACAACAATAACTTCTGGAAGAGCGGGAACATATAGCTTTGTTCTACCCTGTAAAAGGAGTCCCTGGGAGAGTGAGAGAGACACACACTGCCATCCAGACGTTAGTGTGTGTGGGTGCGTGAGAATCATCTGGACAGCATGTACTATGAGAGAACACTGCCTATGAATAGCAGATTGGGCTGAATTGCACAGGTACTAGGGTTACCAGTCAAACCAAGCACTTGCCAATGTAAAGGCCATGTATTAAAGATAGAAAAAGGACTAATGTAAACCAGAAGAGCCTCTTTGGTAAACAATAGACTGTCCTTAGTGTTTTTAATGCACAGCATTTGTCATGTATGCACAAGGCTCCCTTTACTGTGTTTCTAAAATTTAAAGGTAATTTGAGTTTTAAGAAATATGGGACCACTTTGAGCCCAATGGCAGAGTATCGATGCACCGTGAAACAAACAAAAAACACACCACTTTTCACACATTTCAAAGTGAATTCAATAGGCCAAGACAAAAAAAAACAACTAAAAAAAGTTATTTTTTTTCAAACAATGTTCTGTCAGTCACCACTTATCAGCATAAGCAAAGCTATACCTTGCACACATGCCACTGATGTAAACTAATTTGGCCTTGCACATTCTATATACTAATATTATCACATGCAAACGGGTGGGAAAAGATGCGTTTTTTGCAGTTTTGTTAAACTGACAGTCATAGAGCTACATATACACGTACAGAAAATGTAACATCCTATCTATAAATATGATTAGACCAATGTTTCCTTCATCATTGTCTGTGATGTTATAGTGTGTGCAGTGTTAACTGTGACACTGTGGTCATCCACATTAGTAACAGTAGAGAGCGAAGAGGGCTAAGGAGGAGTGATTCCTCCTTTAAGACCACAGGATCTGAACCAGAGAAGGCCACTTGATCACCCAGGTCAGTCAGTCTCAGAGACTTGGGAATTGGTAAACATTGCCATGCGCCACACCACAGCTGTATTACTGCTGTGTATCTATTAATTTGATGCCTGGATTTCTAAAGTCAAGCTGCGAAACACGCATTGCCTGGTGGAGACACGGGCCAAGCTGGCAGGCCAGTGCAAATAAAAGATTAACTAGACAAGTATTATAGTAGTAAAGATTTCAGGCTTTTGACACTGCTGCCAGTACTCACAACAAATGAACATGCCATATCCGATGCCCATAATCTATACATAGGCTACTAAAATAAACATTGGGAGTCAATTCTCCCATCACTAGTTTCATTTGACACTGCACAAAGGCAGCAATAGCAGCAAATGTAACAGAAAGGCAAAGACTTTAAAATGTAAACACATCTAATCTAATTGTGTAATATGAGTTTAAAAAGCAAAAAACTGTGGATTAGTATATTGCATTTATATTTATAGGCAAATCTATGTTTAAATGTTTTTTTTACGTTAGTAAAGCTATGCCACCAAAATAAAGGTTGTTACAAGAGTTTATGAGTCCTGAACCAAGCAAAGTGCAAACACAGTTCAGGGGGATAAAGATTAATGTTTAGTTTTAACCTGATTTCTAAAGAAATACCACTATGTTGTTCTGTCTGATCCATCATTCCCAGCAAGAACTCAGAATGACAAGGCACATGCTATCATGAAGCAGCACCCTACCTAGCATTCTAATGATTTCTGCCCAGGTGCTGTAATGCACATTGTGCATTTATGACACATAGGCAGTAGCTCTTTGTGTGTCTGGGTAGCTGGTAAACAAAAACAACCAAGCCATACAGTAAGCTATACAGTATCTGTAACTCAGATGCTTCACAAATCAGACAAGTGAGTTGAATTATTCAGAAGTCTCACAGTGATTCAGTGCCAGCAGATGCACTGGGCCTCAGGTCTGGTCAGCATCAAGAAGTCTTCAAATGACCGTCTCGGGCCCAGATGCAGTTGATGTGTATTTGTTAAGTGACCTCAAATCTTTTACCCATAAATAGCCATTACCAATATGTTCTGCATCAACTAGTTTTAAGATCAAAATGTGAAACTGCGAAGAGTGAAGAGAAGTGAAATCTAAACATTCAAGAGTCCAGGGTCTGGACCACCTAGATTTCCATTCTGAGTCACCACTTCAGGTAGGATGTTGTTGTTGTTTATAGGGGTAGGAGTCAGACTGTTGTTCTCTCGTGCCAACATGTAGGCAGCCATAGTCTCTGCAGACTCAGACGATGGCAGAAAAGAACTCGGAGGAGAAGGGCGTGCCCCCTGGGAGTGATGCTGTTGCCCTTCTAGGGCATCACTTGACCGTTTTGACGAGTCGTTGTCGGAGTCGAGGTGTGCAAGCTTTTCCATCCAGATGCGAAAGCGCTCCTCAGTCTGGCGCTGCATCACAGCAAAGCGTGTCATGGCCTCCTCCAGAACGCTGCCGATGCCGTTCCTGTCCCACGAACCGCTGTCCAGCAGCCCATGAATCTGGGCACCCACTCTGGATCTCTCCGATGCACGTCTGAAGCCAGCTTTAAAGACATTGAGGCCAAGCGATAAGAAAATACAGTAGCACTTTCATGCTTCGGAGGTGGACTTTTGTATTAAAGAGAAAATGACAGTTTGTTTTGGGTTACGTGCAGATCGACTCTGTCATGCTGATGGACTACATCATGCAGTTGTAGCACTCACATCTGTGTGTGAGATGTAAAAATGGTTGAAAACACTTCATGTACTACGGCTCCCTATGGGACGGTAACTGGATGTCTTGGCAACTTGGTAGCAGTGGCTTTGTGTCAGAGGTTGAGACCTGGTGAAATGCAAACACTTCTATCTAATACAAACAAAGTAAAATCCTGCAATCCAAAGGATGCCCAATGTGTCTACTGCCTCTTTGCTGCTAAAAAAATCATTATGGCTGTATAATTTTCCAAAATTACACAGTATTTGTGAAAAAAATACCTGTGAAGAACATAAACTGGTTCCCTTATAGAAACACTTCAGGCAAAAAGTGGTGCACAGAATTAGACCATAAGATTTGCAGTCAAGGTGAAAGATCAGTTTAAAGTCAACAAAGTTACTCCTCATTCAACAGCAGCAGCGGTCTCATAAAAACACCCTGTTGAAAGGTACAAAAATGGACTGGACTCACCCAACAGATTGCTATGATCAGATAATATCAAGAGTCCAAGCTGTATACACCTTAATATTTTCTTTAACCAAAATGGTACCATTTTAAAGAACCACCTATTTGCATTTCTATAAGAACATCAAATCCCTTGTGTGCCAGTGTAGTGTACAAGAGGTCAAAGCTTAACACCACTCAAAAGCAACAGTATGACTTGATAAGGTCAGAAAAACAATTAACACCTAGCACACTTCAGAAAAAAAGCCAGAAACAAAAGTAGACAATCCACTTAGTATTAAATTTCAACGTCTTAAGCATATGGACATATTTCTACGAGCACACCTCTGGTGAACACGAGCCACAGAATCTTGCTAGTTCGACTAACACAATAAGTTTACACACCATTGTCTAATTACAGCAAAATATGACGATAAAATTGGCTCACTTGTTGAAATATGCAACTCACAATTTAGGTTAGATGGACACCATTCCCTTTACATAATTCTGTATGAGTTGAAGAATGTCCACTTGACTTTCAGAGCATGCAAATGATGAGACAACTTTCCAGCACAACACGAAACTACAAGTGACTGGGGCGTAGGCCCTTCTAAACATATAGTCTAAATATCTAAAGACAGAGTGAATGGAGACACATGATGAGTGAAAAAATAACTTAAAAGAAGAGATTATTTAAAAACACAAAATCAAAGCAGTGCTTACATTTTTCTGCCAAAAAGCAGGGATAGTACCCACCCATGATATGTTCATCCTATATGTAGTAATTGTTAACAATTTGATTAGGGTAGCCTGCTTAATTTTTCTGCCTGTTTTATGGAGGCAGCATCTTACCTTTAGGCTCCTTCTTTGATCGTGGTGTCTAATAATCTATAACTGCTACATACAGCAGGCCTAAATTTTTACTACTATGTAATACAATATTTTACATGTAACAAGTTACTATTGTAACATGGTGCAATAAGTATATGTTGCGGATGCTGGATGTTACCTGGAATATCTGTCTTGATTGTCTTGCTACCTCCTGAAGTATCATCATCCTCATCTTCAGACGAGCTGGTGCTGGAGTCACATGTGAGCTCGCTGTCACTCGTACTGCTGTCCTGCAGCAGGTTATACTTCTTCCGGGCTGCTGCCTCACGTTTTTGCCTCAGTAAACGAATCCTCTCCTTGTGTTTCTGGCTCCGGTGACCTTTCACTTTTCCCACTTTGCCATTTGTTTGTTTTTCCTGCCCTCCAGCTGCCACAACAGTTGGCTGGCAGCGGTTTTTCTTTGCAGCCATTGCATTAGGAGGCATCTCGCTCTCTGAACGTGACCGCCGAGACTTTCTTCCTCCTGTAGCTGCAGCGGATGTTTGCTTTCCTGTTGTCTGTCCAGAATCAGGGGCAGCTTCCATGTTATCCTCTTCTCCTCCTGCAGGAGGAGCAGCCATTTCTTCCCCTGAAGAGAGTGTGTCCGAGTCAGCAAGGTGACCACTGGATGAGGGGGACAGCATGCAAGGGTTAGAGGAGTCACTCTCATAGGCGCGACGAGAAACAGGCTTGTCACTTCCTGTAGAGGCATGCTGTGACTCTGGGGAGTCTCGCCGAAGCTCCTTCATCAAGCATGGCATGGAGAGGAGGCTCTGCTCACCCTCTGTATGCAAGGGGCTATCTCCCTCCTTTTCCCTTGGTGGTGAGCTGGTACTGGTGGTGGTCTCTGTCTTTAAGTGCTCATCATGCTCTCCCTGAACTGATGCAGTGGTTGACTGTGCTTCCTCAAGGCACTCTGGGGGACACTCTGCATCCACAAATTCCTCTGCCTTCTCTGAATCAGCCATCTTCATGCTAGTTGAGCCCAGAGCCCAAAGGTCCAACAAACATGGACCAATGTGCCTGGACAGGAACGCACCTGGTGGAGGAAAACCATAACATCACCATCCAGAATCACGTAACTCTTTATCTGGGCAAAAGGCTGACTTGGCTTTATGAAGCTCACTTTTTGGAGCGTACTTCTTAAGTTCAACTGTTACACTGGGTAATACAACTAGTATAGCCAAAGTACACATTTATTTGGGTCAAGATCACACAATAAAAAACAAAAAAAGCGTATTTATAACTATGACAAAACTTAGTCAAGACATTGCCGTATAGATTATCAACAGTTACATTTGGCTAATTACTAAACACATTGAGGATTGCTATTACATTGTTATTACCCTATCATACGGTCCGACGATACACGGGTGACTGTTGGAAGAATTTCGTCCTGGCTATTAAACTATACGATTGTACTATGAGATATGAATTATTGCAGAATTTAAATCAGCAAAGTTTCTTCTACCTATTGCAGCCTGAGGCTAACAGACTCGGATCCAGACACCACTTTTAGCTGCGTAGTGAAGCTAACCTCGGTCGTAACCGTACAGCCCATATACTTGGCGAGAGGACGACGCCAAGTCATGGAAAAATATTCAGGTTGCAACACAGCTGCCTTGCTAGAACCCAAAAATGGAAGCGGTATCTATCCACCCAGAGGCGTTAACAGGCAGGACAATGTCCGCAGCTAACAGCTAACCCTATTCCAGTCAACGATAGCCAACTTAGCATTAATAGCTACAGTCGGCTATGCTGCTTACAGCCAACTTACCGCGGCGTTAGTTATATTCTTCTTTTGCCAGTGTCAGACTTTTCGACATCTTAGGTAATTTGTTGCCTCCTTTGTTCAAGATGTTTAAGTAACGCACTGAAAAACTGTACTTTGCGTATGTACAGTCTGGAAGAATTTCACCGTATTTGGCGCAGTGTACTCGTAGCTCTGCGAGCACCGTTAGCCTTTAGCAGGCAGTTAGCTGTGTGTTTATTTTAAAATGTCTCCATCAGCCGTTCGTCGTTACAAAGCGATGTGCGCCACTTCCGGTTGGTTTTTGGTGGCCGAGCGCCCCTACAGCCCACAAAAGGGCAGGGTTTAACCACAGAATTCGGACACAAGAATTAAAAGATCCTAAGGTTTCATTCTGCAAACACGTTTAAAGAATGAGACAGGGCGTTTTCCAAGCAGAGACGTGGAGCTGGTATTAACGTTGACTCCAAGCAATGGGCATCAAACCGGATATGTAGGAGCTATTGGACAAATAAACAAGTCACAAAATAAGATACAAAGCGAACCAAAATAACATTATAAGGCCAGTCACTAATTTAGATCTGTCCTTCACTTTAAATCTAATGTGGAATTTACTTAGTCTTCATTTTTTGTATATTGACTACTTAATCCTTAAAAAAAAAACAAAAACAAAAACCTTGTTTTAAGTATTTAAATATGCCAATTTTATTAAAAAAAAAAAAAAAAAAGAAGAAGAGAAAAGTAAAAAGAAAAGTAAAAAGAAAAGAAAAGAAAAAAAAAGAAAAGTCTTACTTGAAACACTTCCGGGTCACTGTGACCTTTCTCCAAATCGGCAGCCGTGTCCGCCATCCTTCTCTCTCCGCTCCGGGAGCAGGACAGACCCCATAGGACACCAACATGCTGTCAGTACGCGTTGCAGCGGCCCTTGCCCGCAGTCTACCCCGCCGGGCTGGATTTGTAAGCACCCGCCGATTTCTTTGTGCTAATTTTTGATTAACTTAGCAGAGTGCAGTTGAAGTTTATTCAACTGAAACACCATGGTGGTGCAGTGCATGCACACGTCTTTGCACCGGAGGACACCGGGCCCTTCACACTGCTACTTCCCCACTCCTAACATTTGTTGCAGACAAAAAGCTAGGAATAATATAAAACGCGTCAGGTGGATAACATTAATGTTATCCCACTGTTTACTTTTAATCCAGTGTCAGTGGATGTGACGAAGCTAAAATGTAGCGGTGACGGATGTAATTTAGTATTGAAGGTCAGGTTTGTCTTACAGTACTTGGCACGGTAGCTCGCACTGCAAATATATTTTACAGGTTGACTAACATTACTTTCCTATTAAGTGGATGTAGTCTGTTTGAATGTAAAATTAGTCAAAAATACTTTATTTTTACTATTAAGTACCAGCGAGAGTTGGTCTACAGGCATTACACCAGACCTAGGATCTGTAACAGTCATTAAAAAAAAAAAATGTACATTTAATGTATAGTAACAATGGATGTCATAAGAGGTGCAAGTTCATAATGTTTATCATGACTTTTTTTTTTTTTTTAAATCCATTTTATTTTTCCTCTGACATTTGTTGAAATAAGTTACTTGTCATTGATTCCTTAATATTATGTATGTAACCCATTCTACTCCAGTCCTTAGAGCTAAGTTGGTGCTTAGGTCAGGGACAGTGACAGAAGAACTGACATAACATACATGCTTTTGATGGTGGAAGAACCCTTGCAAACAGGCAGAAAATGCATGCTTCTCAGAGAAAGGCCTTGCCCTGTCCACAATGTGAGGCAACTGAGCTACTGTTTTAAATGTAGTCAGTGCTGGACTGATGTGTACTCCCACTTGGATTAAGTACTCTGTATGATTTTTGATTATCCCACAGGTATCCAAGAATGTTGCTGCAGCATATGTAGGAGTCAAGAATCTACACACCACTCGCCCATGGCTGCAGAAAACTGGTCAGTGTTTCTGGAAGAATTGTATTAGTGTTATCAGAATTATCAGAGATCTGTGTTTTTGTATTATATCTGACATTTGTTTTTGATGTGTGTAATGCTGGCTGTGTGATAATTTGCCGCTAGAGGATAATAAATTACCTTGATCTTTGAATCAGAATACTTTATTAATATCAGAAACTAAACTAAATGAGCCTGTAATGTCAGTGAAAAGGAATATGAAATGTAAATGTTAATAACATTTAAAATTAAGAAATTATTGGACTTTGCTTAATATATACCTTTCACATGTTAAAGGCACAGCTGAGGTATCCTCCATTCTGGAGGAGAAGATCATGGGAGCTGACACTGCTGCTGACTTGGAAGAGACTGGCCGTGTGTTGTCCATCGGTGATGGTATTGCCAGAGTGTATGGTCTTAGGAACGTGCAGGCTGAGGAGATGGTGGAATTCTCCTCTGGTCTTAAGGTGAGGCAGATGTTTCAGACTTAAACGTATTCTCAATGTTGTGAGCAGTCCTACAAGTTATTTTTGCCAGCCCCACTGTGTGATATGCATCTAAAAATACTTGTACATGTACATAGACTGAATCTTAGACTTGTATGCATTGCTGCCAGCCAGCTGTTGCTGTTAAAACAGTAATGTTTATATGAATGGAAAAGAAACATCCATCATTGAGGAGGAGAATGTGGATTCAGCTGTAGCTCAGGAAAAGACAATAACTTGGCATGACAATTGTGCAAAGAATGCTTGAGGTTAATATTTTATGTTCCATAAACCTATGTGTCAAGTTGATCAGTGTGCCATTTCTTGCTGACTTCTTATTTCTTGTTGGGTAGATGTGTCATAAGACAAGGACAACGATTGTATCTCTTGCATAGTGTCATACAACCCTGTTTCTTTAGATGTGACTTAAGATATTGTTATATCTTGCCTTTTTTGGAGGTGGGGTCTGGGAAAGAAAACAGTTAATACTCAGCTTTAGAAACCATCCATATGCAATGATTAATGCAACACAGGTATACATCATCCCTTGATAAAATGATCAGTTCAGCCTATTTCTTGTGCTCAGCTTTAATTTATTTACACAGAACAGATTTTTTGATGATTTTTTTAATTGGCAGCAGGATGATGGGGGTGGGTTGTAGATTATTTTATAAAATAAACTCTAAAATAGGAAACACACACTGGACCTTTTTAAATTGTAGCCTTTTGTGATCATACAACTGAACATTGCAATTCAATTATTGGTGCAGCTCAAATAAATTTCATATTACTCTAACTGTTCAGTGTAAACTATTGAGAAAAGTCCAAGTAACCTTTGCTCTCTTTCACTCTTAGGGTATGTCCCTGAACTTGGAGCCTGACAATGTTGGTGTTGTGGTGTTTGGTAATGATAAGCTCATCAAGGAGGGCGACATTGTGAAGAGAACAGGTGCCATTGTGGATGTACCTGTTGGTGAAGAGCTCCTGGGCCGTGTTGTTGATGCTCTGGGAAATGCCATTGATGGAAAGGTAAAAGCTGAAGAATTAATTTAAAAGCTGTATCTGTTAATATTTGAAATACAGGCTCAAATTGTTACAATATAAAGGTTTTCTTCTTTGCAATATCCTGTTTTTGAAAGAATACTTGATTAACAAAATGGATCAAAGTGTTCTGCTGTATTTTTCCCCTTAGGGCCCCCTTGGCTCCACAGTCCGCAGGCGTGTGGGACTGAAAGCCCCTGGTATCATCCCTCGTATCTCTGTCAGGGAGCCCATGCAGACTGGTATCAAAGCCGTGGATAGTCTGGTGCCTATTGGTCGTGGACAGCGTGAGCTCATTATTGGAGACAGACAGACTGGGTAAGAGGATACTGCTCAAAGTCTATGACTGAGCACATCAGCAGTATTTATTCCAGTTGTCAAATAAAATGCAGTTATAGGACTAAACCTCATAATATAAACACAGCAGCTACCGATCAATAGAGAAATAGTAATAGTAGTACAGAGTACAGTAAGTTTACAATCCTTTGCTATGTTCTTATGCAGCTGATGACGTTAAAGATAGGGTTATTTTTCATGAAAGTAGTTTGAGATCGGTCTGAATCTTTCCTTAATTTTCAATGTGAGACAAATGACAACAAATACACTGGAGAAAAAATTTAAAAAATCAAAATCTTACCAAGTGTATTTTTGTCATTTCTAGTCAAAATTATCTCATCACACTTAAAAATAAGACATAATCACCTAAAGAGTAACTTTTCAGTGAAATGTAAAGATCTTATTTTTAGACAATAGATCTTGAAAATCTTATTTCAAGAAATCTTACCGAGATAATTTTCACTTGTTCCACTGGCAGATTTTTTTTGCTTGAATTAAGCAAAAAATCTTGAATTAATTTAAAATTTTTCCAGTGTGTTGATGGCCATAATGCGCAGATTACACTCTGGGAACCCAGTGATGTGTTAAAAAAATCAAAACTCTCTGTCAAAGTCCAAACCAAGTTTCATGTTTGATGTTTCATCTTATTTTCACCATGCCATTTTCTGGGGGTGAACTCTACAGTTGTCATCTATTGCTGTGTGTCCATTAACTGATTTATACACAGGTGTGTGTCTGATATTTGGGTGTTAATAATCTGTCTCCTTCCGTTTATCCTCCTGTAACTGGTCTAAAGTCAGGAACCATTCGAGAAATTTTTTTTTCACTCTGTAAATGAACCAAACTGTGGTTCAGTATAATCTGGCATGAGACTTCCTTTCTTGGTCTGACCAATGACCAACCGGTTGGCTTGCAACTGCAGATTTTGTGTGGCTCAAACACTTATTAAAATATGTCTGCATGAAAGCTCCACAAACCAGAGGTTAAATTCCACATTTAATTTTAGGATGAATTTGTGGGGGGAAAGAAGAGGTGGCCCATTGCATTCAAGGGGACCCTATAACTTCTGTATAAAATCTAGAACCTACCTGACCTTTTTTTAAAGTATGAAAAACTTTAGTATTTCTGCTTTTGTGGTGTTCCAGGAAAACTGCCATTGCCATCGACACAATCATCAACCAAAAGCGCTTCAATGATGGAACTGATGAGAAGAAGAAACTGTACTGTATCTATGTTGCTATTGGCCAGAAGAGATCCACAGTGGCTCAGCTGGTGAAGAGGCTGACCGACGCTGACGCCATGAAATACACCATTGTGGTGTCTGCTACTGCCTCTGATGCTGCTCCTCTGCAGTACCTGGCTCCATACTCTGGCTGTTCCATGGGAGAATACTTCAGGGACAACGGCAAACACGCTCTTATCATTTATGATGATCTGTCCAAGCAGGCGAGTTTTATTTAAACATGTGAAAACCAGCAGCTGTAACATATTTTGTGAAGGAGAGCAGTGGCCTTTGAAGCACTGTGAGATTAATCCTGGACGTTTTTTGTTTTTTCAGGCTGTTGCTTACCGTCAGATGTCCCTGTTGCTGCGTCGTCCACCCGGTCGTGAAGCCTACCCAGGAGACGTCTTCTACTTGCATTCCCGTCTGCTGGAGAGAGCCGCTAAGATGAATGACAACTTTGGTGGTGGCTCCCTCACAGCGCTTCCTGTTATTGAGACACAGGCCGGTGACGTGTCGGCCTACATTCCAACCAATGTCATCTCTATCACAGATGGACAGGTTTGTGTGGGTGACTGGCTGCCTCGTTTTTATTCCAAATAAAAACTCAAAGCAGTCTGTAAACACTGCTTTCTCATTTAGATCTTCTTGGAGACTGAGCTGTTCTACAAGGGTATTCGCCCAGCCATCAACGTTGGTCTGTCTGTGTCTCGAGTCGGATCTGCTGCCCAGACCAGAGCCATGAAGCAGGTTTGTCGACTCTCATCTTCCATCTGGGGCAGTCACAATGAATGTGGCTGATTCTGACTAATGTGTTATGCATTGTTAGGTGGCTGGCACCATGAAGCTGGAGCTGGCTCAGTACCGTGAGGTGGCTGCCTTTGCTCAGTTTGGTTCCGACTTGGATGCAGCCACTCAGCAGCTGCTGAACCGTGGTGTTCGTCTTACTGAGCTCCTCAAACAGGGACAATACTGTGAGTATTCACTTTATCTGAAACCACATGGTATTCCCCACAAATACTTTTCTTGGACAGGCAGGTGTATTAACGAAAGTACAGGGTGTCCACAAAGTTTCTTTACAATTTAAAAAATGTATTACAAAAGCAATTGATGAGAGATTTTAATCAGATGTGTTCTATCAGGGTTCCTGCAGGGTCTTAAAAAGTCTTGAATTTACAAATCTGCATTTAATACATTTAAGTATTTAAAAGGTATTAAATTTGGTATGGTAGGTCTTAAGTTGTTCCCTGTATTGTGTTTAAATGTATCTGGGAAATGTCCAAACTGCAAAGTAAGTAGCGTTAGTCTACTCAGTTCCAACCCGACAATTTGTATTGAAATTAGGAACCAATTATCGTTAATTTTGCAGCCCCCGGTGTGAAGTGATCACAGAACATTCAGTTCTGTGTACCACATGTATGTAATATTCAAGCTCTGCTACAGCTACATTTTCCTAAATTCTAAGAGTCACAAATTTTTGCCAGTATGGTTGTAAAATGGGCATTAAATTCTGTTCTAAGTAGTCTTAAAAAAGTCTTAAATTTAACTTGTAGGAACCCTGTTCTATATACTCAGTGGTTATCAAAGTTTTAATCACACTGTGGGATCATTGGTCCATTTTTCTTCAACAAGAGATCAATTAGTGCAAACGTTGACCTTGACCTTGTGACTGAATATGTGTCACCACAACTGGATGACCTTCAACCAACCAGCATTTTCCAGGTAGATGGTGCAACACCACACTGGGGACTGCATGTTAGTGGGTTCCTAAATCAAACATTTCAGGACCGGTGGATCGGAAGGGATGGTTCAGTTCCCTGGACACCTCCTTCACCAGATATCACTGCCCTGGAGTTCTTTCCATGGGGTTATGTTAAAGAAATCGTGTATCGAACAAAGATACAGGACATCAATGAACTGAAGCTAAAGATCACTGATGCCATTGACACCATTGATGAGGCTATGATACAGCCAACATGGAAACAAAATCAGTACCGTCTCGATGTGCTTCATGCAACTAATAGTGCCTATGTAGAGGTGATTTAGATGAGGCAAAAAACTTCAATATCTACTTTTCATTTTGTAATACTTTCCACAGATTTATCCATTTGTTTTTGTAATTTGCTATGAGAGTTTATGGACACCCTGCATATTTCAACACTTCTACGTCTGCCAAGTGGATCACGCAGTGGATCCTGTTATGGTTTTGTTTGACCTGTCATAGTCTCATAAGCCAAAAATAGCACAGGGGGAATGAGTTTCTTGCAGAAAGAACCAGATTCCTTGGATCCCTTTCCCCACACCTTCAGTTTACAGTGCGTCACTGTCTATTCACACCTTATCTTTAGTAACTCGTGGGCTCATCAGCGACACTTGCTCATGGTGTCTCGAATTTGCTAAACCAACATAAAGGTAAATAACACAACTCAACATGAGAAAATTAGCCCAATGCAAGAACACTTTATTTGTATCCTAACTCTCTTTACTTCTATTAATATGATGAACTTGGAAAACATGTCGCATCAGATAAACAGCTGTAACTCTGGAAAACTGTAAATGACATGATTGCCACCTGTACCACCAACTGTAAAAATTGAAAATGTGTATAAAATATGGTGATAGTGGCATGTTGTCCTCAATCTCTCATGGTATTTAAGAACAAATTAGTATGAATGCTTCCTTCATGAGGCCTGTTGTGTTTAGTGGTTCCATTAACATCCATAACTTATACTATACATTACACCATAAACTGGGACATCATGATTTTAAAGGGATGCTAAAGCATGTTAAACAAACTTGCTGACTAGAGTGGAATAACTGGATAATTTTCATGCTGCTAGACTTTAAGGAATCACTATGAACGTAGCAAGAGTAATGCTAATAACCAAGATGCATTTACAACCCATTCCTCCATCCTGCTGCCATACATGCAAATATGAATGTAAATGGGGAAAAAATAGGTGACTATTCTTTTTCAATAATCACGTAAATGGCTTACTGTTAGCACTTTTCTTTTCGTAAAAAATGCTCAATTTGTGCATTTCAGCCTTTACATCCGAATAGAAGTTTCATGTCAAGCTCTTAATGTTTGTCTCAGCTCCAATGGCTATTGAAGAACAGGTAACTGTCATCTACGCTGGTGTGAGGGGACACCTGGACAAAATGGAGCCCAGCAAGATCACAAAGTTTGAGAAGGCTTTCCTGCAGCACATTCTGAGCCAGCACCAAGACCTGTTGGCAGCTATAAGGTAAGTCTGTGAGCTTGTCTGCTAAAATGATTCTCAATATCTATACAAGTATCAGTCAGTGCTAACCACCTTGTCCTGTTCGTTTTAGGGCCGACGGCAAAATCTCTGAGGCATCTGATGCCAAGCTCAAGCAAATTGTGTTGAATTTCCTCTCCAGCTTTGAGTAAAGTGATTCTGGTTGTTTTCATTTTTGCTTAGTGCTTTGTCAGTTTGATCTTTCTATGAACAAAAAAAAGAAAATAATTCAAGTGGTACTTGATCTTTAATGTACAGGTTCTGTTCAGAGAGTAAACTATTCCAACAAATGGATTTGTTTGGTCTATGTTTTTGAAGCATTATAGGTTACATTTAGGATCCTTTTTCAACTGATTAAGAGCTACAGTTCTGTCCAAACATACAGTATAGTAACACTTTGTTTCAGTCAAATGACTGGCAAAGTAAAATTTTGCCCTTTTTTAATTTTGAGTAAAGGGGTGAGGGGGAAATAAAAGCATTTGTGCCCTTCCTGCTTTTGATAAAAGCCTCACTTCTGGGTGAGTTTCACTACATGGAAAGCCATTATAAGTCTTGGACTTATTTCTATACTCTAGTGTTATAGAGATGAATGGATAATTTTTGCAAATCTTTTAATTTTTTTAATGACATGCAGCATGAAGGGGAAAATGCAGAGCTGAGAGCACAAATGCTATGATTCTACTAAAAGTAAAACTGCTGAGAGATGCCGTAAAAGTATGAGGCTATGAATTGATCTATTCAAGACTCTGTCCATGCACAGACTTTGTGAAGCAAGAAGTGTAGATTAAAGCTGGCAGCAAGAGATAAAGATGAAAAAGGGAAACCACAAATAACCCTCAGCAAAAAGGTTTTGTGTGAGTGAAGACTGCAGTATTTATGACAAGTCTTTCATCAGCTGAACTAAGATCCAGATTCATGTACAACATTCTTCCAATATAGGCTCAGTATCATCTCTACACCTCAGATAGTCTGTTTTGGAGAGGAGCAAAACAATGAAGATGCTAAATGAAACTAGATCTAACCAGCACCCTCTGCTGGTTAAATTCATTTAACATTTCAATGTACACCAGTGTGGTATTTGTCTGAATGTCAATCTGTTACTTCTTAATTTATTTCATACTGAGTTCAGTATTGAGTTACTGAACTGAAATTTCCAGATCCTAAATTTTCAACCTCTAATCTGCAAATCTGCTATTATCAACCAACTGAGCTGAAAAGGTTTAGCGCTTTAAATATAACATCAGTATAATGGTTAAATATTAAAATGAAACTTTATTGGCATGAGTGAATAAAAATGTGGTAACCCCCCACCAAAAAAAAAAAAAAAAAAAAAAGCATCAGCTGATAGTTTACATTATAGCTCTGTTTTTAGACAGAAAACAGCCACAGTAAAAGCATAAATTACCTCTGTTTTCTGTACAGTTTGTGTTGTCAAGAGCTGATCGCCTCGTGGCATTAGTTTTCCTCACCATAGGAGACTGACCGAGTGACTCACTACTCCCTCTAGTGGTCACATAAATCCAACAGTCCATTGGTGTAAATATACTCTAGATACCATTGAATTTGAGGTGTGAGGAAACATGTCACATTTTTGACTTGTTTCTAGGATAAATTCCAGGAAAATGTTATGTTTGTTATTGACAATGAGGATCAACTGCAAATTCTCATTCACAACAAAATCATCTAGGGATTCCACCTAGATTTGCTACCAAAATGGAGATGTTTTGCTGATGCTTTTCATGATTTGGATGAATTGACCCCTTACCTTATACTCGTCAGTAAGTAGCCATATGTAGAAGCACAGCTTTAATCAGCTTACTGCAGGGCAATTACTCTGAATATGATAATGATACAACAAACTGATGCATGACAACAACATCTGGCCATGTCTGCTTGAAGACTGTATGAAGGGCACAGTCAAAGTAAATAATGCCAGACTCAGTAGCTACCATCAGATGTCAAATATCATCCATGTTGTTGTTGACAAATCTAAATTGTACATTTCAAATATAATCTGTAATTTGTCTGAGCTGTGATCATCCAGGGTGACTGCCAAACAGACCTTTTACATCACCTGATAGCCTGCTTATTGCTTACATGAGTTTAGGATCTAATTATTGTAATGCATGTTAGCATAATGGGTATTTCCATTACCGTATTGGGATGTTTTGATGGGTGCATTCTTTACTGCAGTGTAGCGTTTTAGAGCTGGCTCATGAATGGGTGTATTGGTGTGAAACTATTGACATTATGTGGAATTCTTAGATGGTGTGTTATTTCCCCTGAGGCAGTGGCAGCATTTTCTCTGCAGTAAACTCTAGCTCTGTGAAAGTCTTTTGACATGACCAATGCCTCCTGACACACGCTGTGTGCACTCTGCCAATGCATAGACTGGCCCTGCAGTCTCAGAAGGCTGGGGAAATATGTGTGTGTTTGTGTGTCCAATGTGTTTCCATAGCTGTGTGGGGAAATCTAGATTTTTAATCCCCACTATATGTACAGATTAAACATTGTGAGGTTGTTTTAGCTGGTCCTCACGATTTTTGAATGGCTGTTTAAGGGTTTTGATCTGCGTTCATGGTTGGACAGCTGTGATGTATAAGATGCACATGGATATTTGCATAATTTAATAAGCTGTCAGGTAAATGTGGACTTAATTTACGAAGTACTGACAAAAATAGACACAACAGTGTTAACAATACAATACATGAATCCTTCTACAGTGCGTCATATATAGAGCTGTGAATGTGGCCTCATGATACAAATTTATTGCATCTGCATCGCAGTTCATCCTTGAATCATGTAATATGTCAGCGATACATGATCCATTCACGACAAGACAGAGAAACATAAGTTAACGTGCATGTGGCCATGTTTCTTGTGTTATGGGAACATAAATCTGTATGCACACTCACTTGGTGGTTAGTTATTGGGAAAAAATGCAGGACCTCATAAACATAAATTGTTATGGTTAAGAGTGTTGCGGTTAGCCCTAGTTTTATTTTAGGGTTACAGCAGGTTTTGGGCATATTGTTGTTATGGTTAAGGTTGAGATAAATGTTCAGGTAATAAATGTAAGTCAGTGTAATGTTCCCTAAACACATGTAAACACAACATACAGTCATGGAAAAAATTATTAGACCACCCTTGTTTTCTTCAATTTCTTGTTCATTTTAATGCCTGGTACAAGTAAAGGTACATTTGTTTGGACAAATATAATGGTAACAACAAAAATAGCTGATAAGAGTTTAATTTAAGAGCTGATATTTATCCATTTTCCATGTTTTCTTGATAATAACCAAAATTACTTCAGTTTTTACATCAATATCAATGGCATTGTACTGACAAAAACAATGCTTTTATTCATTCCATGTTTTCCTTTCTGTCTGTTTTAGTCACATGATACACACAGGAGTTAGTATTAGATTGCACAACTATTGTGTTTGATGGCTTTTGATGATCTAATAATTTTTTTACGACTGTATATACAGCCTGGCAAAAAAAAAAAAATAAAAAAAAAAAATCCAAAACAATGTTTATGCAATGTCACAAAAAATAAAATAATTTATTTATAGCCAGAGTTACATTCATGTTTTGGCAATGTCTTGTATTGATTGATTGAAGTATTAATTTTAAATATGAATGATGGGAGAGTCAGAGCGCTATCTAACATCTTCAGCACATCCCGAACATTCTCACTGGGGTTCAGTCTGGTGCATCTTCATATTCATCCTGGAATATGTCTGTTATCAGTGAAGGATTAAAATCCACTGATTTTCAGACCTGGTCATTCAGCACATTCGGGTGCAGCTAGTCTAATTTACTGCACACATAATATTAGCAAACCTAAACCTGACCAATTGAAGCAACCCCAGATCATAACACTGACCCTCCAGGCTTGTAATGTATGCACAAGGCATGATGGGTAATCATATCGGGCAGTGTATGGGTACATTGTCAAAGGTTTCATTCAGACCATTACTGATATTTTAACACTTTAAGCTTGATTTAACTGTCAAACCAGAGAGTGTTTATGTTTATTGTACAGTTATATGGGCAAATGTTTATATTTTAAGAAAACAGTTTTGGCTAATACTCACAAGCTAAAATTTGTTTTTAGAATTAGATTAAGGTACATAGTTGTGATGTTCATGTTAGTGTAAGGAAATTCATTATGTCAATAAGTGTCCTCACACAGATCGTAAGACATGACTGTGCATGTGTGTTCTATATGCATGTGCCCTCATCTGGTTTTGTTCTACATTTTTAATCACACACTGCATAAAAAATCAGTCTGGGAAGCTATGATGTACCACAGCACTGTCTAAAGTTCTAAACATCTGAAGTTTTTCCTTTCATGCAAAGAGAATATTTGATATCCAAACACAGTCAGCTGGTAATGGGGGAATAGTCCACTGCTTTGGAAAAGCAAGAGCTGTTTCTCACAAGGAGGTGAAACTCAAAGAAATTTTTTGACAAACCACTGTTGCTGGTAGCTCACAATCATAGATTTGCAACTTTGAATTTCCTGTTGTGGTTCATGGTGGATTGGAAGTTGAATGAGATTTGTATCTGAGACAGAAAAGACTGCAAAAATGGTTCCCTCAAGCTTCCATAACAGTTTCCCGAATAAATATTGCACAATGTACAGAATGATGGAAAAAGTAATATAGATTTTGCCAGATTTAAGAAGGTTTGCATAGTTACATTCTTTGTTGTAAAGATGAATGATGAATTCCTTTTTCTTTGCCCGTTCAAGAGAGTGCTGTCATCTTTCATCCAGTAATCAAAGGGAAAAACAAATGCAGATGCTCTGAATATAGTTTTCTATACATTTACTTACTGTAAGTGTCAAATGGACAGGCTACTGCTGTTCTAAAGCTGAATTCAGTCTGCGTTCACAGAATGTAGAGACAAAGACCGTGACATTCAATGGTCGACTTCACAAGGGGTTGTTAATGTGTTCATGCATCACAGAGTACAAGCACAATGTTAAAGTAGATATCTTTCTTAACTGTGCACCATAAAAAGCACATCTACACAGATGCACTGGTGCACGCACTGGAAGCCCTTGTCAGATGGAAATATTCAAGCAAGATATAAATGTGATCCATTATTCATAATGTATCAGAGAGAGGTGGCAGAGAGGAAAAAGAGCTATATTTTTAGGTCAGCATGTAGAATATATTCTCACCATGTGGAGATCACAAAAAAACTGCAAAATGGCTGAATCCCACTCATCTCAACCCATAGAGAGACAATGGAATCCCATTTCTCCAAAGCGAGTGTGTTTTGGCTTTACAAGTACCAGCCCAGTCCATTACTGAGTCTCTGAGTGTCTACATTTATGGCAGAGAGCTAGACAGAGAGAGCATCTTATTGGCATCATAAAACACCATCAGTGTCACATTGATCCAGTTTAATCCACTGGCTGACTGGTCTGGGCACCAGCAGCCTCTATCAATCAGTGACGAGGGCTTTGCAGAGGTCGTCACCGCCCAGAACAGACACATTCGAATGTTTTCATCTCCATTTGCCAAGTTAACAGGCTTGGTGTTTTGGCAGCAGATGTTCACAGAGAATTATTTTCTAATATTTATTTAGCCACTGAAGGCTAACTGATAATGCATGTCTTTTTTTCAGCACACTGATGCTTCACATCTGCAGCTACAGGTTGTGCAGAGTGTCTGCTGTATCTATATATTGGATGTTTGTTTACTCTGGTCATCATCAGTGAATGAAATGGGAAAACAGGCGTGTTCTCTTTGTTTGGTTTAGTTTCATACACAAGAAGAAGCCTCATGATCCTCATCTTATTGTTTGAAATGGTCTACAACAGAAACAAGAAACTAAATATGGGGGGAAAGGTCTGTCTTTTCACTGCACAAAGATCAAGAAGATTCATGTTGCTTCTCCCAAAGAAAAAAGCTAAAACCGTCACTACCACCACCACAACTGAACCCCTAGATCCACAAGACAGCACTTCTGTTACGGGAATAGTCCACCTTTATTCCGGAACAAGGTCTGCATAAACGAAATGGTGGATCATTTGGTCCCACCTCTGTCACACCTCTGGAGGTAGTAACAGAGCCGTGGTAAAGGTGGAATCGTATTTCTGGAACGCTATGTAAAAGGAACACCTGTCACTCCGCAACCAAGGTGTGACGTTTTGATGACGTATTGCGTGTGCGACCCCCGCACCGGGAGGATTTAAAAATGAGCACGGGCCATGCACAGTAAACAAACATATCAACGCAGCCAAAAAGATGTCAAAACTGGGGAGACACTGAGATCCGCGAGCTGTTGTCACTTCAGGCTGGAGGACTCAATCCAAGCTAACATTTTTGGAACAATGAAAAACGGGCCGACTCTGGAGAGGTTAGCAACACCACTACGCCTGGGGTATTTCAACATGCAAGTTATACATCACACTTTATGTTGCATCACCGCCCCTTTGATTCTGGAATGCAGGTCTGTTGTGTTTAAGTCCAGCCTGTCTCACCTCAGTTACTCCTTTGGCTTAGCTGTGGAAACCAGTCAACAGTGGATCTTGATCCCACCTTTTTTCCAGGATCTCTGTGTAAAAGTGGCTTTAGTAAACACCTGTTCATATCTTCTCAAATGAACCATATGTGGAGGAAGAAAGGTAAATTCAGTGTGCAGACCTCTGCCAATACTCCTCGCTTCATATTCCACAATATTGTTAAAGTGCAAATAAATCACCTATTTTTCTTCCTTATCATCAATGGATTTAACTAATTAGTTCAAGCAACTGTTTCCATGGTTACAGAGGTCTTTTTCATTTGCCAGATGGTTAATTTTTTTGACTAAAGATGAAACACTCCCATCTCTGGGTGTAAACACGTCACAGCATTTGGGTCTTCGAAGACCCAGTGGCTCTTCTATTTGATTGGAATCCAAAGACAGAAGTGGCTCAGTTCACTGAATAAACAAAAACCAGACGACCTCTGTGATGATGTCCAACATGTCATCCATAGACTAGTAAACTACAAAGCCACCTGAGAATATCTTGCATTAAATACATGATGATAAGTGACAGTTTGAGGTGTTGTGACGGGTGAGGCTCATTTATGGCGCCTCTACAGTCTGTCATGTTGCTGAACTGTGGACCAAACACACATGCATTTTTATGTCTATTATTTTATTTATAATAAGTTAAAAGTAACAAACATAGCACTAATCTTTCCTGTCACAGCTAAGAGATCCACTCAGCTGAAACACAAGACTAACGGCCTTTAACAGTAGGAGAACATTTGATTGCGTCAGGGACATGTTACCATAGACTCACAGGTCAGCAGTTCAGTTTTCAACTATGTATATGTATAATAGTTTATAAGTCAAGAAAGTATTTTAAAATTTGTTGTAAAGACTTTGTGTTTGTCATGTTTGAGTAGACAGACCAGCTACTCTAAGCAACACCAGATGGTAGCCACTCATTACTTGGTGTTTTGGAAATATACACACAATAACGACACATCCACGATAAGAAAGTGGACAGTACCTAAGGAATGACTGATTTAATAAGACACAAATAAGATAGAAGTGGTATCTAACAACAGATTACTGTGTGCCCGTGGTGGGCCATCAGGGTCACTGGATCATTTGTTGGCCTAAGTCAGAACTACTGATCCATATAGAATAAATGTATTGTCACTGTATAATGACTATATGCCGAAACTAGGTAGAGCTTACTCACTTTAGTGCCACAAAATAAAATTATGAATAGCAATAAATAAGACATCAGAAAAAAAAACAAACATCCTATAAGATCGAACATCCAAAAAAACAAACATCCAATCAGTGAGTCACTAAAAGATCCATTAAAATCCACAGTTCAGACCCTTTGCGCACATACTTATTATTGCACCAAGTTTGGGACAGTCTAGACTGACCCATATTTACACCCTACATTTAGTAGTTTTGTTTTAAATTATTCCTATTCTCTTTGTGTGATATCTTTTTTCTTAGTCACATTGTTTCCAGTAGTGTATGTGTATATTAGGGCAATTGTCCAATCAGATTTCAGCCATCATGTGTTGCCGGGTAAAAGAAATCTACCTCGAGATCTTCAAAATCAACGATGCGGGATCTGGAGCTTTAAATAAATGGAAATGAACCTTATATTTAATCAATCAGGTGTCGTAGAAACCACATGGGGGCAATCTAGCAGGTGTACAATAACGTCAGTATTTTCATATTATTTGATTGGATGGTCAAACCACTACTCAGTACTCAGAGCAAACTCAGCTAGAAAACCACATATGTAGTGACTTGCCGAAGCTCAGATATAGTGGTTTAGATTTAATAGCTGTTACACAATATGCAATGGCTGAGAGGAGAAGAAATGGATTTGGTCACAGACATCCTAAAAAATAAGTAAGGTCACTTCAACACGCGGACAGTCGGAGCCAGAATACGAACTGCCAACCCTTCAGTCATTGGACGACCTGCTCAACCAACTGAGTCCCAGCCAGCCTATATACCATATTGAATTGTGAAGGCAAGGGTTGATGACTTACTAAGACAGAATTGTGATTTCCCAGTTAGTCTGAGTCTCTCTAATGTTAAAGTAACGTGAAAATGATAAATATTCCTTTTTTTCTTTTACATTTGTCGTCAGTTTGTGTCCTACCCATTCACACTTTCATAAAAATCAGAAAAGCTTTCACGAATATGTTTTTGGATAATCCTGCATACAGGCAAACAGGAGAGATCACATAATTTTTTTTTTCATAGTACTTTTCATAATATTTACACCTGCTACTGGTTTCTAGTACTATATTCTCATTTTAGCGGAAGCAGAAGACAGACAGAAGGACGGATGGATTACAGCATCTGATAGTCCTCTGTGAGAAAATGAACATCCACGTGTATGACTGAAGCTGGGATGCGGTGTAATATTTCAGTGACAACTTCTGCAATTGAGACCTCTTGGAAAGCAAGGGTCAAGATTTTCAGCAGGGAATACTCTTTATGGAAGTTAAATGAGAAGATGCATGGCAAGAATTCAGAAGGCAGGCTTAGACTCTGTTAATTTATTGGTGCTTGTGCCAGCAGGCAGTTTGACAAGGTGAGAGAAGCCAGAGAATTTATTTAACAGGAGAAGATAAGCCTCAGCTCCACTGCGGATATTTGACAAACTTAATGTGACACCCTTTTCCTTCCGACATAATTACATTGTCCTCTAAATATTCAAAGGCTATGTACGTGATGTTGTATTTACAATGTGGCAAGAGAAAGAAAACAAAAGAAAACATCATTGGGCTTATGTTTTTAACAAACTCTGTCAAACAAGCTTTTATTATTGGAATCCTATCACCCTTGGGAGAACAAATTAAAAATTAATTTCAGGGAAATTTGTGTACATTTGTAGCTTTATTCCTCCACCCCCTGAAGGGGAGGCAAGGGGTATTGGTTTTGGTTCGGTTTGTTTCTTTGTTTGTTAACACTGGCAGCAAAACTATTGGTCGAATTCATACCAAATTGGGTTTATAGATTGCCAGTGACCCAGAGTAGATCTCATTACATTTTGGGAACAGTAGATCAAAGTTCAAATTTTGTATGAATTTTTAAATCTTTTTTTCCCCCCATTCACTTATAATGGGAGAAATTTCAAACGTCTGTTGCAGCAAAACTATTGGTTGAATTCATACCAAATTGGGTTTATAGATTGCCAGTGACCCAGAGTAGATCTCATTATATTTTGAGAAAAGTAGGTCAAAGTTCACATTTTAAATTAATTTTTTAATTGTTTTTTCTTCTCCCATTTACTTATAAGGGGCGAAATTTCAAATGTCTTTAAAAACATCATTTTTGTTTCAATTCACTTCAAATGTGGAACATATATAGAGGCAATTGATATGTTGACATAAGCACACACATAGACATGATGGCATCAGATGGATCGATGACAAAATAAGCTACAATACGTGCGAGGGGCGGGGTTTGTTGTGCCTGGAACTACTTGTTTCAAGATATGTCTGTATTCTTTAGTCCGGCTTCATAATAAATATACACACAAAGTAAAAGCATTTAGCTAGAAGAAAAAAAAAGAAAAAAATCAAGCAGCAACGTTGGTGGCAGTGTGTTTTTCAGGTATTGCTGAGACATGAAATTTGATATAGGAAGTCCTCTTTGAGCACCAGATCCTTAAGCATGTGTACGTGTTAATGTCAGTCAGAGAGAAGCCAAAACAGAACACGGAAGGATGACAGAGACATCCAGAAATCCAGAAGGAGCTCTAAGAAGAGGCATTACTCCTTTTGCATTTATAAGACATTTGGGAGTCAGTCCCTTCTGCAAGATGTCTGGGCGTCTGATTATGATGTCTCTTCATTGTGTCACTGTGGAGGCTTCATAGACTCTTCCAAGAAACAGAAACCCCTGAGCAGTGACCCGGAATATGCTGGAGGGATTATGTATCCCATCTGGCCAAGGATCGCCTTGGGATCCCCCAGAAGGAGGAAGAGGAAGCAGCTGAGGAGAAAGGTGTCGGGACTAATTTGCTTTGTCTGCATGAAACAGACCTGAACGGGCTGTGGGATGGCTGAAGTTTTGGATGAGCAAAAAATGTCAAAGCACAAGTAAACGTTTCAAATCCTGTGGGGGAATGGAAATGTTGATTATAAAGGTCACATATCTGAGCTCACTGGTTTTCCTCGGAATGAATTTGTATTTAATACGGTGTTCAGCTGTATTCCACTTCCAACTCAAAATGTGAAAATTTTCATTTTATAACAAAATCAAACCAGCATAAAGGTCAGACAACTTAAACGACACTTAACAAAAAATAAAATTCAACCTTAAATTTGATAGACTGTAAAACAAAGTTGTAAAAGTGGAACCAAAACATAATCTGAACACATCAACACGTCCATATGGAGTATAATCTTTTCTATTTAGAGACAAATAGCCCTCTTTAGCGTGGACCATCATGGCTCCTCACAGTGTATAATGTGCTATGGTAGTACTGTAGATGAGCTCTACAGTCTATAAAAAGAGCCATTTCACCACATGGTCGGAGTCTGCGGCACATCAGACGGACACACACTGGACAGCAGGGACTGTGTGAAGCTGGAAGGATCGAACCCAGATGGTCCATTTCTTTGTGAACTGGCACTGAGTATCCTAATTATTATTCGTGTGAAGAGAGGCTACTCTTTGAGCCCGATAGCATTGGCTGACATGGCCCCAGGCAAGGCCAACACACCCCAAAACACTGCAAAACAACACAGCTATTCTCTACAATGGACACACACTCGCACGCGCACGCACGCACACACACACACACACACACACACAAATATTAAGTGGATCTGGTTTCACAATTAGATCAATTTTAAAGTACTGGAATATAAATTGGGATCTAAACCTAACATTTTAAACTCATCAGTGGTTGAAACTACATACAGGCTTATGGTCAACTTTACATAAAGCAAACACACACAGACTTACTGTATTAGACAAAAATACACACAGTCACATGCTGGAACTGAAATAGCAGCAGTTAATTATGTCAGTGAATGAAACTTTTATAGTCCACTTTCTTTTTATGGTGTTGACTGCACAGCTCTTTAGTGTCTTTGTTCACTTAAACTATACAAAACACAGTTTTGTCTACTATGAACAAATGTCCACACAGTGTATAACACACACCACATTCTGCTGTGTCAAAGGCACTTCTTTTTCAGATTAAAAGTGAACACAAAACAAAGAGGCTAAAAATAAGAGCAATATATAATGATTTCAAACATATTTTCATTGCCAAGGCTGCGCCACTATTAGTGACACGAGATAATACTGTCATCACAAATAGAGAGGTTTACGTTGGTAAACAGTGTTACTTATTGCATTAAGTTTGTTAGAGTAAATGAACAAATAGTGATCATTTCAAGTCCTGCTCTGATAGTAATGGTACAGTTTATTTCTGAATATTAATTGTATGTTTTCATGAGTGGTTGTATGTGGTGCTACTTTTCAAAAATGAATCCTGTTCTCAACAGCAGGGGCACGTCACATCCCAGAACACACTCATAGTCACCAAAACCACCAGCATCATCATTCACTGAGTAAAGTTTGAAGCTCACTGTTTATACACGTCTGTATTACGGAATCATCAAGTTTTATCCTTTTAACAAAACTCAGTCGGTCAAAGCAACACTGTGTGTCATCCTCAGGTACTGTGTCAGCTGATGGTTTACTTTACAGAATAGCTCTGTTAGCTTAGCTCTGCTTTTGGACAGAAAACAATTGCATTAAAACCACAAACCACCATCGTTTTCTGTACAGTTTGTGTTGTCAATATCTGCACCAGCGATCTGTTTAGAATCATCCAAATAAGGTCCAGACTGTCACAGTTTACTCTGAAGCGTGGACCAACAAACAGTGATGACAGCAAACAAAACAACATAACATAGTTACTTTATACCTTTATGAGCTTCAGAATCAAGTTTACCAGAGTAGAAGAAACACGGCAATTTTGACTTATGTTTTTTTTTTCTTTTTTTTTCTTTTTTTTTTTACTTTCAAACTGCCTGGTAGTGAAAACAACAGTAGTACTTCTGTTTTTTTTTTGTTTGTTTTTTTTCTTTTCATGTTCTTAATTTTTGACTTTCTTTGTCTCTTAAACTTGTTTCTACTTCTTTCTTTCTACTGGTTCTCATCGTCAGCTTGGTCTTGACGGCACCATGTGATGCTGGCAGAGTGACTCACTACTCCCTCTAGTGGTCACATACATTCACAGTGACTCGTCAGCTTGTGGTTGTGAATAAATTCAGTTCACATGTCAGAAATACTATACACCGACATCTTTATGGGTACAACTCCATTGTAAACACTCTGATGACAATTTTAGGTAATTTTGTTATATTATAAAGTACAAATATTACATCTGTGTCTCATTTAATGTGATTAAATAATAAGGGGAGTATAAGGAGAACATTTTTATTTTATCTGCAGAATATTCTAGTTATTCTCAAAGAGTATCCTCTTACAGGACAAACTAGATTCCACCAGCTGTAGATGGAGTGAATGGATATTTATCAAGATAAATAGCTAGACAGCTATCTATCCATCTATAGCCTGGAAGTCAAGGACATGGCAAAGAGTGGTATTAAAAAAGGGCACAGTTATCCATTCAATTAAATTTATAACCTGCATTAAGCGCATTTTGCAGTCTGGGTTACAGAAATTGAAAAATGGTGGATGTGTGTCGTCAGGCATGGCCCTCTCACACACACTCACACTCTCAGTCAAAGGACCGGCAGCTGTAAGCACCATTTCAAGAGATGCCATTATGCAAGGAAAATGTCATTAGCCATTTTACAATTTCACGCATCGGTGCAGCAAACATGGCTCTGGAAGGCAGTGGGGCACAGACGGAAGGTAAAGGACCCGAACTCTTAAAGTACCAGTGACTAAGATGGAGGAGAGTGAATTCTCTGCAGCAGACCACCCTCTCCTCCATCACTGCTGCACATTAGTCAGCCTGGTTTCTCACAGCTTTCTGAGGACAGATTTCTGTTACACGCTGATTCATATTTTTGTTTAGAAAGATGGTAGTCAAGGTTTCCTGCTCATAAACTGATGATTCATTTACCTGAACTCTCAGGTGGTCAGATAGGTTTCTGATGTCTTGCAAGCGTTCCAATCAGCAGCTTGACATCACAACCCCATGTACACAGTGACGGTCAGCCATCTGAAGCTGAGGACAGATTTGGATTTTTGACACTGTCTTATAAGAACAAGTACTGACTGAAAATGAACTAGTCTTTGAAAGATTTTATTAAACAAGGGAAATATTCACAGATGCAGTTACTCAAGATCAACTGGGACATGCCCGCAACTGTCGAAACAAAGGGTCAAAACAAACACACAGTCCTAATATTTTATGCACCACGGATCAGGAACAAAGTGATTGAAATCTTGCTCCAGTCATTTGCTACTACCTATACTAAGACAAAAGTTAACCGCCAAAATGTACATGTCATGTGTGTCTTTTATTTTGAAGTGGAAATGTTCCTATTGACAATAAAAGAAGTAGCATATGTAAAATATGTACTGCAGA
Organism: Apogon hyalosoma; assembly: GCA_037367295.1. Taxonomy (NCBI): domain Eukaryota; kingdom Metazoa; phylum Chordata; class Actinopteri; order Kurtiformes; family Apogonidae; genus Apogon; species Apogon hyalosoma. The sequence goes on along the minus strand of JAPQRP010000005.1, from coordinate 28,851,264 downwards.
AAAAACAAAAGTTTCAGGGGAAAAAACAGCTTCTCTAAACCAAAGTGATAGTATTTATTATCATATTGTGTTTGTTCAAACAATATGAGATTTATTGCATTAATTTTCTGATGTTTTGTATCAGTTTCCTTCAACATGTCAGATGATTCTGTTTTCAGGGGTCACAATAGATACTGACTTCAACCTTTACAACCCATTTAGTTCAGTTTTTTATGTGTCTTTTAAGGCTGTGCACATATTCCTTGTATTTTCTTGCTGTATCTGAAGAAAAGAGAATGAGAAATAAATGTATGCTCATTTCAACCCTGCAAAAACCGACAAAGCTAAAGGTGGGCTAAGACTTTTGCACAGTATGTATTTCACATCATTTTACGTCTATTTGAATTGCACACTTAGAGAAACTGACGTCGTTTCCATAAGTTTGCCGATACCTACAGTAGCATGTTTCACCAACTGTATCCAGGGTCTTTGTGGATTGGTTATACAGTCAAAACACTCCAAAGTACATGGGGGGAAAAAAATTCTGAATTGCAAATTAGTGTCAAAATGTGGGCAGGGGAGATGGATGACTCTCCTTCCTCAGAGAACCAGACTCTGCCAGAGTTGGTGGATCAAAAGAGGTTATAATTAAGCCACATCCTCAGAGACATCTTGGAGGGATCAACCAACAAGCTGTCAGCGCTGTCAGTCTTTTGGAGGAGAACACAGTACCATAATTGCATGGAGATGAATGAGTACAGTAGGGACACTTTTGACAAGCAGCAACAAATTAAAAAATAATGCAAAAAAGCTTTGAGGGGAGGCAATATGGTGCTCTGACTGAAATTAACAACCTCAGGATTTGAAAGGAACTGCATATTTGGTAAAGTGGTGTGTTACTCATCTAGTTTGCTTCAAAGTAGCTGCATCAGTTTCTAAAGTGGAGGTATTTGGGACTAAACCAAGTTGCACGAACTTCTGTATCTTAGAGTTGTAATATCACTGACAGATCTTGGGATTGGCTCCAAAAATGTGCCCAGGACTAATTTTATTCATAACCTTTAATCAGTGATCTGATGGTCCTCAGTTTCCTCCATTAATCAGATCTCAGGTCAAATGGAGGCTTTGTCAGGCTTTGATTAACAGGTTACTCACCTCCTGAGATAGATGACATTTTATTTAATCTAGGTTCTTTGTTGGTTCTACTAACCAGACTGTACATTTGCTTTATCACATTGTGCTTTGTCAAGTTTACTGTTTTACTGAGTCAGTAAATGAGTTAAGCATTTGCTCACATCTGACCCCTCAAGCTCCACCCCTTTTGTTCAAATATAGTCACTTCCATTTTCCAAAAGCCACATGGCACAAGCCAAATTGAAAACTACTGGCTTCAAAACAACATTTCAGGTTCAGTTGGTGATATTACATACAGTCTATTAATTCAGCTGTTTGTCCTGTTAGCTAAAACAGGAGCTGCTCAAAGTTATAAACAGACACTTTTAATTCTGGTTTTTATTTGTTCATTTTACTGTTATTTGTAAACACTTTACAAGCCAGTTTTGGTTCAATATATAATACGTGAGTTGTGGACAGAAGTGGTCATTTAAGAGTCAAGATGCAAAATACACACTATCTTGGCTATAGCCTGTATTAGACCTGGACATTAGACCCCAAACATGGCACCCATTCAATTCAAGTTGTTCACTGGCACATGAAGCAGAAAACCAATCTCAGGCCATTGGCTTCTGCTGATAAAACTCACTTGTGTGTTCTCTACACTTCCATGATCAGAGCCCACTGAGTAGTACACTTGAGACTGGCTGACTTTTATACTGTATTTCTAGACACTGGCCAGTGTGCACCATGTGATGAACTAGGAAACTGCAGTACTGCAGTTTGGCAGCTCTGCCAAATGAGCCTCCTAACCCTGTGACTCTACTTACAAGTCAGGTGATTCTATGTGTGTCCTTTTAAGGTGTCACATAACTACTTTTTGTTTTGCCAGCTTGTTTACTTGTCCTAGAATATCATCAGTAAATAAGTCGTGTCAACTTTTTTAGCAGTGGGATAAACAGGGATTATGAGAGAAAATAAATAGAGCCTGGCTCTAACCCCTCCAACAGAAATACATTATTGTCAAGTTCATGCAAATGTAACTTGTTTTTTGCAAAACTTAAAATGCTTCCATGCATGGGTCAGTGACACACATTAAGACCAAAACTATCTCTTTAAGATGTGGTTTTAGAAAATCAGGAGAAGCAGTAGTTTAGAACTACTGATCTACCTGTCCTACATGATCACATGATTGAAGTTTGGTGTCTGAGTTTTTTCAATCTAACACCACATAATACAATGACTGTCCTGGCAAGAGTTTGACTTTTCTTTTGCTCTCTTCTTGAAAAGACAGTAACACAGCAGTCTGAGTGTTTTCAGAGGAGACTCTTCACAGTTATCCACCATCTGTACAGTTCATTACCTGGAGACATGCAATGCATGAATCACATGTAGAAGGAGGACGGATTTAGTCAAGAGGAGGTGACACCCCGCCTCACCCCAGCTTTGAGTGTGGTCCTTTAGAACAGGGGTAAAAATAATTTTTGCTCAACGTGTAATTTAAAAAAAAATTCAGCACAACCTCAGTGAACATTTTAAGTCTTTTGCTCATAGTTCAAAAGACTGTTTCTAATTTAATCATTTTCATGGATAAGTAGCTCTTCACACTGAACACAGCCAATTACAGCCATAAAACACATCTTGCCCACATTTTTTAAACAATATCTATTTTTAGCATTCCTTATCTACTCATTTCATCCAAATCCCAAATACTAATTGGCTGTTTAACTGTGTCAAGTCAGCAGGGGGACAAAAATCTAATAAATAATCCATAATGTATCAAAGATAATTATTACAGCATATCTGAAATATCCACACTCAGCTTGTTGTAGTTTGAATTTTATGGAAGAAAAAACATATACGGAGAGAAAGAAGATGGGCAACATGTTGGTTTTCCAGTATGTGTTTGATTGATGCTCACAGTATTTTAATTATATCAAAAGTATTCCTGTCTTTGGCAGAATGCCATTTCGTAGCAGTGTTAACAGCTCTATTAAATCAAACTGGAACTTGAAAGCAGGCTTGTGTTGTGCCATGGCACGGAAAAACAGGGCTTGATAAAGCTACTGTATCATGGCTACCTTCAGGCTATTTTACAACAAGAGCGTATTGATGGAGAGTGTTTCCATAAGCGCGTGTCCCAGAGGCCGTACACAATCAGTGTGACGTCAAAGCCCACAGCCACAGTCCACTGGAGG
>JAPQRP010000005.1:28776608-28795864 GCA_037367295.1 Apogon hyalosoma | reverse complement strand
TGTACATATCCTGACCAAGGAAAATCAAATTCTCACTTTGTGCAGTAATCTACACCTGGCTTTTCTGCCTCCATCCAGAATAATATACATTATATAGACTAAATGTCTTCTAAAATTAATGTTTATTTGCAACATAGTTTAGCAAACTATTACATGATCAAAAACAAATGAATTTTAAGTGTCTGTTTTGAATGTCTGGGATCGCCAGAAATTAGCGATGTTAAAATTGGGTCACGAGCCAAAAAAGGTTGAGAACCACTGCTCTAAATCATATAGTATTTACACGACAGCTTAAGGATAACAACAGTTTTGTGACTTCTTTGCCCATATTGTGCTTGTGTAAAGGTGTGAGGCCTATAAGCAGCTCCTGATCTTTAAGCAGCACATTCTCTGACTATTCTGTATTCAACACAAAAAATGATTAGTTTCTCTTGTAATCTACAATTTTATTAATTTCCATTTTTATTCCCTTATTCTTTCATATAACCAGTTGTTCAGTTTCATTAGTCTCACCTCTGCCGGTATATCACTCCCTCTGATTGTACAGCACTGAACACTCACTTTCAAAGTGGCAATAATGTCTCATATTATAGCAATAATGATTTATTGGTGGTAAAAATGCTTCACGCAGCACCTTTACGCCAAGTTTTTTTTTTTTTTTTTGGCTCTTTTGTGAAACAGTATAACAAAGCCTTAGTCAGGAGTAGATTGCAAACTGTGGTCAGCTGTTTTCCCATTTCTCAGCAGTGTAATGCACACACTGAACTGATGAGAGTGATAAATGATCTAATCCAGAGAAGACTAACATTTCACTTCTCCCTCGCTCCACCTCAGCTCCTCATATTTATGTCTCTGTTGAGGTTTAGTGAATAGCACACTGCTCACTGTGAACTGCTTACATGCATCATTATGGCTGTGATAAGCAGTCAGCATATCTGTGCAAATGTAAATATATTTATACAAGGAAGCTGCTATTATTTTTGAGTTTCCTCCTTCCTTCCCATCACTTTCTTACCTGTTTTACTTTATTTTGTTTTTCCTCCTCAGCCAAAACATCCTACTTTCCTTCTGAAGCTCTTTCATGTTGAAATACTCTCCTGTTTGGTATTCTATGACAAGTCCAGAAATTGAACGACAGTACCCTGTTATACCACTTGATGGCAGAGTTAGCACACAGCAGGACTCAGTGTTGAAAAGATCTGTATGCTTTGCATGTACAAGTCTTAGAATAGCTCCATGTGTAGGTGGGGTAGGAAACCTACTTACTGGGTTTTGCCAGTGCATTTATCTGGTTAAAATTTACAAAATAAACCTCTAAATGTGCATTAAATTTCACAGTTCCATGCTCTGCCTCTGCCTGTGGCCACTGTGTGAAGCATCCTCTATTGCAGATCCTTTAAAAATGTCCACTTATATTAAATCCTATTTTTTCTGCTGTGTCTAAAATCAATTTGGACCTATATTCTAACCTGGCATCATCCTATCAACTGTACAAACTCTGTAAACTTCTGAAGCCAAGATATTTCGTCTCGGCTCGACTCCCCTCATCAGAGCACCTATAGTTGTCTCCCACTCAGCTCAAAGTGTCTCAGACAGCTTGCAAAGTTTCTGAACTCACGGTGTAGTTGAACTGAACTGGCTTGTCTTTGGGAATTATTCATTTGTAGACAAGACATGTGATGTGTGTCTGTGGTCCAATTGTAACTCTAATGAGTTCCCTGTAAGTTTCTACCTTTTTTTTTTTTTTTTTTTTTTCCCTTTTTTGTGTGTGTTCTCTTTAGGAAGTCCTTGTGTTGGAGACAATAGTCCTCAGAGTGTGTGTGTCATGTGTCCACCACATGTTATCCATCAGGTTGCCATTACCGGCTACTTGGTTACTTACCGGGCTTCGCGTTACCATAGAGACATGACGTGGGCGAAGGAGTAAAGCGGCGAGTGTTGAAGATGAAGATGAAAGGAGGTAGAAGGCTGTAATCAGATTGTCTCCTCTGGTCACACCTCGGATCCATCTTCTCCCCTCCACCGGCCCACGTCCCACACAACCGGACCCACCGTCACATAAATCACAATCGGCCACAAGTCACCTCTCATTGCTGCACCCAAGCACAGATCCAGAGAAGAAGTGAAAGAGGGGGAAGGGGAGGGAGGTTGCCTTCACCCTCGGTCATGCCTGGACTCAGGTTGGTGTGTTGGGGGGGATGCTTAGCGGTCCCAGCCCTCGCTCCACCCCATTTCCACAGTCAACTTCGAGAAGCTCTGTGGCTTCTTTACTGATATAGTTTCTTACAGCAAGGTCAAATGAAGATGGATTGGAGGTTAACGGTGTAATGATTCTGTTTTACAGGCAGCTCACTGCCACTTTCCTCAGTGGAAAACCCTGCTGAGAAGACTGCAGCTGAGAGACGCTGTCTTATGTCTTTTGTTACTGCTCAGTTTTTTTTTTTTATTCCTTCTTTCTTTTTCTCTTTGCTGCAATTTTTCTCCTGCTTCCCCTCATGTTTCAGTCCTCAGTGTTTGTCAGCAGTCCTGCAGGCTATGAAAGAAAAAAAAAAAAAAGAGAACTAAAAGTTGCAGTGGTCGATGCAGAATCACTGAAGTGCTTCATAATTAGAAAACGACTCATAATTACAGCGTGGTCACAGGCTGTTAGCTCGCTCACTTGGCTGCCCTGCGTGGGATGGCGGCCTCCTGCGATGTGTGTTTGTGTGTCAGCTTCCCTCAGAGAGGTCAGGCTGAAGTTGAGAAGGAAAGCAGATGTGCTACCCCATACTGCCTATACACCAGCTGGGTGCTCTGTCAAAGTATTATTAGTCACAATCATGGCAGCGAAAACATGTGCATACCATATTGGAAAATATACTATGAACACTCAAAGCAAGGTGTTTGTAAATCCTTAAGTGATTTCACATCATGGATCCAGAGATAACTTAAAGAAATTGCGCCAGCTTAAAGAGTATTTGTTGCTTGGTAACATAATTAAATCTCAATTGTTATAATTCTAACAATTAATTTAAAAAAAAAATGTATTCTTGATAAAATGTAACCAGGACTCAGTTTGTATTCATTGTACCAGGTCTAAGGTGAATACTTGTGTATAAATAAAGGATTAAAAAGAAGAAGGTGTCTGAAAACAACATTAGTCCAACTTTATGCACCACAGTGTCTAATATCTGCAGCTTTACCTGAAACTGAGTCGATGTTAAATACTCTGGATGTCATTTTAAGGTCTTGAGCTGAGTTTTGGTGGTATTATAATAACAATAATCTAAATAAAACGGCATTACCCCGATTATAATTTCAGTAGATGATCCATTGAATGAAAACACCATAGAGTTTGACTCTTGCTTGGCCTTTTTAAATGTTGTGGCATATTTTGATGTTGCTGCCATGTGAAGTGTTTACCTGGGTCGCCTGCCAGGCGGAGGCAGCCGGCCCCTCTGCGGTCTCCACAGTCCCAGCCCCAGATAGGCTGGTTTCTCTGTCAGCCATTTGGCCTCCATCCCCTCCCCTGATACTGGAGCATGTTAGTGACAACAGCCACAGGACTGGAAAGTGGACATCTGGTGCACCTGTCCAAACACACTCACACACAGCGCTCACATGCCCCCTTTCCGAGAGAATACGCTCAGGTTGTGTGTGTAATGATTTGGCGGTCATGCGTGGTGAAGCTTAGGATCACCGAGACCTGACTATTGGCCCACCGACCAACTGGCTCACCATATGGATGGAAACCACAGCCCGACGCTGGGCTCCACACCCCACTTTCTCTTCTCCTCACCTCTCCTGACCCACTCCCCCCACCTGCCCAAGCATCCCTCCTCACCACAGCACTCCTGCTGACTTGCTGGTTCTTTTTAATGAATCATTGGGCTCACCTGCATTGGAGTGGAAATTCCACCCTCGTCATCCCCCATGTGTCACACTGGCTTTTATTTCTAACTCCTGGTGGAGATTCAGGGGGACAGGCAGGTGCATGATGCATGGAAACTATAAGACCAGATGAGGTTTTAATCACCCCCCTGTCTATATGAGGTTGTTGCAGAAAGAAAATATTAAAACTAGGATAAAATACAGTTTATATGATATATAATATGAGAGTGGCACCCTGACTTCACATCTTTGCACCTACAGTTTTGTTACTCATTGCAAACTTTCATATTGATTTGTCCTGGAGAAAAAACATTAATATTAATTTTCAGAAGTAAATGAAAACTACAGCTCCTATATGAATCAAAATACATGGTTTTTACCTCCTTGTCTGTTGTAGTTTACCACTCGATTGGCCTCAGTGTGTTATGACATTTAATCCATGATTGATTTGTAGGACATGATGACCTTTTGTTTGTTCGCCACATGCTGGACACAAAATACACACACATTGTGACCTTTAAAGAGCAGGCCAAATGTGTTAACAAGTAACAATTATTTACATTATTGATTATTTAGAAAAATTAATCTGTTCTACAAAATTAGGATTGAGATTTGTGTTTGTACAGCCAATGGTGAATTTTTTATTTTATTTTAACAATGCATTTATTCCACCAAACTTTTTAGGGTTTCTGTCAGAAATTATATAATATAATCATCAATTCATACAACTTTTTATAATAAAGATTTTATAACATTATTTTTATTCTTTTCTAGTATTTATGTTTCCACAAACCCACTGGTGTTTATTCCAAGCGTTTCTCTTAATATTCAGCACACATGCATTATTCCCAATATAAATCAGGTTGTTTTTATTTCAACAATATCTATATGAGGGTGAGGTGTCCCACTTCAAAATGAAGCCAGTGTGGACGTGTCTTAAGGATCTCCATTGCTTCCGTAACCTTATAATGAACTTCTGTAAAAACACTTTAAGCTCCAGAATGAATTTTGTTCTCTTCTGTTTCATTTGGACCCTGTAATAGGTGATCTGGTCCAACTTTACATTTTTCTTCCATTAATCAGCTCTCAGGTCAAACAGATACTGTGGTATCTGTCTGGTTGGACTTTGACTGATAGGCTTGTTTGACAGCTTGGCCACCTGCTGAGTCAGACTGGTGGAGTTTTGGTTGATTTTATGAAACACTTCTTGTTCTCTGACACTTGTCAGTTAATAGGTTCCACTTATGAGACCACGAAATGGCTTTGATATGTAACACTTGATAAAGTTTACTGTTTTACAGAGTCGTTAAAGTAGAGCCTCCATCAGCAGCTCCGCCCCTTTTTACCCAAATATGGTCACTTCTAGGTGCCAAAAAAAAAAAAAAAAAAAAAAAAAGCCAATATGGTGATGGCCGAATCGCAACCTGCTGCCTTTAAAACAACAATTCAGAAACTAATAGGTGACATCACAGTTGATGAGAATGATATGAGATTGAGGAAGCACTCATTTTTGGACAAATTCAACAAAGTTTGATACCCATGTAAAAAAAAAATCACATTCTGGAACACAGGACACAATGGAAGCACATCGTGTCTCCATATGTGCCAAATGCCCTAAATTAAGACATTTCCACCATAAAGTGATGGTAATTAAAAGGACACAAAGTGATGTAGAGTAATTGACTCACATGCAAGAAATATATTATTGTTCAAAATTTCCTGAGGCCATAATTTCAGACCCTGATCCCCCAGACCCCCACCAATGTCCAGTATGGACCTTATTGAACAGGTTTTCATGAAACATGGTGGAGTGGGTGGGCAGGACAAGGGCCAAGGACAAACCCATAAAATTAGGTCTGTTTTTTAATTTAAATTTGTACTTTTGCTGACATCGAGACGTGTTGCATTTGATAGATTTACAGAACTGTGGGGCCTTGGTGGAAGTATACCATCAATGAGGGCCTCCTATTCATCATATTCTCCTTCTTAAACCTGCACTGGGTGGTCGTTACTGGAGGAAAAAAAGACGCTCAACTTTAACGACTTCTGACTAATGACTTTTCGACTTAATGATGTTACCAAGCTATAGTTTGTTTCTGTTGCATAAATATCATTGAGTGAATGTTTCTGTTCAACCCACAGAAAAGCTCACTGTTAATTACACCTCCCCACTTCCCACCCTGCCCCTCGCTCCCCTGACACTGCGCTTATATCTCAACAACCGCTCTTCCTCTGCCCTCTCCATGACAAAAGTAACAATTAGTGTGAGTCCCACCACAGGGTTGGCATCATACTTTACTGTCACATCACCCGGAGCCTATTCCCAGGCTCCACACAGGCAGCTTTGGCACAATGCTATTACCAAGACCAGCCCATAGGAAATAGACTGAGAAGAGAGCTTATCGATTATCTCTGTGTGAGAGCTGGTTGATTTACTCTCTCACCTGAATCACGCCTCGCTCTCCCCTCTCTTCATATCTGTTTCTTTCCCTCGTCTGTCTCCCCATTGCATTATAATCTGAGGCTGTGTCTATGGAGAGCCACACAAAATGCAGGAGTCCACTGCCTTAACCATGATGTGTCCATGTTTTCCTGTTTCTGTCTGTCTTTTGTCTGAAATTATAACAAACCAACACCGTACTGGAGCTGTCTTTGCTGTCATAATTACTCCTTATAATGGAGAGCATGTATTTTTCTCTCTCTGTGTGTGTGTGTGTGTGTGTGTGTGTGTGTGTGTGTACTGGAAAAAATCAAAATCTTACCAAGTGTATTTTTCTCATTTTTAGTCTAAATATCTCATCACACTTGAAATAAGACATAATCACCAAAAGAGGAACTTTTCAGTGAGATATAAAGAATCTAATTTTAGACAATAGATCTAGAAAATATTATTTCAAGAAATCTTACCAAGATAATTTTCACTTTTTCCATCGGCAGATTTTTTGCTTAATTCAAGATTTTTTTTTTTTTTTGGCCTAATTCAAGCAAAAAAAATCGGCCAATGGAAAAAGTGAAAATTATCTTGGTAAGATTTCTTGAAATAAGATTTTCTAGATCTATTGTCTAAAAATAGATTATTTATATCCCACTAAAAAGTTACTCTTTAGGTGATTATGTCTTATTTCAAATATGATGAGATATTTGGACTAAAAATGAGGAAAATACACTTGGTAAGAGTTTGATTTTTTCCAGTGTGTGTGTAGGAACTGGACAGCAGATGAGAAACCAGAGAAAAATCGAAGCCATTATGCCTCTTGAACACTTTAGCATGTGGTCCTCCGACTGTATTTTTTTGCGTAGAGAGAAGCTTTCTGGCACTGACTGTGAAAATGGAGTCAATTTATTATCTGCCCTTTCCAACTAATTCTGTTTCAATGCTCACTAACACACCACTGTTTGATTTACAAGAGGCCATTTAATATTCATGTGTGCCTGGGAGACATCAGCCAAACCCTCCAGAGAGGTGGAGATTTATTAGCTTTGTGTTTATTTTCTGGTTTGTGTCTATTTGCAATTAAATAGTGCAACTGCAAACTTATTTCATCTCATTCTGAATCTTTCTTTTCTTTTTTTTTTTTTTTTTTGGTAAAATTAGCCGGTAAGGTTACATGCCGCAGGGTGAATGTGGAGCAATGCAATGTGGGAGCAATTCAGCAGAAGGAGGTAGAAATAGGTGGCTTTGTGTTGTTTTAAGTGAAATTTCTTTTCACATTTACTCAAATCTGTTTGTGAATGATTAATCAAGAAAATTTTGTAAATAAAATATCTACATCAGTTATATTATTCCTGATGTGAAAGGACCTCATCATTCTCTCTGACCCTGTCTTTACGTCATTCTTTCTCTCTCCTTCTTCTCAACATGTACTTAGACTTGACAAATTCAAAGCTGCACAGAACTCTACCAACTTACCGATCTCATATGCAAATTTCCCTTCTCAGTTCTCTGTCTTTTTTTTTTTTTTTTTGCTTAGCCTGTGAGGTGCTTCTAAAAGAAATAACAAGCGAGGACAGATTTCTGAACACTGGCATGTCCAGCCCACGCTGTGAGCTCTAATAACACAATTATCTCTAAGATATTAGCATCCAAAACCTCATCCCACACTCCTGTTCCTTTGAAAACATTTTGGTCACAGTGTCACTAGGAAACATCCACACATTTTTAAGTCATCACATTTTATCAACATAACATACAAAGAAGATGAGGATGGAGATGAAATATCTTGCCTGATTTTTTTTTTTTTTTTTTTACATAAAATGATCTTCCCATACAAGCAACACTCACCACATATTAAGAAAATGCTGCATTTACCATTTCATATTTTATAGATCTATCTAGGCATGAACCATTTCCTGCTATTTTTTGTCATGCGCTATTAGTTGTAATTCCTAAGTTTAAGCCAGTTAGTAAGTGAGTCCTAAATACTGCATGTTTTATTATTTTAAAGCAGTCTTGGATTCAGATTCTGGTGACACACACAGGCATTGCAGGTCATTTACACAATTTTCTGAAATGACAAGTGTTTGATGAACTTTATGTTGTCACACTTGTACAAGCACATACTTAAAAAGTAAGAAAAAGTTCAGATACAAACATGGAAATGTTGTTGCTTGAGACCGAGTGTGTGGAAAAAAAGTTCTTTTAAATTTGCAGCGCACACATACATTAAAAAAACAGTGCAGAGAACATGTGATTAGTGCACCCAGAGTGGATATTAACACTGGACAATGGAATATTGCATCATTTGTATCAATTATACGACATGTTTTGTTGTTGTTGTTGTTGTCGTTGCAGAGCAGACATGAGCAGACAGAACTACTCATATATGCATACACATACACACACGTCCATAAACACACTTCCTCATACAATATCTAATTTACACATTTTACAAGCTTGTAGCCTGTCAGTGCCGGCTACATGACAAATTCTATCCTTTCAAGCTGTCAATAAATTCAGACATGTTGTATGTCTGCGAAGTTCAACGGTGTTTCTTTATGCTCACAAATGCAAATAGTTGTCACCAGTTTCCAAACACAAAGAGAACCACCTTTAATGGTATCATCAAAATATGGGATGAGTTCAGGAGCTTCAGAGGACGCTGTGAGAGCAGACAGAACTGAATGCATCTTTAAAGTCTTTGACGGGGGGAGGAATGCATTGTTAAAAGAGCGAGTGGAGAGAAAGCAATTCCTTAAACAAGAGAATGAGGAACTTCAGAGAATGTTACAAAAACAGATGGACCTGAATGAAAAGTTGCATCTCAAAGGCTTTGAAGAGGAGGAGAGACGGGTCCTTCCACATCTCCTGCAGGCTTGATGCCATATGCCCTGACTTTTAACGACCCACACACTCCTTCAGGGAGAGCGCAGGAAAAGATTAGAAACCAAAGAACATCCAATATTTCTGAATGTCATCAGCACTAAATAGCAAAGTCCTGAAGAAATGTGTGTGCGGCCTTAAATGTGCTGCTGTGAATGCCTGATGCAGATGGAGAAAGTGTGTGCGTTAGCTGAAGAATCATCAGACTAGGCTGTGTATGCTGTGGGGGATGAACATAATATGCCTCTGCGCATGTGTGTGGGTTTTTACAGTCATCTATGTGTAGATTTATGAACGTGTTAGCACCTACATGTGTGCTTGCTGGTACGTTGCGTGAAATCTCCCCATATGTGAGCATTTCTCCTTAATGTGTGTGTGTGTCTCGAAGGTGAAGTGCAGTCTAGATTGGCTGGTGGTTTGCGGTCTGATCCTGCACCTCTTGTTTGCACTGGCACCAGATGTAACCTTTTCCATGACGGAGCCTCATCCACGCACACACTTGCGTATTTATACACACACATGCATACCCACATATATACACACACAGATATGCGCTGACACACCCATGGGACTGAGAGGAGAAGCCAACTGTCAGCAACCAGAAATCATCAGCGCTATCATCTGCACTCTCCCCTGGCTTCCTTAAGTCTGTGTATATGTGTGTGTATATCGCAGAATCTGTCTCCATGTGTGTATGAACATTTGTCTTTGAATCTTGGGGTGTGTGTGTGTGTGTAAATGCTGTCTGGCTGTGTAGTGGGGCTGAGGTGAGTGATTGCCTTGTTTCTGTGGGCGGCAAGCTGTGGCGGTTTGCTCTCACTGTAAATTTAGAAGCATTCTTAATGGAACTCCAGAGCTGTCAGACCTCAAAGTGTTGCACCTTCTTTTTTTTCCCCCCTCTCTCTCTCTTCAGTGATAAGAGCGATGCCTAGATCCTTCAAATACAACTTTATTTTCAGAGTCAGAAAACGTAAGACATCAGCAGATGCATATGGGTTGTGAAATGAGAAAATGTGTTACGAAGAATCAAGCACATATATGCGATGGTAACTCTTCGGGTTTTTGTAGCTTATTCCTCTGGAGAACTAAGAAAAGCAACGATGACTGGATGTCTATCAACTAAAAGACCTGCAGTTCTTGAAAATTCATTTTTTTTATCACCAATAAAAATGAGTTGGAGTCAATGTTGAGTCATCTTACCTTCGTTCCACCCATTAACTGTGTTTGAACCATATCCTTTCTGTGTGTAGAAATGGGAAGCGTTGCCGTCGTACAGCATATTTTTCACTAAGTTTGTAATTCACTAATAGACCTGAAACGGGTAAGAGGATACTTTTGAGACAGGAAGAGACGAAGGGAGGAAGGAAGGAACAGACACGGCAGGCGATAAAACGGGGCAGCAGATTAGTTTTTGATAGTCTGCGTGGAGCAGGAAGGCGACAGCCAAGATGGATATTTGATTGGCTAATGCGATGAGGCGGGTAGCAACAGAGGGCATCCCGTTCTGGCCCCTCACTCTCTCCTCCTCTCCATCTCTCTCTTTCTCTCTCTCTCTCTTCTTCTCTCAGCCTTGACGGAACAAGACCACCCATTGGGGACGTCTCTGATCAATGCAGTCATTATCCTTGCTGCACACACACACACACACACACGCAGACACACACACACACACGCAGACACACACACATCCACGCGTAGGGGACAAATGAGGGAGAGATGTGCTTTGACTAGGTCAGAGGGGTAGCAAATGTAAATGTGTCCGGTGAAATATGCTGGAGAATGTCGCACCATTAGCCAGGCTGCAGAGCGAGCCGACTCTGTGGCCTCAGGTACAATAACAAGTAGAGATTTAGGATTGTGTCTGCCTTTCTTTCTGCTTGCTATCTCTTTCTTTGTAATGCTTGGATATACAGTCCCCCTCTTTCCTTTTTCTTAGCTGTGTCCCCTGAACTACAGCAAAGACAAAACAACAATAACCCCAGGTGACAGAAACTCACTTCCAATATGTACATGTCTGTGCTCATGCACACTGACAGGTCATTTCTCAAGAATCTGTGCACCATATGTGATTTCATGTGCATTTGTATGTGTATATATTTATATATATGTATATGCATCCATCTGTTCTGATGTATAGTGAGTTCCCACCGGAGCAGCAGAGATCTTGGAACAGTGTAATGATTCTTGTCTGTTAGCTCTGTACCACCTGTACGTACACCAGTGTTTGCAGACCAGACATTTCTGTTTGCCATTTCTTAATGGCTTCACCCGACGGCAATCCTCCAGGCTTTTCTTAGACACACAAGAAGGATAGGGAAGTTATTAGGAAGGGAAAAAAGGAAAAGAGATGTTGTTGCAGAGCGGGAGGACACAAATGAAATGAGCATCAGGTATAGAAGATGAAAGGAGAGACAGATGAGAGGAGAACTGAAGGTGCAGAGAAGATCCTGATGGGGGCACTGAAGGACTTACTATGGCTCAGATTTTTCCCAAGCCAGCTATTGAAGGCAGAGGACTCCAGGACCGAGCTCCATCTCACACGCTCAGAAGATCGAGCAGCATGGGATGAGCGAGTTTTAAAGCCACAGAAGTCTACAGTAATGCTTATTTTCTGTAAACCTGAATGGTATTGGACTGCCGTTGTCAATGGTATGAACATCTATCCAAAAGAAGAGCTTGAGTGATGCTCAAGATGTCACTGATGTGGTCCTTTTGTCTGAAATGGGCAATTTTTATCACCAGAACAAGACTGAAAACGACCACAGAGAGAGCTCGGAAATAGATCTGCTGAAAAGGACACTTAGATAAGATCTGGGTGAAAAAAACAGAAGCTGCATAATATCATGAAGCAAACCAATAGAAAACAGCATAAAATGATTCTGTTGTTTTGTCTATCGTGTGTACCTCATCATTTATAAAATGCTTGAATCCTTATCAGGATTTAAGTGTGGAGAAAGGCTGTCTTTATAGCAGATCACCAAGCCATTAGAGTGAATGAGTATTTGCAGTCAAGGGACTATAGATCTAGAAACAAAGATAGGATGGAGGACTCAACACACACACTGGAGAGTCCCACCTCAGCTCAAACAGACAGTCAGTCATGCTTCCGTTTTTTTATTTCTTTGGTGTAATAGTGACACAAAACTTCAAGGCTTTCAGTAAGCGCAATAAACTTCATGTCAGTTTTGCTCTCACCAACAATTCATCATGAAGTATGGTCAGACTGGGAAGGAGGAGATAGCAAGTGCTTGGATGTGTTGACAGCTTGTGACTGTCACAGACATCAACAGGAAATGAATGGTCTTCAAGTTTGGATTGAGCTGCCTTAAGCAAGAGCATTGCATGAAGCGTGCTGGGATTTCCATCCAGTCTGCAGCTAAGTGATGACAAGCAGAAATATTCCAGATGATTGTACTTCATAGTGTGTTGTCGCCTTCCTCTCCTTGCATCAGTCAGTTCTCTTCTATCTCCATCTCTTGAGCTGGACAGAGACGGCTCATTGCACATAGAACAGGACGCTCCATGGTCCTGTCACTGTGGGTAAATCAGAAGGTCTCAGTATCTGTTCTCACCCCTGGCACATCTTTGCACCAACATATTGGCCTGTTTTTCTCCCCAGACGCAGCCGAGATAAGATGTCTACCCCCAGGGAGAACGCTGTGCACACACACAGAAACACACCTTTGCACAGTCACACTCATCTCCTGATGGCAGCTCAACCTCCCTTTAAAAGGTGACACTTTTTGTTTGTCCGTGTCCTGTTGCGTTCTCCCCTGGAGCAGACCTGACACGGAAGCCATGTGCCTCAATCATCCAGCGCCAAAAACAGAAAACAAGTCTGTGACTTCAAAATAGATAAGGAAGAAGGAGGAGCATGAGGAAGAGGAGACGGAACGAGGAAGAAGGGGAGAATGCCTCCCAATGGAGTTTGGAAAGTTTGGTTGCGAGGGTGATTGGAAACTGGCGAGAGGAGGTATTAGTTAGAATTTTCTGCAGGGAAAACTACCCTACAGTCATTTCAGTCACACTGGTGGAAATGCATTAATATTGGATTGTGCTGCATTTTTCCCTCAACATGAACTGAATGACAGGAAATAGGAGCACCTCTCTGCATGTGGAAAATGGATAGCACTATATATGTGATAGGTGAGGTTAAAGGTCTCACAGTGGGAATTTGATCCATTCTAGCATGAGATCTTTATGAATTTTAATAATAAAAAAGAAAAACATGTTTCTAAGATAGAGGGCTCATTTATTCATTTTAGTTGTTTTAGAAACCTGAAATATGCTCCCAACTTGCAGCAAGTAACCAACAGGGATCCAAACCGCAGCACAAACAGAAGACACTGACAGAATGTTTAGACTGAAATATTATTTTAAAGTAGACAGTTGAAGCCTTCAGTTTAATCTTTTTAGTAATTAGTAGTTAATGTTTTAAGAAAGAATTTCTTTGTTTCACTATTAACACTAGATAATGGTAAAGTTCTTAGGATAGTATGGGTTGATTTACTTTCTGTGAAATATCTTGGTCAACACACCAAACTGACAGATTTATGAACACAGGACTTGGGTTTTCCCTTAGACAAACTTTTAAATACACATTCCCACATAGGACTGTCAGTCACAGGAGATCAAATGTAAACACACAGTCAATATACACTGGAAAAAATCAAAATCTTACCAAGTGTGTTTTTCTCAGTTCTAGTCAAAATATCTCATCACACTTAAAATAAGACATAATCCAGCTAAAGAGTAACTTTTCAGTGAGATATAAAGAACTTATTTTTTAGACAATAGATTGTGAAAATCTTATTTCAAGAAATCTTACCAAGATAATTTTCACTTGTTTCATTGGTAGATTTTTTTTTTGCTTGAATTAAGCAAAAAAAATAAAATAAAAAAATCTTGAATTAAGTCGGGCAAATCGGGCAAAGGTGGTTACAGGCATCACCAGTTCATTACTGGGCTGACATGTACAGACAACCATTCATCAGTTAACTGTGTTTTTGGACTGTGGGAGTATCCATAGAGAACCAACATGTAGAACATGCCAAAGCTTCATCATTTGGATTGCTGTGTCCTCCAAACATGCCACATCACTGTTATTGTTTGATAACAAATTTGCAGGGAGCTGAGCTGAAATGACATGAACTAACAGATCAGAACTGAAATGTGCCTGTACTTTTATCGTAGTGCTCAACATCTGATATTCCTGTGTTCTGTAGTGTCAAGTTTTTGTCTAAAAAGAACTTCCTCTGTCTAATGGTGCTTGTCAACCACATGGTACCGTCTTGACTGTACTCACTTTCCGTACCTGGTACTTTGTTTTCCATAGCTCATATAGTATCCTATCATCAGTGAAGCTGCACAGAACAACTGCAGCACCATCTTCAACACAGCACAAAAGTTGAGTTGGGTTGGACTGAGGTGCTACCGTGTGGTGTAACAGTGCTATGATTCACACACATACACACAGTGGATAGAACTAATAATTTGTATGTTTACGCCCTCTGACCAACTACCCCATGTTTGAGACAGTTAGGCTGTTGGTGAAGCATGCTTTGTATTCTAGAAGAAGAAGTGATTGCAGATGCCTTCTGGCTAATGTAGTCATTTGGAGGAGAATGGTGGTGTGTGTATGGTACTTCTGAGCTACCACGCTGAGGCCTGCTGGAGAGGACTAGACGACAAGTAACATTACAGGGTGTAATTACTTCAAGCACCATTAGGAACACAATAACGTCTGTGCTTAGCAGAAAACAAAGTCCAGCATGCTTTCTGAATGTGTTTGTGCACGTGTGACTCGGTTTATGTGTGTCTGCACAAACAGGTCCTCCTATTCAAGTGATTAACAAGTAATGAGTAGATTGCTCCGGCACCAGATTCTCTGTTTGCTAACAAAGCGCCAGCTGAGGTAATGACTTGTCACTACAAAGCGCTCTGCAGTTGCCTGCAGGCAGAGGCCAAAGTGTCACTATGGATTCAGCGAGTACGTCTCCAGCCTCATATCAGGTCACAGGCTTACTTTGCTGTAGATATTGACTTTGGCATTGTGGTAAGTCATGAGAAAAGTTACCTCAAAAACAGTTAGTACTTTACTAATACACTGTATTAGTAAAGTACTGGACTTCACATCTTTATAACGTATCATCAGAGCATATGCTGTGGGTGTAGGTCAACCTAATTAAAACCACTCCAGTAGTTTCAGTATGGGGTCTTAAAGTTTTAAGGAATCATCTGTGAAAGCTGCGCTGCCAACCACAAACAATAAGGCTCAGTGGACTCTCACTAATGCTGCTCAAAGAAGCGAAAACTTGAGTAGCAGACCAGCTTATTATCTTGAAAATGCTGTGTAAACTTCCATGCTAAATATTGGTTGTTCCAAAGTGGTCCATTTGTCACATTTTGGGCTTATTTGCTGCTTCATCAGAGTGTCCTGTGCAACAGGCTGTGTTTCTCTATAGATTTAAGAGTTTCACAATAAAGCAAGTGCTTTAACTTAGGCCTTGAATGTACAGTAACGTGCATCCACAATGTTAGAGACCTTGTTCCCCATTAAGTACAATACAACACATATACTATATATATATATATATATATATGTACACAATATGATATAATATAATTTAATAAAATAGTATAAGACACAGCCCATTCCAAAACAGTAGAAACAAAAGGAAAAACTATGGTTGACAGCAAACCTACAATATGTGAAGACCAGAAACAACATAATACATTTCTAAGCCCAGATCTACTCATATGGACTGGAAATATGTCACGATGCCATGAAAAAAAAGCATTGTGTCATGAGAGTTAAAAATAAATAAATAAATAAATAAATAAATAAAGCTTTTTCTGTGCTTTTAGATGCGAGGACTGTAAAATCATAGTGCTGAAATAAGCTGTCACTTGTCCACCCTCAGCATGCTGATGCGTCTAAGTCGGTCCCTCCACAGACATCCTGACAGGCGTTCAGCAATGGTGAACACTCATCAGTATCATGCCACCATGGCATTGTCAAACTGAAGTCCCTTTCATACTACACCACAGCGCTAAATGAATATCTACAGCTATGTGTCTTTAACTCACAGAAAAAGCAAAACAATTGAAGACACCGTTAACAGAAAACTCAAATGGTACAAAATGGTAGCTCCGCAGGCAAAAGTGTTTTCACCCCCAGTGCACATTAAGCTCAACTTCATTTTAAATGAATGCATTGTGAAGTAAATTACATATCACAGCGCCGCTTTGAGAAAATTATTACGATTTGCAAGATTAAGAAGATGCCGGGTGTACAGCGTTGTTAATTACTGCATTAATGGTGATTCAAAGGCCTCGGTGATTGTTGGCTTTTACTTGAAATTGCCATAATAGGGAAAATGGTGTGCTTAAAAGTTAAACTAAAAGAAAATTACTTCACAATGAGCGTTTACACACTGTTAACCCTCAAAGACCTAAACGGCTGCCAGCGACCAAAAGCATCTGCTGATTTAAAATATTTAATAAGAATTCAACCGTTAATCCTGTCAATACATTGAAATAATTAAGGTGAACTTCAGTCTTTCAGCTTCTCCCCATCAATGACAGATGGAAGTCTTTTGTGGTAGTTGTGGTTCAGACACTTTATTTTCTCAGATGGTAAAGCTGCCCATTCTTCTTGGCAAAACACCTTCAGTTCCTTCCAGACTTTGGGTTTCCTTGCATGAACTGCACGTTTGACTCCCCAAAGTGGCTCAGTGATATCGAGGTCAGCAGACTGAGATGGACACTCCTTCACCTTCACGTTTTTCTGCTGTAGCCAATGACAGGTCGACTTGACCTTATGTTTTGAATCATTGTCATGTTGGAACTGTCCCATGTGCATTCAGTCAGGGTATGTAAACTTATGAGCACAACTGTACATTAGTACCATTACTTCATGGTACCCAACAAAGCAGGTCCACTCACTGTTCATGCAGAGGTGGACCTTACAGACCCTGTAGACCACATTGGACCTGAGACTGTTGACTCACTGTAGCTGTTGCTGCCACTGCCTTGTAATGTATACGGAAATGACCAAAAATAGTCACTTGCCCGATTAAGGATTAAGAGTTAAAATGCTTGATACCAGTCACGTAACTGTGATTTGGTAATAATATTTTTTTTCCTGCTCTTTCTGTAACATCAGTAGATGGTTCAATAATCACTTATCAAATATCGTAGTTTTTTCTATATGCATTACTCGTATTCACGCAGAGCTGCAAAATTCCAAAAATCCACACTTACCCAGACAGATGAAAATGATGTTGGTTATATTCATTAGAAAAACATTATAGATTTTAGCCTGAAGGTCTGACCTGCAGCGCGTCTGAATGCATTAGTGGGCTGACAAACGTGCATAGGTGTGTGTGTTTATGTGCAAGCGCCACAGAGAGTGAGAGATAAGAGGCCGGTAGTGGCTCCTGACTGAGAAGATGGACTGTTACGGCCTCATTGATCTGAGTCTCTCACAGGGAGCCCATTCCAATCAATACGCAGAGAAGTGGGTACACAGCTGCCGTTTGGACCACCGCCCCTGCAATATCTGTTCGCACTTTCTATCTACAGCCATGTCCCTCTGTCTGGGTTTCTGTTTCACACTACTTCACACCACCCACCCAATTCTCCACAGTCTCTCAAGCAAATATTTCTGCTTTTCTTTGACTCTTGTTAGCTGCAGTGATTCAGACGCTATAATTGTCTATGTTGTACAGCCTTGTCTTGAGGCTACTTGCAAGCGCACCACCTTACGTGACCTCACCTTTTGTCGCGTGTTATGTGGGCAGAACCTTTTACTTGTGTGCATGGGCTGAATAGAAACAGACAAAGGTTAGGCAGAAAATATAACAGCAGAAATCTATCTGACTTACCTTGTTATTGGTGAAAACTATTTTAAAGGCCATGAAGGTCTATAACACGCCGCATAAAGCCACTAGCTCCTGTTTCTCTGATCAAGTGTGAATGTTGATGTGGTATGCAGGTGTGAAGCTGTATGTGTGTGTCCATGAAGGTGAGATAGGGACAATGTGTGAATCAAAGTGTCTACGGCAACGTCTTCTCCTTAGACTTGTTTTTGGGCTTGTTTTTGGTAAGAACACTGGAGAATTCAGGCCAGCCTTTGCGCCTTTGTGTGTGTGTGTGTGTGTGTGTGTGTGTGTGTGTGTAGGTGTGTGTGTGTGTGTGTGTGTGTGTGTGTGTGTGAAGGTGTGTGTGTGTGTGTGTGTGTGTGTGTGGGTGCGTGTGCGTGCGTGTGTGTGTGTGTGTGTGTGCGGTAGGTGTTTGTTGCTGTTTTGTCTCACCTTGTGTCTCAGGTGGGATGTGGGAATGAGATAGCGGCTCTCAGAGGGCTGCAAACAGCCAGATGGAGAATAAATCAATAAGGAAGTAGCAAAGCAAGAAAATGAGAGGAGAAAGAAATAAGAGGGGGGGGGGGGCAATTTGGTTGTAGCAGTGGAGAGGAGAATCTGGGCAATCCCTTTCCGCTGCCTTGTTGGTCCTCAGATTCATTTATATTGAGGCCGGACACTGAGTAACAGCTCCGACTGGCTGACTGTCACAATCACACTTCAGCGGCCACAACTAGCAGCAGGAAATCACTTTGAAAATCAGATGAATGAAAACACATGGCTGAGTGTATAGTTTTTTTTTACCGGTTCTTCTATGACAGTTGTTGTCAAACTTTTTACAGTGGAGTACCCCCTGAAATATGTTTTTTTTAGCCAAGTAACCCCAACTCTCACCTCAGCAGTTTTGATTGAAAAAAAAAAATTAAGCAAAATGCGTTCCTTTGCCAAAGGTGTCTGTTTATATTTTCAAAACTTTGTAAACAAACAACTTATTTAACTGTAATACATAAAAAATAAAGTACATTTTGTGAGCAAAATATAAACTGAAAAGTGTCCTCTTTCATTGATGAGAAAAATAAATAAGTTGGTCATTAATGAATAAATTAACCTTTCGTCAACAAAAAGTAATTACTTAGCTACTCAAATAAACTCATTTTGAATAATATAAAATAGAAATGTTCTTAAAATGTTACCAAAGCTTA
>JAPQRP010000005.1:28728408-28767624 GCA_037367295.1 Apogon hyalosoma | reverse complement strand
CCCCCCGATAATTATCTGAAATTTTCTCAAGAGCAAATCCTGAGGGTGACACCAAAAATAGTGCTGTAACTCTGTTAACGAACAACCTGCCACCCTGGCTGATACGGAACACTCCAGCTTCAGATTCATTTGCAAACATCAGTTGACATTAATGCGGTTCAGCGGCAAACACTAATCACCAACACAGGGAGTGACCTGAAATTCAATGCAGAGAACATGAAGACTGGTGACAGTTATAAATGTATTTTTTTGCGCTAAATTGTAGAAGTAAACAGTTATTTAACACATCTGCTGTTTTTAATGGAGTCATTCTTTTGAAACTTAACTATAGTATGTGTCTGACAAATAGCACAGGTGCCTTAATCCTTTATCAGGCAAGTGACTATTTTTGGTCATTTCGTCAAACATTAAATATGGGGCCTATCCTGTGCCTCAGTGAGGTCCAGAAGCATGTTGGTTTTCAGAAACCAAAAACAGAAGATTTTATTGATATTTTGAAGCTGTAAATAATGAATATGAATGATTTTTGTCAGTTTATGACCTTATAACAGCTGTTTTATTCCATGTGTTTACTTTTTAGTAAGTGCTGCTCAGATGTTTTATGGCAAGAGGAGGTAGATGATGATGTCCAATGACACACTAAGGTTGAAATGTTGAATTTCAGAGTATTTCAATGAGTGCCCTATAAAGGGTTAACTGCATACTACTGATATAATTGAAATGAAAGCTACATGGCTATATTTGTGACTGGTGACACACCCTGCATGTATTCCACCTTCACCCATTAGTAGCATTGGATCAGCTCCACGATCCTCTCATGAACAAAACAGTTTAGAAAATGTAATAAATGAATGAATGAATGAATGGATGTTCGTGTTAGCGATATAGGCTAATGAGACAGGAAAAAGTGTATTTTTTCAATGACGGTAGTTGTGTCCGCCCCTGGCATATTCAAGAGAAGCTTTGTCTCTTTGGAGCAGACATTTAACATACCAACATTAAACAAACTTTGTAATGTCATTCCCGTGAGCTATGTGGTACTTTAAAATACAACTCAGGCTATAGAGAGACAAAGTCCCAAACGTTTTGCTCTGGCCCTTGAAAAGATATGAACAGCGGCCATTGGCGAGAGAAAAGTAATTTTTTGATCCCCTGTGAATCATGCCATCAAAAAAATGTGCTAAAAATGGCCAAGAAAGTCTGCGGTAATGATAGTTAAGTAACATGCAGAGACACCCTCTGACTCTGAACAGACTGTGAAGGGAGACTTTTACAATGACATCACCTCTGCAGCTTTTGGGTGTGTAGTTTTTTGCTGATAATTCAACAGTTTTACAACAAACTGGGACTTCCTTGATTTTCTATGAAACATCATCTTGCAAATGATAGCATAATTTAAACAGGATCAAAAAATTATTTCTCTATCACCATGGACTGTAATGTTAGCGTGCTCTTTTGTTGGCAGCTCCAAGAATAAGTCAGGATTCTTTTCAGTCTCATTTTTATAAATTGAATTTTGACTTGATCTGATCACAAACGAAGTACAACTCAGCCCTGAGGATCCACACCAAGGAGGAAATTCCAGCGACATTCCAGCGTGCATCACTTTTATTGTCATTGTAAGGTGATCTCCCAAAGAATGGGCCGACCCTATGGGCTAGGTGGGTTGGGTCACCAACAATGGGCTAGAGTTATCTAACTCTTAAGTCAAGCAGATGTTTAACCCTATACTGAGTGTGTGTTTACATCTTATCTCCTGTGATTTACAAGCCTATATGGGCATGTGTATTTAAAAGTGTGCCTAAAGTAAAACCTAAATCTTGTGTTCATAAATCTGTCAGTTTGGTATGTTGACCAAGATGTGACCCATACTATCCTAAGAACTTTACCACTAACTAATGAAACAAAGGAATCCTAACTTAAACATTAACTACTAATTACTAAAAAGATTAAACTAAAGACCTCAACTGTCTAAATTAGAATAATATTTCAATAATACACTTTTTTCTGCCAAATATGGTCCCATAGGTCACAGCTAGAAGGGGAAGGACTTCATCTGTCTATCATTTTGCAGATGTAGGGCTATTGTGTACTGATGATGGTGTTAGATTAAGGGTTAGTGATGAGCAAATCCACTGTTATCATGTTACAGTAAAATAACGTACAAACATTAATCACAGATTTAAGGTCCAGATATATAATCACAATGTTTTTTGCAGTACTAGAAGAAAGGGAGGTTAGGATTAAGGAAAGTGAATGTCTGTTATGGTGACTTATATGGTAATCTTTTCAACATTCTGTTGAACCAATGTGGTGGACCATCTGACCAAGTGACAATTGAGAGTTTCCATCTTATCATGGACTAAACTTCTTATACGTGATCTTTCATAGCTCTGTATAAATGTCTTTAACTCCTCATATTCAGGCTCATTGAGGACAATTTAAACTGGAGATTAATGCAGTGAAACCCAAAAGGAAGTCTTTACTGTAAATACCAACACATTTGTGCAGGAAAGAGCCCTAGAAGTATTTCAATCCTTTTCTCATTACACTGTTTCTCACATATTGAGTGCACTGATTCAGAATCATTTGCCTCTCGCCGTCTACGCAGAGAAGAATCGTTCCTGCCTTCATAGCTTCAGAATTTGCTATTTTTTTGTGAAAAGTTTCATAAAACTGAAAACAAGCCAGCGCAGTAAAATGATTGAACCATGTCTGTCTGCAGCATTGTTTTTCCACTTTTCCTAGGTTAAAAACAATGTGATATTTCATGTAAATAACGATGCATTTTGTTGGTGTTGTCAGTGTTCAATTATTCCAAGTTTGTTTATACGCACAAAAAAAAAAAAAAAAAAAAAAGAAGAAGAAAAAGAAATGTCACTGTTGTTGGTTATAATCAGGAGTATTACATTTAAATTACTGGAAAAAGTCAAGTCTTTTATATTAAATCAAGTCTCTTGCGTTGTCTGAAAGTGAAAACCTGCAAAGTCAAGTGTATATGGGCATTCTAAGTTGTGGTAATGCAGCTGTGTTGCCTACAATGGACAACCCTTGAGAAAAAAAGAGTTTGTCCCTTTGAAATGGCTTTGGAGACCCCATGCAGCTTTCAAAACTTGAACTCTGCCATTTTGTCTTAGTTCTCAGTGCTGTGGATCATAGTTGAAGGAGTAACAGGGCTTCAGGAACTCCAAGACACTGGTAGTGCTTGTGCGCTCCTTTTTGGCATCATCTATGACTTGAATCTGAGCTATCCACTGGACCTGAGGTACACTGAAGTTAATTTAACATTTTGTAGATGTACGGTCAATGAATTGTATGATCCTTTTTTCCATACATTGGAAAAAAATCGAAATTTTACCAAGTGTATTTTTCTCATTTCTTGTCCAAATATCTCATCACACTTAAAATAAGACACTATCACCTAAAGAGTAACTTTTCAGTGAGATATAAGAACTTATTTTTAGACAATAGATCTGGAAAATCTTATTTCAAGAAATCTTACCAAGTTAATTTTCACTTGTTTCATTGGCAGATTTTTTTTTTTGCTTGAATAAAGGGGGAAAAAAAATCTTGAATTAAGCAAAAAAAAAAAAACCAAAAAAAAAATCTTGAATTAAGCAGTTGTCTCCAGTGTGACCTGAGTCGATTTGTTTTCTGTGTGATTTATTTCAACTGTTCAATTAAGCTGTGGTTTTGACAGCTGCTCATTTGTTCTCTGGAACTTCTTTTCTGTTTAACTGCAAAATCTAATTTAAAACTCATGGTGTTTAAGGTTAAGACAAATGCTCAGCAGTTACGCCCCTGCTGTGGTTGAAAATAATATGTCCAAGATGGCAATAGACAATTTCACTGATTTCTTTTATTTATCCTTCAGAGTGTATTAAAAACAGGTGCCTTAAGTACTACATTGTTTAGCAGGTACATTTTTATGTTTGTTAAATTGTTAAATGACGGTGTACAAAACATTTTTGAACTTTTCTCAACACTGAAGTTAAACTCAATAAAACTGTTTATTCAGATTTTTTGTGATTTTTCTATTTGACATCATTAGGAATTTTAAATTACACAAACTAAGCTTAGTTAATTAAAATGAACTTAATGGCATAAAGTTACTTTTCCTTAATATCATTGCTTTTATGTGTTGGAATTAATTTATTACACTCGGTCATATCACATTTGTGTAATGTAGGCTAAATACATAAAAATTAAGTAACCTTTTTAACTTGGAAGTTAATTAATGTACTCTTTTACAACATATTTTACTCTCTTAAGTAAATTGTACAAAAAGTTGTTAATTAACATTTACTTTACAAAGCTTTATGGAACCACTTGACAAAACATTGGTAAGTAAATACAACTAATTCTTTTTTTGATTGTATGGTGCAGAAAATAAGAGCTGCTTCAGAAAACACTAATGTCTGCATAGTGGTCATTGTACTGTACCTGACTTGGATAGCAGCATGAGGCAGGATCTCCCCGTCGCAGTTCCAGCTGCTGTGGGTGGAGCTGTAGTTGCATCCTGTGGGGCCAGAGCATATGGGCCTGAAACTTGCCTTCTTTGGAGGTTCGCTCAGGTCTTCCAGTGAAACCGACTCATGGTGTCGCGGCTGGAAGCGAAACTTGCGCACCCGGTGGACCTCCACAAATGAGTGGTCAAACTGGGGAGGGAAGAAAAGATGGATGAGAAATAGATGAAAGACAGGAGGAGAAGTGGATGAGGGAACAGCTGTACCCACAGATGGTGCAGAGGTTAAAACCCAACTCTCCAGAAACACTTGAAGAGTTTCATCTTGAAATAAGTAGTGAAGCACAGCCAAGAGGGAATACAAGAGTCTGTTTTACTGTACAATAGAACTGAAATAGAAACAGGAGAGGTTTTCTTATAAAGGCTAATTATATTAGCTGCTAAAATAATTTGTTTTATGGGCTCCTGCTGAGCAAGTTAAACATTTCATCTCTCCATTGTCTTTTATGGATGGAGAAAAAGCAAATCAAAGCAAAGTTTTTCTATTTCCCATCAATTTAACCCAAAAAGACCCAGTGCTTCTTTAGTAGTAGTTCCCAAATGAATTTTTCTCTCTATTTAACCTTTCGTAAGTGATTTATCACCATTAATTATAATATTATCCTCTTTTTTTTTTTGCATTTTTCAGTAAACATTATGTATTTTACCATATTTAATTCACTGATTATGTATTTATGCATATAAGCTCAGAGTAAATTCAAAGGTTATTATATCAAATCAGAAAAAAATAAGGGAAAAAATGACTTTTTCCAGTAAAATATATCATTAATTGAGAAGGACCCCCCCCCCCATATAGACAATGGATCAGAGAGGTTATGCATCATATTCACCTAGAAAAAATTAGATATACCCTTAGGGGTTCCACCAGAAAATGTTATGCCACTTGGCAGCCATTTATCAACTTTGTAGAAGGTATGGTAGCTACCAACATATCTGTGCAACTCCAGTATCAGTGTACTTTTTTTTTTTTAATTTATTAATTTTTAATTTTCTTTTTTATTTATTTATTTATTTATTTATGTGACTGTACATGTGTTTGAAGGGGGTTTATATATTTTGTACATAAGCATATTATGTCTGGCTGTATATAAATTTAACAAAAGTCCAGTATTTGGGGTGGGTAGGGTAGGTGGGAGGGCAGTTGGATAGGAACTGGATACAACAGTTTCATGTTCAAGTTGTATGTTTCTTGTTGTACATTTGAAAATTGAAAATAAAAAAAAGACCTTGATTAAAAAAAAAAATCATTAACTGAACATAAAACCAAGTGTCTCCATTCACTGCCATTTGTCAAGCATTTTCTGGTGAATCAATGTTGTAGAAGATGACAGTGTTTCCACGGTAACTACGAAGACTCTGAACGTCCAAATGGGTCAAATCTGATGACCGTGAAAAGATGACAGACTGTATTTTACACCAGTTACATGTATTGATAGGATTAGTGGATCAACAGGTATTAAACAGTTTAAATCAGTAGATGGTTTTGGTCAGCGATGGATATTTGGGTCTTTATGGGTTAGGAAAAAAAGAAAACGGCAAACAGGTTGTCAAATACAAAATGGCAAAAAGGTGGAGGAGAAGTCAGCCAAAACTGAGGTGAATAAAAACTATGTTAACGGCAAAGAACTGAAAAAAAGAAGAAAGAGATGAAAAGAAATTTATTTGTCAAAATCCCCTTTCATCTCAGTCAAGTGTTGCCCAGGCCTGTCCAACGCACTGTTTTCTTCTTCTTCACGGGGTGCCACTTTCTCTCTGGTCTGGTCTTTTTTCCTACTCCTTTCCCGACCCTGCGTTCTTTCTCTCCCTCTCTTGCCCTCTCTCATCCCAAAAGCAGAGTGACAGCCATTTATTTCACATCAGACCCACTTTATGACCGCAGCCGCTTTGCATTCATGCTGGATGGTCTGCCTAAAAGGCTTTCTGACAAGGCCATGAATACGCTTAGTGGCTTCTCACTCCTTGTTTCTCTCCGCTTGGCTGGACAGTGATGCTGATATTAAGTGAACTCTGATGCAAAGTCCCACTCACCCAACTCATACCACGACTCGTCTGCCACACCGTGTTGCAAACAAAGCAGAAAAGACAGCTGAAGCTCCACATAGGCCTTTTCATTGCCGGCGTCGAGGCGTCATTACTGCAGTTAACGTTCGCTGTAATACCCACCATCGGGGACATCTGACATCCCTGAATATACATATATAGTATACACATGCAAAAAATGATCTGCATCTCATTTGAATATCTAATTTTAGTACACAGTGGGAATTCTCCGTCATAAAACCATTTTAAGATCAATCTGCATTAGATTCAGTAGAAAAGGCTGGTAATTTGATTTTGCCCATGCCCACTGGTAATTTCACCCAGTCATGTGGATTGTAAAACACTTTTATTGGGACCGTGGCAATCCAACGACACGCTCCATGTCACACAGAGCAGCTAAATCCTCCACATTGTAGAAGCATCTGCACTTACAATTTTTTCCCCCATTCCTTATGCTGTTCCCTCTTGCTACCTGCACAATCCCATGACTTTTGCAGTTCCAAATACCATATGAGCAAAACTATCCTTCTAATCCAAATACTGGTTGCACACTTCGAGATCTCACAGGGATCTCACACTTCAGGATATCACTGTTTGCTGAAAGCAGTTTTTTTCTTTCCAATGCAGCTAGTGTAGATGAAATTACTTCCAAGATCTTTCTAAATGGGATAAGCTTTCCCAAGGTCCTGCCTGAGATAATAATTACTAATCACCAGACTTCCCCTGGTAATACTTGTGTGATCCTGAGAGAGCATTAGTCTGGTATCAGCCTATTCTCCCATACACTATATCCCTGATGCAGCGATTACCGTTGCCTCTCTGGACCAGGGTGGAGGTTATTTATGATACGTGGGAAGGCACAAGGGCTAAGGCATTTGAACTAAAGTGAACCGGAGTTGAGAAAATGAGCAGTGTCAGCAAACAGAGGTGCTAGCACAGCAAGTGGGCAAACTCTGCCTTCTGCTCGCTCGTGCACGGACTAACACACTCAATTTATCTGTGCACAGATTGAGCAACTCCTGTTGTCGAACATTAAGTTTTGCAGTAAAGTGACTGACTGAGGCTTTTGTGAGGGAGAATTCAATTGTTTTAAAAGTTTTCCTGCCTTTAAGGATGTAGAACTTTCTTATCCTTTGCTGATCCAACCTGTGTGAACTTTGCCAGTGTCGTTCACTTTTACGCTGAGTTAAGCTATAGGGGAGCAGCTCCATCAGCTCCTCTCCTCCTACCTGGTCATCTTTGTTGGTGTGTCGAAGGAGGTGTCGGAAGAAGTCCAGGCGTGAACACTTCCTGACGAGGATGAGGTCCGTGGTGCCGTCCGCGAGGTGAGCAGACGGCGAGAGGCCTTCGGGACTACGAGGACACGCGCAGCTCATACTTGCTGCATTGATGGCGATGAACTTCCCACGGATTTCAATCCAACCGCTGCTGCTATCTGAAACAAATGAGTCAATATGTCAACACCCACTGCTTATACGTTGGATTTCAGGTCATGTTGCACACAGCGAAAAAAAGTAAAGAAAAAACTTGAGGATGAAAAAACAGCAGAGAAAAACAATGTTTAACACGAGCAGGGAAATATGCAAAGCCTTTATTTCCATGGCTAAGCAATCAACCAGAATACAGATGCAATCATGTCACTGCAAGAAGCGAATCCAGTACAGACATGGGGTAAGATAACAACACACATACAAAGGTCAAACAAAAATAGGAACAGGTTTAGGAGGTAGAGCGGGTCGTCCAATAACCAAAGGGATGGCAGTTCGAATCCTGCCCTATCCTAGTCGTGCCATTGTGTCCTTGGGCAAGTCACTTCACCCATCTTCTGTCCAGTGTCACTCACACTGTTGTATGAATGTGTATAAATGTTCGGTGGTGGTCGAAGGGGCTGTTTGTTGCAAACTGGCAGCCACACTTCCGCCAGTCTGCCCCAGGGCAGCTGTAGACACAGATGTAGTTTACCACCACCAGAGGGAGAATGTTAGAGTGAATAAATAATGGATCAACAATGTAAAGCGCTTTGGGTGCCTTGAAAAGCACTGTAGAAATTTACTCAGTTATTATATTAATTATTCTTCTTCTTCTTATTATTATTATTATTAAAATAGCTACTAACAGTCTCATCAAATACATTATTTTATCACTATAAAAACAAGTCTCCACCACTGGTCAAAGGTTTAACATATTCAGTTCCATCTACAGGTAATAAAGAATCATTAGCATCATGGAGCTAATGCTTCTAGACTTTATTTTTCTTTCTCTTTTCTTTCTCACCTGTCTGAGAACACCCAAAAATTGTTATTCTGTGCTTGTCACAAAACTAGCAACCAGTCACCTTTAACAAAAAAAAGAACAAAAATTGTTTATGGGAGGAAAATATCTGAGTTTGTCTTCATGAAATATTCCAGCTAACATCGAGCTGTAACCAGTAACAAGCTGAAATAATGATTTGCATAATGCCCTGCAGGAGAGCAAGATTATTATCCTTATTTTAAGAGTCAGACACAACTTATCATTTTAAGAATATGACATCTGTCTTAAATAACTATGTTTTCTTTGCTTGTAATAAGGAGCATGCATAAATTATGGCACTTTTTCGTAGCTTCAAACCCCATTACTGTCTCAGCTGCTAGTCTTACTGTAGTTTTATGTAATTGAGCCAAACAAAATCTGCTTACCCCACAGGCAAATTGTATTGCTTAATAACAATAAAATTTGGTTATATTTAAGAATATGTGGCTTTTCTAGCAGGGTTATTTTTTGCAGTGCAGTATTACAGCTATATCTCACTGACCACTTTTCACTGCAGCCAGAAGTAGAACTTCACTATCAAAGTCTTTCCAGTTTTGGGGTTATTTCAGGGGAGCTGTACTGTGTGTTTGGCTGTCAAACTTGGAACTTCATCTAAGATGAAGCAGCTGAAATGAAACACAGTTAAGTTAAAATGTCTTTAATGTATTTGTTGTTGACTCCACGTTGGCAGAATACCCCGGATATAATTTAATATAACATGTTTGCACAAGAAAAATGTTGAATTTGTGACAAAAATCAAATACTGTTGAACTGAGAACTGATTTTGTAAAGCTTCATCTACAATTATTGTATAAGCATGCTGTCACCTGATATTTCTAAAACATGCCAAGTGACTAGCTGTGCTTTTGTTTTTACATAAGTCTTCTTTTTTCCCTCCAATTTTAAAGCTCTGCCATTTGAAACTGGCACTTTTGCATGAACAGACTTTGAGTTGCAGTGAGCATACTGTCATTTGATTGCAATGCTGTGCTCAGAGTTTGCAAATATGCCACTTTTTAATTTATTTGGAGGATTCTGCCAGCCTCAAGCTCCTAATTTTTTACAAGTGAGATAAGAGATCCTGATTCTTTTTAGCTCCTAGTTCTAAGACATTCTGATGTCAGGCTAAAACCAATAATCCATGTATCTCTACAAATGCACCAGGAATTTCCTAAGTTTCGAAATGATATTGTGCATTTTGCAGAGGCTTTATGAGTCCTGAGGTTAGGTTCCAAGCTTGTCACACAACAGCAGTGATGCTGATGAGAGTCCATTAAGATCCAGATGTCTTGGCAAGAATTCTCAGAGCAGCTTTACCCTGATGATTGAACCAAGATAGAAACTTTGAAACTGAAACTAATGCATTTTACACTTGCAGCACTGCTGAGTACGTCTTATATTTAAAAAAGCAATTAAATTTGGCCGAGGAAAGATTCACAATATCTAAAGGAAGTAGGGGAAGTTATATAGATGGAAAGGTGATACAATTAACAGTGATTTTTTTTTTATATGATTAAATACACATGTGGTTTGTATATCTCAAAAGGCAGATGTGATGGTTGCACTTCACAAATCACCACACTGTTCCTCAGAGATTAGCGACTGTTTACAAGCAATGGTGAATCAAAGACACCGAATCACCCACGGGAGTGGCGGTGCCTGTCACCAGGGTGATAGTTGTTGGAGTAAGCTGAAAAAAGTGATCACAGACATCCAAATTAGCATCTGACTGTCTTTTGAGCACCTCAGAGGGAAAATTATGTGATCTCGGAAAGCAAAACGATTCATTACCTTTCCCCCTCATTTCGCAAAACAAACTTACAGAGGTGATAACGCGAACCAATGATAACAAGCCCGCTGAGGCTACATAAAAACAACAATATTCTAATTGTGAAGCAGTGATTAAAGCTACATTTGAGAAAAAAATAATCAAAAAACAAATAACAACACCATATCCAACTGTGTGGACTGTAGGCTCTACATTACTGAATGTCTCCAAATGAGTATTTGCTTTTGGAGAAGAGGCCGGCTCATTTGCAGACAAAGTGTGTCGTGCCTCATTGATTTAGCAGTTGTCTGAGATTTCCCTCGCCAGGAAGGAAAGAAAAAAAACACAAATAAAAATCGCAAAACAAACGGCAGCACTGGCGTGAGGCAAACCCCCTGTCAGAGCTGGCAGAGCCAAATTTATTCCTGATTAGTGGGAGTCTGTCACACATCATACACACACGCAAACAGGTTACGCTCGCTTTCATATTTACACACCAAGATACAGAAGCACACATACATGCTATAGGAGCCTGCAGTCCCAGATAGCCAGGCCAACACACAAAATCTTGGATTTAACATCCTTCCACAACACTAATTAGAAAGAAAAAAAAAAAAACAACAACGTGCAGCTCATCTGCTGCACACACACCGGAGACTGTGTTTCATCTATGTCTAGAGGTTTGTGCTGCTGTGTTGCACTATGGAGAGGAGTCGAGATAATGAAGTGTGGGTATTTTCACCACTGTGGCGACTTCTGGAGCGGTCTTCCGGGCAGACGGAGGTGACGTTGTTAGACACGTGACTGAGCGCCGAGACACGAGTCAGATCAGGGGACTCGTAATCTTCTGTGGCAGACACAAGGGTAGATGCTACAGATTTGAAATATGGATTGAAAAATGGCTGTGGTTGGGCACAACGGGTGGGAATCGATGCAATGTCAGTAGCATCAGTTTATATTTTCTCATCAATAACTCATCAAGCATCTCATCAAAGAATTTGGCCATGGTGTGGTAGAAAACAACGAAAACTGCACACAAAAACAGAAATATGAGGATGATGATGCTGTTATTTACAGTCACTGCACTCAGAGCCTTATCTACACCAGATTTACATTT
This sequence comes from Apogon hyalosoma, assembly GCA_037367295.1. Classification (NCBI taxonomy): domain Eukaryota; kingdom Metazoa; phylum Chordata; class Actinopteri; order Kurtiformes; family Apogonidae; genus Apogon; species Apogon hyalosoma. The sequence goes on along the minus strand of JAPQRP010000005.1, from coordinate 28,755,882 downwards.
CCCTTGCCATGTGTGTGTATAATTTCAAGGAGAAAGCAAAACTATGCAGGATGTCTTATCTCCTTATGTTTTCTATCTTCCCTCTAAACTACAACCTTTAGAAGATAGTTTTCACGGATCTCCAGAGTCTCAGAATTGTTTCAGAATAGACAAACAAGTCGATAATGAGGCCTAGAGATGAAAAATACACTTTTTGGTACTATCTATGTGACATAGCATGTTAAGTAATAAACCCAAACTCCTACCTTTGTCAGACTTCTCTGTCTCCTCCGACATGTTACAGCGCTCATCGTTTGATGAAGGCTTGTACTGACAGACACGACATCTGAAATATCAGCATATAACCTTGTTTTACCATCACCAAACCAACTCTGTGAGTGTTGCAGTGACATTCAAAGTTTTAACAAGCTTAAATTAGTGTTTTATTGTTTCAATATTACTCAATTTTCAGTTACAAATGTTCAAAGTATGCAGCTAGAGAGGCTTTTGCGATACTGCAAAACAGCCCTGCAAGAACCAAGCCACATATCGCAAATAAATTCACATTTTCTTGTATTAAGCAAAACAAATCTGCCAATGGGATAAACAAATTTTACGTAGTTAGATGTCTTAAAACTGTAATGAGTCTAGCTGCTAATAGACAATAATGGGCCTTAATATTGGGAAAAAAGGCAAAACTTAAGCCAGCTGTGAGTAGTACAACCAGACTCAATATCCTGAATTAATAAGTTGTGCATGTGGTCTTGATTTTAAAATGTGGAAAACAAACAATGTTGGATATATTTTGTTAAAATAAGATTAAGAAAAAATTAACAAAACATGCTTAACTTGATTATTAATTCTAAAAAAAAAAAAAAAAAAAAAAGACAAAGGTCCCTGACACAAGACCTTCGTGAAATTTGCAGTTTAACAGTCATCATCAGTCAGTTACAGAAGTTTTCATTATTTATGGCATTTTACATATTAATACTTTTCATTGACTCATAGTGCCCCCTTAACAAATGCAATGTCTGTACACAGAGTAAGATCCTTTAGGAAATTAGACAACATAACCTATTCTTATCTGTTTTAAAGGTCCAGAAAGCACATGGCCTAAATGAAGTTAAAAAACACTGTAAAATAAACTCAGTTGTGCTCAAATGGATGTCTGAGACCTGCACAGCTGCTTTATTTACCCAGAGCGACACTGCAGCTTGTCTCTGGGGTTCCCCATGTCGTCCTCTGCAGGGAGGAATGAGACGGTGCCCTCGTAGTAGTTGTGATTCAGAAATGTTTTTGCTCCTGAACAAAGAAAAACAACTCAGTAAGATCCAGAAAGTGCAGAGAAAGCATGCCAAAATATTTCTTTTGGTGTTGTTGTGCAGCATTTAACTGTGTGTAATTGTATAGTATATGTGTTAGTGAAATTACTAACATCCTTTAGTATAAATCCTTATGGTACTACAGTATATGAGTTTACTGATGATCCTGCTGTATTCCCCCATGTAAAAAAACAAAAAACAAAAAACAAAAAAATGAATTTGCATACTCATATCAAGCAGTTTATTTCAGTCTCTATTGTAATTTTTCCAGCATTGATATAAACAGAGATCAACAACCAATTATTAAATTACATGGGGAAAAAATCCAATATGGACTGAAAGGGTGCAGGGTGACCCAAGAAAATAATAAATAAATAAATAAATACAATTTCCAATTATATACCACATACATTTTGCTATCATGCATTACTTTTATATTTGTTCATCACCTTTTATCAACAGTTTTTACATGTGTACATTTTAAATCTGATAAGGGATAAAGCACAAAATAATGGTATTCAGAGGTTATCTGAAGTTAAACAGTCAACAGGAACTGAAACGGTTAAACTTATGGATTGAATTTAACAAGGAATGGAGGACATGTGACTCAATTTATTATCATGGCCAAACGTTTTGGGAATGTGTCTTTGTCAGTATCAGTCTTTGAGGATTATATAATGCATCTAATTGTTCTTTAATGGACCTCACAAGCATGTGGACATTTTTTCTAAAAACTCTGCCAGCAAATTTTGCGAAAACAAAGCTTGTGTCATTCCCAAAACTTTTGGCCATGATGATAAATTGAGTCACATGTCCTCTGTTCCTTGTTAAATTCATTCCATAAGTTTAACCGTTTCAGTTCCTGTTGACTGTGTTTAACTTCAGACAACCTCTGAATACCATTATTTTGTGCTTTATCCCTTAACAGATTTACAATCAAGTTATTCAATTTTAATATTTGAAATACTGTATTGGCCAGTGCACAATCGATTTACAACTCTTACTACTCTCCTCTGTAGCATAAAGATTAGATCATTGTTGTTTTTGTACGTGTTTCCTCAAACCTCCACACACTGAGTCTTGTATGGAACTATGAGGGAACAGCACAGACAGCACAGTGACTTCTGATTGAATATACCTTGGATTTTATGTAATATTGCAGTTAGTTTATGCATTTAAATACATACAGAAAATTGATAAAATATACTGTAGTTGTTTAAAGTATACAAATATCCATGCTGGTCCTGATCCATCACTTTCACTGTGAACCTGTTACCCCGAGAGTGTGTCCACTTTAAAACACATTGTAATAATGATTAATAAAGTAATAAAACATGTCAACAACCGGAACAAATAAAGGTAATTTCTTTCTTGTTCCAGCTGACTGCCATTTAATTTTGACTAGTTTCACTCTCCACAGGGTTTGTCTTAAGTGCCTTAAAGTACTGGGAGTATTTATCCTGTTAGACCCTGGCTGAACAGGACTCCTGGTGGTTGTAGTGAACCTGTTGATGTTTGTGATTCAGTACTGAGCTGGACTGAACTCAAAAGCCAGAGGCTGTGTGTTAGATTTATATCTTTAATCCTCCAAAGTCCAGACCCAGGCTCGTAGGATAAACACCAGGTTAGTCCATGTCAGAAAATGGCCTGTGAACACTGAGGGTTGAAAGGCTGAGGTACATTTTTTTGGAAAATCATGCCCTTCATACCTGACAGGTCATATCTAGCAGGGCCCAGCCATCTCTTCCTCTCGCTGTCCGTCAGTACGTCTCCATAGAAACCATAGCCCAGCAATGAGACGGAGTATCTGAGGAAGGTGTGGTTGTGGTGGACAGAGCAGACGTCCATCGGCTGGGAATCACCTGAGAGAAACACACACGCCCATTACTGCCACTGAAATCCACTTCCCTCTTACCGCACGGATGAAACTACAACCACTACCTGTTCAAAAGCCTGCGCGTAACTTTCCATGTGAACACCGATAACATCTCATGGAACTGAAACGCTGGGGATATCTAAGCACTGAAATAAAAAACATGTGTGGCAAGTCTCTCAATTACTCACCCACAATGATGTGTAAAGCAGAAGTAACTGGATCGTTGGTTCCCACTGTGGCAAAGCAGATGCAATCAGTGGACCCTGTTGGATTAGAGATACACAGGTCGATGGTCAGCCACTAGAAAACCAGTATTTCCCAATGTAAGCAGATTTTTATAGGTCACAGCTCCACATATTGGTGTTCATTGAGCATGAGGTGACACCTGTGAATCTGCGGAATGACTTTGAATGAAAAACAGCAAATGAGATTAGTTTTGCAAATGGTGCATTGTAAAATTGCATACCTTGACACCCTGTCATAAGTGAAGGAAGTGTGTGTTGTTCCCTGAATTTCATGAGTCATAGATTTGCTTTTGTTTTAGTTATTACGCTTGCTGGTCGGGCAGGTTGATCCATCCCTCCATTCTTGCAAGGGTGGCTCAAGTGCCGTACCGTCGCTGTACCGTTGCCAAACACAACATGAATCAAACCTAATGTTGGCACAGGACTTTTGCAGTGTTGCATGTCATCTCCAACTACTGTCGTTTGTCAAAGTGCATAGGTTTTAGTGATGACTCGAAGTTGGTGTTCCTATGTTGTCTACAGAACCTCTGAACATCCAAACGAGACACATGCTACGCTGCAGGAAAGTTGAGAAACTACATATCACCTGAATTATTTAAACATCATGATAGAATGAAAATCTAAAACTGCAATAACTACTGTATTTAGCTCTCATGGTCCTCTGCACTTTTACTATGTATGAATGTGTGAATGTGTAACTTGACAAAATGGGAGAGGGGTGGAGTGTGTGTCTTTTTTATGGCCTACTGTTTTGTTTTGTTTTTCTACTCGTTTTTACTATTGCCATTCTTTTGCATTGTATATTGATTGATTTATCAATTGATTAATGTATTTATTTCAAATATGAATGTCAAAATGGAAGAAAATAAATAAACAAAACACTTAAACATAAGACACGAGACAGATAATTCACGTACAATAAACAATATATTTCCTTTCATTTTTTTACTCGAGAAGTTCCGTCTTTTACAAGCTCATCAGAATTTCGTTGTGTATGCTCTGTGTATACAATGACAATAAAAGGAATCTTGAATTTAGAATTAGTGGCTCAAAAGTTATTTAAGATTTTAGAGCTGTTAGAGCTGGTGGCTCTTTCCATCTTTGAGGGTTAAAGACTTAAAGCAGGGAGGCTGAGATATTTTGATGTTTAATCTGTGCTGTGTGTCTAAAAACATTAATCTGCCTATCCCCTGATTGGTAACTGTGCACATATTTCTTCCACCAAGGATATAACACTTCTTTTCACTGGATCAATACTAATACATGAGTTATAAACTGACCTTGACGGCTCCTTTCATTCAGATTTTTTTATGTTGATTTTCTGTCAATGTCTTATTCATAAATCCAATCAGTGACTGAAGGTTTACTCCAGAGCAGAGTTCCATGTCTTTTAAAAAGCTGCAACCTAGTACGAAGAGTTCACTTGAATGATTTTATTAGGCGGACGTAACGAGACATTTCAGTCATAAAGTTAACTAATCGGATAGCTCCGGGAGCTCCTTGGCCAACAAATGAAGGATAAGAGGCATAAGAGAGAAATGTTGAGTTTGACATTAAATCTTTCAACTTGAGAGGTAATAAGGCCCTATCTCTCTTTCTGCACCACATGGTGTAATTTCAGACCTATCTGCCCTGCTTTGATCATCCTCAAGTGGTGAAATGGACCCACTGCCACTGATAAAAGACAGAGAGAGGGGAAGAGAGCATGAGAGGGAAGAGAGTGAAATCTAACGAGTGATGTTTCAAGCGGGTTCAGAGAAGCGTGACAGAGGAGCTCAGGTCTGTCATTCAGTGGACACACAGATGAGTATGAAGATGAGCTCTCTCGCAATCTCACTCTCTCTATGAATATCACTTATCTGGCCTACCTTTGCTGCTTCTCCTCCTGGTTTCATAATCACATCCAAACACCTGAATGCCTCACGCTGCCTGATTCTGTAGCCGCAAGTCAAATTGAGCACATGTGTCATCTGACTCGTCTAGAGCTACCAACTAAAAGCCAGCTGACTTTAAATGGATTTAAGTGCTGCACACAGATGTTCAATGATGTTTAGTGCTCAGATGTTCAATGTTTTATTCCCCTTAAATTACTCAGCCAGCAGTAGCCTATTGGCATATTCAGAGGAAAGAGCATAAACTGTCACAAGGCATAACCTCACATGGAGACGCTCCAGTTTTTATCTGCATTTTCCTCAAACTGCCTTCCCTCTAAGATCATCTTGGCAGTGAGATAATCTTCGTCTCATGGACAACAATGGAGTCCTGATGCTTTTTAGTGCTGCCTCCAGAAAGGAGATTTTTTCCTGTCTGAATGTTCACAGTATGAATATTTTGATAGCTGCACTTTTGACAGTATCTCCAAACCACAGCAGTGAATGAGTGGAGCTTTGAACAAATTCAGTTTTTAAACCAAAATTGAATGGCACAGTGAAAAAAAAACCTACTTCTAGTTACCAGTAACCCAGTGCATCCATCTCTTGTTAAAGAAAATCACTAAATTATACCCAAATCCTACAATACAGTGCACCAAATGCTTGTCCATAACCGTCAAATAATGGTGATAAGCAGGGGCACCGCTACCAATTATGGGCCCCATGAAAGCATAATTGTTGTAGACCCAACAGAAATTTGACTATCTTCTCAATCTGTCAGACCAGGATGTGTGTGTGTGTGTGTGTGTGTAGGGGGGTGTACGGTCCATGAACAATGTCACTTACGATAGCATGAAAACAAAACCAAAAGTTAATATGTTTTCAACGTTTGCCTCCCGACTTCTATACCTCTACCCTACAGCGGATCTTACCCAACATTTTCAGAACTTCAAACCTGTAGCCACTGGACCCCACAAATAAGGGGCCCCATGAATTTTTCATGTTTACCCCCCCCCCCAAAAAAAAAAAAAAAAGTAATGCTTTCATCAACAGTAATATGTTACTGTAAGCAAACATAAGATGAGAAGTGAGAAGTCTGTCATGAAAGAACTTAAATAACAGTCTTCATGAAAAAGAATGTTCAGTGGACAGCTATACATCAAGATTGTGAATGACTTCGCTTGTGAGCCTTCACACACATGACCTGGAGCTTTATTGTGATTGTACATAAAACACACACATTATGACAAAGTTGCATTCCATGGTGCACTTATCTGTATAAAATCAGCACTTATGGCCACAAAGCATACCAAGGCCTCCATTGCCAAAGGTCAGTACCTTATATTGTTGAATTTCTGTAAATACAGGCACATTAAATCAATCCTGTGCTTAAAGATTACCTGTGAAAGAATGGAAAAAAGCTAATCTGAAGTTTGGCAACAGTAAAAAGAAGGTTACCTGTGGTCAATTCAGGGATCACTTAACTAACCTACAGAATGAAAGCGAAGCACTTTATTCCAATTGCTGACTGCTAATGTCCTTGAAATAGTGCACAAACTCATCTTTGCTACCTTTGTGTGTCAGTGTGAAAGCGTTCATCTCAGCAGCCTTGAGCTTACAATGATAGGTTAACATACCTGCACAGAGGTGTGGTAATGAGATATGGTGTGCCTCGAAGACAGGGTTAGGCACTATACAGCTAACATTTTCATTTCTTTCCTTTGGAAAAAAATCAACCACAAAGTTAAAACAGTAAATTATTAAATTGTGCCTGTATTTGATGGAAAATACACCCATGTTTTTACCATGTTTTGTGATCAAACTGTGCCCAGGCAATTCTCTTATTGGTCTCAACTTCTTCCCCGTGTATTCATCCTGATAAAAAACAACAGTGATTTCATGTTGCCCAGCACGTTTCCATTTACTACACTTGAAGTGATTGACCCTCTGTATGCCCTTAGCAGGACCCCCTACCCTGTTACTATGGAGATCCTCTTATGTAACTCAAAAACCTTGGGTCAACAGGACTGGAGTTCTACATGGTGGGAATCAATAAGATTTCTGGCGAGTTGTTTTTGTTTTTTTCAATGAATGACCCATAGACCAAAGACCAAAGAGTTAGTTTTTTTTCTTCACTAGAATTTTAGCATTTCTTTTTCAATTTAAAGGTAAGAAATGATAAAATATATGTGGGTGTACATTTCCAAGTATAATTATTCACCTCATACAATATACAGTCTGTTCCGTCTGCTGGAGTTGTTTGGTGATGTGCAGTTTACTTTATAAAAGAGTCGATTTCCTTTAACCTCCCTTTGTGAGTTCCTTCATTTCCCAGAGGAAGTTTTGTCAACTGTGAGCGACCTGGTGTGAACTTGGCACATTTAGCTGTGGGTTTTATTGCATGTGTAGGTGGAGAGAGCAACAACTAGAGTGAGAGTATGAAAGTGGAGCAAGATTTTTTTTATGTTTGAGAAAGAGTGAGAGCTGTGTTCTTTAGGAGAATAATGTAGTGAAAACGTTAAATGGTGTCCTACAGAGGCTGCTGTTGGAGTTTGTATCTGACTTTAAAGGTTAAACCATAAGCTCTGTAGGGAAAATCACAGACGTCAGTGCAGAGGAAATAACACCACTGGCTGACATTTACCTTTGTTCTTTTCTTCATTTTAGGCACTTAAGCCATGATGATGAGAAAAAAACCCACCAACAAATAATATTAATTTTAGGTTGCATTTTACATTTGGAACATTAGCAATTATTGTAAACAGTAGCGGTTGCACTTTATACAGCTCAGTCTAGCGTGGTCAAATAATACCATGTAATTAAATAGAAACATGCAGTTTTGCAATTTTCAGCCATAATTCATGTTTTGTGTTTCATGGAAAGTGTTTCCAGGTAAACAAATCACAGTATTAAGCAAATCATGTGTGCAACATTAACAGCACTGTAATGAAAATAGGGATATTTGGAACAGAACAGAGGGTGAATTTCAGCATTATAAAACAGTCATTGCCTTTTTAACTTTTATAAATTTTTACCCACCCCCCTTCAGGAGAGGCAAAGGGTATTGTTTTTGGTTTGGTTTGTTTGTTTCTTTGTTTGTTAACACTTAAGCAGCAAAACTACTGGTTCAATTCATACCAGTGACCCAGAATAGATGTGATTACATTTTGGGAAAAGTAGGACAAAGTTCAAATTTTTTTATGATTTTTAAAAAAGCTTCCCATTTACTTATAATGGGTGAAATACACACGAGGGGTGGGGTTTGTCATGCCTGGCACCACTTGTATTATATATGGTTATTGTACACTGAATGCCCTTGTAGGTGGTGATTTCTGCAGTCATTACATGATATTAGAACACTGTCAACTATTTATTACCATAGTATCACCCCGTGTTGTATTTAATGTAATGTGCTATCATCATGGTCATAAAGTACATTTTATAACCTTAGCCAAAAAAACATAATTTATAAAGTAAGAGTTTAAAAGAAATGGTCTCTGTACTTTGTCATCAGGGTTATATTGTGATGCAAATTAAAGTGGTGCTGTCACCAAATTATATGCTTTCACCATGACAGCAGGATCATAAAGTCTAACTATACCTCTGCTCTGAGTCAAACTCCAGCCACTGCACATTTCTGACAATGGCTAAAGAGTCAGAGAGAGGCTGAGACAGAGGTGATCAATGAATGTTCAAGTGCAGATGCGACACAGGAGGAGTTCAGGGACGAAGAGTCACAAGACACTTGTGCAGAACCATATAAGGCTCTGAAAAGGTTAGTTTGAGTTACTGTTTTTGAGGAGAAGGCCATCTAAAAATCCATACCTATTAACATGTATGCTGTATTTCAAATAACTTCCCCACTCTTCTTTTTCCCATCATTTAGTCTTTTCCCAAAGGGCACTGGAGCTCTGAAGTGCTCTTAAACCTACAGCAGTTCAATGACAAAAAGTGCACTTCAGCAGCGTATGTTGTTGTGTCACTGGGATGCTCTCATACATCATTTCCAATTCAAACTGAGCAAATTAACAAATTAAGGCTGTAGTTCTACATGACAAAAGCACAGTGCTCATCTGACGATGGTGGTTAATCATAGAGTGATAAAAAGGCTTCAGTTTGACCCGTCAGAAAATGAATGAGGTTTGGCAAAATGAAGGACAGATGGACTGAGCATCGCTGATTTTCATGACCTGGAGTCATATTAAAGCAAAATTATATAACTCTACACCAGCATGGAGGTGGGAGTCTCAGGAAGATTCAGACAGGAAATGATAAGTTTAGCCGTTTTCCCTGACAAAATGCTAATTTTACTCATTTGTCAATTTTTCTGTTCATTATCAGCAGTAATGATGCATTTCATTACAGTTGAGTCTCATGGATCTGCTAAAAAAAACACGCTTTATTATTTAACTTCACTTTAATCAATGAAAGCTCACCTGCAGGAATGATCCCTATGCGAAGAGAACACGGCACAAGCTCGGCATCAGACAGGTTGTGGTCCACGTTGTGGTCAGTTTGGGTCCTGGTGACCAGCCCGTGTAAAATCTCACTGAACATGCCATCTCCACCCACACAAACAACCCTGCATACAAATAAACCATTTCAATCAGATGTCTATTTAACTGTATATTATGTCTCATTTATACACAGATAGTCTAGTATAGTTTAGATTTGTAAGATTTATCTGCTGAAACATGCAGCAAGTGGTAACATGGATTGACTGTCTTTTAGTTCAAACATATGCATTGGGCTTTAAAGCACAGATTCATAAAGAAAATAGCTACACAGCCACAAGTCTTGACAATAACACCATTTGACAGCTAGTATAACTGTAAAACCCTTCAATAAAAGAACATCACGCTGTGCCAACCAGCATTATTTCTATTGAAGTCTACCTCACAGCCTTACAGAAATGTACCTATAAATTATCTAAAGTGCAGAGTAAAAGCCTAATGGACTCCAACCCTGCTCCGCTGGACCAAATGTCTGATGAACAGAAGCTGGAGTCAACGGGGTACTTGGCAGGAACAGACTTCCATATTATTGATGCCCTTTATGTTCAGCTGTCAACTGTATTTTACCCTCAAACACTGAAAACAGGAACTTATAACATTGATTTGGACATTTAAAGTACAGTTATACATGAAAACAAGGGATTAAAAATAAATCAATGAGGAAAATGTTTTTTTTACGTGACTATAAAGCTGAGGATTTTAGTAATGGACAGAAACATCTCCAAGTACATCAGAGCACAGACATAATAACTGATAAATGACTCAGTGCTGTGTCTGTCAGCGGCTTGGCATGAACAAAACAGTGTCAGCTCTATGATACGCTGAAGAACCTGTGCTGAAAGCCCGAACGCAGCTTTCCTCTGAGTACTCACCCATCATATTTTTCCAGATTGGCCTCTGTTTTCAAGTGGTCCCTGGCATGATTGGCTCGCTCTGTAACTGTTGCAACAAATCAATTGTTGAGTGTTACAATTTGAAACAGATAAAATATGGTATATTAAAGTATCTGTTATGGGTATTAAAAAAAAGAACACAATGAAACGCACAGCACATAATGGAAGAAGACGCACAGATTAATGTTCTGAAAAAGCCAAATCACTGCAGCACAAAACATCCTAATTCAGATATTGTGTATTAGTCTACGAAATGAACCCTGGGCCCACAAAAACAAAAACAATATTCCAACAGTAAATCTGTTTAGGCATATAATATCAACACAAATACATCCCTGCCATTCACAGCAGCTGTTGGAAGAAATAGTATTCACACTGATGGACCATCAATACCCTAGACTATGTGTAGCTGTTGCAAACACTTATTGAATAATAGATGTGTTTGGATACCCAAGCTTATCAACTATCACAGTTTCCATTAAGGTGCTGGCATGATTAATGGCACTATAAGCCAAATCATATCGTTGCAAGCCTCTTTGGGCCACACAGGAGGCCACGGTGGCAGTAGAGATCTATACGGCAACCATCGAGACTCATTTTTTATTTAAATGTTGAGGTACGCTCCTGATAGGAACCCACCAATCACATCGGCTGAGATGCAGGCGCGGCGGAACAGCGGAGCCACCTTCTGCTCGTAAATACGCTTCCCGCGCCGCTTTCCCCCGTAGGGATTGATGTACACCAGCAGGCTCTTCGGTCGGTTAGCTGCAAAGTGAAGGAGGGGGATAGGACAGTCATTAAAAAGGCTCAGTGTTTACCTTTTTTACAAATGTGCTACTGACAACAGCCTGATGAAGTTTTCATTAAGCAGAGACCTTTCTCAAAATGCTCAGTCAAACTGACTACTCCCCAAAACACACCGCTCGAGAAATAAATGGTGTGTCTAGCGACTATGGGAGGAGTGTGAAGCAATTCAGAGGTGGTGCATCATTCGGTGATAAACCTACAAAGTGCAGCGATGGAGAATACTAAATGGCTTGTTTATGGCTGTTGTTTAGACTCCGTTTAGGACAACAAACTGAGACACAGCAGCTGCTCGGATTGAAAATGAATGTTTGGAGATCAAGTGTTAAATGAGCACAAAGAAATATAGGGTGTGATATTGTTTGGCAATAAGACAAAAGTTCCATTAGATTACATAAATGGATTGTCAATGGGTGATATAAAGGTGTACTGTGGAGGACATGAACGCTGTTGAGCACAATGACGCTTCATCTTCACTGTGAATGTAGTTAATTTTCTTGGATTGATTCAGCCTGCCATGCAAAATGGGGCCAAGTAGACCATTTCAAATGGGTTACACCATCTTACACTCGACACTATTTTCCACATGCTAGAGACACACTAAATCCTGTGAAACCTCATTATCCAACCGCTTTGCAGTCGTATTAAAGTCCAACACTGCGTTTTGTTCTTAACTAGGCTGGGAATGTAATAAAATTCAATGTGTTCTGACTAAACGTTTAATAACATTTTTATGGTAACATTACAGGTTAATACATCAGTGGAACACATTAAATTCCTTTCATCCATCGTACATCAAAAAAGTTCAGTAGTTCATTCAAAGCAGATGATGAAAACTTTTTGATCTATGTTCTACTAGTGTTCATCTCAGTCCAATCGTTTAAGGTTTTTGGTTCATGTGTCAAGATCTAAAGCAGCCGACACAATCGTTTTTATTAAAGCCCTACATGCTTTTTATGTTTGGAATACCAGCTCTTATGTGTTTTAGCAGACTGCAGTTGCTCATTTTATTCTTTCCACCTGTGCCTGAGAGGGAGTGTCTGAAAGACGACAGGAAGGCCGTCTCTGAGGTAGGTTTTGCCTCAGGACTCTCTCGAGGCACTGAGGATGGATAAAGAGAAATATTTCACAGATAATAATATACCCCTTCTTTATGGCGCGGTTACAAAGAAGAGTCAGGAGAAGACTTCTGAGGCCATGCTGAGAGGTTCAGGAGATCTTTTTATCTGTAGCCAGTCATATTTTAAATATTAACATAACTAACTTAAGGTCATTAAGTAAAGGAGGAGGGTGCATTAGCTACAGTGCTAAAATACGGGGCTAATTAAACATGACACATTTTTCTTTGATTATAGCTTAGATGAAACTACTGTCAAGTCAACATCTTTAATTATAAAACCTGTACCGTGGAATTATTCATTCATATTTTGTTTGAGGCTAATGTAGTGACTAAAATTTATTTGAACACTTTTTTCTTTTTTTTTTTTCCAAATCATTTTTTCAAACAATGAGCAACGTCTGGTTCCTTTGTCTTTACTCTTTCCTATTTATCTCTTATCAAGTCTAATATATTAGCCTGAAGGGGCTTTATGTAATATTTTGTACATTCAAATATAAAAAAAATTACCTGAATTTGTCATTTACGAGGTCACTTAGAATAAAGAGCTCTGAAGTTATGCCAAAGATGACAATATATTGGATTGGATTGTAGAGCTGCGTACTGAATCTATTCATACTCACAGTCCGACAGATTTATGTGACCACTAGAGGGAGTGAGTCCCTCTGCCAGTCTCGCATAGTGAATAAAGTGTTGAATGAACCAACTTTTAGAATCGAAGAAAGTGACAGAAAGTGAAAATCCAGAAGTATTTGTTTTCATCACTGGACACAGCCCTACATGAAAAGACTGGAGTTTGATGCTGAAATCACTGATTGACAATCAGGCTTATGAAAGTGTGAAATATAAATTTCTAGCAGTTATGTTATGATTGGCCATGTGTTGATCCACGGTTCAGACTAATCTGTGACAGTTCTGACCTTGTTTGGATGGTTCTAAACAGATCTTTACTGCAGGTATTGACAACAAACTGTACAGAAATCAGAGGTGATTTGTGGTTTTCCTGTACTTAATTTCTGTCTAAATATTATTATATAATAATATTCAGCTATATCAACAGCATGTGAAGATTATAAGACTGTTACTTGACTGACTGTTAACATAACCAGCTGTGACTTTATGTTTGAAGGAGAAAACTTGATGATGCTATAATACAGATGTGTGTTAAAGGAGTGATATTTTGCTTTTTTTTTTTTTTTTGTTAACAAATGCATTTTCAAACATTTCCCTGTGGTCTACATAAACTGTAAATGCTATGCTTGGGTGTGAGTTCTTCATTAATTCAACTCCACAGGTCCATCTTCAACCCTATTTCTGAGTAATGACACCAGAAAGGTGGTTTTAAGCGCTGGCCCTTTAAATGCAAATGAGCCACTTCAGGCCCCACCCCCTCCAGGTTGTTGGCTGTGCTGCTCTGTCCCGTTCGACCAACAACAACATTTTAGATAATCGATTCGAAGTTTGGACATATTTTCAATATGGACTAAAACTACTGCTGCTGATGAACAATTATATCAAACTGGAGAAAAGATTGTCAGAAGTCTGGACCTTATATGTGCAAATGTCGTGACATAGCTACTTATAGACCAGGGTTCGTACCCATTTTTCAAGGTCAAATTCAAGCAGTTTACAAGTATACTTAAGGGTCATTTTCAAATTTTTCCAGCACAGCACCTTATCACTGGGGTAAAATGCATATCTACAGGAATACATATACTCATAATTTTTTTTTTCACTTTTTATTACAATGATATACATTGTATTGTGCTACAAAACCCTAAAATTACATTTCATAATAGCAAAAAGTTTAGAAATGAAAAGAGAACACAAAGTTTTAACCAAAAAAGGGAGGTCACTTGGCGTTCTTTAGACACACTCGCACCAAGACAGAGATTAAGATAAAAATTCACCTAGAGTCGACCTGAGAACAACAAATAATTTTCTTTTTTGACATAAAGTTTTATTTTTCAAAATGTATCACCTCTCTGTAAGTAGCTTTGGCTTGAGGTATTATGATAAATAAATAAATCACATCACAGAGTTATATGTAATTGCAAGCACTTTCAAGCACTTGAACTAAAATTCAAGCACTTTCCAGACCTTGAAAACACAACATTGAAAATCAAGCATTTTCAAGGATTTCAAGCACCTGTATGAACACTGATAGGTGTAACAAATTAAGCAGGAATTAAAACAGGTTGTAGAAGTGCACTCGATTTTTTCCAAAATGAATATAAAGATAGCTTTGCAGCACCTGGAGGGTTCAAATTCAAACTTTTTGAACTATTTGGGTCCAAATACACAAATAAATGAACCAAAGACTAATAAAAGTGGGTTTAGCAAAATATGACCCCTTTAACAATGAGGTTTATACTTTATTTAGTGACTGATACAGTCTGTGGATACATAGCTTTGATTCGTTGGTGGTTTTGGTAGTCCGAAGTGTGGTCTGGTATGTGACCTCCTCCTGCTGTTGAGATGTAATTTTAAAACTACATACAACCCCTTTAACCCATAAAGACCCAAACAGCCACCGTCGACCAAAAGCATCTACTTCTATAAAATGTTTAATAACTTCTGACTCCTTTATTCTATCAATACAGGTAAATAACTGATGGAAAATGCAGTTTGTCGTCTTTTCATGGTCATCAGAAATCACCCATTTGGACGTTCAGAGGCTCCGTCATTACCGTGGAAACACCGTCATCTTCTACAACATTGATTCACCAGTAAAACCCATGGAGTTGGATCAATGACAGTGGATGGACACACTGGGTTTATGTTCAGTTAATGATAGATTTTGCTGAAAATGTCCCTTTTTCTTCAGTTTTAACTGTTTTTGATAAAATAACCTTTAACTTTAATCCGAGTTTTTATGAACGTCTACATGATCAGGGAATTAAATATAGGCAAAAACAGGATTTTCACTGAAAAAAAATGCACATGCTTGGCCATTCCATCACCTTTACCCTCAGCTTCTTTCGTTTAGATTACATTTGCCCTCTGGTTTCATATGCTCTATCTTTATGACTTGGACAATATTCCATCTGAGAATGTGGCACATCTTATCCCACCCAGTCAATAAACTGATAATAATCAAGACGTCCAAAGGGCATTACATAATATTACAGAACACGGACAGCCAGTACGTACTGAGTAGTGACAGCTGCTCATTGATAACTGTGATCCACTGCTCACAGAGTCCCTGATTGGCTGAGCGGAAGGTGACCTCACTACACCTCCACTGGTGCTGCCTCGTCCTCCTCACGTAGCAAACTGTGAGGGCATAGAACAGAATGAAAGAGTTGGAAACAATGAGAGGATTAACATTTAACAGTTACTGGACACTTTTTAATCCCAGTGCCCTGCTGTACCATGACTGACTGGGTTCGCTGTAAATGGCTTACATTTGATTTTTTAGGTCACCACAGTGAATGGACACATGATGGAAACTACATTCAGCTCACAGGTTTCAGAACGCTCCAGACAGAGCCACACTGTACCTAGAAAGGCCACTTAAATAATGACAAGGAAAGATACAGATACTGTGCCAGACTTCGCATCTTCTGTTCGTCTGTAGGAAAAAACAATCATATAATTCCTCTGTAAATGCTCTGTTTGACTCAGCTATTTTGTCTTTTGTTTCAGGGTTATAACTCCTCAGTGTGTATTCATCTGATCTGTAGGTCTATGTATGTATAGGGTGAGATTGCAATGCTGAGGCTGCAGTAAAATAACCTGAAAGACATTCTGCTCATCGTGACTTATTTACAGAATTACAGAAATACACATTTATCAAAACAAGACAAATCCTGATCTGCATTCAGGAGATAACAGCAGCGTCCTGAATAAAGCTTTCCACTCCACTGTGTTTGACACCTGCAATCTAAAAATGCATTCTCAGATATGAATCACTGTGAAACATCCATTCTTAACACTCTACCTATAATTTGGCGAGTTCTTTTAGGCAGGGTATTGTACATCCATTCATTCTTTTTGTACCGACTACATTCAGTTTTAGCTCACTTTGCTATAATGCAGATTCAGCCTGAGAAAGAATCCTAGTGCTTCATCACCACCTGGGTCAATCAGATACATGCATGAGTAAGAAATTAGGTTTTTGGGGGAAAATGAAAAATAAGTCAGTTAAGTAAAACAGGTCTCTGCTGATACTCAGACAAAAAGTAGAGAAGGAGTCACATAATATCCTGCTAGGAACATTACTGAAATATTTACATTAAGGACCACAAAATTCACTTGCTAAGCACTTTGACGGCAAGATTCACTCACTAAGCATTTCAAAGTCAAATTATCACACTAAGCATTTTTTATCAGATAGAAAAGTTAACTTTTTAGACGAGTTCTTGAGCTGCAGTCACTTACAGAACCTTGTTCTTACAGTTGTGTAGGCAGAGAGACGTTTAGAGTGGGCATAAAATCATCCTTTAATAGGTTACATAATCAGGATGTAAGTGATGAGATGCGTCTTTGAAGCCAAGTTTCTCCAAAATGTGGGAATGCAGACTTGTCAGAATCCACACACTTTAATGCCAGTAAAAGCTCACATTAGTGAGGTAATTTTGAACATTTGGCTAGAATAAATAATGTAAATCCGATCTTGTTTGGATATAATCTAATGGCTCAAAATCAAGCATTAGCCCATGAGTTACTGGCATACTGCCGACTTAGATCCAGTCAGCTAAGCTGTGAGGGACTCTCTTGTTAATGCATTACTTTCTGACTGTGAAGCTGTCTGTGGGCTTATTTCCAGTGTCAGATCACTTATGATTGGTGGCAGTGAACACAGGCTCTTGGCACACTCACCCAAAAACCAAGTGTGATGTGCCATTAACCTTCTACAATAAAATGAATGAAACAGTGATGAAAAAAGCTTCAAATCTGCTCCAGAAAATAACAAAAGGCACTGAATATGTTTACCAAAGGAGGCACTTAACCACGTTACTACTACACCTCCATAAACTTGAAGGACTTCTAAAAGGTTAATAAAAGGTAATATCTTGACTGGATTCAAGTATAGTCAGGCTACAGGAACAATACATGCTCCACTTTCGATATACACCTCCGCTGTAAAGCTCCACTCCAGCCTCTGAAGATGTCACATAAGTGTTTTAGCCTCCAAGATAAGTGTTTTTTTTTTTGTTTTGTTTTTTTTACCTGTGAATGCATGGGGACACAGCTGGAGGTGCTGCTTTGCTTGTATCTGACTTCTCCTGGTCTCTTTGTCATCTCGGTGATCTTCTTCCGTCTTGTGGACAGACACTATTTCACACACCTGAACTGCATGGCTGAGTGCTGGAGAGACATTGGGAAATATTTACTCAACAATATTACACAAAAACTAAAAACTCATACTTACTGCATTGTTTGTTTTTGTACAGTGAGTGTCTTTCACACACACGTAACACATTAGTGCAAGGACTCTTATTTAACATTTATGTAATATTAGATTTTTGTAGTTATATCTACTGTCCTGACCTGCAGGGAGAAAAATCTATTAATAATCCCTCCTACATTTTTTAAGATAGATAAAATCTTTTTTGAATAAATTATTTTAAATGCATGTTCAACATAAGACGATTAGACATATAATCACAAAGAATATTAGCCTTTTAAAATAGAATAGCATAATAGATCCATTAGAGTATGTAGCTCTACTATATCTTGAGTTAAGGTGACTTTGGAAAATCAGCTTATCACTGATTTCATGAATGTGAGAAAAACACAGCATTTCCCAAGAGAGCTGCTGAGTGTTTGGGAAGGAACTGCATCTTCTTGTTCTTCTTTCCCACAGGAACGGGATTGAGGCTGCAAGCTGAAAATGACTTTGGGATGAAAGACTTTGGCAGAGTTTGAAAGCTTTGTTCATTAAGTGAAGTAGGCGTGTGGTGTGATCGCGCTGGGAAGGGACAGGAAGGGTCAGCTGCCTTTCAGAGCTCTTAACTCACTGTGTTTCAAAGGCAAGGATTTAAAAAAAAAAAAAAGTTGGCCAGAGAAAATATGAGTTCAAGAAGTAAAGACTATTTAGTACAAGACATTAAAGAACAAACTTTGTACTGTACAAAAGGTGCAACAGGACTTGTAAGTTTACCCTCTGAAGTCTTTGCCATTAAAAAAAGAAATCTTGAGCATTCAACCTCGAACTACAGCTCTAATGTAAGAAATTCAAAAGTGTACTTCTGCACCGCGAATTGGACAATATTACTTGCGATGAGTTAAACTGACCTCCTCAACTGCTTCACATACAGGCATTCCAGTCTCTGCTACACATTTATTCAGCTGATATGGTAAAATGGATAGGAGGGAGGCATGACATATTATTTCTCCCCTGAGAGTCTGAGGGAATAGGATTTCATTTCTTTCTCAAATAAAGATGATGCACCATGCAGGCAT
Organism: Apogon hyalosoma; assembly: GCA_037367295.1. Classification (NCBI taxonomy): domain Eukaryota; kingdom Metazoa; phylum Chordata; class Actinopteri; order Kurtiformes; family Apogonidae; genus Apogon; species Apogon hyalosoma. The sequence continues at coordinate 28,736,850 of JAPQRP010000005.1, read as the reverse complement.
GAATAACTTTATGGCCATCGATATTCACACTTTGACAAATAGGAAGAAGAGTTATGGCCATGTGGGTAATGGCTTTATTTCTGGAAGGGGGTAAAAAAAAACAAGAATGAACAGTTTCATTCCAACTATTTGAAAAATGCCACACAGTGCTCTGTCAAACTGATTGCTGGTATTAAAATATTTTATGGATTACCAAAAGTTATTGTGAGTTAAGTATTCCATCCATTTTCTGAGCTTCTCACCCTGTTAAGGGTCACAGTGGAATTGACCCCACTGGTGTGGGTCCCTTTGTCAACGGATCACACAACTAACACACACATACAAGCACAGAGCTTTGGACTGAATGAAGAAACAGAAGCATCCTGTAAAACATACGCAGTCATGTGCATCTAGTGTTGAATCATGAACAGAATAATGTAAATTCCTATAAAATCTCATGAATTAAGTATGGCTTTTATTTTGAAGAGCCCAGTAGTTTTCCTCCTTTGCATCTGATAACATACTGATGAAAATAAATGTTTTAGCTGAGAAACAGATTTTCTTATAAAGGGCACATTTAGTATTTGTGATGAGCATACAGTATGTTACTTCATTTTACATAATGACAATAAGTGTCAAATAAAAATAACTGAAATACAATTTAAATATAATTTACTTCTTCTGGTAATTAAAGTAGAACTAACTTTGCCAGATTAACTTATGTTCAAACCTCTGGACTGAATCTCTTCAAGATATGTAGAACAATGTAACAGCCGAATAATATTTGTTGAAGTTGTTGATACAAGCACACCTCCTGTCTACAAGCATTAGCCTGTAGAAAGAAAAATCCAAATGGAAAGTACCTTGAATCTTATTTTAGTGCTGACACCGTTTTGTGTGGAGCTACATATCGAACAGATACCGCCTTATCACAAAGATGTGCTGACAAACAGACACTGTATGTTATCTAACATGTTGAAAGTCATTTCATGCAGCATGAGGAGATAAGGAAAAGTAGATTATCTTAGGTCTAGAATTGAATGATGAATGTTGATTGTGATAACTACAATCAGAATATACTAATGCTAGTGAATATCAGATTATAACTAAACCTATTAGAATTTTTTCCTCCACATATTCTGTTCGATCAACAAACCAAGCTGCACACAACATATTCAGTATGAAAGCGTAAAATCTTATCTCATTTCTGACACATTTGCATGATTTTTGTATTTGGCTTATGGCGAAATCCCAAATATGAAATGTATTAAATCTTTGGCCTGGATATTATTGCTTTCTGTCAGAAAAAAAGAAGAAAAAAAAAAAAAAACCCTTCTCAGTCACTCAAGGTCCCCAGTGTGCTTTATTGGACTAGTGCAGATTGTAGCTGTTTCTGGTCAGGCCATTGCTTTGAACAACTTGGTCAAATGAACCCCAGAAACAAGCACAAAGCCAGCAATTCCAGTGAACTGTGTTAGGGAAGAAACTGGTAACAATAGCTGACATTCCCACATTCGAACACTGCTCCAATAACCCTGCCACACACTTACCAAGGCATAAACACCCGCACACAAACACACAATAATCCCATCACCACACGCACACAGAGAACACATACCCACACACAAATTCCCTACTTTTTAGCTCTGTGCAGTCCCTAAGCTACATGCTAAGCCCTTGGCCATACAAGGCAGATCCTCTCTGCTCTGCTCTGACATACTTTTCTTTGTGCTTGAGAAGAATCTTAGCGCTGGCAGTCAGCCAGTGTGTGCTGCCTATTCATACCACAGGGCTCAGTGCGTTACTCTGAGCCGGAGCGGTCTGCTATCTGCAAAAAGTCAGCTTTTCAGGAACTGTGAGGAAAGTGGTTTATTTTCTAATATCTGGAACTTGTTCTGCACTTAGTGTAAAGAATTCAAATGTTTGTTTTGTTGATGCAAAGCAAAGGTGAATCAAACAGAAAGCACTGGAGTCATTTAGGGACATGTGATAGCCTACCTATTGTTCCCATTTCCTGGAACCAACTGAACGTGCATGACGTGGATTATTATTTTTCTCTTAGTCATTCATTTTTTTTACTTTCAACCAAATCTGTAAATAACCAGTACTTCTAAGGCAAAGTTAATATGTGTGAGCATTGATAAGTAAAGGCATTACTAAAAGAATTACTGGTACCTGGCACTATCGGTACTATTTAAGAAAAACTAGCAACAAGGTCAGTGGTTTTCCACGTAATGCAGTGTGCTGCTTTGTCCTGAGGAGGAATGTAATCCCCAGCTCTGTTGAGGTTAATGTTCTTCTCTACTGAAGCAGAAAAATCCAAGTTCACGAGGTTCAGGTTAAATATGGTAAATTCTTGTGATCATTTCAGCGATTGTTCCTTCCCTGAATGCTGCATTTGACTACTGTTAGAGGAACTAGGGGTGAAACTTGTGAGTAAATGCATATTAAAATGTGTCTTTTGAACTGTAAACTGAATTATGTGACTCTGCTGTGATTAAACGCATTGGTGCTTCTGTTAATATTCATAAAACAAATCAACATTTTATAGGTGAAAATGGCTCAACACACCACCTCCTGTTCCAAAATAACACAGAACCTCACAAGACTGACACTGATGTGGAGTCAGCTGTTTGGAACCACTCTGTGTTATGAAAATTGGATTTAGAAAAATGATTATAAACACCCTTTAATCAGAGGGTGACTGGTGGTCTGTGGTACCATACTCATGGGAAAATGGAAATTGTTATATCTCTTCAAAGGAACCAGTCTCTCTAAAAACATGTTTTACCTACATCATTTTACCTTCAACCACTGCCTTAAATGTACATATTAAAACTCCAAAATGACACAATAAGTGACACCAAATGATAAAGGTGATAGTTACCTCCACCAAGGACGGCGAAGGTTATGTTTTCATCGGGGTTTGTATGTTTGTTTGTTTGTCTATTAGCAAGATAACTGAAGAAGTTATGGAAGGATTTTAATGACATTTTCAGGAAATGTTGATACTGGTACAAAGAATAAATGATTACATTTTGGTGGTGATCCAGATTATTGTCTGGATCCGCAAATTTTTTGAAAGATTCTTTATCATTGCGAGACAGGGCCAGTGTCACGGTCCGCTCCGGTGTTCCCGCCGGCCCCTCCCTCTCCATTCATCCTGACATCAGACTCATCTGTTGCGGCATGCAGCGCATCACAATCAGCGCTATTTAAGGCTTCACCTCTCCATAACCCGGACTTTCATCCTGTACACTACCGTCTCCGACTGTCACTCCCCAGGTTTTGTGTTTCGTCCTCACCGTTATGTTGCTGTTTTAATAAATTCGGACTGATCTGGGAGGACTGATCTGCCTCATTGGAGCTCTGTGTTCTCAGAGTGCTTTTCTAGTTCTTCACTAATTTCTGTTTTTTTAAGGGAGTTTGGTCATTTTGACATCTGCTTCACAGCTTCAGCTCCTTGTTGGAAAAGGCTGTACTTGGCACAAAAAATGAAAATATTCTAAACATGACACAGCTTCCACTTTTGCTGCGACACTTGGTCATAATTTCATCAACTGCATCATAACCTGCTCATGCAGACTCAAAATTACCAGTAGATATATCCAAAAATATGTTCTGTGAGGCCCATAACCGTGACTTTGGCTACTGAAATGTAATCACTTCATCCTTAAATACACATGAACATTTGTGCCAAATTTGATAAAGTTCCCTCAATTCCCGTGATATTGGATATATCAGAATGGAAAAACATGAGGTCAAAATGATCTTCAACATCTGTCTGCTGAAATCACTTCATTTGGACTTTAAGTCTGAGTGAATGTTTCTGCAACATTTGAAGACACGATGACAAGTTGTTCCTGAGATGTTGCTGTTGAAATCTAAGGACAGACCTTCTTATAGAGATGCACAGACACATCTAAAAACCCAAACCAGCTCTCACAGAGCCTCATGTGGCTTAGGTACACATTACAGAACAGAACAGAACAGAACAGAACAGAACAGAATAGAATAGAATAGAATAGAATAGAATAGAATAGAATAGAATAGAATAGAATAGCCTTTATTGTCATTATACTGAATGTACAATGAGATTGAAGAGATTCTCCTTTTTCAGTGCAAACGTGTAGTTATAGATAAATGTTAAGGTGCAAAATATATACAAGATAAAGTCCTACAAGACAGTGCAGTTAGCTCTATATATAAATATAAAAAAGGATAAAAATTGAAAATATAAAAAATGTAAAACAAATGTATTGCACAGGATGGTTGAATATGTACAGAATAATTGTAGTAAACAGGGTGATTAATACTCACAGATGAATATATATTACATGATAGGTATGCTGTACATTGTACATTGTATTGATGGCTGGGGTCATTACATATATAGGTATATAGGTGTGTCGTCTCAGTTTTTTTTTTTCTGGTGTGGGGATATTCCTCAACAACTCCTGTCTCATATGTCCATAACCCCCCCCACCATTCAGACTTTTTAGTACTTTTCACAATCATGTGGTGGTTGGGTTAAGGCTCAGCATGGGGTGAAGTTACACTTTGATTACTATGGTCTGTCGTCAGCCTGCATGGGTGTTTCCAAGTCCACTTGCTATTTTAGGCCACATCAGTGCAGGGGTGTGAGGTGCAAAGAGGCAGGTGATGTGGAACATACACACAGATTGGTGGGTGTGGTGATCACTGGCCTCGTCATTGCTGTCACTAACAGTAGAACAGTTTTTTTTTTTTTTTTTTTAAGAAATCCTTGTTTTCTGCATAGGGTGAAGCATTATACTGTGAGCACACATCACAGGGGTATGTTTTAAGTATGTAGTCCTCTGCTATAAATACTGTGCATTTGTACAGTGACTCAAACCCACACTCCTCTGTTTGTAAATTAACTCAAGTCAGCATGTACACTGTAATTCTTTAAAATAAATATACCATTACTGCTGGAAATAAATTTGAAAACACTGTAGGAATTACTGAGCCCCTTAATCCTACATAAAACACTATTTCATATGAATGACTTGTCTGATTTATTGTATGTGAGATGTATGTGTGGCTATTTAGATGCGTATTCAGCCTATTACATATAATTTTACCGAGACGTTGTTTCCTCAGCAAAGTGTGTGTGTACATGACAACAGAATGTGTCAACAGATGAATTAATGTTATTCATAAGTAGATGCAGCTTGTTACTCGTGTTCCTGCTGTGAAGGTCACTAAAGTACTACCCGTATGTGCAAAGCAGATTTCAAGTTCAGGAAAATGTCAGACTCCTAGGGCAGTGCTTACACTGGTCATTGCACAATCACAAAAACAGAGCCCCTAGTCATTTTATGATATCTCAGATTCACCTGTTGTCTTATGTTCAATGATCCACGCAGTAACACAATTAATAATTCAAGCCTGAACAGCAGCAAAAAAAAAAAAAAAAAAAAAAGACCACAAGCATCTAAATACTTACTTTAGAAGGAACTGAGACTGTGTAGCTGAGAGCTGTACATCTGTAGACCCTATTCAGAGCCTCACAAATGTCATAATTTGTGTGTCATGTATGTCATATCAAAGCAATTTGACACAGTTTTGAATTAATCGAGTGGCCCTTTACCCACTTACAGGACTACAAAGCCAGCAGTGCTGAGGATTGAGAGCCACTGGTCTCAGAAATAATTGTGTCCTGTTATAATGGAACAAAGGCGATCTTTGTGTTAATGTAATGGAGCTGAGAAGGTCAGTTAAATTCAGCTCTATGGATGGAAATATTATCCACCATGTAATGTAAGATCTGTTGCTTTTTTAATGGCAGACACTTACTACAAAGATAGAACCACAAACATTTGCTGCTGGGATAAACCTTTCACAAGCCAAGTAAGCTTTTGTCCTTGTACCTTTTGTGCCTCAGTGACCCAAAAATTCCCTTTTAAATTTAAGCCTTTTTGTGATTTGTAAATGCCAGTTTCACATGATCCCTCGCTCACCTCCCACAAGTGTATTATAAGGTCAAGATGGAAACTATGCCACTTGCAGTGAGCTTCATTTTCAACAGTTGTGTATTTCTCTGCAACAATTATTGAGCTATGTTAACTAGGGGTGGGACAAAAAAATCAATATGCTGAAATGTTGCAATATTTCATCTTGTGAAATTTTATCAATACACTGACATTCTAACATTGATGGACACTTTTTTTTTTTTACGCTGGCTAAATGAAGACACTTGTCATAGATGGAAAAACTCTGTCAAACTACAATATAAATGAAACACAACATACACTGCTACGTCACTTGCTGTCATCCTGATTGAAATGGCAGTGGAAAATACCTACATAGAAACAGTAGACCAGAATGGATTCAGTGTGAGAACAGACATATTGAGACAAGGTGCCATATATGCACTCAGTCAACTTGACATGACATTAATGACTTTAAATACTGTAACATAAGGGGAAATATGTTACTGTGATTGGAAAACCTGGGCTTACAGTGCACAAAATAACAATAAAGGTGATAATGTTACATCTTTTGATCTTTTTGTGGCCTTGTACACCTTTTCTTCTCCAGTTGCCTGCTATAGAAGCAAACAGTGTTGGAGTCATCCTGTGAAATAAGTTAAAACTAATTTACTAGCCTATGTGATTGACAAAACACCTTGAGCAGTATGCAAACACGTACCTGGTTAAATGTCACAGCAACCTTGATCCTGGACATTTGACTGCCAAAATCCTTTCAGTTCAACTTACAGGCTGCTTACAAAGTTGACGTATGCGACGCGCACAAGCAACGTGTGCGACGCGAGTGATTCATTTCCTTTCAAAGTCAACACACTGAACGCAAGTGAGCCGGGCGACTCATAAAGTGCAATACATCGCTCACGCAATGGGGGTAGTAAAGTCAGGTACATTCCAGGTGTCACACCAGGTGATATTCAGATCAAAATGAATACTTAAGAAGAGTGTATTCTGATGTTGGTTTTGAATCAACGCCTGAAAAAAAACCATGCCAAATATAGACGGTGGTATGTCTGACCACTGAACTGCAGCAGAGGTGGATGGGGAATTCTAATCTCTTGATCGTCCTATGAATTCTAGATGGGGAGAGGCATTTCCAATATTTCCGAATGACTGTCTCTAAATTTGATGACCTGCTAGCTCGAGTGGCTCACTTTCTGCCGTAGACTCCGGTGAATCACTGCCATCCAATTGGAGTTTCACAAAGGCTTGCAGTGACATTGAGATACCGGTCAACAGGTATATAACAATGTGTTAAATTAAGCTACATCGCTTGTGTATTGCTGCCGGTGATGTGTGGTATTACATGTGTCACTGCATCAAAATAATGAAGACATTTTGAGATGCAAGCATGCATCATGGTGGCCAATGCATCTCGATGCACTGTAATGTATTTGCATCTGTGTGCCCTTGCGTTGACTATGAAATGGCTCTAAGGCCAGGTGAATGTTTGTGAGATGTTGGTAGGCACTCTGATGAGCTGTTATTGAGATATTGATTTGTTAATGTAAAGAGACTAAAGGACAGATCTTCTTGCAGAGATACAACCACCCAAACCAACTGTTTCAGAACCACACATGGCTTGGTATTCATGCAGTGTACAGGTTAAGGCTCAGCATGAGTGTGAAGTTACTATAGCTCCACCTATATTTATTTACCTGGATAAAAGGATTCCTGCTAATCTGTGTGGTTTGTGTTTCCACTGGACCTCAGAGTTCTGGAAAATGTATTCAGTTCAAGCTTATGGTGTATGAGGAAGGGGTTAATGAAACTGCACTACACCTCCAGTCCAGTAGGTGGTGGTAAGAAGGAGCTGAAGGCCATTTGTCCAGGACAACAGATGGAAATGAGCTTTTCTGCTAAATCTGGTGCATGCATCTTGTTCTTTGTAACTAATGCCAATACACACTGTCCTGTGACTAAATAAATGAAGACAAATACAAATACAAAAAAGCTTAGTGACGCCTTAAAACAATGCACATATATCACCAATAAAACCATGCAATCTGCATGGAAATGATGTATACACACACTAGCTTACACATGACAGGTGAATGACAATGTGGAACACTGCAAGTATGTTCCACTAATCAGTATTTTTCAGCACACAGCCATACCCCTCAAGAATTCCAGGGAACCTGAAAAGTTTTGTCCCCCTATTAAGGAAATTTTGGGGGTGAAGATGGGCGGAGCTCCACACAGCTGCAGTAGCAAAAGGCGATGAAGCTATTTCCATGTTTGTTGCCACTGTGGCTATAATGCAGCTGTGCGGAGCTCTGCTTCCCACAATGCACGTCTCGACAAATTTCCGAAAAAGCCCAAGTGACCTACTGGCTCTGTTTGTAAACAAATGGATTGTTTATGGTGGAGTACTTGTACTCGTACTCGTACTCGTCTTCATCCGCTTATCCGGGTCCGGGTCGTGGGGGCAGCAGCCTCAGCAGTGAAGCCC
>JAPQRP010000005.1:28666067-28720840 GCA_037367295.1 Apogon hyalosoma | reverse complement strand
CACTTTTTTAAATTTTAACATTGTGTTCAATGTTTTATCACTTGTGGATCAAGGTAAAGGCTTAGCTATAGTTTTGTTGTGGTTTGTAATGAGTCACCATTAAAAATAACAATTTTTACTTTCTATGAAAAACATTACTGTACTATCCATGAAGGTTGATACAGTTTATCTGCTGGTTTATATACTTATATAAATGTATAAACACTACACATAACTTCTTTATATATAGTTTAATACTGATGACTATGGTCCTGATGCTGGTGGTCTTTTTTTTTTTTTATTGACACATCGCTTTTAGTTTTCTGTCAACTAAACAGACGGTGGACCTTGACGTCAGCAGCTACCCTGGCCACCCTATATCAAATCTCACTTCTGATTGGCTTAAGCTGCTGCGCTGCCGTTCTAGCCAATCAGAGCCGCGTTTGCTGGCCGATTAGGCAGTATCAACATGGCAGCTTTCTGAGTTTTGGAGGAGGGGAGACCTGGTGTAAATAAACACAAAATTCAGGTTTTATTGGTAACGACAGTTGTCGGGTGTGTGCGTTTAGGACTTGTTGGACCGTAGAGGGAAAATGTCGAGTGACGGAAACAAAAAACAGTTCTGGAAAAGAAACGCAGCGAAGGTTCCTGGCAGGTGAGTGACGTGTTCCCTGCTGATGGCTAACTTAGCTCAGCTAGCCTCACTCCAAAAACGCTCCTCTGCTGATCTTTAAGCACCGCTTTCAGTTTGATTAAAGTCTACTGGACTAAATTTGCGCGTTTTGCCCCTGTTTATGTTCTCGTGGTCTGTGTGAATTAAGCTAACGGGCAAAGTTTACACCCTGCTGCTGATAGCTTCCTCAGAGCTAAGTTGCTAACAGCGGCTAATAGTTTACCCACGTCGTAATCACAGAGTTGTAGCTAAATAAAGGCAATAGTGAATCGTGTAATTTATTGAGGAGTTGTGGTCATATTGAAAATTAACGTCGTTTTTTATTGAAATAGCTGTCGCTTTACAGTATAAGACAGTACTGCTGAAATACCAGGAAGCTGACATGGCTAGCTTGACAGTCATGATATAACCTAGCTCATTCATTTACATTTTCCCTGCTTTACTTCCTCAGTATTCAGCATGTGTACGGAGCCCAGCACCCACCATTTGACCCCCTCCTTCATGCAAAGTAAGTTTAATGTCCCTCATCAATAATATTTATGTATCATCTAGTGTTCTGACTAGTTTGGGAGTTAGGGCACTTGGCCTGGTTTGTTTCTGTTTTGATAGGCTCCTACAGATGGTAGAAGTTCAAGCTGAACTACATCATTGGTGCATTTCTGTCTTTGCTCCTAAAAAGCCTTTAATATTATAGATTTAACAGCATCGAACACTGATGAAAATATCTTCCTTTATCACTTTAGATAGAATGTTTCATCTGCCAGATTTAATCAAAGCCTCCCTTTTGAAAAGGTGCTGAGTATTTTTTTTTTTTCATTAATTTGTGTGGCGAATGTTGTATTGATGATCAGAAGGAGTGACCTAATAATTTGGATCAAATAAACTTCTGTGTTGCTGTCGTCACGTTACAGTACAACACATCTGTAAGGGTATTTATTGTACCGTCAAACAGCTTGTTGGATGCCATGAAACACAGGATGTGTGAATATGTTCATCTGAATGTGCTGATTCCTGTAATCATAATTTTTTTGTTACCTTTTTTGTTACTAGAATTTGCTTTTGCTTTCTGTTCTTCTCTGTCAAAGGAGGTGAATTTACCAAAAATATTTTCTTTCAATCACTGGGGAAATAGATTAGAACAAATACTTTAATTTCATTAATCACTTTTAAGTTTATAAATTGCATCTTTCTTTTGTGTTACACTATTTAAAATCTGTTAAGTATTTAAAAAGTTACAGTTTTGTTAAGTATGGTATATGAAAATGAATAAATGTGTATGTTGGACAGCCTCTTTGAATAAGAGTTTTATGCTGCTTTCAGTTATTTTTAATATGCTATCATTTTTTGTTTCTTGAAAGGCAATATTTTTAGCATTTAGCCATCTTCTTTCTCTCTCTCTCTCTCTGTCTGTCTGTCTCTCTCTGTCAGTCAAAAACTGTTTATTTATGTAGTAATAATCTCTTTATTGTCTTGTTCCACTGATGTTTAATCAAATTAACTCCCACAGGAGGTTGACTTTTAATTGGTTTGTTTTGTTGTGAGGGCATAAGTTTAGTTTTTTCTTTCCCTTCCAAGTTATGACGTCAAGTAAGCTAATATGGATAAGTCTTTCTTTTATCATGGGAATCTTTCTGTAAAAAAATCAGTGTTTCTTCCTTTCATTTTTGTTCCTTCCATGAAAACAGGAGGGTTTTAGTTTAATTGAATTATTTTTATTCTGCATCACTTGAATGTCCTTGTAGACAGAAAGCAACACATACATTTTTTATTATGAGTAAGGTAATTTTCAGTTTGTAAATTGTTGGAGAACTGCTTTTGATTTAAGTGTTTAAGGTTAAAGGCTTTTGTATCTGGAGGTTTTTGCCATTTGGTTTTAAATCACAATCCATTGTAAAACGTGAATATTTAATTTCCTTTGTACAGACCAAATTTTAATTTATTATCTCAAGTTAGGGTACATTTATATATTTGCACACCTGTATGCGTTAGATTGTTTCACTGTTCATTTTTCTGCCTTTTTTCCATTATTGTCATTTTCCTTATCTCTCCATAATGGCTCATTCTCCGCCTCTTTTTTTAATTTATGTTTTTCTTTGTTCTTGCACCCATCTCACACCCCCTGCTCCACTCTTGTTCTCTCAATTTTTTTATTCTCTTCCATTTTCCTTATCTACTCTGTTTTTGCGGTGTTTTTTCTGTCCTCCAGTTTAATTAAAGCAGGCAACAAGCCTCCTCCAACCACACCAGGCAAGCCCAAGAAAGCTACCACTTTCCAGGAGTTTGAGAGCATCACGAGTGATGCGTGGGATGTTGGGGATGATGATGATGAACTGCTGGCCATGGCAGCACAGAATCTCAACATTGAGGTTGTCATGGAGACAGCCAATAAGGTAAGTTTTATGCAGGAGAAAGAAATTTGTGCCACTAATTTTTAATTGAGTTATGGGTGGTTTATCTGTTGTGTCATCTGGGGGTGGGGAAACATAGAACTTTGAATTAAATTATGATGGAACTTTATTATTATATTTGTGTAAACTATTTAGAAAAGCAAGAGCACATAATAAATAAATGACAGACAAAAAGAAAAAAAACAAATATGTTTTTTGTTCAGTATTAGACTTGAGAAAAGTAATTTAGGTAGTTTTAATACTGTTCACATTGGCTTTATTTACATTTGTTTTACGCACTAAGTCTTATAACAGTAAGCAAAACATTGTATTAAAAGTCACTGAGAAATTTTGGGAAATTTCCACCATTTTATAAGTGTCCAAAATTTGGAAAAGCTTAAAAACTAAACCTGCTTACCTTTTTGTTTTGTAAATGCTTTCCACATTTATTTTCAACAAATTTGGCTCAGGTGATACTCAGAATAGCTTGGATGCTGCACCTAATCCCTGTGACCTTTCTGTCTTCAATAAAGGAGTCAGATCTGAAGTTAAAAGTTAGGTTGGTACTTAAAGAAATGTACCAGATGGTTTCTCTGTTGTATATAGTGTGGTGCATTTGGGTACATTTGATTATTTTCATGTTTTGGTACATTTGTTGCTTTTTTTTTTTTTTTTTTTGGCTTATTTACTAGTCTTTTATCCAGATCTATCTCCACATTTGGTCAATGCCATGCTAGCACTTGATAGGTCTCATGCCATCCACTGGGACTCTGGATTTGGGGAAAAAAAAAGTTGTTTAGCTAGATTTAATTTCTTTAAATACATCACACTCATCTTTGGTGGTGCTACAGGCAGGATCCAGTGTCAGTGCCTTTGCCAAGTAGTATCAGAGAAGTTGTGTTTGTGGAACATTTAAACATAGAGAAGTGAACTGTGGTATTGAAATCATATAATCCCTACAAAATGGAAAAGCCACACACACAGGAGGAGAATGGCAGATGAAGTTGTTGTCCAGTGACATAGTTATTCCAGTATAGTACATCCTGAGAGACAATCAGGTGGAACAGGAATGAATGATGTGGGAAAAAATATATCACTGCAGGTATTTTGACAGATGTAGTGAATGTGGGATGAGTAATGATTTTACTTGAAATGGTGATATCTGCATTTCAGTTTACAGACAGAAGCAAAATAAAAAAAATCCATTTTATTTTCAAGTTCCCATGTGTAAAGAAGATGATTTGTAGGCTGGGCATTTCTGTTCCACCACGGTATGTCATTTATAATGCAATATTGTGACACATTTTACTCTTTTTTTCAAAAAGTGCTGTTGCTCCATGTTGCACATGGTTATATTATGATATCAATAATATTTTAGCAAAGTGTTCAGTCTTATTTTGGACTGTGTTTCTCAAAACTGCACAGTTTCATTGTTCTTATGCAGTTCTTGTTCTAAGTCAGCAAAATCTAAGACTTGTCATTGATATATCTTGTTTGTTTCCATCCATTGTGCAGGTGATTGAGAATCACAGCAAGCAGCAAGAGAAACAGAGGCAGGATGATACAACAGAGGTGGAACAGAGAGAAGAGGACACACAGGAGGAGGTGGCAGAGGACGAGGAGGAGGACGAGGAGGATGAGGAGGACAGAGTGGAGGAGGGTGACGTGACCAGCCCAGAGGTGTCGTTTGCCTCCCAGAGCAGCCCTTACACTGATGGCCGCCTAGTGAAGTCCCACAGCGAGGCTCCAATTGGGTCACCTAAAGGTTAGTGAACATCATTGCTCAGTGTCCAAAAAGTTTTTACACTTACCTGCATGCTAAAACTTGTACGGCTGTAACTTTCATTGCACCTGTTTAATGGAAGTGTCTGTGAGGCTATACCACTGCTTGCTGCTACCACATAAAAAAAAAATCAGTTTGAAATGGCAGAAAAATTGGTAGACATATGTAAAGCTGTAGTAGTGTTTCACTGCCAAAGTTGTGCTTTGGTTTGACTTGCTTGTTGACAGAGTCTTAGAACACTCAACACATAACGTGTAAAATCAAAGGAACGTACAAAGTCTGCCAAGAGATCCTTATTTACGCATTTTGTGTGTCTGTCAAAGACAAATGCTTTTTCATGTGAAGCTTAGTGGTGTACTTTGCTGTTATACGAGCAACAGAGGAAAAAGCTGTAGATGTGAAGTTTTTTTTAAGTAAGAATCCCTGAGGCATCAGTTTCTGCCCCTTCTTGCTTCTACCTTTCTTTACTCACAAACGTCCCATGACAGTAGAAAGAGACAGCTCCCTTCCTCCTCCTCTTCAATGTGAGCCTGTTTTCCCTGAGCACATCGTTTTAACCCCGCAGCACACAACAACTGCTTACTGCTGTGTCACGGTTCCTGCTGTTGCTGCTTGACTGCTCAGGACCTGTTCAAAATGTCACTATAATATTTTAAGCTTTTTTTTTTTTAACTCAAAGCAGCAAACAGTAGCACTCTACTTTTATGCTGATTTTCTTTTCTTTTAAGGAGAGAGTGATGTGAAGAGATGGATCCTGTTGGACACATACTATAGCTAAGCAAAAGCAGCATGTCATAAATGTGAGGCTGCCTGTTGGTTGGCATGGCAGGTCATCTTCCTGTCTGCCTGGTTGTCTACCTTTGTGCCCGTTGCTGTGTTTAGATACCGACAACATAAGCAGAGTTTTACCTTTAGGCAGTTCCTCTTATCTCCTCATAGAAGACACAGTTAACATTCACTGCTGTGTCACACATGGATACAGGGATATGCAAGATGGTGCTGTTTGCACCCTTAGAGACCATGCTTTTACAGATACAAATTCACTACATGCAGTCAAAATACTTGGTATGCAGGAAAACAAACTGACATACACTGTATAGCCTATACTGGTTTAGTGTATTTCTCTCAGTGGATGTATTTATTTAATTAGTGAGGACCCACACATTGCATTTTGTTATCACTATAGGAGAAGGTGTGATAAAAGGGAACACAAACACATTCAGAGTGACAAACTGCTGATCACTGGGCCTTTGACAAAAAGATGTGTAGGGATGTTTTTGTTCCCTGTTATTTGTTTGCCATGGTTTATGCAGTATACTGTAACAGATGTGGGCATCACCAACTCGGTCCAACTTGGCTCTTTCCCGGTAGCTCATTAAAAGTTAAAAGTTATTAAATCGACTGTAAAAGGGCCTTATTGTTAAACCCACAAAAGGTCCTAGTACAAAGAAGCTGCTGCTGACTTTAAACATCTTTTTTTAATTTTTGTAAGTGCAAATAAAGCAGTTGAGAACAGATTTGTAGCTTTTTATGCGTTCTTGTAAAAACTGAAAGGGATATTAAAATAGGCTGCAATCCAGTTTTCATAATTGTTATAGAGTTTTTGTGTTATGGTTTGCTGTTGCATAAGGAAATCTTGGCAGGGCTGTTCACAAGCTTCTTTATAAACTTTTGCTTCATGCTCAGTGCGGAAGCAGGAGCCCCCCTCATCACATTGATGTCTTGACCTCAGCAGCTTGTTCATAACTTGTCTGTGGCCTGTGTCTGTTTTATTCTGCCTTATTCTTCCTGCCCTTTTTCAGTACATCTGTAGGAACATGTGGCCCTGAGCAGACTGAATGAATGTGTTAGTCTACAAGTAATAAATGCAACACAGAATCTGAAGTTTTCAACAGGCACAACTACTGCTTTCCCGTAGGTTTTCTGCATAAACGCCCACTAACAGAAGCTATTTTCAACACCACCTGGCCAAAAGACGAAATGCTGAAGAACAATAATAACGCAGATAAATATTGGTTACTGTTGTATAGTATCAGAATTAAAATCTTTGTTGTTTATAATAATTATACCAGCAAACACATAATGTTTTGGCATTTGCTCTGTATGTGCCTCATGGAAAGCACAAGAATAAAATGGCAAGAATCAAAACCTCTGCAAAGGTAAGGTAGTAAACAAAATGTTAGATAGATACCAGTCATTAAACAATAGTGGAGATGGAATTTAATCTTCAATGTAAAGTTAAATAACAAAACAAAGTTCAATCAATGAATCAGAAAACAGCCAGAAAACTATTATGTTATTTAGCAAGGCAGCAGGTGCTGGATGAATTTGTACTGTCTGCTTGTTTGGGTTTTATGGATCTCAGTCTGATGTGGCACATTGATATTCTTTTGTACGTTACGTGGTAAGCATTAAACTACAGGGCCATCCAAGTTAGAACCAAGAACTGTAATTGTAACTATACAGCTAGTGTTGTGAGCATCCACACTGCTGAATGATAATGTTCTGTAAACAGTGGTGCCAAACACACAGTGCATGCTCCAGTTGTGTCAAAGCTCCAAAATGAATATTGATCACCTGTTGTAGGATACAACCTTTCAGTTGACATCTGTTTTTTTTTACCTTTTATCCACTCCCTGTCCTCATCGTTCTGAGTGCACTTAATCTCTCATCACCTCAATGGCTCAACACAGTGGCTGGGCTGTATGCCTCTTTTCTTGTTGTTATTTATCATATTCTTAAGAATTAGATAAATAGAAGTTACATCAAATGATATGTAGTCCTTGCATAATTAACAGGAGTACCTTGTAATTTAGAATGTATTTTGTTGAGCTGTTGTACATACATTATGTGTTTTCTTCAACATTGTGGCAGTTAGACTACAGATTAAGAACGACATGCAAATTAAACAGTGATTAAATGTAGACAAAAATGTGAGGCCTGATTCTGAAAATATATACAAATGTTGAGGCAACACTGTAATAAAAATGTTGTGACATATTAAAACAAAACAGGAAAATAATGAGGTGTTTCTGATATGTACTGCCCTTTTCTAATTCATATGGTAACAAGGTAACCAGATAGTGCAAAGCCACGTTGGTGATGAACACGGTGAGGAGAGGTGACATGTTGAACTACAAAATACAGTGCCTATAACAAGCACATTAAGGTTTTCCTCAGATTTTATTGCAGTCTGTCCCTTCACTCTGACAGTTAACATTTTTCATTCTGTTTGTCTGAGCTTATCATCTGAGCTATGATTTGTGTTATGTCTGTCATAAAGCCATTCAGAAAGTTTCTGAACTTATTTTCAGTTGTCATGACTCTGTAGTGATAGTGAAACATGTTACACAAACTGCCTCAGGTTAAAACTGCTGAACCAGACATTTTTAGCAACAAAGAATTGTCACGTCCATTTTAAATTAACGTGTTTTTGTGAAATGAAGAGACCTGTAGGAAAGAGAAAAGTAAAACACTGGTACCAAGTTGTACTTGATGTTGGCAAAGCAGTCATTTAGAACATCCCACACAGCATAAGTTACAATACATAGAGTGTATCACCCAGCCTTATTTTACAGTTGTAGTTATTGTTCTTGGTGTGGATGGTGTGGAAGTTAAAGTAAAAGAATAAAACCTTCAACATGCCCACAACAGTCTGTGCAACATCATCAGGCAGCACTTTGGAATTGCCTGTGTCTATGCAACCTTTTACCTTCTCACATCTACTTATCTTCCTCCAGATGCAGCAGGTGAGCGTGCAGCCCTCCACAGACAACGTTCTTTGCCCCATCGGCAGCCCGTCATCCCACTAGTGGCTCGCATGGCTGACCAGAACACATCTGGCACCCCGGCAATGACAGAGAGGGAGGCATCCCGTCTGGATAAGTTCAAACAGTTGTTGGCTGGGCCTAACACAGATTTGGGTAAGAGATACTCATCTAACACTTAAAGTTCCTGTGTATTACAATCTGTGCTGTGGCACTTATTTCACTTTACTCTGAATTCCTCTATATCTCTCTGCTTTTGTTCTGTTCTTTTCTTTTTCTTTTTGGTTTTTGCTATCTTTCTCAGTTTATTTCCTTGCACTCTTTTGCTTCTCAGTCTGAGTTTACTCACTCCCAGTCTGCCAGCTGTGCAGGGCTTTTAACGATGCTGTGAGGGGGAAAGTCATCCAGCCATCTGGACATGCAGATTACAAGGGGAAAAATACCACCAACAACAAAAGCAAATGACAGGCCTTTGTTCTAACCAAACGACAGGCCTTTATTGTTTATCCAACCCTAGAGACTTTGTTTCCTATCACTGTTACCCCAGTGGCCCTGAAATACTTGCAGACCTCTCTCTCAGTGTTTGACTTTGTGTACACCGAAACTGCCAACTTGTTGCATTGAATCTTTTTCAAACAGATGCACATCAAAGAACGTCAGAGGAGGTAAGGTAGTCTAAATGTGCCTTTTTGCAATTTACATATTGATCCAGAGTTGCCATAAGATACACATATCCCTTTTATGGTGTCAACTTACAGGCACAGTTTAAAATCTAAAATATTCCAACTTTTTAGGGCTACAAGAATACTTTCCAACTTTTTTGTTTCTAAGCAATTCTTATTTATCCACATTATTCTTTTCCTCCTTGAATTCACTCGAAACCATGCTGTGAAAGTATGGAGCAAAAACATAGCTGTAAATTGCACTTGGCATTTTATTATGCCAACCTCAGTCTGTTTAAAAATAAAACAGTAAAAGCTTCAAGACTGAATTTTAAAATAACACCTGAGATGTGTACATTATTGCAGGAGGATGCACAGTAACATTTTAAAAGCCACTCTGCTTCTACTCTTTCATATATTAAAAGGAGCGTCATGATCTTTGGTATTTGTACTCTGTATTTGTGTTGCTGTGTACAGTACATGCTGTAAGTGGCTGACAGAGGCCAGCCTAAAGAATTACAAATGTGCACTATTGAACATGACATTGCATTACATGCATGTTGAAATACCCCAAATATGCCAAATACAAAAAAGTGTGTGTGAGATATTTCACAGCAGAAATGATACAGTTTAAATACCATAGCCCCATTCTTAAATGCTTACTATGCTCTTATTTTACCACAACTGAGAACTGGCATTTATTTGAGACAGGCTATTATTTGTCACAGGTCTTTTCATCCAGACTTTTATTACTCCCTATACTCTATCCTGTTTTAGTGAATCTTTTCAGTTTACTAATCCATTCAAGTTGATGTGATAATTTGCTTTTGCAGCTGTTTGCTGTTAGAGCAAACTCAACACTTAATCTGTTATGAATTAAAATACTTCCAGTGTATCAGATGGTGTAATCACCTACCTGGTAGGCTTTTTTCATGAAATATTTTTAGGCGCATTCCAATACCAAATCAAACAAAACGTAGTAATGTTGTTAATGTGTTTTTTTTGTGTTTTAACAGATAACATCAACACTTCCAAACAAAACTTACCCCTTTTAGACTGTCCTGACTAACATGGTTTCATATTCTGTTGGCAAACATAGCTGAATTGTTTGCACTTTGAATACAAATGTAAGAATATCTATCCCTTCGGTCCACTTTGTCCCTACCTCACTTGCTACATGTAGATAACTGTGAGCTACACACACAAGCATTGGCTAAGATCCTAAAATGTAAATGTTAAATTTCATTAAGTTTGAATGGCCTTAGTCAGCACAGCTCCACTTCACCTCTATGTGTGATCCCCTTGAAAACTTTTCGAACAAAACAAACTGGTTCACGAGTCATCAGCGTTAGTCAACTGTGGTAGCGGCTTGCGCGGGCAGTGTATCCTGTACATCAGCAGAGTGTCTTGAGATGTCAGCCCCCATTAGGGCCTGCCAGGCATCACAAGCCGCCTGTCTAAATTTAGTTTAGTCTCTGCGCCATGATTAGATAGCCCAGAACGGGCGAGCCATGCTGCCGGCTGCTGGCAGCATGAAAGATGAACTTCATTCACGGGACATAATTAAGTGAAGGATAAGGGGAGGGGGAAGTGTGCGTGTGTGGGGGGTGCTGATAGGGAAAGGGAGAGGGATAGGGGCAGATAAGATAAGATAAGATGAAACTTTAATGATCCCCATGGGGAAATTGGGTCTTTGCAGCGGCGAAGAATGGGATATAGATGACAACACAAAAAGCAAAAAAAAAAAAAAAAAATCCACACAATCTGGAATTTCAGTCCAAGTAACAAAATATTACTGGGAAAAAGTAAATAATATGATTGCTTGCTTGTAGTTATGAGCCATGTTCAACTCTGTGTTTACAGAGCTGTTTTAAGGTCATATAAATATCCTATCAGATTCTTACTCTACATTTCCCCTTTAAAATGAACCTGGAGCTTTTCTCTAATTGCTGGTGAACATTTTTACAGTTTTCACAGATTGAGAATGAGAATAGAAATATGACAAAACAGATAAAACCCCCTGTCCTTAAAGAAGAGGTCATCTTCCCCAAGTTACACATTTACACACGTACTACACACATAGATGCTGTCAGTGGGGACGACGCCCCCTTGTGTAAAAGACATTTGCCCGTCCGTCCTTGAGCTCAAAGGAGGGGGTCCGGGATGATCCATTGGCCATTTGCTCACTTGAATGGCATAATTAATGGCAGAGGCAGGCGTGTTTTTGGGCCAAGCCCCCCGACATGTGAGGGCTGCCAGTCTCTGGAGTCCACAGATGTGCTTGTCTGCAGCTCACTGTGTTGGGCAGTGTGATTGTGTTTCGAAAATCGATTGACTTAGCATTGCCGCTGCCTTGACTCTGTGTTACAGCCTAACTAATTTGGTCAGAAGGTGTTGTATAGTACGCAGAACAGGATAAAGTTGCACTCTTCATGCCTCAAAGAGTATTTTGAAACTTTACCTGTGCCACAAAAAAAGAAAAAAATGACAGGGATTCTTTCCACTTGTTCTTTGTTTCTTCTATTCTGTTCCTTGATCATGCCATATCTGCCCAATTCACTCCCACCATCTCCACAACAGTCGTATTCTTCACATCCCTGTCAGGTTTTTTTTTTTCCCCCGTCTCTTTACCACTCTCTTTCTCCTGTGAGCCTTGCGACAGGTTGTGACAGCAGGTCTGTTTAGCATGTAAGGTCATGTAGGAGGTGATGACCTGTGTGTGTAAGAGAGTGGGGTGATTGATGTCAGGCTGATCTCTGCTAATTATTCCTGATGTCCTGAGGCGAGCCTGTCTGTTGAGTGAACCTGAACACAGCACCCCGCTATATGTTCAGCAGCAACCAAAAAAAAGAGACTGATACAAGGAGCCACATAAGCAGTTTCACTTCACTTTGTGTCATGCAACATTTACCACAATTGTATTATTTGTAGAGCACTGCGTTCATCTCACAATGACATGGAATGATATGAAAATGACTTTAAGGCAATAGGCAATTCAATCTTTAGCCTGTCAAGACATTTTAGAAGAAATCAAATCACACCTTGATGTGAACAGAATGTTTAGCAAAATGTAAAAAGAAATCACTAAAGTACATTTTGTAGACTTGTGAATTGGTACCACAGACTGTGTTCGTTTCCATGTTTAAGCCAGTTGCTCTAAGATGGGCTTCAGTCCTCAGTGCCAGATTTTACAGACTTTCTGCATATTTTTTTTCTTTAATAGATTTTAAGACCAAGAGCTGGCATCTGACATCAAGCACTCACTGCTGGTTGGCAGAATACTGCTGTTGCTATGGCAATGCTCCTTTCTCCTCTCCTATTTCCTGGCAATTTATACTTACTCTGTCCTTTACTTCCCTTTTTCATCTAGTACTTCCCTCTTTTGTTTTTCTCCTGCTCTTGTTTCTTTGTAAAACACTGTTCATTTGCTCTTTGTGTGGTCATTATATGATACAGAATCCACCTCAAACACACACTCCCACAAATGTTCACAGACCCACACTGAACAACCATGGCCCAATGACACCATAAATGACATATGGGAATTTCAACTGCTAATCAGCAACAAAAATTGGACCATGTGCACACATGTACACACATTTAAACACGTTCCTTTGTTTGCCTTGCTGCCTGTTGGTGCATTCCTCTGTTGGGGGTGCTGCAGCTCTTTGTTACACCTCTACCGCTACAGTATGCGTCTCTCTAACTGTCATTACCGTCACTGCAGCAGTTACGGTAAGGATGGTTGCTACTTCTACCACAGTTCGCATCACACCTTGTAACACTATGATCTGCAATCCTGTTACACAGCAGGTACCATATGATAGGCTTAGCCATCAGCACTTTGTGCAAAGTTAATAGCTCTTATCAAAGTGGGAAGTGGTAATGTAAGTCAATTGAACTGAGTCCTAATGGTTTATTTGAAAGCATGGTCCCTGTGTGACGCTTTCCGAGGTGTGTCAAAAAGTTGGATTGTGCACAAGAAGCATTTCCATTCAAAGTTGAAAGTTTCCATTTTATGTGAATCCATCATATTATTATATGTAGATTACAGATGTCATGTGTTTCAGATTCATATTCTTAAATTACAACATTGGAAAAAAAAACAAACATTAGACCATTGTGACATAGTGAAAACTTGGTGCTTTTTTGTGTGCGAATATGAGGCAACCAACACATGAAATGTTTTACAAATTTAATGAAGGAATAAATTATATTAAATTATTGACAAAAACCCACTTGTTTCATATGTAAAATAAAAAGATTAGGAATATAATGGTTTTGAAAAAACAATCCAGGGACCGTGGAACAGAATATGAGGTCATGTTGAAGGCATGATACATTTAATTTTTACAGAAAATAATCATTTCCAAATATGTGGATATTTCAAGAATGACGGTCTTAAAGCCACAGTGTTTTGTTTGTTCCATTTTTAAAATAGTACTCCACTGTGATCCTCTTGCATGTGTCACAAGTCTCAAGTATACATCCATGTGTCCATAAATACGCATGTGTGTTTGCTGCCTCCTGGCACATCCCCAGGCAAAACACCTGACTTAATAAGGTTGGTCCAACCACAAGCTGTCTCCTGTGTCAGTAGTCTACCAGATTGTCTGGCTTAGTTTATTCATATGTTACACCATGTGGTCCTCCATGTGAATTTTTCATGCTTTCTTTTTTATGGGAAGGTTGAATGAACACACTTCAGCCCTCTCAGTTCACACCTGTTCTCTGCTGGCCACTGGGAAGCAGAGAGCTGATTTATATGTGCAGGGGTAGGTGTTTTTAGCCCATGGCCACAGTTTTAATCTAATCCTTCCATTATTGACTTTTAACTTTCTTTTAGCTATTTACCCGGGATTAAGAAAAGAAAGAGGCCCCCAGATGACAGTCTGGCATAGATAAAGGCCTTTTTTTAAATGAATACTCGTCAATCTACCTACAACCAAAAATGACATTATATCTTTATATATGATTAATAGCATACTTATTCTTTTTTGTACACCTCTGCCAATTCATCTAGTTGACAGCAAAGTAAGATATAACCTTGATAATATTAAGCTCATCCATAAGTCATTTTTATTGCGTTATTCATATTGAGCAGGTTTACTGTTCCACTCAAAACCAAAACCAGGTTAGACAACAGTGAGACATAATTTTGGAGGAAGACATAACTGCAGACAGATGCAGTTACTGGCAGTTTAACTGCATATTGTAAAGGGGGAAAAAATAAATCTATATTTTAAAACATTAGCAATACAAAGCTACTGGAAATGATTTTTTTTACCCTAAAGTGACACATTAATGATCACAAAACACAATGCTTTGTTGTTCAAGAATTTGCCAACCTGTTTCTGACCTTGTGTACAGTCATTTTAGCAATACTCTTATTTTAAAATAAATTCCATTGTTACACATTGACAGTTAATTTTTCCACAAATGAGAATTGGTTTAATTCGACACAGATAAAATGTGTTTATCCTTTTTGTTTTTTCCAATATAATCATTTCTTGACACATTCCACAACTGAAATTCAATACCTGCAAATTTTCTTGTATTCATTTGCTTGTTTTAAAATATGTCACTTGGCCAGATATTTTATAGACTACGTGACATTAGTAAATTCCAAGGGACACTTCATGGATTTAACTATACAAGTCCTTGGTAGAAAACACACGAACACACAGATTCCCACGCACACTTTCTCACACCTGTACGCTCATCTATGCTGTGTCCTCTCCTAGCCATCTGGGCCATCCATCAGGCCTCCTGAGCAGGTATAATCCAGGGGGGAGTATCTTTTTACAAGAGTCCCATTAGTTTACGAGCCGTCTGCTCCCTGGCGCCATCACTTTGTCCTTTAGATGAGTTAGACTGTTGAGAACTCTCTCACAGCATTCAAGGTTTATAGGAGGGGAGCTTAACTTTTTAATACACTGCATGATAAAGGTGTCTGTCCTGATACTATTGTTTTTCTGACCTCACTAACAAAATAGCTTTAGATGAGACTGCTGCTACTGCATCGAAGGGAATAACTGATATCTTTCACCTAATTCTTATCATAGCTCTTTTATCCAGGTGAAACTCCTCCATGAGACTCTTGGCTTTGACTTTTGCATTTGCCAGCTGACATATACTCTGTAAAGCTCTAAGCTTTCTAAGGCATGAAGAGGAGACAAAGTCACAGTCTTTCCCTCAGAGTTGTACCACATCAGTCACTGTGACAAACACATATCCTCACACAGTGAGTCTGTTAGCTTCTTACTTGCTGATTATCATATATCTAATTTGTCTTGACAAAAAATGTTCATGTTAAGGCAAAGATTAATGTTACCAAATAAGCTAGCATGCTGGGGCAGCTCACTGTGAAAGCTATTAGGTAGCAACTAAAAAACAGAACAGTAACATTTAACAACAGTAGATGGCTTCTCTCATTGAGTTGAGTTGATTTCTGTGCAGCTGTACCTCTTGTTGAGGTTCTGGCTCTGCTGCATGTTTTGCTATGCATCTTACAGTCTAAACAGCTGTTTAACAGTGATAATTATACATGCCAATCTGTGTATGTTTTCAAATGTTGTTTGCACAAAACGTGTGATTAGTTTAATTTTTTAACTCAGTTTAAATTGTTAAATAATAAAGAGTACCCTCCACCCATATTTTAGGTTCACTATGACTATAGCAAAACAAAAAGGTCTATGGCATGCTGCCACATTCACTACAATTAATGGGGTACACTGAAGTTGGCAAGTGAGAGCTGCCCCTGATTGTAGTTAAGCAAGGGGCTGTTCTTATCTTACTAGTTGGTCATGCAATATGAACCATACGTCGTTGTGTAGAGATAGTATTAGTGATTGTTATGCTACTTACTGTTTGGACCACATTACATGTTAAGATGCTCAGTGCCATTATTTTCTTTTGGATTTGCCAAGGAAACCCTCAGTGCAAAATACAAGCCCCCTGTTTTGGCAGGTGTGTGAGTGTGTTATCAATGCACTGTATATGTGTGGTATTGAGAACCTTGTGGTGTTTTGCCCCAGTGGCCGCGCTCCGAATGAATGATGCCTGAATAGTGCATGGCTTCGGCCCGCCAACCGGCTTCTCTCCTGCTCCCATCAGCTCCCTGCTCAGCCAGCACTGACTGACAGCACTTCTCGCTGTCTTCTATTCTTCTTACCGGCCTTCACACAGAACCATGCACACAGGCAGGTTGACTGACTGACAGGCGGGTAGGCAGACATGGAAGATGTGCAGGTACACACTCTCTCACACTACAATCATAAATATGCACGCTTTCTCATCCAGACTTTATTTGATTTCTTTTTTCCCAAACAAAACATCCTCATATTGCTTGGTTGCTTCAAAGCCCTCACTGGGTCAATTCAAGTACTTGAGCCTCATCGTTTCAGTCCCCTCCGGTGTTGAGCAGTCCTTTATGCATCCAGGCATGATTCTACTCATGCCGCTTTACTGTATACTTGTGTTTTTGTTTAAATGGATGGCAAACTGTCAGACCATAATTAAAATGTGAATTTGTGGCCAAAATATTTGGGATTATACTCTGACCCAAATTGAAGTGGTTTGTATTCCAATGTGGGTGTGGAGAATCTGGGCCAGAGAGGTGAATACAACATTCTCTCCTCTCTCAGCAAATATCATTATGGTGGCTTTTAATGAGGCACCCAGTCCCTTCTGCTTCACTGGTGCCAGTGTCTGTAACTGGGCAACACCATGTTGTCTACATCTGATGTGACCTTTTTCCCCTTGTTACTGCTCTCAAGCTGCTTTTTCAGAATACATTTGGTTGTTTTGGCTGTTTAAAAATATTCTAATAAATACAAACATGATATTTCATTATATTTTGCCCTCTGAATGTTACGAAGAGTCATTGAACATTCATTACCTCTGAGGGTCCCATATCAGAGCAGCTGTTGTGGGTGTTCGACCAAGGTACATGGTGTCCTAATCACCCCCTGTGGTCCCCAGCTTAACTTCACCAAGACAAAGTGCACTCCTGTAAGTTCATGCATAATGGAATACAGTAAACCAAAACACAGAGGGAAGACTAGCAGCAGTTGCCCTTGAGTTGCACATTGCTGATGTTACAGGTGTTTTTCATGCCGGTGAGGAATATAGCTTCCTCCAGGGTTGAGTCTGTCTCTGCAGACCAACCCCCTGAGCCCTGTGCCTGCCAGCATGATAAACACCCACACTTCTGATCACACTAATCCCAAAGCATGTATATAATAATTTGATATTTATTAGTCCCCACAGGAAAATTCTGCTTTGACTTGCCCACACCTGCACTTCTCTATGTTTTAAAAACAGTACTCATGGGATAAATTGACTGTAAATTGTGTTTTTGCCATAACAAACTCCATCAGCATTGTTTAGACCTGTTAAAGGACTATCTGCTCAAGTTCAATTAGAGTTTTTTTGTTGTTGTACAGATTAGTATGCGTGGGGACGAGTGACAAATTAGTCATCTAAAATGGCTTGTTTGCATTGTTAACATTGTTCACTAAAACTGACGGGGACAGCTAGTCCCTTGTCGCCTTGGGACAGTTGGAGAAACTTTTCGCCCACATTGTGACAAGTGCCTGCTGAGCAAAAACAACAGATTAATTTTCAAAATGTCATGAAATGCCTTTAATTTATGCCAGTGGAGATAGGGCTTGGCTGTCTCATTCATAATGCACAAGAGATGCCCCAGAGAGTCAGATGTGTTTTCTGAGAGATGAGCTAGCCTCACACTAATGAAACGACATCTGCAATTTAGCTTGTGTGTCAACCATGCACATGCTGCCCTCTCTGTCTCTGCCCACTGTGGGAAATGGAGTTTTATCCTTCAGAAATTGAGATTAGCTCATCTACGTAGTAAGAAATTGAGACACTTTTCTCATGTAAGTATATTTGCATTAGAATTAAGCATCACTACAGAATCTATTTTCAAACATAGATTATGGATTGCATACTTCCTTATTCTTATCACAGTTGCCGTCTCTGCTCGGATCGGCTCTCTGCTGGAAAGTGTTTGGAAGACAGTGATTTCCAGCAAGAGAGGCTATGTTTGTGGTTTTCTGTATGTAACATATAGGGCTAATGGGCACATCTGCTTGTTCTAACAACCACATGGTGCCAAGTAAATATTTGCCCTTTGCACTTTCCACTCTCTTGTACATACCCACACACTCACACTC
Source organism: Apogon hyalosoma (assembly GCA_037367295.1). Classification (NCBI taxonomy): domain Eukaryota; kingdom Metazoa; phylum Chordata; class Actinopteri; order Kurtiformes; family Apogonidae; genus Apogon; species Apogon hyalosoma. The sequence continues at coordinate 28,702,392 of JAPQRP010000005.1, read as the reverse complement.
ATGCACACATGCTTTCTCCTTCAAGTCATTCCTGCAGTATCCATAAGCGCTTGAGTGGAGGGGACGGGGCTTTCTAGAGATCACTTTAGCATCAGGATGTAAAGACTATTAGCCAACTTGTGTCTCACGCTCCCTTCACCCCTCCTCTCCATACCCCCTATGGTGAGATTAATGCCAGGTGGGGGAAGTATAACATAGTTTAATTAAACCCGAACCCACAAGATTCATGGACTCATTTCTTTGCCTGACAGTGCAAATGAAGGTTCAAAGGGTGTGAGGAAAGAGTAGAGGCATCCTTGACTAGTTGTTAGGAGCATAATGAATGAAGAGCTGCACACGGGGTAACGGTTGCACCCTTAAAGAGTTGTGTTTAGTTGAAAATGATTTCTAGGTAGCTTCATTGCAACTGTGCTTTTCTAATAGCTGGTTGCAAACAGCTTAATGGCAGATTTACATACATGCCATACACCAACATGTATTCACAGGTACTGACTGTGGGAATCAACAGATGTGCACTTTATGCTGCTTTATGGTAATTGAGGTTTGTGAAACCAAATGCAAATGTCGGCACATGCTTTTGATATGCTATATCGTCTGTCAGTCTCCAAAAATTCTGAATCAGTCTTTCACAGGCCCTCAAAACAGGATGTAGAAAACCACTCTAGGACTGGGATGAGCTCTGATTTCAGCAAAGCTCATACCAATGCCAATCAGTCTTGATTGTCTGATGTCAATATTGTGTTATACTTTGTCAGATATTACATGGTAAAGAGGTTCAGCTGCAAGTATTCTTGAAAAAGATGAAAGTGCCACTAAAAACTGGCAATCCTGCTTTTTCTGTTTCTGTTAATTGCAATGTCAGATAAAGTTGAGAGCTATGCTTTCCAAGAGAGAAAAGAGAAAGATTGTGCTTTTCTCTGTTTTCCTGAACACACTAACTTGTTAGAGATACTCACACACTCTCATAGATGTTTCCTTCTTTCAGTTGTAGTCTTAAAGAGTAAAGGGACACTGAGAGAATGCTTGAAAAAAAATCTGCAGCACCTTTATTTTCAAGTTTCATGCTCTGTGTCTTGTCTTGGGGAGATTTTTAATATGCTTTTAAATTCAGTTTACTGTTGTACAGGTAGCCTTGGGGTAATCGAAGCATTCCCGTACTCTGGTGCTCTGACCCCCTCTAACCAACAAAGCCATGCTGCACACTAGATCACAGTATTGAATTTCTATATAATTAAACTCACAGGGGACAAGGTAAGGGAGAAATTTTAAGTGGAAGATGCGCACGAACTATAGCGAATAAATAGCTACTTCCATCAGCTGAACAAGCTCTAATGCGTTTCACTCAATTTAGCCAATGGACTTAGCCCATTGCTGTTTAGCTGATTGCTATTTCCTATTCTGCTATCTGTCACTGACTCTCCATTGCATTTCCTTGAAGAACAGGCAAGGCCGACTCATTTGGCAGCATTAATCAATACTGTTCACTCTGTGCAAGGGGCTTATCAATTTCCAGCAAGTGCCTTGAATAAGAGTCAAAGAAGAATTTGGCTTATTCATTAGGTACATTTGCTTCTTTTTTTTAATTTAAAAGGTATATAAGGCTGTGCCATTTAATTTGCCATGAAATCAATTTCCTCTCTTTCCTTCACTCTTGAAATGCAGGTAAAACAATGGCATTGCAATTACAAGTGAGGAGATTTCCATTGAGTTTTTATGTTTGTCTCAGTTTGGCTGGGGTTGTCTTTTTGAATGCTAATGGCAGTTTGTAGACTTACAGAGTGAGGGCAGAAGGAGACCTATCTGTGAATAATGGATGAGTTAATGTTAGTTAGAGTGTACTTAAAAACCATTTAAGAAATAGCTCCAAAAATCATTCAGTCATATTTGTTGAGCGTCCAAAACTGATTGGCAGTGGAGGTAGAAAAGGTCAACTATTGATTTCCCTGCTTTTTATACTGTTATTTTTGGTGAAGACTATATCTATAGTTCATAATGTCTCATGGATTGTTCACAGTTACCACTGTCTAGTGGACATTTTCTTTGAAACTTGTGAGCACTTTCCAATGGATCATATTAAGACAGACATAATCTAAAGTGTATCTCAGGAAAAGATCCAAGCTGGGTTAGTATCAGTTTAGTGACATAATGAACTTGGTGGATAAGGTCAAATTTGAGCTCATAGCACTGAATCAAACAATGACTTCAGCTCTTTTTTTATGAGCATGATCTTGTCTTGTTGCAGGGAAATGAGATCCCACACCTTATTGTTGTCTTGTTATTATGTTCAGTTCACTGAAAATAGAATGAAATAGAAGACACATTTTGCTAGATACCACAAGACAAAGCATTTTCTGCTGGGCTACTCATGATATCCTCTTCACCTACCCCATTTTACTGACAATGTGTGTGTTAGAGAGAGAGAGAGAGAGAGAGAGAGAGCGAGAGAGAAGGAGAGGTTTGAGAATGTGCTGGATGTAATGTGTAGCATTAAGCCATATTTTCTGGGTCTTCATGGACCCAAAGGGAACTACTCTCCACCAATTTAAAAGTTCAATTTGCACTTCTCCATCAGCTTTATTTTACATTATAGCCTGCTGGCTTTCCCACCTGACTATAGGAGAATGTAGTTAATAATCCACTTCAATCCCCATCAGTTAATTTCAATAAAGGGAAAGTGACGGTAAGGAACATTTGACAGCGAATACATGGCAGGTTGGATGGATGGATAGATAGTTGGCTGTCCATAAATGAATTAGTGAACCAATATTGGTACAGAAATTTTTTTTTATTGGATTTTTGGGATTGGTTTATGATAAGAAAGATGGGGTAATTATACAAACAATGCCTTTTTTCAATGAAAATGTGACATTGAAGTATTTATAGTTGGTAGTGTCTGTGGCTGTTTGCTCTCTTTCTATATGGCTGTGGCTCAGTTGGTAGAGCGGGTCATCCAGTGACCAAAGGATCAGCGGTTTGAATCCTGGCTCCGACTGTCCACATGTTGAAGTGTCCTTGGACAAGACATTGAACCCTAAATTGCTCCCAGGCAGCGCCTTGCATGGCAGCAGTCACCTACTGGTGTATGAGTGTTTGAATGGGTGAATGCGAGGAAATTGTAAAGCACTTTGGGCATCATAAAGGTGCATGAAAATGTGTTATATAAGTTCAGTCCATTTACCATTTACCAAGAATAATGACGAATCAAAACCTAAATGAAATGTACCCTATGCTGTTTGTTGCTGTCTTACAGAGGAGCTACGGAAACTTAGCTGGTCTGGAATCCCAAGACAGGTTCGGCCGATTACGTGGAAACTCCTTTCAGTAAGTGTTACTATTCCAAACACCAGACACTCCTAAACTGTTGACGGTTTTGGCAGAACATCACCTGCATACCAACACACTTTGAGACATAAAGCTACATAACCTCACACTTAATCCCAAAAGTGAAAACACAGATATGTCAAATACACACACTGACACTTGTACACACAGGTGCACACCTGCAGAGAAGATTGCACAAATAATAAACACATTTCAGATCATCTCAACACACAAACACAGTCGCTGTCATGTTCTCCCTCCCTTTTTTGATTTATGATGACTGGTAACAGTCGTGCTTTTTTTTTAAAACTTCAATTGGGAAAATTAATTACGAGCCACGAATAATTTATTCATGAGACGCGCGGTGTGTTTACTCATTAAGCCATTGTTGTGGTGTACAGCTCCCAGTCTGCAGAGAGATGACTGCCTTTTTGAACACCATGACTCTCCCATTAATTACTGCACAATAGCTAATGTGCTGCAGAAAAGATGTCATTAAAGGTGTGTTTGTGTGTGTGTGCCTGTTTGTGTTTTTGGTGATGGGAGGTTACCAACTGGGCACTTTAACCATTAATGGCTGCTTTGTTTGGTACTCGGCTGAAGTGAGGGCTCATAATGCTGTAAGTAGTTGCAAAGCATTGGCTGCTGAATAGGCAGCTGGGCACAGGGAGGGTGAGGGGTACCATAGCACTTTAGCTGTCTGTTTGTGTGTACCTGTATGTGTGTGCCTGGTATTTTAGGTAATGTACCATAGATAACATATTAATGGTTTGTTCAGTCTTGTGTTGTTGTGATCGTGAATGTTCATTACTGTTCATAAACTGTACAGTATGTTTACACTTGTATGCTTATTTGTATGTATTTATATTGTATATGGCCCATCTAAATTTTGTGCTGGACCACTTCAACTTCCCTGCAGAGAAAAAAGGTGGAGGTAACAGAGACTGAGATGTGTGGATGGCAAGGAAGCAAGGAAAAATGTGAAAAAAAAACAAAACAAAGTGTGAGTGTGACTCATACCAAATTCACAGTAGAAATGAAAGAGAAGAAATGGACCCGTAAGGTCAAAATTGATGTATGATTCCACTTTCACATGTTCCTACATCTTCTGTCCTTCCTGTTCCTCACAGCACTAATTTCATAACTTAGAATACAACAATCTGTTATTGGTTAACTTATCATCATTGCATTCCAAATGATCATTTTTACAAACTAATGCTAAATATGGAGCTTCACTGTCACATTCAGCAAACATGTTCATGCTCCAAGCTCCTGCGTTGCTATCTAACACAGTCACAAACAATCCCTGACAGACTGATGGAAAAAAAACAAACAACAAACTTCTAATAATCTGAAATCCATCTCAATGGGAAACAACTCCTGAGGACATTCTGATGATGTTCATAAACATGTGTGTTTTGATTGTGAAAACTTATGATCCATATCTGAAGTTATCTCAGTGCCACCTTCCAAAGTTTTCAATAGATTTGTAAATCGAGGGGCCTTGTGCAGTGTGAATTATCCCTGGGCAAAATCCAAGGGTTAGATTAAGGCTAAAAGTGTGCACAGTGTCAGAAGCACTCATATCTTCTGAAGTGTCATAACACTTGACTGCCTTCTCTGTCCTGTCTTTGGTATGATCCAGTGGAGAAATAGATAGGAGGGATCAGGCTCAAAAAATCTATTCTCCGTCTGGCACCGCACACACATACACACATTCAGACTTGCGGCCTGCACTGTATTCCATAAACTTGGCAGAGGCACCTAATAAAACTTCACTCCAGTGGTGTCCCTTGTGCCCTTCTCCTGCTCACCGGCATGCACCGACTTATTTGATTTCTTTCTCCCCTCCAGCAGGCATGCTTGAGCCACGCTCATCTTTACCTGACAAAGATGAGAAACAAGTTTCCCCACTGCGGTCAAAGCTCAGTAATGCTCCCCCAATGGCCAGCACTTACTACCAGAAATCATATGTACCTGTCTCAGAAGTTATTAACCATTGTGGAAATCACAAAGCAAAAGGCATATCCACAAAACAAACAGCTTCAGAAGGATATTCGTCATCTATGCTGGATGATTCTCTTTTGTTCTTTTCAGTATGTGACCAAACATTGCCCCTGGCTGCAGAAATGCATCCGGTTGAACTTCCTATTATTTCAGAAACAGTATTGTATTATTTCATTTGTTTAAAGACCACTTGGTGTCCAAGCCTGAAGGAGAAAAGAATAAATTAAGTGGCTGTTCTGCTTGGTGAAAGAATGTCAGCCTGTGGCAATATGTACATTTGCTAATGAAGTGTAGCCGTTAAATGTGAAGTGGAGGGAAAGGAGAAAACTAACTGGCTGTGGAAATATTGATAAGGCTAAAGGGTTATATGAGATGTACTGCAGCTGAGGTGACTGATTTTGAGATAATGTCTAAATGATACCCTACAACAGTGCACAGGATTATTGCTGGAGAGAAAAGAACATGCCATCTGTTGAATTTCACTGTATGAAAATCCTTTTGAAGGCTCAGAGTTCACTGCTGTTTGCTCCTTCATACCATATTGATATTACTGTAGTCCATGGGCAGTCAACCTCCTGTACTATAGGCCCGGGCATGTTGCCTCTTGTACAGTCTGTTGATAGAAGTTCCTGTTGTATGTCTGTATTTGGTTTGTAAATCACTGGGGACCTGCAATTGCTACATTTAAGCCACCCTTATTACTTAGGATGGATCATCCTCAAAAGCTGGGATGAGTCAGAAGCAGTGCTACTGACTGCTCACTGTGTGCAATTTTCCTCTTCTGAAACATACCACAGATTAGTTAACTAAGCCGTCTGTAAACAAACCTTAAATTTCATGCATATTTAATGGTTTCCGAATCAAAACCCATCTGACAACTTAAAATCCGCTGAGGTACAGACTCCACAGTCAACTTTTTTTCTGGCTCCGAAATGCACAATTACAAACCTCATGAAAGCAGACTGCTGTGTCCCTGGTTAGAGAGTTCACGCTATTCCTCTCCTTTTTCCCCACTCATTTCCTTGCAACTGTTGAATGAATTTGACATCGGAAATGCAAGAGATTATATTTAGATTGGTGACACATTTAAGCCACCATGACTACAGTTTAACATGGAATTTCAGTTCGTCAGTTTTTTTAACTAGTAAACCCATGAAATGCACTAACCATGAAAATATCTGATGAATTAGTATATTAAAAAAATGAAAAAATGTTTTTCACAACAGATCAATCAACAAAAACACACTAATAGAAAGATTTGTGCATATTAGGGTTTCACAGATTAGTCAAGCTAACAGCGTGATGTCGACTAGTCACTGACAAATGTGATTATGTATTGTAAACTTATGCTGCATCATGTTGGCCTCCAGTCGCCTCAGTCACGTCTGCGCCACAGTTTTCATGTCCACTCAAAGGCTGTCAGAAACAAAGCTGTTGTGACCACTCGTCCTCTCTTGCTTCGTCTTGCTGTCTCCTCCTCTGTCCACTACATTCATATCTTCCCACCTTCATCCCTCTCTGTGTCTTCCTCTCACTCTTCCTCCTGCTTTTATAGGAATAATGCATTTACATTTCCAATCACATTTTCTGTGTTTTTTGGTGACATAAATAGAAAAAATATGTATATCACTACTCTTTTTCCCATAGAGCACCAATGAGTTAACCGATTTATTTTATGCTAATTTGTTTGATTTGGATTTTTTTTTAAAGGCAAGGCAAAGCAGGTTTATTTATATAGCACATTTCATGTACAAGACAATTCAAAGTGCTTTACATAAAACATTAAAAGCATTACAGCAGCAATAAAAAGTATAGGCATGAAATATAAAAATAAATAAATAATGTTTGCCAGTTTTAAATCTGTTACCAGTAAATGTAGAATGTATATAGTATACATGTACAGTATATCTATATGTACTGACGCACATGAGCTGCGCTGGCAAAGATGGACCTGGTGTATAGATATAGCACAGCTGTAAAAAAAAAAAAAAAAAAAAAAAAAAAAGGATAATGTGAGACAGTCATGAAATGTATAAGAATATTGTTGTGTTAAATTTGCAAATGCAGATATCTAAAAGATGTATATTACCTGCCTTGTGTGTGCATGCGCGCAACTTTCAGGGTGTGTATGGGTGCTTGAAATCCTTGAAAATGCTTGAATTTCAATATTGTCTTTTCAAGGTCTGAAAAGTGCTTGAATTTGAGTTGAAGTGCTTGAAAGTGCTTGGAATTACAACCAAAGCTACTTACAGAGAGGTGATACATTTTGAAAAAAAAACTTAATGTCAAAAAAGTAAATTCCCAGGTGTTCTCAGGTCGACTCCAGTTACATTTTTATCTTAATCTTTGTCTTAGTTTGAGTGTGTCTGAAGAACGCAAAGTGGTTTCCCTTTTTCTGGATAAAACTTTGTGTTCTCTCTTACAGTAATTTCTAAACTTTTTGCTATTATGAAACCGAATTTTAGATGTTTATAGCATAATACAATGTACATCATTGTGCTAAAAAGTGGAAAAATAATAATCATAAGTATATGTATTCCTACAGATGTGTATTTTACCCCAGCGATAAGGTGCTGTGTTGGAAAAATTTAAAAATGACCCTTAAAAGTGCTTGAATTTGACCTTGAAAAATGTGTACAAACCATGAACTTTACATTCATCATGTAAATTGTAACTCTAAAAAGCATAAATATCATATCATCATGCCATTTCCATTCCTGCATAATAATTTGTCAGTGTAATGATGTGTATGATCTTTTGTCATCAAGATTTGAGACATTTAATTTTGAGACCACTTTTTAAAATTCAGTGTAGTTTAGTTTGAATATGCAACAAAACAAAATAATCCTGCTTAGTCCTTATAAATGAAACAGATTATAAGAAAAGCAAACCAACAAAAAACAGATACATGAAAGCAAAGTATGACTTCACTTGCAAATTGGAAAAGGAATGGGAGGAAGTATAATTTATTTAATCCCACCCCTTCTGATGATGTCTTGTGGCAATAGTAAACCGACCGTATAGAGAACATGCAGTTATCCAGGAACTGCTTCATTATATTTTGTCCAAGTTATAGGCTTGAAGTTAAGAAACTGTGAGAATGAAATTGATTCTCATGTGGATCTTATGAACAGCATGTAAAATGCAGCCTGGCGACGTGTCGTAAAAAGTATAAATTGCACACGAAGAGACAGTGATAAGAGCGTCTTGGAAAAAGTTTTGTTAGTTCAACTTTTGCTGGGCCTGTGGTGGGACAGTTTGTTTCCAGTCTGCTTCCTGGATAATGTGCTCTTGCTAAGTAGAAATCAATTTAGATTGTGAGAAGGCTTGCTAAGAAAAACTATTTCATTTAAATTCCCCAAATGGATTCCCCTAGCATATTTTCCCCTGTTTTTCACTGAGAGTTTACTGAAGTGGAGGATCCATTAGAGGGATGGAAGGACTGTGGAATCCATTGATGCAAGGAAGAATGAAGAGATGAGGTTTATGTAGACTGATTAACAGAGGCAGGAGGATACACTGCTGCTGTCAGGTCATGGAGAGCTGTCATGCATATGCTCTGCTGTCATTCTTCCATTTCTTTCTCTGGTATTTAAACCTTTGCTCAGCCTTTTTTAACCAGTAGACCAAAACTGAGGTGAAAGTCTCTCTGAAATAGGCAGTAGAAGTATGTTGTATGACGTTAGAAATGTCTCACACTTGATTACAGCATGCAGTGATGTTTCTATGTTACGATTTGCCATTTTAGGCCACTTTATACTTGTACTCCATTATGTTTTAAAGTAGTTCTACTATGCTACATTTATCTGACTGCTTTAGTAGCTTTTCATTAGAAATAGAGCAGGATGATATAGGAAAAAAAAGAATAAAGACTCACTTATGTTTCATTATTTTATGTATTTATCTTTTTTTTTTCTGGCTTCAACTTTGGGAACTGAAGACAAAGCTTGATTCAGAAATACTTGTTTTTTTATTTGTAACTAAAACTTTATGCCATGTATGACTGGAGAAACACAGAAGTTCTATATTACAAGACGTATCGTGTTGCATCATGAATTTTTTTTGAGTGAGAAATATCTCCAGAAGAATAATCTCAATTTTGTGATTCACTAATTACTTGTCTTAGGTGTACATTAGGTTTGTTGGTTTAATAAACTTCTAATGATCACACATGCATTTCTCAGTTTCTTTAGTAAGATACAATCTGGATATATGGGAAGTATGGGCAGGACTAAAAACAAATGTTTCAGTGAAATAAAAAACAGTGTCTATAAATCAAAGAGATAATTATTTAGTGTGTCCTCGCTTTGCACTTAATATGTCTGTAACCCTTTTGTTCAGAGTATATGAGATTTATTATTATTATTGTTATTATTATTATTATTATTATTATTAGAGACTCTTGTCCACTACAGAGGACTAAATGCATTGCTGGGTTTCAGGAGGTTGATAAATTTCCTCTGAAATTAGTTAATTTGCAAAACAAGTAGGTTTAGTGATTTGTAGATTGCTCAGATTTAACAAGTGCAATACTTATTTTGCCACTGGTAACTGGCAACTAGTATTGTTCTGTTTCATTTCCTCATTTCTCTCTTTTAGTTTTTACACTTGAGTTGTTATGATAAAAAAACAAAAACAAAAAAACCCCCAAAAAAAACATGCAATAATAGGCTTCCTTTTCTTGGAAAAACCAAATTATTGTCCAGACATCACAGCCAACACACAGAAACATTTCATGTTGCCAAAAAGTTATTAATTATTAATTAATAGTCACCATGTAGTGTAAGCCTCTTTTAACTGTGCTGCCACAGTTTGTGTCGTCCTCTTTATGGTCTTCAAATCCCCTTGTGTATGTGGTCCTGTCCTATCAAGCTGTAGTGCAGCTGCTGCGTCATTGACCTCCACTAAGCTGTCCATTAACCTTCATCACACACATGCTCTCTTCTCCTTCATTTGGCAGAGAGCACATAACACCGGAGCCCACTGTTTTGTCGATTGCCTGTTGTGCTTTGTGTTTGTGCATGTTTGTAGATGGAGCAGTTTCAACATTTGACGCAGACTTTTTTGGCAGATAGTGGCTGTTGGGGGAAAAAGAAAAAGTCACAGTCAATGCTTAGCCTGGTTTTCCACAGGCACAAATGTGACCGTCTGGCTGACTGGCAGTGAAGCCAGAGAAGCGGCAGTCGGGTGGTGAAAGGATGCATGGATGAGTAAGGAGTCTGCCTTCTTCATTGTGTTTTAGTTGTAAGAGTCTGACAACAGTTTTTTTTTTTTTTTTCTTTGCAGGGTTAGTGACTGAAAGCACTAGATAAAGAGAATGAGAAATATTTCCTGTGTTTGGAGGAAAAGATGGATGGCCAAACACAGAATATGAAATGTGATGTGTGGCTTTTTATTATAACAAACAGTGTTGTGGATTTATGTGTATTTTTTTTTTTTTATTTTTTTACTATATTGTTTGTCTGTGTCTGTTCTTGGGGTTTGTATGTGTAAGCCAGGTGTGTGAGTTTCTGCAAGCAAAGTTGTTTTGTGCAACAAATAAGCCTCTTGACTCTCCACTCTCCTCTTGGGGCTATGCCTGGATAAAAAAAAGGAAAAAAGTACAAAAAAAAAAACCAAAACTTTTTGTTGCTTTTATTGATTTTCCTCTAGACAGTTGCCCAAAATTGATAGGTTGTGTTGGGTACATGTGTGTTGGCTTGGTAGAAGGTTTAAAAAAACAAAAACAGCAAACAGCAGAGCCATAACAAAGGCAATGATGCACATAGATAGCAAACACACACAGTCAACATCAACCCAAGTCCCTTTACTGGTGTCCGGACTTTTCTGTTTATGTTCTGTTAATGCAGGTCGATGAGGTTAGTGAGATGACCCCCTCCACTAAAACAAGTCCTAAACAGATCTGCCTCATATGTGACTAAACAGCAGCCAAATGTGTCTCCAGCAAAATGCAGCAAAAGTTGAAAGTATTGACAAATAAATGTAAGAGGACAACTCTGATGAAGCGAGTATGTGCCCGCTGCAGGATCTGTTGATGGACTCAAACCTTCTTGAGGATTTCTGTCAGATTTCAGGATGAAGATTATTTTCAGACATTTGGAAACCGTGTGTGTGCGCATTTATCAAACTCAAGGTCAAACATCCACGCACTAGCTTTTCAGAGGTTTAGGCACAGTTTTTCAGTGAATACTGATACCCCCCTACAAATATTTTAACATTTCACTCACAGCACTCTGACATAAACGCATTGATCTTTCATGAAATGTTTTAGCCCTACATTTACCACAGGACGCACTATATGCTTTAACACTTTTTTGTGTCGAAATATGATTACTGTAATCTCTACAGCCAAGCAAGTGGGCCGCTGTGGTGTGAGCTAAATTGGAGGGTTCCTATAGGTGCATTGCTGTACATAATGCTGAAATGGGGGATTAGAGATTGTTAGACAGACAGACAGACAGAACACACATTTCACTTAATTTGGTTGCTTGACCTCCTCACTTTTTGTGTCTAAAATCTAATTTTCAGCCTAAATTCCATTTTCCTTTCATTGTACTGCTACTCAGACAGAAGGGAAATGACAGAGAAGTGAAAGGGCAGATAGCAAGAGAGTCTGAGGGAGACAGGTGCAATAATAAATGTTTATTTGTATGTGATGACAGTTTTTAGTTTAGTTTTAAACAGCTTGCACATAGGCATTAACCGCAGTGCTTCAGGCTAGATTTTTGATGTGCGCCATGACTTTTTCATCTCCCCCTGATCTAGAACAGAAGGAGATGAACCCAGTCTATGTTCTGGGACCTTTTGATAAGCATGCACTGTGCACCTTGTCTGTCAAAAATACTCAAAATCTATTGTAATTATATCACAGAGACCATCCCCCAGTCTTTAATCCTCAACCATCCAGTAAACCACTACCATAGAGGGACATGTAGCAAAAAATAGTGTACAATACTGTCTAAAATGCACCAGAAAATACCTTACTTGTTACGCAGCTTTATTATTTTATCATTAATAACGTACGGGCTTTGTGTTGTCAAAATAAAGCATGTGCAGAATACTATAATTTTGTTAAAGTTGTGAAAATCCTGCCTTTCAAGTGTTTCAATACTTGTAACTATTTTAGTTGTAAAATCCAATTTTACTTACCTCAGATGTGATAATCAGACACTGTCAGACTCACTCTATTGTCTCTTAATGTAAAAATTACCTTATACTTTTGTTATGTCGAATGTGTAATGAATAATGATGATGAATGTCAACAAATACAATATCGATGCAAAATAAGCAAACTCTTGATCTCGGGGACAATCTTTCACAGTCAAGAGTCATAAACTTGAGTTCTGTTTTGAAGACTCTGACTTTGTAAATATTTAAAAGCCCCTGGTCGCAGCTCCTGCTTTTAATAGGCTTTAGATTTGTTGTTCACTATAGTCACTGGAGTTGACTTTCTCCTCATTGCGTAAGCCTGACCGCACAAGGAAGAACATACTTTCACAAAGTTAAACTTACATAAATTGTCTGACAAACAGTCCCCAGAAGTGCACACATGCACACAGACAAAGGTAACTCTTGTAGTAGGCAGAATATTTGGTTAAGCAGCACAGTTTTCTTTGCAAAATGAAGTGTGTCATTACAAACGATGTATATTCCCTCGAGGTGAGCTCTGGTTTGCGATTTAACTTGGTTTACAGACTCAAAGCAAGGTTTCAGAACAAGTTTTTAGTGTAAAGGCTTTTCAGATAATGTATATTTTACAGACAAATAAGTCACAGAGTGTGCCACTGTAGTTGAAATCGCCGTAAGGTTTGAGGAACTGAGAACACTGTCTTATTTAATATCTACAGAGCTGAATTAATGAGTCCCTGGTGGAACCCACATATGTGTTTGTGTGTGTGTTACCAGACAGGTGTGTTAGTTTGGTGTCTGCTACTATTCAGTGAGCAGATATCGATATAGTCACATGAGACTCTTCATTTCATCCATTGTGTGAAAATAATTCCAATTTTCAGAATGAAGCATTCAGTGTATTTAGATAATAGTTATTGCTGCCCGAAAAACATCTATAGGGTTAAAAGCTATTTAAGTATATTTTCCACTGCTGCTACTACCACAATCATTCTGCAGCCGATTTGTTTTCCACATCCTATCATAACTGGCTTTGATTAAAGGACAATATGCAAAAAAGTACAGTGATAATACTATGAAGATGTAAAAAGGAAACCTGGAGTAAAAAGGAATGAATTAAACTGTAAGAATTTCAATGTCAGTTTTGCCACATCTTTATTTTACATCAATATACTGTAATCCAAAGTCTTGAATCACTTGTATTCACAAATTAATTTTTAATCAAATTGATTTGTGCAATCAGCCTTCGTTCTCATTTTCTTCTTTTCTTCCCCCATTTCACTTTCTCATTTTTTTCTCACAGGGTTACCTGCCAGCTAATGCAGAAAGAAGAGAGAGTGTCCTGCAGAGGAAGAGGCAGGAATATTTTGGCTTCATCCAGCAATACTATGATTCTCGCAATGACGAGCACCACCAAGACACTTACAGACAGGTATATATACATACAATCTGTACTTATTGAACAACGTCTTGTCTGTTATGTATTCTCTCAGCACAAGCCTTGGACACCAAGCTGTTTATGCCTGCACGTATGTCTAAGAAAGAATGTTTTGACAGGATTGGACCCTGCAGACAGGATTACTGGAACCAGTTATCTGGCCAAAAGTGCTTTTCCTTGTTTTTTTTTTTTCTCCCTCTTCAGTCCTTCTTCCTACTCCTTCATGTACTCAAATAGCTGTCTTGCTCTCTCTCCAACCCTACATACACATTTTATTTTAACACTCCACTACTTCCCATTCATTTCAGGCCGATAAGAAACATCAAAGTAGGCTGTCGATAGCAAAAACACACATTTCTCATATTCTGTCCAATTTCCCATTGATCTCCTCTGCTCTGTGCCAGAAAGCTGGCATACTTTGTTTTGATGATTGTTTGGATCGTGTCTTGAAGCTTCTTTTTCTGCCAAATTCTGCAGCACTACTTGTGCTGACGAAATGAGTGGTGATTTCGAGTGATTTTCTTTTTAGTGTGTGTGATTATGTGTGTTTGGACATATGCTACTTTTGCATCCTGAGTGACTTCAAATGGCAGATGGTTTTTAGGAACTTTCATAGAGTATGTTTATCCAGAGATGTATGGATTTGCATATATATGTACCTTTTGTGTCTTACTATGTGCCTCTGTGTTCATATCAGGTGGTCCGTCAGCTGGTCTGAATCTCTCCATCTGCCTTTGTACTTTGTGTCTTTTCTTGTGTCTGTCCATCTGTCTTTTTTTATATTATTTGTTTATATTGTTGGTAACGTTCCCAAACAGCTTGAGTGTGTAAATACATATACATATGGAGTGGCCATTGTAGAAGTCCCAGCTTGCATTGAAGGCTTTTTCATATACCAGTGCAGTTTTTTCTCAATCCCTAGAGAAGTATATAGTAAATTGAACTTTTTCTATTTTTTACACCATCAGAAGATGTGTGGAATAGTGTGGACACTTGTTCATTAAAATACATGCAGAGTTGGGTTTTTGAACCAGCTAATTTAGTTTTACTGTTTAAACTACATGAATCCACTATCATTAGATGTCAGACACCAGAACAATCTCAGCATCAAAGCCTTGTTTTATTATGCAGTCGTGAAATGTTTGTAGCTAAAGTTTAAGTAAACAGTTGCCTTATGAACATCCGCAAGCAAAACTCTGGCAGCCTGTTTGAGTCCTTCTCTTGGCCACCTGTCGACTCTAAACTTAACATTCGCTTGCCTTTTTGATCAGCTCTTTCAACCAGCTACTCATGTAGCCTACTTTGTCACAATACTGTTTCAGTACAGTTTGCTTGTATAATTATAGTACATTTTTATATGGAGAACAAGTAATTAATTTTTGTTTTGCTTTACTTGCAAACAACCCAAAATAACACACTGTAACAAACTCCATGTTCTCAGTCTGTGGATGTAATGATACAGATGTTAAAATTCAGTAAAGTTAGCTGTTACAATGGCTGAGCATAAAGAGAATGTGTTTGGCAAAGATCTTGTGGTGAAAACATGCAGTGTTTCTGCAATTTGGAATTATTTTTGATTCAGGAGACACAAAGTGTTGTAAACACAGGTATTAAAATATGCCAAATGGTTTTTATAGGGTCTTTGTTAATATTGGACCTATTAAAGCAGGTAGACATCAGACCTGTATCACTAATATAGCATCAACATATCAAACAAAGTTGGTGTTCATCACAGACTTTCCTCATGGTGTAGACCTGTTTGCTGCTGCAGATGGCCCAGAACAGGTCTCTGAAGAGAATGATAAGGTAACTGTTAAGTTAAGCTTAGCTTTTGAAATTCTTTATTTAGTACAGAGCAATGATTCCCTCATCTTTTATTGAAACTGCAACAAGAGAGCATAATTTCAGGGCCTTTTCATGGAAACTGTTTCAGAGTGCGCACTTGTTAAGGTATGCAAGTATCGTCTTTGTGCAAGACCTTTAAAAATTAGTAAAACAAGGGATATGTGCTTAAAGTGGATTTCTACAGTGGCACTCTAGATGGTATTTGTGTGCATGTCTAACACCTTTCTCTCCCATGTTGCTGTCAGATCCACATAGACATTCCTAGGATGAGCCCTGAGTCTTTGGTGCTGCAGCCAAAGGTGACAGAGGTAAGGTGGACAGAGTGGAAAGGACTGTGGATACGGCTCAATCCCCAGTCCCGTCAGTAACAAGCCATACACTCTCACAAACAGTGTGGCCTTGTCAGGACTGTTTCAGTTGGCTTGGCTCCAGCTGCTGGCCTGCATTCGTCTGACTCCCTTTGACAAATCTGTCTTGCTGTTGTATCGTTCATCTGGGGCTGACTCTGAAATGGTATAAGGGTGGTCTAAAACTCTACATAAACACAATCTCACAAACGTATAAATACACTCATGCACTTTTCTCACAGTCACAGCTCGACATACACAGTCACACATGTAAGACCACCACTGCTATCCATTTCAGACCACCGAACCCCGTCTGCCTTCAATCAAGGACACCAATACACTAACTGTTGCTCTTTCTCTGTCTCTGCCTTGTGATGGCAAGATCCCGCTAACCTGCCCGTTGCTTCAGTGTTTGTCTTTTTTCTCTCTTTCTCTCTCTGCAGATTCACATTGACATACCGAGAACTAATCCTCTTATTCCTCTCTTTCAACAAGCTTCTGTCCAAGAGGTGAGACCCCCCTCAAAAGCTGCACACACACCACCTCATGTAGCAGGGTTTTCCCCCACTGCTTTTGGGTAGATATTGGTGGCAACTTCAGTCAGTGGCTGTGTGGTGTACTGACTTTTTACTTGTACCAAAGAGATAAAGCAAATATGTATCAGAGTAGATTGAAGATGGATTTAACTTGTCAGATTCAGAGTAAAGTATAGTATTGCTTTCTGTGTATATTGTCATAAAACTAAAATATTCAGAAAGAAGACATGACAAGAAGAATACAAATGGACAGTTTGTTTTTCATCTCTGCCAACAAGATGGGAAGGGGAAAACCTTTGCTACAGCACACTGCATGGACTGGCATGGATGCACCCACACACAAAAACACATAACACATAAACTGTGCAAACATTAAAGTAATATATCATATGTGCATTCACACATATGGTCAGACACACACAGAGACACTTACTCCGCATGATTACTACCATTTGTTTTGTTTTGATGGTGTTACTTCACAAAACACTGTGGGACACTGTGTGGATATATATTAATTATCTTAAAAATCTCTTACGCACCATGTTTGATAAAACAATAAGTGTTAGTGGTAGTTAGGGCACATTAGGAAAACACACAGCTAGGCGCACTCCTGGAGTCTTCAACTGTTAACCCAATACTTTGGATAGCAGTGTTACTTAAACACTTAAAATGTAAATGAAGTTCAAGGCACATTTTTCTGTTGCAGTGTTAAGAAAACTTGAGCATGTGTGTAGGGCAGACCTAAGGGACTGTCTGTGCAGCTTCACCACCAGCTTAACATGGAAATTAACTAGATGCCATGAAGATCTATGGGGTTAAGTTGATCTTATTATTCGAGTGCTTCTGGGAGGTTTGGCCATACACAGAACCACTGACAGAGAAGCAGAGAACTGAAAACATTGATAGGAAAATCCCATAATGAGGTGCAGGCTAATGAGGTGGAGCTGACTCTGAACTGCTGTGTCTACACACCTGCAGTGACATGTGAGCAAATGCAAAGTATATTCTACTGGAGGCATATAGAGAGGCAAGCAAGGAGATATCGTAGCATTTATCAATGCACAAACTCAAGACATGTACAAGCACATTTATCGGCATACAGAGACAACCTCTGTCACACTCAGCGCCCCTGGCAGTGGCATCACTTTTTGCCCCTGTCTTGTTTAGTCTTATGCAGTTCATGGCCATGGCAGGAGGAAGTTCTGCAGAGTGGCTCTTTATTCCTACCTCTCTATGGTTCTTTTCTTGCCTTCTATCTTATGTACAGTATGTGCTGTATATATTCTTTGTATTTCACCCTTTACCTCCTGTCCCCTGTCATACTCCCAGAACTCTTGTCTCTTTCCCTTGCATCCCCTTTCACCGAGTCTGCCCTCTTTGTGTGCACAATGAAAGCCACCAGTCTACATTGAAATATTCAAGCTGCGTGCTTCTCATATATTTTGGTATGCAACAGACTCCAAAGGGCCTTTTTTATATGGTTATGCTTGCTGCGGCACCACCTGAAAATCACCTCTGCTTCATTTCATTCAATTGTTTGTCTCTGTGCTACACTCATGGGACCCAAAGAGATTTAGTCGAGATAGAAAGCAGTCAACAGTCTGTTCCATTCCGGGGAAGGAGGAAAACTGAAGCAATTCTACAGTGATTTCCTAAGTGGCATCTAAGTGTTTGAGTTTTTCTTCTTTTGGAGAACAATACAGTCTTCATGAGATGTTGATAATCAGCAATTACAAGTTTGAGATGTGAAAAGAAAAACAGTCCTCGAGTTGTAATTACAGGCTGAAAGAGCAGGATTCGTCATAGTCCTTGGTGTCTTCTGTGTTAAGAACCTTTGCTTTATTTTTACATTTGAAACATTTAGCTGATGCTTTTCAAATTAATTGCCAGGAGTTAGTACAAAAGAAGCACTTTAGTGTGGCAGTTGATGGAGCCCACGTTCTTTCAATACTGGGCTCGTATTAAAGTTCCAGAACCTTTCTCTGCCCCTCTCACGTTGTGTGTGTAAAACATTTTGTTGTATCAATTTCCTTCCTACATCCTGATATTATTCTTATTTGGGTCCTGGGGGCTTGGTTCTAATGGAACAGAGCCATAGTGTTATGACCCAGGAGACACATGAAAGCTGATTGCTTGCCCTAGAAATGTACCACATTATGAGAGGAACGTGAAATTAATGTGAGATTAGTGTGATTTACAGGAATCTTGTTTGCTGCCTTGCGAGAATTCAGTGAACTCTGGTTAAACCTGAAAATGATAGTTTAGTTCGTGTTTGAAGCAGTCTGTGTGTCTGCATGTTTCACATACAAACATTACCACATGCAAACACAGTCTGGTGGGACTCTTTGGCCTTGGAAAAGTGGGTTTGGATTTGTGCATGGGTCTATGTGCATTTTCACGCAATACGTTTCTGTGTGTAGGTGCCAGTGTGAAATATTCATGTCAGCTTTTGAGGTTGCATGAAAAGAAAGTCCCATTACCCGCTCTCTTGCTAACACCAGCACCTCTCTCTGTTTGATGGATGGGACTTTGATAAGGGAAGAGGAGGTGTGAGATGTGGAGCCAGGTAAAGGAGAAAGTGTAAGGGAAAGCCAGAAAGAAATACATTTTACCAATCTCTCAGACTGCGTAAACATTGATTGAATTACGTTAAATAAAAATGAGTAGGACTGCATGCACACCTTCCAAAACACCTGTCCATGGCCATGCTTTTCCCCATAAAACAATGAGATATGAGGTTATTTAGAAAGTGACAGACACATGACATCCCCCCCAAAAATAAGAAAGCGCTTGATGGGTGTGGTACATCAAGGTTTGAGAGTTTGTGTATTTTGGGGAAATCCATTTGCACACCAGAAAAAAACAAACAAAAAAAAAAAACAAGCTAAACATCAAGCCGCCTCTAATTCACTGAGGCTGACAGCATTAAACAGCCACCCATAACGAAGATGGAAGTGTTTGCCTTGCAAAAATATTGAGAAGCAGGAAGAGTGAGAGAGGAGCAAGAGACAGAGACAAACTGACTGAAAAAAAGATGAGAGGAGGGAGGAGACCAGCACCAAAGAAAACAAAGTTCAAAGTGAGCTTTTTGTGTATGGGGAAAAATGCAGCTGTATTGTGAGGTGTTTTTCACCATCCAGAAAAGTGCAGATTTTTGCTAGTGTCATAACCTAACCGGAAGACAGCAAGATATGTTTTAAGATTCTTTTACATGTAAGGACTTGTAACAAAAAACCTTGGGTTTTATATTATATAGATTAAAATCTAAAGTAACATAACATCCCAGGATTGAGAACAATTACTGGAATATTTTCCACCATCTGAAGCCATGATGAGGTTCAGTGAATCCCTTGTCTTTCTCTGTTAATGTAGAAAGATAATTGGAAAGAAATTACCATGGTTAAAATAAATACATTTAGCCTTTAACAGCTTCATCCTCATATGTAGTGTTCAACCCACACTCCCACAGCAAATTGGACTGTACCCATATTACTGCTTTCCTTTTACCAGCTTGGCATGCCTCAAATTGCTACTGATTTTTACTACTACTTTCCACACCTCACTCACTTTCTCAGATTTACCCTTTTATGACTGATAGCTGTAATTTTATCATACATAAATTGCTTCGAAAGTACTGTTTAACATGTGTTTGAATGTGGGAAATCATTTTTTTTAGTTAAAATAACTTGTTGACAAACAAAATAAATACTTAACAAAATTAATCATATTGTGGTTTCGGAACTTCTGTGTATTTTAATTATTTATTGCTTTTCTCCATAGACTGCAGAGGTAATGCCATGTCTCTGTTTATGTTTGTAAGATTTTTGAGCGCATCCTGTTTATCTGGGCCATCCGCCACCCTGCCAGCGGCTACGTACAAGGCATCAATGACCTGGTCACACCGTTCTTCGTCGTTTATGTCTTTGAATACATTGGTGAGTGTTATTTCTTCCCTGTTGTTTTGCCTGTTGTGTTTTTGCCAAGATATATTTAATTAAATATACATTTAGTTTGTCATTTGCCAATTGTACCTTTCACTTCGGTACAATATACTATTGACAGGAGGATTAGTCATCATTTTTTCCCCGAGTGTGGCTCTCCAAAGTGCAGAGTAGCACTGTAGACTTGCTGGGTCATCTTGAAAAGTCACAAAGAATCAACCCTGGCAGCATCTAGATTGTCTCACAACTTTGTGGTGATTGAACAGCAGCTCTGTGCCCTGTATCCCCCTCTCTTTTCTTCCATCTATCACTTTTGCTCATTTATGTGTGCATTTCATTCCCAACCTGTGTTTAAATGTGTTTATCTCCAAACATCCTCTATAAGTGATATGATTGAACTGAGTGTTTACTTGGCATAACATGTAGGCGTATGTGTGCTCATCTATGCATACCATATCCGTCTCTCCAGAGCACTCCCGCTGTGTGAGTTTAAGTCCCACGTTTAGGATGATAAATGTCTTAGTTTTTTTCTCACATTACTTTGACAGTATAAACATGCATTACTTTGTTAAGCCAACACACGCTGACTCAGTGACTAGTATGTACACTGAATTTAATTGATTTCCAAAAGTGCAATGGAAGAATAAATATTTGCAACTCAAATAATATTGTCTTATTGTCTAATGTAGTATTCTACATAAGCTGTGTTTATCCCACCAACATCTATGGTATGTTCATTTGGTTTTTTTTGGGTTATGTTTTTAAAATGTTAATGAGTCGTGAATATTTCTGTGATGTATATTTTCAATCTCTGTCTTGGTTTCTAAACTGAATGTTTCTGTCTTATTTTTATGAATGCAAGTCATTTGCTGCTGACCTTCATGTCAGTTCCATGGATACCATCAAAGATCCACTGTGCAAAGATGGTTTAGCATATGTACGACCAGCCCTATGGTGAACTTGCTGTGGCTGACTTCTAAGCACAATAATAATACAAACATTGTATAGGTCTAGATGCAGATATAGATAGACTTAATTCATCATCTGGGAGAAATTCACATTTCTGGCATGTCAAGAAAAAGAAAGATAAAGAAAAACAAAAGTAAACAACCTGTTACCACACGAAGGTATTGAAGAGTCTGAGTGCAGAGGGGATGAATCTATATCATATCATATATATCATTTCATTTCTGGTAACTAATGCTATTTTATCATAATCTCACTTTATTTTTACTTTACTTGCTTGTTTTTACCTCCTTTAGACAAGGTTTGTGTTACACTAAATGTTTTACTGAGTCTAAGTCAGGCCTGTATACTCTCTCCTGTTCTGTGTGTTTTTCTGTGTGAAAAATGTCATTTTGACGTAAGAATATTTAGAAGATTAGTGACTTGGTCATATACACTTTTGCCTTGGAATGAATGGAATAGAATATGTTGCTACTTTTCCTAAAGGTTTGGGACAGAGGAGAAACCTACATGACACTGCAAAAGAGAAATTGCTCTCTTTTCGTCCCCCCCACGTCTCCTCTAAAGCCATTACTTAATGGAAACCATACTCAATGCTCAGATTCCCTTATCCACTCTGAGCCAAATGTGTTCACTGAGGTACAATTAGCATCCAAAAGTTAAGCTGGTAAGCATGCAAGAGGTTGACTGAGGTGACTGCTCTGTGTTGTGTTTAGCACACTGCACTTTTTTCAGAAGTATTTAGTTGTTCTTTTTTATGGAGAAAGAGTATCTACATTAGGGGTGTAACGGTATAGAAGAACTTCGGTTCGGTACAGGGGTCTTCAGTTCAATTCATTTTCGGTACAGTGAAGTACATGTATGTGTGTGTGTGGGCTCCATAACTACTGAAAACTGAAAGTAATATTTCATTTGTAATTCATTATGTAGTTCAAGTCATTTAAAACCATGTTAACTCTGCTAAAAACATTTTTTATATAATCCATGATGATTTAAGAATACATTTTGTAACATAGAGCTTTATATTAAAGTGGAACTAGACAGTATTTTACTGTTTGGTTCTTCGCTGGTTTCTTCTTCTTCGCTGGTTTTGTAGCATTTTTCTCGGCGGACCTCCCCTTACAGTTTCGGAGTACACATTTGCTGTCGTAAAACCCACCAACCATGTGTTTTCAATGAAGCCAGCGATGAGAAGGCAAAAAATAATGATCCAATACGCTACTGGAGTGTGGAACGGAGCGGAATGGGAAACTTTCGCCGGACATTGAAGTTTTGGCCATTTGTTTTCACTCCACGCTGCTCTTTAGCTCTGCGGCTAACGTTAGCAGCTCGGTGCCAGCGGCTGCAGACGGTGCCTGTAGAACTGTGCACACACAACCGGTGTCATTATTGTGACCCGTCTGTCTGGGTGGCCAGGAGGGAACGTGCGGACAGGAACGTGAGGCTGCGTCTGCAGCCGCTAGCACCATGCAGCTAACAGTAGTTCATGAGCGAATGGTGATGCCCCGGTATTCTACTGGACATTTTGCGTTTTTATCATGAGAACTTTGTTTGAAATTACTACTGCCCCGTTAACATTAGCTCGCTATCGTATCAGGGCTAATATTTACTGTACAGGAGACAAGTATACAGCACCCCCTAAGATCGAACATCAAGGTTAATTATTCTGCCAGTCGCTATCCAGATGAAACTAATTAGACATGGGTCATGTAATGAGCTACATACATCTGACAAAAACTAGATTCAACTGATAAAATAATGTATCTAGTAATAAAAGCACATTCCTGAGGCAGACAAAGGGCCATCTAGTAAACAAAACAAATCTACATGACACAAACAAGCGGGATTACTTATGAGTATGCCAACATCGGCGCAAACCAACAAGCATCAAGGCATCATTCATAAAATACGTTCATAAACGAATAAACACTGTAACAACGCCATCAAGAGCACAAATCCACTGAAACACAGATTGTAGAGAATTTATCTGTACCGGTTCTGCCATTGTAAACGCCTGTGAAAAGAAGGCATGGATGGCTTGGGTTTACACTTAGCCAGTAGTACCTGGCTGAAGGTGTGTTTATGTGGTAGTGCCGCAAACCGTGACATTTCTCGCCAGACACGAGATCTTAGACGAGATCTAGGTTCCAGGGCGGTACTGAGAAGGTGCAAGTGGCAGATTCGGCCCAAGAGGGGCTAGTGGGAGGACTGAAGGCTTCCATTCAGCCCCATAACAAGCCATTTAACCATCAGAATTGCTCTGAAACGGTTTAATTGAGGTAAAAATATCATCCAGCGCCCCTTTAACATTGGCTGAAACAGGAGCTCTGTCAGTCATGGATTTTACATGGATCAAACCACATGGGTTTCTTACTGTAGTATTGTTTGTTGACTAGGAAAAGGCCAAGTTGAAGTTTCTGTAAAAGGATTGTGTGGATTAAAGTTTTTATTCATTCTTTTACATTGGAGGCCTGTGAAGTTCTGTTCTCCTTTCAATGAAACATACACAAGTTAAGCCAACGCAATACAATCTGACCACACTCATGCTTCCAATGTCTGACCCGGCTTCTGTGTCTGTTATACTCTGTTGTCATGTTTACCTCCCCTAATCAGCACCCCAGTCTCAGAATAAAGTGTTTGTTTCATACATGTAGTCGTTCGGTACACCTCTGTATTGTATCGAAGCCTTGAACTGAAACACTTCGGTACAAACAACTGCACCATTATACCCCTGATGTACATTACTATTGGGTGGACCAAGAAAAAAAGCATGAGGTTGGTTCTATACAGCCATTAAATATTTACTCACAAAACTGTTAAGGATGCAGCGATTTGATGGACCAGTACAATACTTAATATTACAACTGGCTGGTTACTATAGGCATATAAAATGTGGTTTACTCTGTCAGTCTTCAAGCCCTTCCATTGTCTTTGAATGAACACAAATCCAATAATAGAAATTTTCACATCTTTAATAACAGAAGAGGTAAATATCAGCCACTGCCATCAGCAAGTAACAGCTCATACCTGTGTTCAGTGCGTTTCTGAACATTGTTATTAAACACAATGTCTTAAAAATAAGATTAGCTGTGATAATGAATTGTCTATGCATCATGTATCGCACACTGACTTTATGTGCAATAAATTTGGTGCCATTTTTCAAAGAATCTCACCAAATTTAAGAGGCAATGTTTCCTTGAATTTGGAATTTGGGGCTAATTTACAGTGTTTGAATAGCACTGATGAAGTGTCCAAATCAGCTTGACTACTTGTAAGCACACGACATGCGAAAGAGAAACTCACTTGACTTGTTTCTTCATCATTAAGCCTCTCATGTCCCTCACTTTTTCTTCATTAGCAGGTTCTCCAGTGTCTTGTTTTGCCTCCCTTTTTCTATCACTCTGTCCTTTCTTTATCCATACCTCCCTCTGCATTTGTTTCTCTTCTTTCTTTATCTTTCTCTGTGGGTGAGATACTCTTGTCAGATCTTCAAAGCATTACCCCGTGCTTTGTTCCCCTGCATCTCCATGTGCTGATGAGCCTTGAATAACATACACAGCCAACAAACCTTCAAACGTGCCTCGCTGCCATCTTACGTGGTGGGTTGATGCACTGTGTCGTTGTTGTTAGGTGCTCTTGTTTTCTGATGGAGAGAGAGCCAAAACAGAGAGAGGTTTGGCTCTTTCATGAGGTGGGTCTAATTCTACTCCTTTGTGGAAGGGTAGGAATTGTGAGATATACACTCTCATGTTTTTGTGCTCTCTTGCACTATCTGGCTGTCTCTCTTGCCTTCTTGTTTTCTTTCTTCTGTTACGTTACACTCCCCCATCCTCTTTCTGTCTTTTCCTCCTTGCTTTGTGAGTATGTTGAATGCAATCTGAATCAGGATGTTTACTCTCTTAAGCCAGAATTCATATGTTCAAGGCACATTACACTGTTACTATTGCACGTTTTGGAAGCGTGTAGCCTCTCTAACATATATGCGACTCCTCTGAATGAGGTCAAAGACTGATCTGTCAAATTGAAGCAAACGTGAGCTTATTTTTAAGAAATGTAAAGACTAAAGCACAAATCAATAACGAGTTACAAGTGAAATGACAAAAGGTGAGGGAGGGCTTATTTCAGGTCGTTGTGTTCAACCTCCTCCACACAGCATGTGTGATTTCAGGTCTTTGTTTACTTCCCTTTTTTTTCCCAGTATCTGCATGTCTCACTTTTCTTTTTTAGCTCTGTTGCTTTCAGTTGTTTCTGTCTTTTGCCACATAACAGCCTTGAATCAGAATGCTTGTTCCGCTGCCATCCACTCCATTTCCTTTTTGATGATGCAATACAGAGCGATAGCTCGACCTTTTAAGCACTTCACAGCACTCCTCCTTTTTTTCCCCCTGTCACCAAATTTCATTAACACTTGACCGTTAATCCAAATTGAAAAGTTCAAATTGTTAGGTTATTGATAAACTCTTCTGATGCCATGGAAGGAAAATAGCACTACACTTGTGTGTATCCACATGGAATATAGCAATCTACCTACGCTCCCGCTTACCAAAGCAGCCATTGATTTGGGGAGTCTATTGCTCTTGCTCCCCAGCTGTCAGATATTACTTTGCTTTTGTCTTCTCCCTATCTTCCACAGTGTAGTACCTCTCCCATTAGCCGACAATAAAAGTCATCTAATTAAGGCCGGGATGGGCCATGACAGGCCAAGGAGTCGGGCCAGTCCTTCTTTAATGTGAAGCGGCCATTGATTGGTCCGTGGATCCATAATGTAATCTGCATGCCAGTGTCTAAGTATGGATCCACACAGAAGAAAGATGAGAACAAGGGAGCAAGTTAGAGAGAGATGAGAAAAGAGACCCAGGTAGTATATTTGAAATAGGTTTTCACTTATTTCAGAGAGGTGATGGCTTGACAGAAAGAACACAGCCTTGAGTGAAAGAGAACCAGAACCCAAATGGAGACAAAGTAGTAGAAAATAACAGCAGCCAGTGTGTCTCTTGGCAGGCTTAAGAGTAAGAGAGAGTGAGGGCATGGGGGTTGACAGAGGGGGACAAACAACAGGGCAGGAAAACAAGATTTTCAAAAGGGGAAAATGAAACAAAAAGTGCCCCCACGCTGTTAGGAAGCATCCCAGGCAGGCCGTCCTTCCTCCTGTCAATGAAGAGATGAAGCTGAGTGCACCCTATCGCAGTCCCCCACTTTGAAGTTGTACTTGTCATGTCAGACATAAAGCGGCTAGCAACACCGTCTCTATTGTCAGTATTTCATGAAGTAGGAGAGTTCACTATATTTTACAGTGTTTCATATGTAAAAAATGTATTTGTCTCACTACAAAGCTGAACCTCACGAATGAATCCAAAGAAACATAGTGTCCATTGTTTTCTTATATATGCATTTTTTTCTTTTTTATATCGAGTAACAAAGATCAGTTTCACGGATGATATTGTAAATTATGTGACCCATAACATAGTGTCAGCATTTATTCAAAGAAACATTTAACATGAGAAACGGCACCAGTCTTCTTATTTCACTTTGCTGTCATGTCTTGAAAGGTTTGTCTTGTCTTGACAAACATAGGATCTTATGATAAAATATTAGGGCACATTAAATCTAATTAATTTGTGACAAATGTTTATTGTTATCAACATTTATATTTAGTCATTTTGCAGCTACTGAACATATCTCATTTGATTTTTGTGTTTAGAGCATAATCAGTTTTCTCCATTGAGTTTTCTCCAGATTTTTCCACTTTGTTTCACGTTATTGAAATTTGTGGACCATTTCTTGCAGATTATTTGAGATAAATAGCAGTATTTTGTGTTGGAGTACACACACACACACACCATATATTAATCCATAAAGACCTAGTGCTACTTTTTGTGTCAGTCCTCAAATGAATTTTGCTCTCTATTTAACCTTTCTTAAGTGATTTATCACCATTTATTACAACATTATCCTCTGTATTTTGCATTTTTTCTGTCAAAATCAGGTATTTTCCACTATTTAATTCACTGATCATATAGATGTTCATAAAAGCTCAGATTAAAGTTGAGGGTTATTATATTAAAAACAGAAAACTGAAGAAAATGACTTTTCCAGTAAAATATATCATTAACTGAACATAAACCCAGTGTCTGTGATTTATCAAACTCCATGGGTTTTACTGGTGAATTAATGTTGCAGAAGATGATGGTGTTTCCACAGTAACTACAGAACCTCTGAACATCCAAATGGGTCATATTTATTGACCATGAAAAGATGATAAACTGTATTTTACACCAATTGTTTACATGTATTGATAGTAATTAGTGGATCAACAGTTATTAAACATTTAAGATCAGTAGATGGTTTTGGTCGCTGGTGGCTGTTTGAGCCTTTATAGGATCATACACACATTTTAGTTAGTCTTTTGTCAGGTACAAAAATAATCCTTGACAATTCTCATAAAGAAGAAGAAATGCCACTGTATTCCTCCAGTATAATCAAAGGAAAAAATTAAGCAACTTTTTCTATGTGAGGGAAAAAATAATAATAATGTATTCTCTTGTCATTATGTGGCATATGTTGTCATCTTAGTGGTCAGAGATTCTTACAAAATGGATGAAGTTAAAACTAAAATGTACATGATTAAGCATGTCTTCAAATTTAGATTCATTTTATCGCAACTGAAGCACAGGCTCATTTCAAAATGGGAAAGGGGGAAAAAAAAGAGAAGCTTTAGGCATTTACACAAGTCAGCAGACATCACTTAGTAAGGGGCAAACAGAGGTAAAGGGAAAAAAATGTGGTGTCCAACTAGAGGTATGTGCAAAGTCAGAAAGGTTCAGAGATGTGTCCTTGTAGGTATTAGGGGAGATGGCGGGGATAAGGAGTAAGAAGTGCGACATCTCTGTATGACAGAGCAACTAGAGTGCTGTGGAAATTGGTGTATGTGCGTGCTTTAGCCTGCCTTTCCTTTTTAAACCAAGACTCTTCAGATCCCTAGATGCACACATTTCCTCAAGAAGCTACTTACAGCTTTCAGAAATGCAGAAAAAAAAAACTGCTCTTTAGCTCTACAGCCACACACATCTTCTGCAGGTACATTTGCAGTGGATACATGAAATTTTTAGTCAGATCTTAGGAAGTCAAAACTTTCTGTCATCCAGTTTTGTAAGTATTTTACATGGGTTTAAATAGTTTACTTTGGAAGCAAAACATGCTTTAAACGCAGCACGACTCTTGTTAAGATTAAATGAGGTTTATGTGTTTTTGTGTAAGTTAACTGCAGCTCTTGTACACTGTTCTATAGATCCAAAGTCAGTCTCTGTTTGTGTTGACTGCAGTGACCCTGTTATGTTTCTAGAAATAGAGTGGAGCAATTAGGCTGCTGTAGAAGTCCTCTCTCATATTTGCTATACTGCAAATAAATCCTGGAGTTGTTGTTGAATACAGGAGATGACAAGATTTTTAATGTCAAATATTGACATTTGTCTGATGTGTAATGTACAGACATTTTTGTAACTGAAATCAAAAGTGTGGATTTAATTATTTGTGTAGAACATAACTGCTGTGAAACAATCAGGAAATAGTTTTATTTCTGTGATTTAACTTTGTTCTGGCCAGTACTGCTATTGCTCTTTAGCTTGCTTGGCTATTCTCACTGTCTCGGCCTCCCTCACTCTGTTCCAGTTTTATTCTGCAATACATATGCATGTTCTGAAATTAATGAAATTATGCATAACTTATGAGACTCAACCGCCAAGAACCAGCATATAAATATCTGATAGCAACATAAGATTTTCATATGACACTATGTTTGTTACCTGATACTGTAAACAGAGAGTGTATATCAGTGTCTGAGTCAACAGAGAGGAAAAGCAAAAAATGTCATTATTTTGTGTTATTTTCTGGACTGTGGAAATTCAGTTAACACTGTCAACACATTTATTGTTCCTAATTGTAATTTATATGATGATTGTTTTGAAATCCAGACACACTTAACATGTAGGCTTGGGTTTTCTTATTATTTTGTTTATGTTTCAGAGGCTGACGATCAGTTTTGATAGCTTTGATGGTTTTATTGAAAATTTGAAGATGATCTCTTTCTTAAATTACTGAGATGCTGTTAAACAACAGGATCTGAATATACCTCCTTTGTATTGACTCTGCAGTTGTTGTTTTAGTATTAGTACTAATACTTCAGTAGTAGTATTATTTTAACATTCCTTATTGCAAACTTCAGCTTTAAGAAAAAAAATGCAAATGATCGTGATTAATTACAGCAAACTGTTTTATGATACAGAGGATCGTTGAACACGTCCTGCTCTGTGTGCATTAGTCTATTCATCCTAATGCTTGTGCTGGTCTTTATGTATGTTTTTTTTCCATATGTGATCTAGTACAATGCTTAGCTTTCTCTCATTATGCTTTGCTGCAAATTAAACTGGCAGTCTCCAACGCTAGAGCGCTACAGGGGCTGTCTTGGAAAGACATGTGAAAGCTGTTAATATGGCATGTATGGTACAATGGAACCTATATCCCTATGAAGGACTGCACACTGATTTCCTTTGAACAGAAACTGGCTGTGTTCTCTCAGTCAGTGTGTGGCCTGGGTCACTTATATACCGACACACACGCACAACTTCTGCATTGTGTGTGAGCAGGGGTGCGGCATTGCAGATAGACTGGCTTGGTGAAGCACCCTGGGACAAAGCTGGGAAGATGGAAACATACTGTCAGTCAGCTGTGATGAAATGCCTGCAGGAGTGTAACACCAAACACACACACACAGGCCACAAACCAGTGAGTTGAACTCCAGAAAATACAGACAGAACACAGACCACAGCTGGTGACATTCTGTACATGGGAAGAAATGAGATTCTTTTACTGAATGACCCCTGATTGGAGTTAAAATGTGTTTTTTTTTTTTAAACAAAAATGCGCCAAATCATTTTTTGTTTAAGGCCAAGCTTTTAAAATTCATTGCCATCTGTTTTCTGCCGTACCTTTCCCTGTCTCCCTTTGTCACATTACTCCCTTTCTGATCTGTTGTTTATTTACTGGCATGGAGCTTTGGCCGTAGTACATAGCGTACCATATCATGCTGCGCTATGCCATGCTCATTTGTATTTCAACTGAATCCTCACATCAGGGGATTATAGTAATGAACTGCCTTGTAACATGGGTGGTCATAGAAGGACAGTACTGAGTTCTGAACACTTGATATGTTCAAGTATCATTATTACAGAAGTCCTCTCCTGTTTCTGTCATTCTGTCCATCTGTCTGTTTGTCCGTCTATAGATTGAACAATCTGTGGAGTGGATCTCGGCCAGTAGGCAGTTAACTACTATCGGCTTCTTTCTCCCCATGGTCTGGCCACTGTTGGTCGAGCCTTCTTTTCCAAGTCTCTCTCTGATTAACGGCTGTTATTAGC
Organism: Apogon hyalosoma; assembly: GCA_037367295.1. Taxonomy (NCBI): domain Eukaryota; kingdom Metazoa; phylum Chordata; class Actinopteri; order Kurtiformes; family Apogonidae; genus Apogon; species Apogon hyalosoma. Next base: position 28,671,450 of record JAPQRP010000005.1, on the reverse strand, counting down.
TCTAATGAGCTGCTTAGTGATTGCCCGAGCACAGCTGCTGACATCCAGCAGGAACACTGTCTTTTCTACTTTGGTACTTATCTACTTCTGCTTTCTCTAATTTCTCCTGCTTTAATCATTTGGCGAAGGCATTGTTTTACTCAAGACAGGTGGAGATTTGTTCTTCAATTTTCTTTGACGTTGTCTCTCTTTGTGTCTCTCTCGATTTGAGCCTAGTCTTGGTCTCCACTCTTATATTTGGTTTAGAATGCAATCACAGTGTTTCTCAGGTTAAGTAATAGCATTTGGCCTGGAGAAATTGAATCGGCCTTGTGGTTTTGACCCTCAGTCTCAGTCTTTGTCTGCTTTTTTCGGCATGAATGTCTCGTTTATTCCTCTGAAATATGTTCTTTACCCTAAGACTTTTGATCATAGTCATTTACATTCATTTTCTCCATCTGTCACATGAAGTAGGTGTCACTAGGTTTCCCCCGTATATATAGCCTATATCTTTCTTGACATGTGTGAGTATGCATTTCCAAGCAGCCAGAATGGAATTATTATTACAAAACTGCAATTTACCATGGGATGTTATTCATTTGTTGTTGTTTTAATAATTGGGTGCTATTAACCTCATTTGGCCTGGGGTGGACACCACAAAGATCACTGTCAGTGGTTGAAAATAGGATATATGAAGCTTAAAATCAATAGTTCATCTGCATCCAGCTTGATCTTATTTCCCAGCATTACCAGAGATACTCTCATCGCTCCTGATAAAAAGCAATAGAGCTCAGAAATGATCCAGAGAAATAGTTCTGTCAAAAAATGATTTATCTTCTGTGAATAATCGCAGGGGTTATTGAATATTTTTAGATTAAGTTAATTACTTGACTATAAAAAGCCATAAATTGAAGCTCTCCTCAACGAAAAGCTTCAGATCTCTCCATTTCTCGTTCTCTCTGTCAGCCGTGTGATTGAAAAAAAAAAAAATCTGTTTTATCATTCTGTCACCAGCGAGACGCGTTCCGCTTGACCTGATGCAATTGGAGGCAATTGAAACAGTCATCTTACCGTGCTGCTGCGCTGGTGGTGTGTGGTGTTTTGAGTTGCATCATGTCCATGTGCTCATACATGCACTTGCGCACAAAGACAAACACAGACACAGAATTCTGGGCACTTTTGAAACAAATGCAGTCATGTACAAAGGAACCCACAAAGGATCTGGACAAGCACACACACACACGCACATCTCCAACACCCATATAGTCTAGTGTTGTGTATGTAGCAGCGCAGGAATGTGCCTCCCTTGAGGTGTCTCTCACCGCTCTGCACGTCGACTGTCTATGTGTTTAAACGTGTCTGCTGCCGTTCATAATGTCTGCTTATTACTGATCCGCTAATGTTTTTTCTTCCTAACTAAGCCTGCAGATTACACACACTAATGACTTAATGGACTGATCCTTCACTTACATCTCAGGAAACCTTCCTTCTGCTCCCAAATGTGTCTCCTGCATTAGGCAGACAGATTTAGTTCGTGACAACTGTAATGGAAACTTTTAATGATTAAAAAGGTGTATATGTTACATTTAAACCCTTTTTTTTTAATACAATTTGATGCTTCCCTGTTAAATACATATATTGTAAACCATATCTCTTGACATATAATTTGTTTATCTCTACTCATTGTTTATTAAAAGGGGAAATTAGAATTGCATGAAATTCATACTAAAAATGCAACCCAGTGGTTTGACAGTTAGATAAATGTTGTTTAAATACCCGTATGCTTAAACTAAGCTCCTGTTACTAATAGAAACACCAAATCAGAGTAGTTGCCTCTGTTGTCTTTAAATTACTGTGATTGCAGCCAGTGTTCCATATCAAAAAATATACAGATTACTCAAACTAAATGGATAAGATGTTTTTCATTAAAATGCATTTGCTGACTTCTGTTTAAATGCTAAAATTGCTCAATAAGACTTTACACTGTGTATTAAAGATAGGATAATATGAAAAGAATGCATTGCCTTACTATGTGTGTATAAATTACAGGTTAAAAAGAGAGAACAATGTATTTGTCTTTGGATTACTGAACTGCATGGCATATCCATTTCATGCAGCATACACATAAATAGGAGGTTGTTTTGGATAAATTCTTATTCAGGTCCAATCCAGGTACGCATTTTGAAACCCACACTTTACTACCACAGTGATATTTTGGTAGACCTCTGGACTCTTCTTAGTGAAAAGTGTGTTGACATTGAACTTCATGTGAGAGCCCTTATATGAATTATAACTAAGTGAATCATCTCTTAAGCATTCTGCTGCTCCAGGTATTTTTATCCAATTTCTGTGGAAGCAGAAAGTGGGATGTGAATACACACAATAGAAATCCCAGTCCATTTAGTGTATCTATGGTGTCACCATGGCTGTGTGACTTTAAGGCCTGTCAGCAGATATACTGCACACATCTGTGCTTTACAATCGCACCCCAGGCCAGCATGAAGGGTGGTGCTGTGACAGCCTTGGAGTATGAGTAAAGATATTGGCTGCTATAGTAACAGTTAATGCTTTGTGGTGGCCTTAATCAACATTAAACACTTTAAGCGTCCTCATACAAGACTCCATCATACCTCAGGGCAAGTGGATCATTATGTGTGCACATAGGCAGATATGGTATTAATAGCTGTATTCCATTTGATGTCAAGGACTTACATTATCTTGCCAACAGCTGTGGAGCCCGCTGTTTGATGTATGGACACACAGCTTATAGTGCAGATAGTTGAAGATGAGAACATTGCTGGAGTGATTGTGTAGATTTTATGGCCTAAAGCATTCCTTATCACTGGTGAGGCTGAAGTTCATTGCTTTGAATGAGTAAGCTTAGTAGTGCTCTTTGAGGGAAATCCTTGTAACTTCTAAGAACTATGAAATAAAGACACTAGAAAACTTCCTATTGACTTGCCCCCTTGGAAAGTAGACAGTGGGCTTTGGATGAGGCATATAAACCCAAAGGTTTGTGTAAATCAAGGTATATGTTTTTGGAGAAAGTAAGATTCACTCAACATATCAAAAATGAAGGCAGTGTTTCTGAGCTCAACTCATATCACTTTCTCTTGTTCTCTCACAATCACATACACTCTTACCCCTCCCTCCCTTCTTTCACCTCCAGCTGTCTATTTTCATATTCTCACATCTTGTGTCTCACACCATCATAATTCCATTCTCATTGGCTTTAATCTCCTTTGACAGCATACATTTGTGTGTTTGTGCTTGTGAATGTAATTTTCTGTACGTGCTGTTAGTGTGTTGGTGACACCAGAACTGCCAGGTTGAGTCTCCCCTTAATTATCCAACTGTTTGAATGCCACCTCTCTGGAAAATGTTCCTCTCATTAACAGCTATGTTATCACACTAATTGTGTTACGGCAGGGAAATCACATGGGGGGGAGGGGGGTGTCAGAAGTACGAGGTGGTAAAAATATGACGTCTTGCCTGAAGGTAACCTGTGTCTCCTTTTTAAGTCTGAGCCTTCTGCTGGATCACTTTGGTGTCATTCTGAAGGTGGAAGGAGGGTTGTGACATGTTTAGAGTCAGCAACAAAATTGTACATCATTACAGTCATTAGATTTAACCTGAATCACAGCTGTAAATTGTAAGTAATGACTGCTTCACTCCATGTGATATAAGCTGTGGATGCTGAAATCTTGTTAAAACCAACAGCATGCTCTCTGGCGGTCTACAACTTAAGTTAGTTTGTGATTAATCTAAACAAACAGAAGGATGTCAAACGGGACTGTATTTTTTTTATTGCCAATTGCTGTTTGCTGAGACACACACTCCCTTTCATGCTCAGCACACACACTTTATGATTACATCAGGCTAAACTAGCTCGTTTATCATCTTACATCACATTAACTTGTGGCCCATAGTTGTAGAGGGCAGATGGCAGCACTTGGATGAGTGTGTGTATTGTGTGTACCTGTGCGCGCCCATGTGACTGAATATGTAGGTGCACGCACTCAGTCTCTGGAGGTGTAACCCGGCTCTGCATGCCAAGCTGTGCCAAGTGCTCGCAGCTGGCAGCGACCAAGCAGTTGGTCTCTCTGGACAAGTTGCCCCCTGCGCCAGGACAAACAGGAAATGAGCCCTGGGGCCTGGTAGGAAACTGGTTACGGCCAATAGGAAGAGAGGTGAGGAAGTGGGAAGAAAGGGGGGAGGAGAACAGCTTGGATAGACCCGAAAGCAATAGCAGCAGAAGAGGTGTCAAAGTGCTGTGTAGGAGAAGAGAAGGGAACAAGAGAGAAGACACTACTGACACACCAAAGGAGAGATCGAGAGACTATCACAGGAAAGTTGAGGTATAAAAAGGGAAGTGAATGATGCATTGATGATGGAGACATGAAGTGGCAGAGCTGAACCTGAAATTGAGATTAAGAGCTCAACTGAAATTTGAGTTCTTGGAGACAGCTGCATCCCAAAATTAAATCTCTCTTTAACTACTGTTTTTGTGGGAGTGTTGTCTGTCGCTACAGAGATCAAACATCAAAGAAAGTGTATGATGTTTTTCCTCTCTCATGCAAATAATTACTGCTTCATGATCAGTGTGTTCGCTTTTTCTGTGTGTACACACATTTTTGTGCATGCATGTGGTGCTTCTTGCCAAAGTTTCTCAGTCTGTGGTCTGTGTATGCTCTTCTGCCAATTTGATCACACATAGCCTGTCTTCCAAGGTGGTCTTTGGGTGCTACATGCAAACCAGGATTTCTTTCAAAAGTTGGCTGTACCCAACAAGTTCTGCATTCTCAAGGTGAGCTTGTGTCGGATTTTAGTTTCCCTGCAGCTGACACTAGCTCTGAAGAGCTTTAGAGTATTATTTGGTGAAAGATTATTTTGGAGGCACATCTCACACAGAACTAATGCCAGTGAGATTCCCATTCTCTGATGTAGGGTTCAGTGAAGCTTGAACCTCCAGAAATTCCCATGGTTCTTCTTTGTAAAGCATTTCTTCAGACACAGATCATGTCCCAGACATGTATTGTCAGCTGGTCCTTGGTTTGAAGGCAAAGCTGCAAATGAAATCGCCAAGAGAACATCCTGAAGGAGTCTTTACTCATACGTGGATCTATAGGAACTAATTAGCATTTTGTTCTTTTTGAAATTTGGTCATGTGAGACACATGATTTGTTGAAGTATTCAATATGGCCTAATGATGCTTTTTTGTTATGTATGTTACCAAGAGGTTTATAGTTTGAAGGTGGATCATGTGGTCATCAAAGCTGGGTCCACTTACAAATTCATTATACATGTGCTTTGATGCGGGCGGCACAGTGGTGCAGTGGTTAGCACTCGTGCCTCACAGCAAGAAGGTCCTGGGTTCGATTCCAACACCAGTCGGTGGGACCTT
>JAPQRP010000005.1:28645702-28665967 GCA_037367295.1 Apogon hyalosoma | reverse complement strand
CTGGGATAGGCTCCAGCGACCCCCGTGACCCTAGTGAGGATAAAGCGGGTTCAGAAAATGGATGGATGGATGGATGTGCTTTGATGCTGTATACTGACAAAACAAAACAAAAAGCTACATGGACCACCAGAGCATGAAAATGTCTAATGGCATGAATATGTGATTGTTTTAAGTTTACTTGACCACATAAAGCTGTTTGTTGGTCTCCCTCCACTTATCCCTCACTCATGTGTGTCCTTGTGGTTTGGATGAGCCATACCCATCTCCAATACAAACCACTAGACTCTTGGATGCCATCCGTTGTAATCTGCTCCTGAGTCAAGGTCCGAGTTTGGAACTAAGCCTGACAGCTAGGCTTTAGACACGACAAAGACTGATTTGAGACTTTGGGACACTCTGGGTCTCCCACAACAGCAGAGCAATGGCACTTCACCACCTTGTTAATCAGCAGCAACACCCTGCAAAATGCCAGCCAGCCTGTTCGCAATTAATCTTTTCAATTACAAATTTAATGCCATCACTATTGGACAGAGCCACTGCATCCCAAAGAGAAGTCTGTATTCATGCACCCTCATTGTTTTCTGCATCACTACAGATGAGCTATCAAACTAAATACTGACTTCAAATTGGTTGGATGCTTTCCCCCTTTGCTTCTTCTAGTTGATTGTAGTCTGCTGTGGCTTCAATTTAAAAAGGGAGAAAATATTGAATAGTTTTAGTTCATCAGCTATCTGATTGTAATATTTTCTTGACAGATGACTTGTTTCTCTCTGGTTATGTTTACACTTGTCATCGCAATAGGATGTTAGATTAAGTCATAACAATAGGATTTCATTGCATTATATCACTGTAAACATGTGCTAATATTGGTTTGATATGTGTCCTGCAGCTGTATTTAATTGTACTTCTCAGTGTTTCTCTACACTTGTGTTAGTATTGCGGGTAAGATGAACTATACTGACATCTAATCACAATGCAGACCTGACTACTTCCATATCTGTATTATCAGATCTAGTAGCCATGCGAGTGAAATGTGATTTGTGTGCGTCCGGGCACCCTCATGTGTCCTGGAGTGATAGGATGAAAGGTCTCACTGAAATGAAGAAACCATAGCCTCTCTCTTCACTGTCTCTCTATTCTTACCTGACTTCAAGCAGACAAGACAATGATGAGAGCATGGCAGGGTGTTGAATGAGCATACACACACATACACTCACATTGTAGCTTTGTAGTCCTGGCCCACTGCCGGTTCCTGGACTGTGTCTGTATGTCAGACTGAGCATGCTCATTACAACCTTGACAACATTCCACAGGGGTTGCCAGGGATACCAAGCAGAGCTGCCAAATACTGTGTTTGTGTGTGAGTGTGTGAAATCATTATGTACCAAACTCCAGTGTTTTGGTAATATGACAAAACGTATACACACACATTCTTTTACTCTTTTTTTTCTTTCACTCTCTCTTTTTCCCCTTTCCCTCTCTCTGCATCTCTATGCCCCCCTCTCTCTCTCTCTCTCTCTCTCTCTCTCTCGTTTTTCCCCTCTCTAGATCATTGTTAATCAGTTTCGTCCCATCTCCTCTCCACTGCCTGTCAGTGGCTTGTCAAAAGCCCGTCAAAGCCCATGCAGTCCGTCACACACTGCTGCCGTTAATGACATCTGATGACACCCATTGTTGGAGTCACCCACTAGAGATGACTGGGGACTCACTGTGCTAGCTGCTTGGAAATTATTTCTGCTGTGCAGTCTCACAGCATTTTAGAATACATCTGAAACTAGTTATGTTTATATAAATAATTACCCTTATATACATTAATACTACCTAATACAGTCATACATTTATAGGCCTTCTATTGTCTGGCTCATTTTATATCAAGAAGTGCGTTAATAACTTCAATAACTATACTCTAAGAAATGTGTCTAAAATCATAAAATTCAACCAATATATATAAAAAAGAAATAATAAAATTGTAGAAAAATAAGTGAATGTTGTACAATTCATGTTGTTTGTCCTATAAATTGGTCAGTGTCTGCTGCTCTGCATAGAAGCTGAGACACTTTCTGAATGTTTCAAAGTTGTTTTGGACTAAAGGCTAAATTGCCGTTTTCAGTGTTGTAACTCAACTGTTCTGTTAGACCACACGCAATCAAACTCCATCCACATCTTTCAAAAACCTGCTCAGTCTCTCTTGTCCTCTGTCTGAGTGGTGGATCTCTCTTATGTTGGTAGATCTGAATCCTCTATCTGTTTTTTCAGACTTTATCTCCTATTTTTCTTCAGACCACGCCACCCCCCAATTTTTTTTTTTTTTTGCCTTTCCCGTAACCATGTCTCTTTCTTTGTCCATCTCTTTACCCTGACCTGCTTATTTCTACCTCTCTCTTTCTCTTCTCTAGAGGAGGAAGTGGAAAACTTTGACGTGTCTAGTCTTCAAGAAGAGGCTCTGAGGAACATTGAGGCTGACAGTTTTTGGTGCATGAGCAAACTGCTGGACGGCATCCAGGTAAGCATGTGTGTTCAAAAGATGTAGAGATTGCCCAAGAAGAAACGGCGATCTGAAATCCATGTGGTCTGATATGGTTTAATTATTTTAGACCAGGTCATTTTACATGTATTAATAAAGGCATATGAACTGGCAACACCATGCATTTTGAGTTTTTAAGAGACAGGTGCTAACGTGAACTTGCACATGCCCACCTAAGCATACATAGTGCATCTGCGATATGCATGTACACGAACACTAAGATATGTTAGGTCAGAAGGTCACACCTGTGCTCACAACACGACTGAATGTCATTTTCTATAATCGTCACAAAGCCACATGTGAATTTATGTGGAAGTCCACATGATATCCTTGTGTTTTTCTCTGCATTTCTAAGCTCAATTTCAGTTTGTACTGTGAATGTCAGTGTTGTGCATTAATGTGTGAAGCAGCTTTTCTGTGTGGGTTTAAGAAATGTGATTGTCTTGCATATTCTAAAGCAGGCTTGAGTGTCTAGAGACCAGATAATTGCACACAGACCACAGCACCAAACTTCATTTTGTTTCATCATTTCTTCCCAAACCCTTTGCCCACCCGTTCTCTTAATCGACCTTGCTCTCAGCGGTCACGGTTGAGCCATCTGTCAATTCTAAATGTGCCTGCTCGCCAGGGCTAGTAGTAGATATGCCCTCAACACTGCACTTCCCATCCTAAACAATGCCTCTATGTATATAGTTTTTGTTTTTTTTTTGCTTATTTCTTTTACTGATTAGGACAAAGAGCATTGTTTCTATATTTATCAAAAAGGGGAATATTTAATCAACCCTTTTTAAAAATGTCATAGTCATGTCACATTTAGTACCTCTATAAGCGTTTTTGGCTCAGATAGGCCTGATATTACTCCAGTCACTATTTTCTGGCACTGTTATAGAAGCATTTGCCAGTTGGGTCAATAACCTTAATCTAAAGTAACACTTAGCGGGAATTCTTAGAGCAGTTTGGTCGTAACATGTATTGATCAGACAATATGCTTATTGTTGCATGGAAATTAGTGCAGTAGTTTAAGATTATTGATAGTGAAGGATTAGTAGTTAGCAGGATAAGGGTTTTAATACATCCTGTATGTTGTTTAATACATCTGTAATTTCAGAAGTAGTTCAATTTTTATATAAAGCACTTAAAGTCAATATATCATATAGCCTTACAGCAAAGCTAATTAATAGTAATGAGTATGTGTTGTGAAAAAGTGTGAATGACCATAAATAACACTCAATTGCTAGGCTATTAATTTGAGAAATTAATAGACACTGAGCCTTCCTACCCCTGAGAGAGGAAGATGGCGTGATTGCAGAGCTTGTGAGAAACAGAAGTATGAGTGAAGAATAGAGTGTGTGTCTTTGTGTATGCTTTTATATGTGTATGTACAATGTTGTCCCCATGCATGTGTTTGTTTGCGACCTTGGCTACAAACTAATTATGTGCAATGCACCAGGGAAGCCCATGTTTCCCCCTAATGCTTTCTAAACAATCTGACGGAGGCTGAGTGCCTCAGTGCCGTAATTAGTTAGTGATCCTTGCTCTGACCTCGTCTCAAACCCTCTCACATCCACCATACACTATTACACTTAACTGAGGGCCTGAAGGTGGGGTCTGGGGGTTAGAGTCTGTCCATGAAATTACATTTGCTCACTGCCTTTTAAGCACCTTATATACCAGTGTTTTCTCTGGAATGGTGCCACACTGGTGTCCACTGGTTTTAGACTAGTTTGTATAAAGTGTTGCCTGTGCGCATCAATTTGTTCCATGCTTGGGAGATTGTGGGCAGAGGAACTGACTTTACCCCATTTATTCACAAACCACAGCTGCTGTGATTTTCCTACAATTTAATATAATTACCTGGTGTTCAGTGGAAATACTTTAGAAAGTTTTTTCTTATCTTTTAATACAGTAAATTGGCCATTAGCTTGGGTTTTAGTGTCTCGCTGCCATGGTCTTCTCCCACCTAAAAGTGCTATTTTGGCTGTCAATTCACTTAAGCAGCTTCTTTAATGAGCTTCAGCTCTAATTGGCAGCACAGCAGCCCCCTCCTCTAAAGGAGCAGTCTAGGGTAAAAGCTAAGTCAGTAGCATCAGTTGACTCCAGGAAAATAAAATGTCTGCATTGACAAAATAAGAATGACTTGGAAAAATAACTTATGAAAGATGTTTTCTTTTGTGATTTTTATTTCCAGTTCAAAAGCTGTAATCTGTTGAATTGTCACATCCGTGGATCACCCTTTTAATGTCTTCAGACTGAAAGAGCACCATTCTTAACTGGTGTTTTACTGATGAAATTAAAACTGAAGTCTAGGCTGACATCCAGGACTAGACACCCATACACTGAACATGCCCCTCCTTTGCATCTGTCTACAGTGAGTGACAGTTTCAGGGCTAAATGAGTAAAGACAGCTATTTCTTTGTCCTGGCATGAAGTGTAAGGCACTGTTAACTAGACAAACATTGGCATGTGTGTGTGATCACAGGATAATCAACAAAATAAGTGCACAGCACATTTGCACATCAAACAGGCACCCCACAAGAGCCTCATCTATCTGACATGATCAAAAAACATGGCAGAACTAGAAAGAGCAACATTAATCATAATCAAACAGACCGGTGTTTAGTATTGTTTTTGATTATCTTGCAAAGTGCTTTTTTGGAGCAACTCTACCTTTGACTTTAGGATCCATTAACACACAACACACACAAATTAACAAAAACCTTTGCAGATCGGTCCATTTGCCCATTTCAGACACAACTCTGTTAAATTGACCCCAATGATACTCCAGTCTTCAGCAGCCAATTAGTCCTGTACTGTGCTAAATTGGACAGCGCCTCTGGCAAACTTGACTAATTTAACTTGTTAAAATTATTTCCTATCTGGTGTTTTAATGAATTTAAATGGAGCTGTCATCTTTGCCCAGTATTGTGATGTTGATTTAAACATTTATGTTAATCCAAAATCATAATGTATTATTAACTTCAGCAATAAAGCTGTCAGTCACAGCTACAGTAATTTAATCTTTGTCACATTGTCTAGGTTGATACAGCTGGAAGTGTTCCCAACCGGTTCATTCAATATGTAGCATATGTGGTGTCCGTGGACAGTCAGTGTCAGTAAGGGAAATGAAGTCAAAAAGTTTAAAAAGTCCATTATTCTGCTAGCACACCCCCGAGGCCTCTCAGTTTTAAAGCTAGCAGATGAAAACCTGCCTTTTATGCTAATTCTGCAGATATGCCTTTTACAGCAGGGGCTCTTAAATGTATTTTCTCTGCAAAGGACCTAACTTTGAGGAATTTAATTTCACCCTAGGATCTGAACTTATTATATTTTCAACTGTAGCCTTGACAAGTGGGGGTCTGACATGAAAAAGTCTCTGCCTCTAGATTGTTTCTCATGTCACTGCTCTGTTGCAAGATGCAGACTTATTAGGAAATCTTGGTTGTGCCCATGAGGCATAAAGTTGTATATTGTAATTGAATTGCAATATTACTATTATTTATAGTCCAATAGGAAGGAGTAACTGTTGAGCGCAGGAAAAAAAATATTTATGCAAATTCAAGTGCTGTTTTGCAGCCTACTTTTCATCAACATGATTATGTTTTGGTTTAAATCAAGTACTGCGTGTCAGGTACTCGTGTGGCCTCTTACGGTTGAGATTCTTCAGAAGCTGAAAAGGCCGTCTATTAGGACACACATTTACTGTGCTTATGTTCATTGCATGAACTCTTCTGTAGTTAAGTTGCCAACAAAATAAACAAACAGCTCCCTCTCTCTTGCTGTTCCGTGTCTGAGCTGCCTTGGAGCATGAGCCAATCAGAGTGTGTCTGTTCATTGTCAAGGCAACCATCTGTTTCCAGGGTGCCAGCTAGTGATGGGGTCTCCCTTGAGTGGGAACAGGGTCCGAGCACCGACGTCTAGCAGACGGTAGCCAGACCAAACCAGACGCTATGTCCTGTTCTGGTTTCCCCAAGGGTTCCCTCCTGTCACCTTATGCTGTCACTCACTCCACCCTCAGCACACACACACACAGGAGGAGTGTTCTGCCAGCTGGTCTGTCTGTGTGTCTGAGAAGCGTAACAGCATGTTTGTGTATATTTTTACGTTTTTTTTTTTTTTTTAATTGCTTTTCTTTCAACTCTTTTTGCTGCACAACTTGGCTCGTAACATACCTCACCATCTTTATTTAATAATCATTTTTATTCTGACAAACTTTACACCATTGTAACGTCACTTTTTTCTACGCAGACAAATAATTTAAAGGACATCATGTTAGCTGGGCTTACTTACATGCAGGTCAGTGGAGATGAAAGCAGTAACAGCTGCTGCAGAGAAGAGGTGAGGATAAGGGCTAAGGCTGGAAAAACAGGCAAAGGGAGATAGAAACAGACATTTATGTAATAAGAATGGCAGAAAGACATATGGTTGTTCTGTTATTCTGGCTGAAAACCTTGTTAGCGGAGAGAAGTGATAAACACGTCAGGGGTCACATAAGGCAGGCATGTTTGTTTATGAAGCAGAATTAATGCACAGAAGCAGCATCACTGAAATTATATGATAGTACACATTGTCGCAGTGTCGTATATTACTTGTCATAATTTGGTCACTCAATCACTCATAGATACTCATTAATAAAGCATGATATTACTTCTTTTTTTAAATATTTATTTAATTTACAGTTCCATCCAAATGTCCAACTTGAGGAACCAGTTTAATGTACAGATAAACCACTGCTTAGGCTTTGAAAAAAATCTGTGGCAAGGGATTGGTTTTGGCAGAAACCACAACTTGGTTAAATTTAGAGAAAGATCATAGTTGTGGTTAAAAAACAAAAAAAAGGAACTTTGTACTAGTAAGAAGGCCTGTATTGTCTGTAATTAGCATGGTTATGGCCTCCAAACATTCATGGTTAAAAGAAATATGTTGATTTATGGTTCTTTTAGTTTGCAATGGAAAATGAACAGATGTGCTCCGTGTTAGTCCAGTCGATTTATTGACATTTAATTGTCAGTAATGTTCAAACATTTTGGAGCACTGCTGGTAGATGCCACCTTACAATACCATGAGTTGTAACAGGCTGGTTTCTCAAATGTCCTATAGACTCAGGAGGATTGACTGCAGTCCACAGGCTCGACCACCTTATGTCATTTAGACTAGACACTATAAATCTGGGCAAATACACACACTTTGGCCAGTCCTCCCTTTGCTCTGAACAACTGTAATTGTCTACACTATTGTCTACATCTTATCACTTGTCTCATATATATTAACTTTCGGTTTTTATCTCTCTCACATACACACACACGTACCAGTGAATGACAGATCATTGCCCTGTCCTTCAGTCCTCTATACAACACTGCGTGTCCATTATTGTCTACGCTTTATCTCGACCTGTCATCTCCCTCTCTGTTCACTGTCCTTATGTCTTTTTCTCTGTCTCACAAACACACCGTCCGTTGCAGCATCGTCGTGTTGGTTCCGTCCAACTTGCTGATAGACATCCGATGCCACAATAGGAGGCAATCTTAGTCCAGCATGCAGCCATTGTTGTCTCTAATAGAATGGAAAGAGAGGTGAAGAGGAGCTATTGATTCAGCTGACTGCACGAAAAGGGGGCGAGAAAGACAACTTGAACAAAGAAGGGAAGAACAGGACGTTGTTGACACCTGGCAGAGAAAGATAGTCTGTCCATTCGCTCATGTGTACGAATCAGAGAAAGTTCCATAGACTAGCTGGGTCAGATGTGGTGGATGGACAGATGGTGGGAGAAGAGGGGAATGTATGAATAATGAAGGAGTGAGAGTTGATTTCCTCCTGTTGCCTCAGCTGATCAAAGATCCGACATATTGGTTTTGACAAAGAAAAGGAGTTGGTAGAAGAAGGAAAAGCATAAGAATGGAGAAAATTGGAAATGTGACAAAAAATAAAGAAATTGAGCGGGTGAAATGAAGGGGTGGGGAGGGGGTGATGAGGTGAGGAAATGAGAAGATTGAAAGGGATGAATGTAATTTGGTCTTCAAATATGCTGAGCAGTTGAAGACCGAATGAAAGAAAAGAGATTTCTCTTTTAGGCGTCCATCAGATCCATGCCTCAAGTAAAAAAAAAAAAAAAAAAAGAAAAAGCCCACATCTAACTGAAATTAAACAAAATAAAAATCTGTCACAAAATAAACCACAGTACCGCACGGAAGAGAATGAAACACCAGGGAGCAAAGCAGTGGTGACATAATAGTATGTTCATAACACTCAGTCAAGTCTAGCTTCATTAGCACCCCCAAAGTGATGAAAATAGATGAGGAAATGGAAAACAGAAGGTGGGTGATGGAAGAGTTGAAGAGTGATAGAGGAAGAAATGAGAGGAAGATGAGGAGGGAGACATGTGGGACAAAGTAGCTGAGACAAAAGAGTAAAGGAGGGATAGGGGAAAATAAAAGCATTTGATTTGAAGACAGAAAAGAATAGAAAAAAGAGGGAATGCCAAAAAGAGCAAACACAAATTTAAGTTCCAGTTCAATAATAACAAGAATTGGGAAAGTGTACAAATCCTGAAATTTCTAATGATGTTACTTAAGAACTAAAACTGCTAAATTCCAAATACTTCACATACTCTAGGCTATTTAAAAAAATGCTCTAAATCCACTTTTATATGTTTCAACAGAAGAAGAAATAAATTGTTAAAAAAAATGGAAAAGACAAACAGTTATACATGTAATCGTGGTCAAAATGTTTCAACCTGTGAAAAAAATGTGATTTTTTTTTTCTTTAATCTGCAGCAGTGATGGCTGCATGCATGCATAAAAGCATACAAGTTACCTGGTCTTTCTTCAGTTTATTCTATTCAGTCCAAATACTCTGCTGTTGATGAAAATATGGAAAATAGAGATAAAATCTGTAAGTTCCTGTGTGGCCAAGAATCGTTCACTGGAAAGATGTAAGGAAGAGAGAGGATGTAAAATGTGAAAAGTGAAAAACAAACACAATATGTTGAATCGCTATTTTAGTAAAAATGATGACTCATGACATTCATAGCAACCGACTTAGTGTTTTCTGCAGACAATCATTTTTAAGCTGGAGGATGGAGATTGTGTCAGACATCGACAGACAATTTAAAGGGGAACGAGATAGAAAATACAGCAAATGCAAGACAAAGTTAGAGTGAAGAAGGATCCAGTAAGAAGGATGAACAAGTGTGAGAATAACAGTGAGATAATGAGGAAGTAAATATTAGATGGATTGAAACCAGTAAGCACAGCAACCAAGGAAAAGTTACAAAGAGAGTGAGCAAATGGAGAAAAAAAACGACGACATGAAAGCAGATATAGAACTAGAGAAAGCAAAGGTGATTTGGAGACGAGACTAGCAGTGAGGAGGAAAACCGTCCAGAGAAAAGGGAGAAGGGCAGTTGATTAAAGCCAGCAGCTTCAATAATGCAAATGTAATTACTTGTACTGGCCCTCACACTTACATCACACCTAACCACATTAAGACTGGAATGGTAAAGGGAGACAGAAAGCAAGAGGCTGAGCAGCTCCAAGAAATGGAGACAACGTATAGAAATACGCAGTATTGTAATCCAGAGTGAAAAAGGAAGACACGTAAGGACTGAATTAATATTATTTTTTCCAAAGGAGTTGATGAATGACGTGAAGGCTCCAACAGTAGCTCATTATTAAGTTACCACATTTGTTATATATGCCCTTGTCCTAAGTGCTCCTCTGGAGAATGTTTGTTGTGCATTGGATGTTGTTTTGGCCGTATTCCACTTTGGCTCCGCTGAGTTTGCAGTAGAGCGACACAGTTAAATTATTGATGATTTTTTAAATTATAAAATCAACTATTTTCACACACACACACACACACACACACACACATATATATATATATATACATTAAAGCAAAAATTTGAAAGCTGAAAGCTAAATTCTTTTTTATATCAGTCTGTTAAATGTCTTTTGGTTTTGGGTCATATTTGGCTGTAAATTAGTTTGTTATTGAGGAAAAACAACTGATCACATTGAAGATATCAGTTTGGGCTCTTGTTTAAGGAAGTAAAACAATTCGAGAGAATGTTTGGCAGATTGAGTATTAATCAACAGTTTCATCACCATATTGTTTAGATTTTGGGGAATGTTTGGGGGATATTATGAATTCATTTCTTTAGTATGTGCTGTTAATTCTTGACCATAATTACAGATTAAATTGTATTAGGATCGGTTATTCTTGCATAAAAAATAAAAGGCAAGCAACAGTAGAAGAATGTAAAGAGCGCATTTAAGGGCAGTGATAGGATTGCAGCATTGGATGGAGATAGATGGAGAATAGGTGGAAAAAAGGCAGGAGAGACTGCGGTTTCTAGCCTTGGAGCCACTGATGGACTCAGGAGGACACACACGCCTTGGTTCTGCTGAGCCTGAAGGACAACTGGAGCTGTTTATTGCTAAATGACTTCTCTTCTCTCCCCTCTCCTCTCCTCTCCTCTTCTTTCTTTCTCTCCTCTCTTTCTCCTTCTCATTTTCTCTCTCATTCTCTCCATCTGTTGGATGGTTTGCCACATCAGCTGTTCTCCAGCCACACTGAAATGACCCCTCAAGGAAACGTAATCCTTGTTGTGTGTGTGTTTGGGTGCACACACACATACACAAAACGCTTATGTGCTGTTCTCACAAGTATTGTATTCTGCTCAGGTCAACTAACCACCACTGTCCACTCCTCTGATCATATTCAACCTCAGTTAATGTCGTCATGTCCTAATGAAAGCCCTGAAATATCCTTATTTTATCCCACACCTAATTAATCATCTTTTATTATTCTTAA
Organism: Apogon hyalosoma; assembly: GCA_037367295.1. Lineage (NCBI taxonomy): Eukaryota > Metazoa > Chordata > Actinopteri > Kurtiformes > Apogonidae > Apogon > Apogon hyalosoma. The sequence goes on along the minus strand of JAPQRP010000005.1, from coordinate 28,654,632 downwards.
GCAAAGTGATGCAAGAATGTATTTTTGTCCATTTTACACTTATATTTGCAAAAAATGTTGAATATTTTATTTTAACTTGCTATAATTTGACACAAAAGTCACTGTTTGACACCAGCTCATTTGCCTTTTTTCTGACTTTTGCTAGTGTCAGTGTATACTAGGGCTGCATGATATTGTAAAGAACTGACATTGCGTTTTTTTTTTTTGTTTGTTTTTTTTTACCCTGCGATATATATTGCGATATGAAAAAATACTCAGGAGGATATAGTCGCTGTGTGATGCCGACATAAATGGTCAAACACTTTAGTTGTGTTTCCTCTCGTGGCAACAGGTGGAAGGCACTGTCAACTCAGAACACGTGTTTCAATATCATCCTTCTTTTAGCTGAAGTAATTCGAGATAACTAATGTTGTACCACGTCTTTATTTACGGTGATTTTCTCTTGTTCGTTGCTCATTTTTCAATGTTGTTCCCAGCGAATCGCTCCAAACTCATTAAGAACAGTTGTGATTGGTGGATCGCTGTGCACAGTGTGTGTCACATACCCTTGAAATTAGATGAGAACACATTGAGTTCATTTACCTGCTACATTGCAGCACCTACAATGTGACTATTGCACAAGCGTACATCGTGATGTCTATGCTCAAACGATATATTGTATAGCTCTAGTGTATAGTTATATACGACAGATTTCCAACAAAATATATAGTGTTGCATACTTAAACCGGAAACAACTTCTTGTGGCTTTAGTACAACAGAGGTGAGTATAAAATACATCTAAGTAGGGAGCATAAAGTTAAATGAATTCAACCCTCACAAATGTGCATAAACATACACATATAGTATAAAGATATGTTACCATGAACCAATGAGGCTGCTGCTCTTCCTCTTGATTCCATGTACAGGCTGAAGCGAATTTATTCAGTTTTTGGCTGATTGTGAGAATTTTCTGAGAGTTAGAGGTTGAAATATGTTACAGTTGTAATTACTGACTTCTGTTAAGAATGTGTCAGTTAATACTCAGAAACAGCATAGCACTTTTCACTTCTGCATTAGAAAACAGCATCAGGTCTTCATCTTCAAAACACTCAGTATTAATGTTTGATTTGGCTACACAAAGAAGGTTTTTTTTTGTTTTTTTTTTTGCTTCAATTCCGGTGGGATTTTTCCCGTTTTATGCTTTGTGCAGTTTGAGCTTCATAGGGGATTTAATATGGCTGTGTTATTTTAGCTTTTTGTAACAGTGCTGTACGGAGAAACACGAAGTGTTATTCCTACCAACTCATTTGCTTTTGTAACCAGTGTGTAGTTTCACGAGTTGTGACAAAGCACAGTCTTTACTTCAAGGGCACATTAGTGAAATGGTTTGATGAACTCTGAAGACCATTTCATCTTCTTTTCGCACCATCTATGTGGCCGCAACACATTCACTTTTGATCTTTTATATTCTAAGAGATGCTTTCACATTCAGCCTCACTTTAACACTTTAATAGCTACTGCACCTTTCTGAAAATAATTATCAGGACTAAACTATGAAAATTTATACCCTTCCAATGCATACTGTGATACAGTGCAAAACACCAATGCCAGACTAAGTCATTTTTTTCTTCCAGCACAGTATTGTCATTACAGGTTAGAAAAAAATCCAGTGAAATATGGAAATTATTCTTTTAATAGAACATCTTACAACTGTATTTGCTGCTTTTCTTCCAGTTTTAGTGGTCATTTGAGGTTAATGGAGTATTGTTTTTCTAATGTTTTGAAAAAGTAAATACATAATAATAAATCATAGATACAATACAGATAGAAATAATAAATAAAATACATAAAACAGTGATGTAAATAATTGAATGCATACTGGTGGTTTCTTGTAATGATTTATGCATTGTCATTGGAAGGCGTTTTGCATTTACTTTGGGTGTCAGCAAAATGCCTAATATATAAAACTTTCATGTAGCAGTCCAAGTCTTGGGCTTAAACACTGTAGATGGTCCATATTGACTCTGCCAAATCCTAATATTTTTTTCTCCTCAGGACAACTATACATTTGCCCAGCCAGGCATCCAGAGGAAAGTCAAGGCCCTGGAGGAGCTGGTCAGCAGGATTGATGGTGAGTCATCTGCTTTGCCTCCATCCATCCATCCTTCCACCCATCCATAAAGTACTTTCTGCTCACAGCTCTGCCATTGTTACTCGATTTTCCTTCACCTCTTCTGTTCTGTTCTGTTCTGTTCTATTCTGTTCTTCTCTCCTTGTTCTCCTCTCGTTTTTTTTCCCCTCTTGTTGTTCTTCTCTCCTCGTCCTCCTCTCCTCTTCTCTGTTACTCTATATTTCTGTTTCATGACCTAAAGCACATAAAGGTTTGGTGTATTGGTTAAAATTCAGTTGTAAACAATATTAAAGAAATTAGATTCCGAGAAGTGAGATCTTAAAATATGAATTTGCACACAAATACATGTATGAATATTTCATGTGCATCATCCATTCCATTCTCTCTCTGTTGGCAGCGGTGGGCCCCCTTTTCCCCATTTACCAACATACAAGTATCTTTAGTTTTTGCAGTGGCAGAGCTTAGCTATGTCTGGCTTTAGTGTGTCATTGTGGTAGGACAACACTTGGACTTGCTCATTGCAAAAATCCAAATCTTACCAAGTGTATTTTTCTCATTTCTAGTCAAAATATCTCATCACACTTAAAATAAGACATAATCACCTAAAGAGTAACTTTTTAGTGAGATATAAAGAATTTATTTTTAGACAATAGATCTGAAAAATCTTATTTCAATAAATCTGGCCAAGATAATTTTCACTTGTTCCATTGGCAGATGTTGTTGTTTTTTTTTTTTTTTTGTGCTTAATTCAGGAATTTTTTTTCCCTTTAATTAAGCAAAAAAAAAAAAAAATTGCCAATGGAACAAGTGAGAATTATCTTGGTAAGATTTATTTGAATAACATTTTCCAGATCTATTGTCTAAAAATAAGTTCTTTTATCTCATTGAAAAGTTACTCTTTAGGTGATTATGTCTTATTTTAAGTATGATGACGTATTTGGGCTAGAAATGAGAAAAATACACTTGGTAACATTTAGATTTTTTCCAGTGCTTAGTGTGCAACAAGAATAGAAAGAAGTGATGAAGGACAAGAAGTCATTTCTAAAATGATTTAATGAGACCTTTTCCCTAAACTTTGACTTGCTGCATAGTTTTTAACACTTACTTAGGTAGCTTAAACTGTAGTGTCAGAACAAGTAAACACCAGGATGTAACATTTGTTTTCACGCTTCAATACTTCCAGGGTTTCAGTCGATTTGTAATGACATGTCATTGCGATCCTCTCATGCTAATTTCCTTTCCACTCGCCTGTTGGTGAAATGTGTACGTGCTGTTGATTATTAGCGCGACACAATGGCCTGCTGAGGGCTGGAAGTTAATATATGCAAAGAGAGTGTAATCATGCACACACCGCTCAATGACATTTCACATACACTTGCAACTTAGTGTTAATTAGCAGACTTTTCCTTTTCACTCTAAGCTATTTTCTATTTTGTTAAAAATAATAATGGTCTAACTACTACCCTTGTGAATAGTTTTCCTTTAGCAAAGTTGATTTTGTCACCAGCTGATGACACACAGCACAGAACAAGGTCTTATCAAAGCTAGACTGTACAATGGTCATGTTCTTGGCTAACCTTGGTCCTGTCCGACTATCCTGTCACCCGCTCTGTCAGCCAGAGGGAGGGGAGGACTCACTCACTGCATTCAGATGCAAGGAGAACGAGTGTTTATGTGGCGTATGGGGGGGGTGTAAGGAGGCCTGCCTGTTCATCATGTGCAGTTGTGACGTATTAAACATCCCTATAGAAAGGGCATGTGTCACTGAATGTCAGTGTCAGTACATGTTGTTTGTGTGCATTAAAGACTAAAAATGATCGTTTAAACCTATTCTGGTATAAGTTCAGATGAAAAAAGAATTCTGTGTGTTAAGAAACGGGAAGAGAAGCCAAAAAAAAAAAAAGTCGTAATACCTCAGCCAAACTCCAGCAAAAGACATAAAAAATGACTCGACATTTTTACTGTATCTTATTCCATAAGTGCCCTGTCATCACAGTTGGGGCAGAGCCATTTCATACCCTGCTAGCTTGACATTACCACCTCTAATGAGATCACAGATAGCTTTTATCTTGTGTTACAGGATTGTTTTTCGCTCGGCTGTCGACAAAGCATCTGTTTTGGGAACAATGGCCTATCATTCTTTCCAGAATTACCCATCAGCGCTTATCAAATGCTGGGTTACCTCGAGTGTTGTGCATTTTTTTAAAGGGTGGGGCGCTGTCTTTTCACAACAGGCAGATGTTTTTGTGTCTGCTGAAGTAGTAGCAGTATGCCCGTTGGACTACTGAGCTCAAGTCATGCAATCAAGATTTTTATGTGGTTATAAATGTGAGATTTGTATTGTTTCTTAATAGTTTTTCCTCTGTGTTGTAATGTTTTATTCATGATCATCTATCTAGTACTTTCCCAGCAGTGATTGTACTTAATCTTGATGCTTGTTAATTTGAGTTCTCTTCAGAGAAACCTGATTGAAAATAAACAAGTGTATTTCATTCTGCAAGAGAGAGGAAACACCTTTCAAAATAGCAGAAGACGGTGCTTTGTTTTAGGCCTATATCAGTTGGGTATCTGATACGGGGACATCAGTTGTAAAGACTGAGGTAGACAGGGCTATTTGTTAACACAACGGGTCGGAGAGACAAATAGGGCGGGATGGAAGAACGACAGAGTTCAGGATATTGTTGACCCTAGCTCAGGCTTTCAGTGCATTATGTTTATATGTCTGACTCCGGGGATAGGACGGTGCAGGTGTGTCTGTCCCTTACATCTTTGTCTGTCACCTTCTCAGAATTCAACCTTCCTCCTATACATCTAGGAGGGGCAGGGGGAGCGCTATATAATGTTATATACTGTAGCACTGCCCATTACCTGCTACACACTTTAACAGTGGTAGAGGAAGAAAAACAGATGTTGAATCCGTGAATCTTATTCTTCTACAGTGTCTTTTTTTTTGTACTGTGGCTTGTGAACAATCTACTTAATATATGTAAAGTACTTTTTACTGTTTTTTTTAAAGCAGCAAAATGATCTTTTTCTCAAATTCTTTTTCATTTATTGGTCTTCTATCATATCTGAAGTCTCTTGCTTTGAATTTAGCAAAGTAATGCAACAATTTGTGAGGAATGTTAATCAAAAATATTTATTTCTTTATCTTGATACTTGGGGTGGCACTGATAGAAAATGTGTTTCTCCCCCTCCTTGCCCCTCCTTTAGACACCCCCCCCCATAATTATCCCACTTGTAACAAGTGCAAACTCTTGTTAGCCTTGCTTGACTCTGGCATGTGTACCTCCTCAAAAGACAAAACACTTTCATCATGCTTGTAATGTTCCTCTGATCTCTTTATCTTGCTCTTATCTCTTTCTTTGTATTTGGCGCATGCAAGTACATTAGCACAAGTTCATCAACATGCAAATTGCCCAAAGGTGAATTTATGTATGTAAATGAGGGGACGTACTCGCATCGTGCAGTCTGCCTGAGTCATATAAAAAAGCTGGTAGCTATATTGTGAGATTGTATTTTATAATGAAAGTCAGAAAAGGGCTATATTATGTTTTATGTTTGAGAAAAAAAAGGATAATGTGCATTTTTGTAGCAGCTGTTGCTGTGTGAAATGCTTTGCGGTATGTGTGAAACATTCAGTCTCTGTATATTTACAGCATTAGTTATTTTATGTGTATTCAGTGTTTGTTTGACAAGACCTTTTTTATAAATGATCACTTGGGTACTTTATAATGTGATTTACCTGGATATTGTTTTTATGTAATTGTACCATTGGTTTAGCCCAACTATATACTGTAGTTCAGGTTTATGCTCTGATATCTTTGAACCTCATCTTACCTGCCACAACCATGTTGTAACTCTTAGTGTTCGACAGTCTCCTATTCATTCCAACAATTATTTTATGGTTTACATTTAAAAAAAAACGCACAAACAGTAGATTTATTTAAGTATGCCCTATACCAATATATATATTTTTAGACTTGTTTTGAACATTACTGATTTTGACTGCACTGGTGAGAGTACCATGAATTTTAAACTTCAGTGCCAGACTTTGTTCCCTCCAGAGTTTTTCTTGCTTTTGGATGCTGCACAATTTGAAAAAATAGGTTGGAATTCTTAAATTTGCTTAATGTTCTTAGTGAACTTTCTTCTATCATGTTTGTCCAGATCAGTTAATGGTTTTCAGAAGCAAATGTCTCTCTTTGAACATCACAAATACAGTAGCTGTTGGGTATCATAGGTGCAGAACACAATAGGCTTAAAGGGGTCATATTTTGCTAATCCCACATTTTTTAGTCTTTGGTTCATTTATTTGTGTATTTGGACCCTAATAGTTTAAAAAAGTTTGAATTTAAACCATCCAGGTGCTGCAAAGCTATCCTCATATTCATCTTGGCAAAAATTAGTTGGATTTCTACAACCCATTGTAATTCCTGCTTAATTTGTTACATCTATAGCTACATTTGCACATATAAGGTCAAGACTTCCGACAAACATTTCTCCAAATACGCCATAATTGTTTGTCAGCAGCAGTGGTTGAAGTCCATACTGAAAATATGTCCAGACTTCGAGCCGATTACCTAAAATGTTCAATTGTTGGTTGAACGGGACAGAGCAGCACAGCCAACAACCTGGAGGGGGCAGGGCGTGAAGTGGTTCATGTGCATTTAAAGGGCCAGCGCTCAAAACCACCTTTCTGGTGTCAAATGAAAATGGACCTATGGAGGTTAATTAATGAAGAATTCAGACCCAAGCATAGCATTTACAGGTTATGTAGACCACAGGGAAATGTTTTAACATGCATAATTCAATTTGAAAAAAAAAACTAAACAAAAACTAAATATCACTCCTTTAACAAGCCAACACTGCATTGAAATATACTGAAGCCCCAGAAGACAGAGTCAAAGGCTTTGATGTAAATCACATCAATCCAATGCAATTTCATTTCAGTTCCACTGTATCTCTCATAATAAAAGGGCACATCACAATCATAATTGATAATGAATATTTCAAGAATAACACATTAAACACTGCTGAATAAAAGAATTCCACAGAGCACAGGATTGATGAATACCAGTAATGTCGTGCCACTGGCATAAAAGTCGTGTGTTGAAGTTTGTAGGAGCCTTGTGACATTTGCATGTGATTTACTCGGTGTAAAACTAGTAGATGACACTCTGATGTCCCACATTTCATATTGAACAGTGCAGAGTTATCAACGTATCTATCCACCTGTCTTCAAATGGCTGCAGGGATAAAATTAACTGTCGCACAGAACACACGAGTGGACCACAGATAGTGTCAGAATTACACATTCACTTATTACCCTAGTATTTACAGACAAATGCAGCCTGTTATACTGAGGACTTTTACAGGGGGGGAAAGTGCCACTGTAATTACGTTTTGGACCAAGGAGAACATGAAGGCAGGCAGAACTGGCCTCATCAGCAGAATCCTGGGAGCTACTCACTAGTCACTGTATGACCTCTGACCTTTGGCTGTCTGCTTGTACCTCACCAGCCACAGGCTACAGTCTGCCATGGAGAACACTGTGGCCTCCATCCTAAACTTTAACCATCAGTAGGAAGGAAGACAGGCCTCATCAGTCAATCAGTGTCAAAGAGAAATGTCATCTTCAACCTGCCTCAGCCCCTGTGATTACGCTTCCCAGCATGCCAAACACTATGCCAGCTGGACACAAGCCAAGGGTTAAGAAGTCACAAGTTTTAGCACTTGGACTTATTTATCTTTTTTTTTTCTCTCTCGTCTCCTCGTCCTCCTCCTCTCATGACAAATGAGAATCGCTCCCATCACTTCCCCATTGTGCACCTCTTCGTTTCTGTGTTTGGCGAAGTTGCTAATATTAGGCAGAGCAAGTTCATTAGTGTAATTTAACATTGTCTAAAGTTGTTCCACACTCTCCCTCTCTGTTTGGCAGCTAGCTAAGATCTGTCACCATGATGCATTCACCGTTAATGAGCTTGCCTTGTTTATGCTTTTACAGCAGCATGTGATAATTAAACTGCAGAGAGGAGTGTGAAATAATAGCTTTGTGTTTACTTCGCGCCCTTCTCATGTGGTGGAGTGTGTGCCCAATTCTTTAAAGCGTGTGTGTTCAACAGAACAGAGGACAGGTGTCATTCAAGTGTCTCTTAGCATTCAACAATGTATGTGCTTTTGATGTAAAATGTTGTACATAGTGTTTTCAACAATTAAACCCATATTAATGCTGTATCTTGGAGTGTGTGTGCCTGCGTGTGCACTTGTCAGTCAGTCTTGATTAAGAGAACAGAGTGTGAGAGAAAAGGATGCTATAGTTCCTCCCTAACTGGCTTTTCTCACAGATTCTCTGACAGCTCTATAATTACAGCTTTATTATGAGATGTGTGTGTGTCTGTGTGTGAGAGAATGAGTGTCATGGGTTTGATGACTATGAAATGGGGAGTCACTGAATACTGAGTGGTATTTTTAATCTTTTGTTATGTAAAGAAGCATAAAACAAACATTTATCAAGAGCAGAGAGAGGAACAAAGGCAGTCGTTCTCAGTGTCACAGCCCCATACGCGGCAAGTTTTCAGCTGACATTTCTGCTTCTTATCCATTCCTCCTTGTGAATGTTTATGCCAGCCTGTCTGACATCTGAACTCCTCATAGAGATCAAATGTAGACAGCCTGCTGTAACTTATGGTCTTCTTTCAGTGTGCAAGCTATTAAGTGTAAGAACGTCACTTGAAACAATGATGCACTGGAAAAAATCTAAATCTTACCAAGTGTATTTTTCTCATTTCTAGTCCAAATATCTCATCACACTTAAAAT
>JAPQRP010000005.1:28623229-28635664 GCA_037367295.1 Apogon hyalosoma | reverse complement strand
ATGAGCTATTTTTGTTGTTATCATTATATTTGTTCAAACAAATGTACCTTTAGTTGTACCAGGCATTAAAATGAACAGAAAAATGGAGAAAACAAGGGTGGTCTAATACATTTTTCCACAACTGTATTTAGGCTGTAATGATGTTTTTGGGTTTTTTTTTGTTTTTTTTTTGTATTTTAGGTTAGGTTTAAGCACCTGGGGAGTGTTAGTTGTAGATTGCTTTGTTTTTTTTAATTGTGATGTTAACAGAAACATGAGCCAAACTGGCTGCATAAGAGCTGCATTTGAGACATAGCAGCAGCAACAGAACACCATCTAGAAAACTGGAGCAATACCTATTTTCCATGTGTGACTTAAGCAGCAATATAACAAGCACTGAAAATGTCTGTTGTTAATCAGTCAGTAATATTCTACCTAAATGGCACATTTTTCTATACTTTTTGATATCAGACTGACAGATGTGGGGGGAAAAAAAACTCTTGGAACTTTTCACTCTTCTTATACATGAGAATCATGTTTATTTCCATGTAAGTAAACAGGGCTCACTTTTCTAGGAATTTGCTGCAGTGGTTTGGTCCATGCATACAGGGTGTATCCGAAAAAAATAGACTCTCAGAAAAAAACAAAATGCGAAGACATTTTGAAAATCTAGTCATATGTGTTTATTGAAATTAATTCTCCCTTGATTGATACCGGTGTCTTGAGTCAGTTTTCATGCTTCCGTGAACCACGCTAATTGTAATTTGTTCAAATAAAAGTCTTTTGCACATGGAAATGTAAGGGTGAATATGAGATCTGTCACCATGGATGACAAGTTCCATTGGTCTTTTACTTGGATACATAAAACAGGAGAATAATAATGACATGTTAACCCCCTACCATCGATACAAAGATTTCACACATAGGTGAGAAACTGAAAATGAATAGCAAAGTTTGCTCAGTGAGTTGAGATTTGGGTTTTACACTTCAGGATTTTAATTGAAGGCACACACTTCCATCAGTCAAAGGATTCCAGCATGTTTAGTCTTCCACGTGGGCCTCGTTCCTTGCCACGTAAATCTGTGCCCTCCTCAACGTATCTGCAACTGCACGCCTAATCATGCCCCTGTCCCACCTCAGGAGTTCCACTTCAGCTGTGATGATGCAATGAATTACGCATGCTGACTTAAATGTTTAAAATTTCAAATGGTCAGCTCAAAACAAGCTTAAAGAATCCTCACTAACAGCATTAACCCCTTGCGTTTGGCACGATAGACTCAAACATGTTGTTAATGTGAAGTCTTTGTATCAGTGGTAGGGGATTAACATGCAAGTTTTTTTTTTTTTCCTGTTTTATGCATGCAAGTAAAAGACCAATGGAACTTGTCACCATGGTGACAGATCTCATATTAATAACCCTTACACTTCCCTGTGCAAAAGACTTTTATTTTACACAATTCAAATCAGCGTTGTTCACAGAAGCATGAAAACTGACCCTGGACACTGCTGTCAGTAAACACATATGACTAGATTTTCAAAATGTCTTCACATTTTGGTTTTATGATGTTTTTTTCTGAGAGTCTACTTATTTCTGATACACCCTGTAGAACATGGAGAGAGTAAAAAGCATGCAGTGCAAATTAATACATAGTATAAATAAAAAATAACAAAATAGAATAAAATGAATAAAGAAGAAAGATAGAGAATAAACAAGTAAGCTAAAGTTAAAAATATACAGTGTGGACAAAACCAGTGGGTTGAGTGAGACTATGACGGTACCGGTTATGGTTCTGTGCAGACAGTGCAATCAGCAGGTGGATAAAGTGACTAGATCAGACCATGACTAAATGAGATAGTGATGACCATTGTCAAGGAGTAGCAGCTCTGCAGTAGCAATATGCTGTTGGTGTCAAAACACATGCACAAGTGTGATGCAGCAAAGGCGCAGGCAAAGTGAGCACAGCATCCCTGGCTTTATGACCTAAGAAGACATTTGCAAAAAGGAGGACAGACTCTCAGAGACTTTGGGGATAAATGGAAAAAAAAAAACAAAAAACATTCAACCCTTGAAAAGCCTAATATTTCTGCCAAGCAAATACTTTCTTTGCAGTGCTTCCCGTTGAGATTTAGTACATGTTAGAAGCCTGCATTAATTGAGCTCAGATTTCTTTGACAGCATTGCTAAATCAAAAAGACGATTGCTGCTCTGAAATAAAACCAAAAGAGACATTACTTGAGTATAAATGCAGCACTTATCTGCCAGCTCCATAAGAAAGAGATTGTTCAACCAGCCCAGAGGGAAGCGGCCCTTCTCACTTTTTGTGCCTCTCTGTCTCCTGTCTGTGGTAATGGTTGGCCTTCGGTCACTGCAAACAATACGACAGGCCTCTGTAGACAGGACCAGGTTACACACACAGTCTTACTGTCTTTCATAAATGGACACACACATACAATTTTCCTCTCATTGTCCCTTTGTAACACTCCCACTGGTATGAGCATCAATATTGTTCTATTTCTTCTTTATTGTTTCCCTCTGTCAGAATCTCAGCATGAAGCAAACGTTGTAAGTTTCAAAGTGGAAGCATTTATCATAGAATTAATGTACTGGGTTGAATTATATTGTTTCTAAATTTGTCCTCGCTGCTTGTTTTCCTCTTGCATTCATGCAGGTTCACTTCTGTAATCACTTAAATCAGTTCTTTGTTAACACTTGCTTTTAGAACTTGTATTTTACTTTCTAATTTCAACTTATTTAAACTTACAGTGACATTTAACTAAACAGCAGAGATTAAAAACAGACTTCAGCCTTCACAAGGTGGTAATTCTATCACTTTTTCTTGATCTGATTAACCTAAAGTAAGGGCTGTAAATTAGTAGCAGACATGGCAAGAAAGATTCTACAACATATCTCTTTCTTACTGTTTAGTCACTGTGTATTTAGTTACACATCTATACTTTACAAAGTCAAAAAATTTGCTCAAGGGAAACTTGTACACTTAAAAAATGCAGTATATGATTGTTTGTTTAGTTTTTTTGCAGTATTGGGCCAAAGGTCATATGATTACCTTGTAGCATGACAGAATAAAATGATTGCAGGTCATATTTAGTCTTTTATATGGACCAAAAGGAGAGAGCTACTAAAGGAAAGTGCATATTTTGGTGTTTTTTTTCCCTGATTTCAGCTCCTGCAACTGTAGGTAAATTTCTATCACTAATGCTTGCGCTCATATGCATACAAAACAAACTTCAGCAGTTTCTCCTCTTTTGTTTGTGAACTTGTTCAGTTCTGTTTTAATCTCATCGTTGATCATCTCATGTCTCCACATTCCCCTTTTCACCTTGTCGAGAGTCGGTTCGTCAGAGTATCGAGTTAGTCCCACGTCAGGCCTCTTTGTTTTGCAAGGATGAGACATTTTGACTAGTCAGACAGCTAGCGCAGCAGTTTGAAGACACTGTGACAACACAATACTCATTCTCCCTCTGCGTTCCACCATCCTGTTTCCTCCTCTGTTCACCTTCTGCTCTCATACCCTTTCACCTTCTCTTACACACTCCTGAAACTTCTATACCCCAATCGGCTCCTCTGCCCATCACCCCATTCTCCCCCTGCTCCCTCCCACAGCCCGCCACCCTCTTTCCCCTACTTTGATCAGCAGCGCTTGTCAGTCAGAGTCTCGCCTGTCTCAGCCAATATGGCTGCCCTGACACAAGGGTGTGGAGGACCAAGCATAACAATGGAGGAGGAGAAAAGGTAGAGACAAGTTTGACTGAGTCACCTTGACTTCCATGACAAACTTTATTTTACAGATCATAATGATGTGAAAGCCTTGAGCTGAAGCAGCGGCGGTGGATGGATAGGACAGGAGGGAGGGATAGAGTGTCAGACGGAAAAATGGGTGGAGAATAAAGAAAGATGGGCAGAGGGAAAAAAAAAAAAAAGGCTACAAATGTTTGAGAGTTAGGCTGCTGCTGATATTCTTACTCTCAAATTTTCAGTAAATGTACAAATATACATTTTAGTATAGCCAAGCCGCTGTGTTTTCATGATCAAGTGATCTGGTTGTTTTTTTTCAGTTGATTCATTTATATGTAGGGCTGCAGCAATTAGTTGATTCATTGAAAACGAAAAACTCACTTTTGCCTTTTTTTTGTTTACAAAAAATACTTCATAATGAAAACTTAAATTCTGCTACTCTGAACAGATTAATGCTGATAACCAGTTTCAGCACAAATAACATTAGGAAATCTCTTTAATATATAGAAATACTTCACAGTGTAATTGAGTCAGTCAAATGCAGAATGATTAACTAAATGAAACTGTCTTTTTAAATTGTATTTGTAATGTAGAATAATGAAATACACATATACTTTCATTAACCTGTCCACCAGAGTCACTCGTATACTCTGCCATTAGTTGGGCTGTCATTTCTACTGCAGTGAATGGAGGCAATCGATGTTAGGTTAATGGTGGAGCACCCGCTGAGATGATTGCAATCATAATTTTAGGAATATATAAATTAGGTTGTTTTTGGTTAAATGTATCTCATTTTGATTTGTGTTCTTTTCTTACAGTCGTGTTAATGTGAATAAGGCGGATATGGTGACAGATTGTGAGAAAGGATGGATGAAGGGGGCAGAGAAAGTCGACAGAGGGGTACAGAAGGAGACATATCTGGGGTTTTAGTGACTCTAAAAGTTCAGCAGCTCACCCGAACCTGAGGTCACGCTCAGACACTCAATCTAACGCGCAGAGATCCACCTACACTCATAGGAGAAAGGAAATTAAAACATGTCTTTGGGGACTGATGAACATGGTGCTCCCATATGGCAGTCCTACAGTCGCCCATCTGTGTTTGTCTGTTGTATGACTGGGTGTTTGCTTGCTTCAGCTGTTTGGATTGGAGCTGCAAGGTTAGACCAACAAGTCAATCACCTGCCAGTTTACAACTCACATCACGCTATGCTTCGCTGTTCACAAACACTCCACCACTAAACCCCCCCAGATCTCACTCTCTTCTACGAGTTTTCTTTTTTTCTTATTCACACACTATTGGGTAACTGAGAATTGGCGCACCTAAGTGGGAGGTAAACTAAGAAGGATCAGTCTGTCTAGAAAGACTGAAGAGGAACAACAAAGGCGAGCTAATATTCTTTTTCGATTATCATGCCATCTATTTGTTGAAGCCCCCTTTAGACTGTTAATCTGTTTATTCCTTCCTCCCTTCTTGGAGGGAAATACAATTATCGCAGCAGAAAGGCAGTTTCTGTTAATTCCTGCAGAGTTATGTCTTGGCCTTGCTGTTATACACAAATCTGAATTGTAGTTCAAGTACTGCACTTATAGTTGGTTACAGTTCCCAGAAAACATTGAAATGAGCAATACCAAATCAGCAAGTTCATCCTGTAAGTGATGCCTGTTCTATTCTACCCTGACTGTGCTGAATAAACAAGAATTGGAGAGCTTTCGTATTTGACTCTTTTTTTTTTTTTTTTTAAAGTAGGAAAATGAATTCATACTTAAGTCAAATTTATCAGTGCAGTGTTGCTTCTTTACCAGTATAGGCTATTAAGACAGACACATCACAGAGCACACTCGCAGAATAATTCATAAGTTCATAGCATTACAAACCTTGTCTGTACATTTCCTCCAATCAAGTACATCTGCTAAAGACACACATGCAGCTTCACACTTTAATTGCATGGATTTAAAGTTAAAGTAGCATGTGGGTAATGAAACCCCGAGCAAGCATGTCAGCAAAGCTCGCACATTAGGGTGCACTTTGGATATTGTGTCCTACCTTTAAGGGGCATATACTTCTAAGTCACTCCCATTCAAAGGCTTTAGTAATTATCCTCCCTGTGATAGGACTCTGGAGAAAAATGAATAGAACAAGGAACATCTCATCCTTTGTCTTGCTCCTTGTTTAAATCCCCTGCTTATTTCCCAGTCATAAAAAGTGAGCTGCCAAATGTAAAGGGACTGGAAAAAAAAAGCTGGGAGGGAGAGAGGATTTGTATCTTTTTTTGTCTCTAGCCCCGCATATGTAAATTTTCAGATTGTTAAACGGAAAAGAAGTTTTATACTCTGCATTTTTATTTTCTGTTGTCCCTCTTTTTGCATATATACCACACTAAATACCAAGTGTAAAAATGCTTCTAAAGGTTGAAATTATGTAAGTCGTGAAAGGCTGAGGATTTCTGTGGTATTCGGAACACATCTCTTTACTTTCTGTCAAACTAGCTCCGATGGTTTCGTGTTCAACATTTTTTTATTTCTCCCTAAACAGGCTGAGCCAGAGGGTTTCTCCCATTTCCACCTCTATGTGTGTGCGGCCTTCCTGGTGAGGTGGCGGAAAGAGATTCTAGAGGAGAGAGATTTTCAGGTAATAAGTACACACGACACAGGGGGCACTGTAAACCGTTATATTTTTTACTTAGAAGTGGGGCACAAGCTGACATGTACCTAGACTTTGCCCACATACGAAACATGCATGTTTTATGGCCAGCTGGCGATACACATAGCTGTATATCTATGTACATTAATCTGGGTTGTCCTGGTTGTGTACAAAAACATTTAAAGACTCTCCCAGACTGATATCACAGAGCTGTTCATGGCCTACATCCCTCTCCATTACCTCCGTGGTCATTAACTGTGAGGTTTAAAAGTCGTTGTGAGTGCATTAGTAGATGACAGTAGACAGCTGCCAGAAGGTGACTTTGGTTGCCAGCTCACTGGGGGACCTGGCCTCTTAACAGTAGCAATACGGTCTAATATCATCACATACAAACATCATCTCTGCTCTTTGGCTGCTCTCTTCGCTCCTCTTTCCTACTTTTCTTTTAACGCACAAATTCTCATTTTTATACAGTTCTGCCTTGTGTTTTGTCCAATATTTACAACCTCTCATCTATGCACAGCTCTTTACTTAACTTTGTTACGCTTTCCCTCTCTGTCCCGTGATTTTCACCGTGTTTTCAGTCGTTTCACTTGGCTGCAGCAGGAAAAATACGTGCCTTTGAAGAGAAGTAGGAAAAGAAAACTTAACTGGCATACAGTTTGGGCTAATTAGAGTACTGACAACACGATGACACATTAGAGATAAAGGATCATTTATTCTTTATGGGTGGATTCCTCTTCTAATCCGTGTCTGAAGATTACACATTGAGTGTAAAATCCATGAAAATTCTTTGTAAAACGTTGAAACTTATTCTGCATGGTCACACTCCTTTTTCCTTTTGAAGGTGGATTTTGTTTTTGTGTGCATAAGTGTGTGGTTGTGAATATACTGCTTTGTTTACCACTGATTCTGTGATTTGACCATGACCTACCTTTAATCACATATAAATGACACACACATAAAAGAAGAACTTCCTCCTAATTTCATATAGTTTCCACCTACTGGCTGACTTCTCATCTTGACTGCTAAGTGTTCCGCCAAGGGCAAAGTTTCCATCCTCATGAAGATGAGAGGAAAAGAAGTAAGAGAGGATCAGGGCAGTAATAAGAAGGTTTGAGAAGTGAGAACATATAAAACTTTAAAGCTCAATTGCTGTGACTGACACTGAATCCCAATTACAGTGATTATTTCCATTGAGCTCTATTAATATTTACTTAATTGAAGTTGAGTTGTATTGTTACCCTCCTAAATTTCTTTTGGCACTTTCTGCATTTCCAGGGGGATGGATCACATGGAAGAAGGGCTAAAACCAATACACATAAGAGCTAATGAAGGGTGTTAAAACAGCATAATGTATGTTTCTGACATTAATATTCAAACCCACCACACCATCATTTCAGCAAGTCCCACAATGTAATAAATCACAAGATGTCTTCAAAAGTGAAAGAAGTGAGAGGGTTAAGGTTCTAAAGATCCTGGGTTGTAGATGGAGGACAGTTGATTAAAGCTGATGCTCTGATGGTGACACTGGAGGCTGTTGGAATTGGAAGGCAAGACATCAAATGACTCATCTGTTCTTTCTTTCGTTCTTTTCTTGACATTTCTCGCCCTTCTCCAATTCAAGTTCATTGTCAAATTTCATTTTGACTTTTTGGTGGATTTCATTTCACACTGAACTTAGGGTTATAAGTCAAGGTTATATGTTTTTTTCTTAAATGGATTTCTGCAGCCTTTTGAAGTGTGTACACAGAATGCTAACCTTTATGTCCCTACAATGCACTCACCTTCACATTTCACCGTCACAAACACTAACAAAAACCTTACCTTACCCTACCCTTTTTTCACATTATTTGGGAGATTTTCTCCTTTATCCGTGTTGTTAGAACTTTTCTGTGCTGTTGAGCAAAGATCAGATTATTGAAAACCAAGTCAGCAGTAAGTATTTCCAACATGTATTCAGGCGTTCACTCCACTGTCAGTCCAAACTTTCCTGCAGAATTAGTTTTTTTTTTTTTTTTTCTTCACTCTGCACTCCTTCACCCTTAATAAAACCCTGTGGTAGGAGTACTCCACAGATACTGCATCAAACTTTAGAGTTGTCTTACAAACAGATCTTCTCTAATTAATTCCTTGCTGTTTTTACTTTTTATTAAATTTTCTATGTCTGTTAGCTGTTGATTACCTCTGCCAAGGAGGGTATGTAATCATCCACCTCTGTTTGTTTGTCTGTCAGGGTTGTGCAAAAATAACTGTACCAATTCCCATGAAATTTCGTGGATGAGCAGTGTCTGTGTGGCCTCTTCTTTGTCTCTCCACTCAAAGACACATACAGCCCAAATACCATCCTTGCATGCCCCCCTGCCCACTATACAGCAAAACAGCACTTATTGTCTATCATGAGGGCTTGAATATACATATACTGCACATTGGCTGAATGTATTCAAAGTCAGTTTCACAACTTTAAACATTTCATTTCAGTATATATTTCCTCTGTTCATTTGGCCCAATTTCAGCTCTTATTTATTTCATTATATACTCAAATTAACGTTGTTAATATTCTGTGGTAGTGTCTTTTTTTAAGCCTAGGCTCCTGCAGATTTTCTTTATACGCCTCCTTGGTCACAAATTTTGTATTACATTATCGTCTCCTTAAACCCTGTTATTACCATTCATGAGGTAAGTTTAGGAGCATTTCACACATAAAAATATATCCTGGAAACACCATTTTACTGTGGTTGCTCTCTTTATTGTGGATGAATATCTTTTCAGACCAGTTACCTCCAACATCATTACCAGGTTCTTGACTGTTGTCCAAAGTTGCTTTTTTCTAATTGCATCTTTGCATTTGCGTCTAATTATTTGCAACAGATGAAAGTAGTATTTTCTTTTATTTTTTTTTTTTTATTTCTCTTGAAGAAAAAGAGAGTTGTGAAAGTAAATTTTTCTAAGGTCTTGGCTGACTGCATTAGATGTTTTTGATTCCTCTTAAATGTACCAGTAGGTAAGTCCCCATATGATTCTCTATGACAATTGGTCTACCAAGTCATAAGAGCACACCGTTTCACATTTTAACAAATTAGTTAGGCAAACTGGGCAAAACATGGAATGTATGTTGAAATGAACTGTCCAAAACAGCCAGTAATTTATGTAAAAATGCAAACTTGTGCGTGAGACTGAACATTTTTTAATGTAATTTCCTAAGAAATTTTGACACAGATTAGAGTCAGTTGGGAAAAAGAAAAGTAAAGATTTCTTCTCTTCTCGGCTTTGGTGGTTTAATTCTAGGAGATTTCTGCCTCTGATCCACTGAGCCTCAGAGTTCAAACGTGGGTCTGCCAGGTTCTTAAGGGCCTGTTGAACAGCTCTTATCTCCACATGCTTTACCCAGCTACCCTCGCACCCCTCTACTCTCATGTCTGCTTTTCCTCTCTTTCTGTCCCACTGTCTGTCTGTTGCCTCTTCTTGGTTGCTGTTTCTAATTCCCTGCTGCTGTTTTTGTGACGCTGTTTTATTTTTTTTCCGCTGCTTCGTCTTTTGTTGTGTTCTTCACTGTCTCATTCTGTCACCTACTCTTGTGCTTTCTTTGTCCCCTTCCCCTGTCTTCTTTCTGGCACATAGCGGTTCATCATTGACATCAAGAGGACAGGGTTTTTGGGAGCTTAAAAGAGAACTTTTCACAAGTCAAATACTAGCACACTTTAAATGCAGCCAAGACTTTACATTTTTAATAACTAATAAAACATGCAAAAACATCCTCAGTTTATGTCTACAAGATGGCATAAGTCAATTAGTACACAAGTAACAAAAGTAGTTTGCAAAAATCATTACAGCCTTTGCAATCATGCACATACACACTCATGCTTCCAGCAATTTAATAAAGGTTTGCAACCTGTTCTCATCAATCTGCTCATTATTATACTGAACTGCTTCCCCTATTATTCTCAAGCCTAGAGGGAAACTCGACTTGTAACAGCTAGTTAGCTCTGTACAACATTAACATCCTGTAGGTTGTGTTTCATAGCTGTACATTTATTGTTTTGATTGATTTGTGCTTTGATGAATTTAGGAGCTGTATAGCCTTTGTACACATTAATAACTTTTATACCTCATAGCACTTTTCTATTGGTTTCCTCTTTTTCTCAAAGTTGCAACACATGACATTCAAACAGTGATGCAAAAGTCCATATGTAGAGATATGAAGGACATAAATGGGTAGTTGTTTTGTTGAGATAATTTTGTGACTCGGATCCTCTAAATAGTTTCAGTCACTGTTGTAGTAACTCACTGAAAGTGTGAGCTTTAATGTAAAACGTAAAATGAGAAGAGCAGCGATGTATGACAAACTACTCGTGAGTTACATGCTTGTGGTCCTAAGAGGGCAAGCGAATTAATGATTCACTTTAATAGTTTTAATTAAAAAAGGCATGTAGAAAGTAATTTAAAATGGATAATTCATGCATTGTTATCAACGTAGTAAGGCGAGTAAGAGTGAATCTCCTGCCTTGTTTGTGGGATTGGATTGGCTAAGCTGCTAAATGAAAAGCAGGATGAAGGAAGGAGTATAACACTCCCTAAGCAATCTAGCTTCTACCGTTCCACCTCAGCTGGCACACTACTACCAACTGCTGGCCTGGGCCGCATGGATAAGTTTGCACATGTGCGCACACATACATTACGCACATGTTTTTTTTTTTTTTTTTCCCACTCAAAATCATTTATTCATAGATGCTCTAACATGAGCATGCCCATTCTATCCACATACCACATAATGCCATTCGCACGTTTGAATCACCTGTCACACACAGCCACATGCAAATAGAAGTATGTGTAGCTGCGGGTTTGCATCACTGTTTTATAGCCAGCACAGTCAGCACTATTTTACATAGTGTGTACCACCTCTGGATACCAATAGGACCAGTGCAGAAGGACCTCTGAACGACTATGAACAATGTTTGCACACGTTTCCAAATCTGCATTTGTGGAGCTGCTTGCCTGTGATGTGTGCCCACTGAATATGTGACAATGGACCGTTAAAAGATGACAAATAAAGAAACAAATAAAAATTATTTGTAAAAATAAATAAATAATCAAATGAAAAAATAAAAAGCCCTCAAGTTTCAGACTCTGCAAATGTGTGTACAGTTTATTATATTTTATCTAAAGATTACAGAAAATAACAAAATAAACGATTTTACCTTATTCCAGTGGGTGAACTCTCTTAGAGATTTTTTGTCATTGCCACTAATATATTTATGTTTTCACCCTTGCCATATTCTCCATTACTTGAGCTATCAAAGCTTACTGTGTGCATAAAGTAATCTTTAAAATACCAAGTTTTCTCAACATTTTACTGTACTTTTCAGTTTCTAACTTGTAGCTATATTTTTCAGAAATTATTGAAAGCTACTAATTTTATCTCTTTAGCTCCATGTTCATACAGACACTGTGCATGGCCAGCAGCCCAGAAGTGCTTCACAGCTATTTTCCTTGACACCTATGTCCACATTTTAAAAGGCTTTTATAACCAATGTACTGACTGTATTCTATTTAGGAGACATCTACAGTTCATATCATTTCTACTGACAAGTACAGATATGTGGATACAGTACCTTATAATAAACTCCTCCACATACTGAATTGCTTATGAACTCCATTTCCCCTTAACACATGTAGATTATTTTTCACACATCTCAGATAAAACATGCCATATATTATATGCTTTGTGTCTTTCCACTAAATGAAAGGCAATGTAATTTGTAGGTAAAGGTGCTGTTGATCAGTGAGAAAATGTTTTATTGTATAATCTTTTTTTTTTTTCCTACTAGACAATATGTTTTATTTTAGAGCAGGGTTTCCCAAACTTTTAAACTCACATTCCCTAAAATAATGGTGCCAGAGACTGGCAACCCTCACTATCCCTGAAGTGACTGAAACACTAAGAAAACATTCACACAGGAGTCACGCAATGATACTGTGGCATATTTGCCACATTGCATTGTGGGTACTTGACGTTTTACTCATTTTGTTCTGTTTTATATGCAGGGTTTCGGGGGGGGGG
>JAPQRP010000005.1:28601132-28611260 GCA_037367295.1 Apogon hyalosoma | reverse complement strand
AAATTAAGAAGGAATTGAAACGGCTTGTAGAAATCCAGTCGATTTTTACCAAAATAAATATAAAGATAGCTGTGCAGCACCTGGAGGGTTGAAATTCAAACTTTATGAACTATTAGGGTCCAAATACACAAATAAATGTACTAATGACTAATAAAAGTAGATTTTAGCAAAATGTGACCCCTTTAATAAAGCTGTTCAGCTAGCTGTACAGAACTCCATTTTTTTTTTTGCTTAGCACTATTACCTAATCCTCAAAAAAGAAAAATGATGAGTTCCTTAAAGTCTAATATCAGGGGTTTAACATTCATTTAGAAACTGTTAAAGACTACAATGTGGTGTCACCCCTCAGCGTATATTAATGTTGCTCCTCATAGGGAGTATCCACGACATAGTTTAGTGTTATTCTATTGGGAGTCCTCCTTTGTATTCTTTAAGAGCCTGGGGCAGTGAGTACAGTAGGGGAAGTACATGGTGTCTAGCCCCAGGCATCTACGACCACTAGGGTGGTGCGTAGCATACTCGGCTTACCCACACACACATTTGCATAAATACAGGGCATAGATGCATACGAACTGTGCTCTTAATGACATACAGACCTATGACCTACACAAATCAAATTATCTGTTTTGACCGTGTGTTTCTTTTCTTCCTTTTCACGTTCAGCTGCTCTCTTTGTTCTTTTTCACACAGCGTATTAGTTATGGGTGATTTGTATTCCAACTAATGCTCTGTGGGACATCTGCAGTTCACACAGTTTTATAAATAATTTTTTTATTTCAGCATCTGATTGTTTTCACGTGATGAGACAGGCAAACATAAAGTCGTGCTCTCATATGCATGCCTGTAGCGGTTGGATCTTCAATGTGCGTCTCTGAATGGGAGAGGGTAAGCAATGAAAGGGGAGAGTGATGCTCTATTGAATACAGATGAGAGAAAGGCAAGCAGAATTCTGATCAAGCTGCCTTCTCTGTCTTCAGTCTTCATCCCTCAGAGTGAAAATACTTAAGAGAAGTGCGTCTTTCTGAACCGGGGGGAAAAGTCATTAGGTCAGCCTTTTAAAGTTAAGGTCTGGATCTTTGCCTCAAATGAGCATCTCTTATAGTTTTTTTTTTTTCCCCACTAAGGAATGAACAAGTTGCTGGATTTTGAAGATAATGACCTACTACAGTGCTGTAGAGGGAATTAGATCATTAACCAGGAATCCAGTTTTATGTTTTACAGCATCGGAGGCCAAAATTCATAATATCTTTAGCCATGTTCAGTCACTGCTTGTTAATCATTTGACAGTACTTAACACATATTAAGAACCGGCTGCTGATAACAGTCTTTCAGTAAAGTGATCGCCGGATGCTCTTCAGGTGAAGAAAACAAAAGTGAATAATCTGATTTATGTCAAAAATGATGTTCAGCCATGTCCAGTTTTTCTTTCAATAGGCAGAGGTTGAACCGTATTTGCAACCTACTCTGTGTATCCGTGTCTGATGGCAGCTTTGAGCCTAATTAGTTGAAGAAAACTTGTGCTTTTCCACCCTCTCTTGGAATACAAATGCTTTTGTTGAAAAGTCATTGGGGTCGTCTCACCGACTCATTAAAAACGAGCCAGGAAGGAAAAACTTAATGGAGCCAAACACCTTCAATTTAATATGTAGGAGGGTAAAATAACACAGAGCGCCTTGCTGTAGTAAATATACCCACTTAAAGTTTTGTAATAGTTTGACTTTCTCAACAGTTGTAAAAAGACGAGGATGGATTCTGCATGAAAATGGAGCAGAGTTGACACACTAGGTTGAGCGTAAGGTTACACCACAGACGTTTGAGAGTCACATTCGATGATTCTAACCAGTGTGGCATCAGAGTCCCGTTTTCCCAGACGCCACAGGAGAAGCAGAAACCAGCCCAGAAGTTATTTGAGTGTAGACACCATAAGACCCGATGTGATTTGTCCTTCGATGTGATTATCAACACTGTGATTGGTTGTAAACCCTGTTGTCACGGCAATGATCTCAGCCTTGATGATGAAAGCTCTCGGGACACTGATCCATACCATGCACGTACACACACACACACACACACACACACACACACACGCATGCACGCACGCACGCACACACACACACACACACACACACACACACACAGTTAGCCTGTCTTACTGCTAACCTGCCTCATTCCCTTCGGAGAGAGAGGTATTAGTCGGCAAGATTGAACTTGTGTGTGGGTGTTTGTATGTGTGTTGCTATCGTCTGTCTTCTTACTTACACAGTAATGTACAAAACAAGAATCTGGGGATAGGCTTGAACTCGACTGAATTGTACTTGACACTTTATTCTTTCTTTCCTGGTTTTGTCTAGACTCCCACCCACGTCTTTAAAACATTTATTGCATGTTTTTTTTTCTCACTAAGCTGTTATTAAACCACCTTGAGTTAATAACAACTCTGTCATACTCCAACACATAGGCAGAGGTAGAAAGCTGGTATGGTATGGTATGATTTTATTTGAACCGGGACAGTGCACGGCAATACATTAACCTATAGACAGAGTCAAAAGGAAAGATGCTGTTGCCAGGTTATATCGGAAGCTAATTTCCACCTGTAGTCCCTGGGTAGGTTGTTGTTATTAAATTTAAATAGGTAAGTAAGTAACAGAATAAGTAGGCTATACGGGAGAAAAGACTATTAATATTATACATAAAGAAAATACTTAACAAAAAGGTGTCATATCAGTTTACCACACATACACAAACTGTCTTTCTCTCATCTACTCTCTCTAAGACACATATGCACACAAATACGCACTCACCACATACATCCAAAAACATCCATCACTAGTGAGTTTGTTTTGACAGGAGCCGCTTCTTTGTAGTCTGTATGTAACTTTGTCCGCTTTGCAAATATCCCAGAATCCTCAGTGTAGCTTACAATACCTCTTGACATAATACTTTGGACTTTAGCTTCTGTTCACACCTGACGTTAACCTGTGTCCTGGACACATCGGAAATCGAAGAGTCCAGAGGCACCGAGGGCATGCAGAGACCCGATCACTCAGACCCTGCTGATGTCCTCTGTGTAAGTCTCAACAGCGTCATATTAAAGCATTTTAGAGTCATCTGACAACTTGATGGCAACACGATTGTTTGCAGTGTTGCCTCACAGCAAGAAGGTTCTGGAGTTTGCATGCTCTCCCTTTGTCTGTGTTTCTCCCCGTAGCTACTCCAGCTTCTCCCACATTCAAGGTCATATAGGTTAATTGATAGATTAATTGTTGACTCTGAATTGCCTCTAGGTGTAAATGTGAATGGTTTTCTTATCTTTGTACAACAACCCTGACAATACTTGTAGTTATTGTGCTCCAACATGTTCTTTTTTTCCCAGCTGAGGAAAATATTTACATATATTTGTAGTTTGTTTATTATTTACTTGCATAATCCATTTTAATTCTTGAATATGTTTTCAGTGCCTGAAGATACAATCACAATAGCAGATATCATACATGGCAGTGAAATAAAAACAGTAATAATGGTCATTGTTTTCATGTTGAAACCTATACCCAATTGATTCATTTACAATGTCACATTCTAAGGTAAAGTCTAGGTTTAGGTCTGGAACCACATGTTTCATCACTTTTGATTTGATTACTCATTCAGCAGGTAGATAACAGGTCGCCAATTCTAATATTTAAACATTCACATCTTTTTAACTATACATCAGTAAGCAATAAGGTAATCATGCAGGAGTTAACACTAGAAAGTTTTTCTCATGCTAGGTACACATAAGTGGTCCTCCTGTTTTACTACTCCTTCATGGAGGGCATCATAACGTTCTCCATGACCTGCTGGTTCTGCTCCACCTGCATTACTGTGGTAAAGCTAGCAGGTCTCTGAGTCTATCAGCACCCACCATGTTGGATTCATTCCCTTTAACCTGCAGAATGTTCTGTAGAGTGTTTCACTACTGTTGTAAAGTCACGTTGTTGGACTTAAACACCATTCAGACTGTTCATTTTGCCACATTGTTCTATGTTCTGGTTTATCGTCCTCACCATTCACTTTACCATGTTATGATTACGCTTGTGTTCGTTAAATGTGTGAATCATAAAAGCCACAATTCTATGAGGGAATTTACTGCAGCGCTGAGTAATTTTCCACTGCAGTTTTAATAATTTCTATGATCTCCATCCCTGGTGAATCCCCAGAGTCCTAAAAACAGAATTCATTCCAGCTCTTGGGTGAACATCGGTCCACTTGTGAGCAGATCACAAAAAACACAGGTTAATGTCAGGTCCAAAAAGGTCCTCACTTCCACTCATTTATTTGTTAAGGTTTTTTTTAATATACGTCGTGTGCAGCCACGTCAGCAGTGTGACTCTGTAAATAGTATTCATGTGCATTCATGGTCTCCAGGGAATGAATCTTGAACTGACTCTGAGTTTTCATCTGATGTCAGTCATCAGTGACATATACCTGTGGAAAAACACATGCTCACATGTAAGAGGCTGGAATCAGCAAATGCTTGGCTTTTCTGCTTGAAAACATAATGTAAATATTTAATAGATTGTAAAATGTAGTTTAGCTTTTATCTCCCTTTTGACTCATGCACTGCCATCTGCTCAAATACAAATGTCCTTTTTTATTTCTTTGCAAAAATACATTTGTAATTACTTCAAATCAAAACATTAATATAAAAGCCTGGTTTAACCTCAAGCTACATCTGAAAATTAGCTTGTATAGCTTTTTTTACTTTCATTTGCATTGACATTATGCTTTATAGTATAATAAAATTCCCCGATTTCTGCCAGCGCAGTGTGAGTTCTTTCCCTTTCCCTTTCGCCTCCTTTACCCTTTATTCTATCGAACAGCTGCTGATTCATCGTTTCTTTTACAGTCTTCTCACATTAGCCGCCTCTTTTCAGGATTTCACTGCTCTTGTTCCACTAAAACAGATACACTGCTTTGTGCTTTTC
Source organism: Apogon hyalosoma (assembly GCA_037367295.1). NCBI lineage: Eukaryota > Metazoa > Chordata > Actinopteri > Kurtiformes > Apogonidae > Apogon > Apogon hyalosoma. Next base: position 28,606,299 of record JAPQRP010000005.1, on the reverse strand, counting down.
CTTATTGTTCACTCGCCTGTCCGTTTGTGTTTCTCTCAGTCCTCTAAAATGTTTGTTACTCTTTTAACAGGGACTGATGATCCTACTGCAGAATCTACCCACAATGCACTGGGGCAATGAGGAAGTGAGCGTACTTTTGGCTGAAGCCTACAGGTTGAAGTTTGCCTTCGCTGACGCGCCCAACCACTACAAGAGATGATAAGCGTGGCTCACAGCGGCCGGCTCCCTCCCTTCTCCTCCTCTTCCTCCTCTTCCCCTTCGTCCTATCCTTCCTCTACTGAACTAGAGGCCATGTGGAAGGACCGCCTCCTTTTCTTAACCCCACCTCTTCCCACATCGCCCTGTGGGCCTTCGAACTACTAAGAGATTTAAATCAACCAATGACTGAGAGGACGTGCGGTGTAGCATCTAACGTTCATGTGGAGCCTTTTTAAAATTATTTTTCTCAGATTAACTCCCAGATGTGTGCTCTCGTGTCCAGTGAAGACTCCATCATCAGTGAAGACCACAACTTGTTGTTGGAATCCTGTCTGCTCAAGCTGACACCTCAAAGTTCAACCTCAGGCCTGATGCAGGACTATGAGCTGTTGCTCAACATCGCCTGGGGGTTTCTGTCAGACTCAGAGAAAATGTTCTTTCCTGCTTATTTTTATTTCCAATACCATGGCAATACATTGTTTTTTGTTCCCCATGGCAAAAGTGTGACCTTTTTTTTTTAGTTTGCAAAGACAAAGAAAGTTGGCAAAAGGCCACTGTGCTAGATGGTTTACATATCTGAGCCCCTCTCCTGGTCACAGCACAACCAGAAGAAACATGATGTGTTTTTCTTTTTTTTTTTTTTAACGCTCCATAGTGCCAGGAGGGACACAGATTGTTTACCTTCATGACAAACAAACACACAGGATTTTACTAAAGAAGAGGTTGTTCATCTGTCAGGGGAACCATGTTTCCCTCCTTCCACAAGCCACACACACACACACACACACACACACACACACACACACCAGCTCAGCCCTTCCCTAATAGCACCCCTCCCACCTACACTCCGACATCAGTGTAAGACAAGCAGCGGTTAGAGGCTGCAGAGTCAGCAGAGTCAAACACACACGGATCGACATCAAAGAAAGTAATAAGCCATGAGGAGTAAGGAAGCGTTTATCTAATCGTTATCCTCAGACCTGCCCGTATATGAAAGGCCATGACTTATATATTAGCTACTTCTCCTCTTTAAACTAGGACTACCTCAGTGCTCGCATTAACACACAAGTAGCCAGAACTGGAGATCCGCTTATTGAGGCATTTACACACCAGAAACACACAATATTAACACGATGGGTAGAGTAACAGGTGGAGTTTTGCCTTAATTTGGGTACAGAATTAATGTATTTCTTTGTCTTAATCCATGCAGTTTTTTGGTATTTTATTTGGAAGTTGACTTGTCTACCTACTTGATATGATCCTTATTTGCACAGCGTGTGTGGTTTATAGATGGATGGAAGGAGTCTGACATTTTGCTGAAAATAGAACTTAGAATTAATCTCATAGAAAGCATTTGCCAATTCAATCTTCTTCAAACAAAACTTCCCACCCAATAAATACTACTTTAATTCAACTTATGGTGAGAATGGCAGTCTTTAGCTCAAGATTAATGTGACAAAAAAAAAACAAACCTCTCTGTCAGTGACTTTTAATCCTCCCTGGCTTGTGTTTTTTTTTTTTTTTGCAGGCTCTATCTTTAAAGAAGGCTTTCAGTTTACCAACTTTAATTGATCTTGCACAACCAACACAAGGCTTCAGTAAAAATAACAACACAATGCCTCTGTTATTGAGCACTTCAGAGTAGGATTTTATTGTTTAGTATTCTACACAGTTTCCCAGCTTATGCAGTGCAAATAATCAGAAATGCTAGAGACTGTAACATCCCAGCTTCAGCAATTGTTGATCCTCCCTCTGTTACAAAGAACAATCAGTTGTAGCTGCTTGCATCAGAGAGTTTGACAAATTTTTCTGCATTTTTATTTCAACAGTGACAAACAAGTTGCTGTAAATAATACTATAACATGGCGGAGCATAATCACGATTGTTTTGGTTGTATTAAATTCAGGTAGGGCAGTTAAAATGTTTTTTATGGTAACAAATTTGAGATCATTCTTAATCAACAGCTATCTTTTTTTCATATTTTGAGCTACACATACAAGGATAAAAAGGTGCAATTACATCCAACCTCATTGTTCTTGTGAACATTATCCCATGGCAGTTTTACCGTGAGAAAAGGCCCTTTGTCTGTTTTTTCCTGTACATTTTCGTTGTTCTTTTGCTGTCATTTGTTACTTTGCTGTCTTGTGTAAAGAGCACACAGGATGTCTATCTCGATACCAGAAGCACCATATTGGTGTAATGTTGGGAGGAATTTGGGGGTGGTGGTGTAATCAGACATTCATGACATAACGTCAAGCTGTTAACATTTGGAGTGTCCCATTGTGACTCCGCCAGGATCCATTAATGTCACCCAAGCCCACAGCGTTACCGTGTGCAGGTTTGTGAAGGGGAAATAGTCGGAGAAATGGAGCGAGTTGTGGGTTGTTTTTTTTTTCTTTTGGAAGTTTCAGCTTTTTCTGTGAGAGCCGTCAATGTTTGATCAGACGTTGGGTTTTCTTTACACCATCCACACCAGTTTCACAAGCCCCTCATCTCCCATGCTCTCTGACAAAGAAAAACTGCACTTAATTTAACAGTCTACAGCCTTTTTCTCCTTGGTCTTTTTGTATGAGATCTATTCTTTCAATCAGCATTTTAAAGATTTGTCTTCTTTTTCAGTTTTATTTTTTTATGCTGTTTACATGAGAAGCCTCTTAATTTGTGCCTGGCTGAAAACTCGAGGATGCGCTAGTTTTGAGTTTTACCTCAAATTAACTTAAAAGATTCTTTAAATTTCTGCGAGCAATATCATGGCATTTTGAGTTTGGGGACGGGAATACTTATTTTTTGCACATCTAGCTTTTGGGTTTGTCAGCCACCAACATGAAGTGTTAAAATCTACCCCATAAACTCAAAATATATTTCCACCAAGTGACAGTTGGCTAAACTCTTCCCCCTTGAAACTGTATCTAATCAAAGCAGACTTGTCAAGCAGGGAATCGTGAATGTTTAGCTTCCATCATGTCTATCTAGTGGGTTCCCAGTAGCATTACTTTCCTTTAATGCTAAACAAACTCTTTAAAAACTCCACCTATATAAGTTACTTACCCTGCAATACATTTGCTTTTATCATGAAGTACTATCGGCTTGGCCTTTAGTTAGTTAATGTTTTGGTTTTTTCCAAGACTTGCCGCCTGCACTTATTTCAGATCCATTTTAGCCTAATTTTAAAGTAAAGTGGCGTAAAACGTGGAGATTTGAGCTATCATTAGCCTAATTAGCCTAGGTTGCAACAGGTAACAAAGTGTGTTGGTGGTGAATGTCAGTTTAACCGATGAGGAGGTAAGGAGAGTGTTTAGAGTGGTGAGTTCTACTGTTACAAATTGCAGACGCGCTGAGAGCTTGACAGCTATAGCAACGACGAAGGGGGACGGGGCTTAGCAAACAGTCACTTATTGTGCTCATTATCCAAAGTAGTACTTTTCAAGAAGTTAAGTTGCCTTATTGCACACATTAAAAATGTATACTGTGGGTTAAGAAGTAACCAGAGATGCCCGGTGGAAATAAATAATGTTGGAGGTTGACAACATTGCTGCATTTTCTGTGGATCTGAATTTATACATTCAGTGTGATTTGACGTTCCTGGACACCCAGAGTGGGCCTACTCATGATCAAAACCGAACTTTCTGCAGTTTCCGAGGTGTGATTTTAGGCAGAATGTGTTAAGTAGTTCGGCTCCACTTTCTATTTCTAAATCTTTCTCCAGTCTCGCTGTTGTGGCAGATCATTAATGTTCCCAACAATAATATTACCTGCCTACTCAGACTTTTTTTTTAAAGAGATTGTTTAATAAACAAACACACATTATCATGCGGCTGATGTCAAATTAGTCTGCCTGTAACCCACTGTCTCCCAGCGCACACGTCTCCATGGCAATGAAGGCCTGTGAGGTATCTGGCTGGAGCCCACTCTATTTTAGCACACAAAAAGCATAACACTCAAGCAAACTTCAAACATTTTTTGCAGCATCATTTCCAGGAAGGTATCCTTAAGTAACATTTTCATCTGCTTTCATTTCTTAGTACTTTTTTTTTTTTTCTTTGCTCTATACTTCTCCAGACATGAAAATATGTTTAGGAAAACCAAACTGAAAGAAAATCCTCCCCTGTGTCTTTCCCCTCTTAAATACTCAAAGCAAATCAGATAATACTAGAGCGAGTGGGTGACAGGCGTAGTAGTTCTTTAAAAATGTGTACAGAGAAGATTTTGAAATGGAAATCTGTAAATACAAAGTGTAAATAAATCCTATATATGACAAAATTGCTGCGTGTTGTGTGTCATGTGTCCTCTAGTGTGTGTGTGTGTGTGTGTGTGTGTAAAATATGAGCAGACAGAAATTTAATGCGGCTCTAAATATTCTATGCCCAATTGTTGTCTATTAAACTCAAGGTATATGTTTCAGAGCATCATGTCCCCGGTGCCTCTCTGTCTAAACAGCCCCGGAAAACACATTTCTGCAGAGTGGCGATCTGGACCCCTGTGTGCAGGAGTGAAATTCTCTGCTATAATGAAAACGCAGAAATCATGCAGATGCTTTAAATCACACCCAGAATCACTGTTGTTGTTTGTTATAGGCTTATAATGAATACAATTAAGGTGCGAGTGTGTTGGTGCATGCATTAACCAGCGCTGCGAGCGAGCTATGGCTAACAGCTGTACAAATGTGCAGTATGTCGCTTAATTGTACTGGGTGTATTCATACACCATTACTACACACACACACACACTAACAGGTAAACACTTCTTGTCTGTTCCCTCTAGAGGAAATGGCTGCACCAGCTTGGTTAATGAGACTTTCTTTCTCAGTGTGTGTGTTTCAGATGGGAAGACAAAAAAAAGACTGCCAGACCACATTCAGTTGTAAATGTGGGTGCTTACCTTTGTGTTTGTGTGCACATGCAGCATCCCACAGTAGAAGCTCTCTCTCTCTCTCTCTCTCTCTCTCTCTCTCTCTCTCTCTCTCTCTCTC
>JAPQRP010000005.1:28577720-28591952 GCA_037367295.1 Apogon hyalosoma | reverse complement strand
GTGTGTGTGTGTGTGTGTGTGTGTGTGTGTGTGTGTGTGTGTGTGCGTGTGTGTGTGTGTGTGTGTGTGTGTGCGCACTGCTATTACTCCAGCTTTTCATTTGGCAGCTTAACCAGTTCAATCCTGCCAGCTGGACAGTAAATTCACTTACACACGCTAATGGCAAATGGTTTTTTGAATTAGTTTAAGGTTTACCAGATGAATTACAATTCATTCTTCCAACCTCAACACTGCAGCTTTACCTGGTTGTATTCATCCATCTGCCTTAAGTGCATCTGTATAACTGAGTGATTGTGTTCGTACATGTGTGTGTACATACTTAGCTTGTGGTTCAGTGAATGAAGTATCTTGTCATTCTTTCTGCAAATGGAAGTTTATAGACGACCGTGCTGCATTGCCTTTAGCACCTCAAAATCTCATTCTGTGAAAGTGTGCCACCTGGCAAACTACTACTGTGTGTGTGTGTGTGTGTGTGTGTGTGCGTGTGTGTGTATGTGTGTGACTGTGTGTGTGTGTTTGTGATTGCCTTGGAAAGACACAAATATGGTTTTAAACTGAAGACAAGCTAATCATGTGTGTACTGATTTCAGGACTGTGTGTGTAGGTGTGTGTGTGCGTGTGTGCGTGTGTGTGTGTGTGTGCGTGTGTGCGTGTGTGTGTGTGTGTGTGCGTGTGTGTGTGCGTGTGTGTGTGTGTGTGTGTTTGTGAAGACTATATACAGAGTGTCCCAACATGTGACATCATGTCATCACCTAATAATTTGTTTCAAATTTGTTTGCTCTTTTTGCTCAAAACAGTGTAATCATTTTTATTGTTCTGCTTTCAGGAATAGACATGTCGTTTACTGCAACAGAAAAGGTGTTCTGTGTATTGAAGTACACCCAAACTCAGTCAAATGTGAATGTGCACCATGAATTTGTTAGAAAATTTCATAAACAAGCACCAACAGGAAAGCAGATTTGGACGTGGCATAAGAAGTTTCAAGAGGAAGGCTGTTTGTATTGAAAAAAAGGACTCCACTACCGACTGGATGTGTGCCTTGTCACAAGTGGCGCACACATCGAATATTTGTAGTAACTTTGGAAAATTATAAAATTACCATCCCCCAGCAGTTTTCGTTTGAAATTTGTAGAATAAAACATCTTATGTCCAAAATAAATCCTATTAAGTATCATTTCTCCTGAACATGTAGTCAGTCCGATATGGACATCTCAAATGATGTCATTTTTTTTGAGATAGCCTGTATTTGTGATGATATTGTATGTGGGAACTTCAGGTATTGGTCACTGGTATATAAAATGTAATTTCTAGGGCTGTCAAAATGAACGCGTTAATGCAGATTAATCCATCATCATGATTAATCTGATTAAAAATGTTAACGCCTTTAAACCATCTGCAGAATAACCCTGAACATTTCTGCCAATGCATTTGGGTCAGTTTGTCCAAGTAGAGTTACCGTCACGCATGAACAAATGTGCAGTTGATCCGGTAGTGACAGTCAGCAGAACAAGCCCATAAAGATGGACGACACTAAACAGCACATTGGTCCTCTGGATGGAAATATGAGAGCAAAAAAACAAGACAGAACAGTTGTTTCAAGGTGTTTTGTTGAAACTGTTGAAGGTGTTTAATAAACACATTAAGTGCATATGTATTCCCTTCTTTTGTGAGTCTGTTTGCTCATGCAAAATGAAATGTGATTAATATAGATTAAAAATGAATTATATTTAATTGAGATTAATTTAAATTAATCCACAGCAACCCGGTAATTAATCTGATTAAACATTTTAATCATTTGACAGTACTAGTAATTTCACCAATGTTAGAAGACTATTTATTTTTCTTGTCATATTAAAGATTGTTTCATAAATGTGAGAAAAACATCACTCAGTGGTTATTTTCTTTATTTCTTGGCTAAATGACAAGAGATGAACACATGGCTGAGGCCTTAGTGCCTCAAAGAATTAACACACTTTCTAAACATATGATTCTAACAATAAATCTCTATAATTTTATTTGTGCTGGTGTGATGAGAGGCTGCATAAGTTTTAAAACAGCTCAGTTATCCTATATTTATATAGATAATGAAGACTTCTTTATTTCTGTGGCACCTACAGCAGGATATATAACAAGAAGAATCAAATAAACAATCACATTGGCATCTGTCTGTGTGCATCCCCAGTCTAGACATGATGACTAAGCGGTGTGTTTATGCATCTGACTGACATCTTACATGAATGAGCTAACATTTTTTAAAAAGTTTGACACGTAAATTAAAAGCACAACTTTGTACTTGGTGGCCTTTGAAGTATAACTGAAATTTTCTGTCACCCTCGGATATGACACTGCAGGTATTATGCATAATTATGATTAGCACAGATGTAACCTTGCGGATGGCTGACGCCGTCGCTGTTTATGGATTGATGATTACATAGTACCCTTGAATATACTGTAGCAGTAACTTTTAAACTCTAAAATGTGAGACTTAAAAAATTAAGCCTTACTAATGCATTCACAGATACACAGAGGTGTCTCTAGTATCAGCTCAGAATGAAACAACCTGCTAAATTTAATTAAATTCATAAACAGAAATGCAGATTCAAAGCAAAACTATACAAAACAGAGATTAAATTCCCAAGGTAAACACATTTTACTCATTTTGATATATATGCGGCTGTCACATTACTGATTAAACAAGAAAAAATGTTACTGAAAAAATAAAGGAAGCTGTGGTTTGTTATATTTTCTATTATGATCAGTCCATAACAAAAAACATCTACTGATCTAAATTGTTACTACCTACTACCTGTTAATCCACTAATCCTATCAATACATGTCAATAATTGGTGTAAAATGCAGTCTGTCGTCTTTTCATGGTCATCAGACATGACCCATTTCAACGTTCAGAGGCTCTGTGGTTACCATGGAAACACCGTCATCTTCTACAATGTTGATTCAAACCCGTGGAGTTGGATCAATGACAGTAGATGGATACAGTGGGTTTATGTTAAATAATGAATATACAATTACAATACAATTAATAAAAATAGCCAATGTGATCATTAAAATGAATGATAAATCAACAAAACAATGTGACATAAGCAGAATAAGCCACAAACTGAACAAAACTGAAGAAAAATATGATAAATACACAACAAAATGTAGACAAAGAAACAAAATAAGTAACAAAATAAAATAAAAAGTAAAATAAGAAGTAAAATAGATACAAATTAACAAAATAAGGTTGTAGACACTTGTTTTTATGTTCAGTTAATGATATGTTGGACTGAAACAGTCACTTTTTCCTCAGTTTTCTCTGCTTTTGATATAATAACTCTCCACTTTAACCTGAGCTCACCCCAAAAGTAGTGCCAGTAAAACCCATGGAGTTGGATCAACGACAGACTGGGTCTATGTTCAGTTAATGAGATTTTACTGAAAACGTCACTTCAGTTTTGTCTGTTTGCATATGATAACCTTTGACTTTACGCTGAGCTTTTATGAACGTCTACATGATCAGTCAATTAAACACAGGAAAATAGATGGTTTTCACTGGAAAAAATGCTAAATTCAGAGGATAATATAATAATAAATGGTGATAAATCACGTACGAAAGGTTAAATAGAGAGAAAAATTCATTTGGAAACTGTCACAGGAGTCATACAGGGTCCTTATGGGTTAAAAAACCTCTCATATTTTTTCCAACATTACCTTCTGTGCTGTCTGATTCAGTCAGATGATAAACAGTAGGCTGTGTTAGTGGCCTGTGCTCTATATTCTGTTTGCAGCTTATTACATACGTGCAAACAGACATGCACTTTCAACACTGGATGAAAAAAACATACACAAACTGTTTGACTGTGTCTCTATATTTAGATACATACTTAAGATGTTTTAACAGCCTGTTTGCTTTTTCTATCAGGCTGCAAAGGCCAACAGAGGGCAGTGAGCAGCTTCAGCAGACGCTTTGTGGTCAGCAAGGTAAACCCCCCCCACACACCCACACACACACACACACACACACACACAATCACCCCCCGACCTTTTCCAGTCCCATTGGACCAGGCTGAAGAGCAAGGCTGAGGAGCACTTGTCTACAACAGCCTCTACAACAAATAGCACTGAACTAATGTGTTCGTTTATGCTTTAAGAGGGATTGTGCTGTTTACAGATCACCTTTGCAGAAATATGTTGAAAACCAGGCAGGCTGCCAGATTCTGCACCAGCTCTCAACCGTCATTTACCACTGAGAATGAAGAAATGAGCCAAACTATATGATAGAAAAAAATAAATCTGCTGTTGATGATATGGACAGTGTTTGGAAAAATGGTTTTGTAATGGCTCAGTTTTGTGTTTTTCTGAACAGATTCTGTATTTTCCATACTAGTACTAGTCTTGATGTGGTCGTTGAGTTGCTGAGCCCCTTTCCATTTGTCTCCACAGGTCATAGTTATGGGCCATCCTCTATATTTCATCAAATGATTTTCCAGTCCAATCTGTGATTTTCTCTGCCCATTTTTTTCTTCTGTCTTCCTCTTTTCATTTTGCCTGGTGGTGTACCTTGTAGGATAATTGTTCTGGTAGCATGTCCTTATCGTTTCAGTTTTCTCTTTTTGCTGATTGTTAGTAGATCCTGGAATGGACCTACGGCCCAATCCCAATTCACCCCTTGGCCCTCCCCCTTACCCCTACCCCTTGGCACTACCCTTTGAAACAGAGTTGCAGTGGTTAGGGGTTGAAACATTCCTCTATGAAATGGGATAATCCTTCCAGACCTGTCACGTCATCAGCAGTCATCGATGCTGCTATAAACAGATGCGACAACTTTGTTTCTGAATTAATTCCCCATGTCATCAGCAGCTGTAACTGTCTCTGTTCCATGGGCTTTGGTCATCTTTTTACGGATATCAACTGCAAAACCACAGAAATGTGATTTATAACATACAGCATTAAATGGACGATCAAATGATTAAGTTACTGACAAAGAAAATACGTACATTTGTGTGTTTCTTTTGTCACACTGCTGCTTTTTTTTTTTTTTTTTTGTTTTGCTGTGTTTACCTCTGTCTTGCCGATGATTCGAACAGAATTATGGGAGATTTCTTATACCCCTCCATTTTTGGTGTGGTCCTGGAAAATCTCCATTTTGATGGCCAAACAGCCCTCCCCCTTAGCTCTTCACATGAACGAGTAAAATGGAGGGGTAAGGGGGAGGGGCCAAGGGGTGAATTAGGATTGGGTCTATCTCTTGTCTAAAGGTGTCATGAACTGCTTCATTAGTGAGCTGTCTCTACTGAGGAAGTATTTGTAGCATCTAATCTCAAGAGCCTGGATTCATCATTGTGGATCTGCTGTAAGAGTCCAGGACTCACAGGCATAAAGGAATATTCATTTCCAAGAAAAAAAAAACATGCAACACTTCATTGGACTGCCTGTAGCTGACAGAACACATTCACTGCCACATCCTTTAAGCCAGTGTTTCCCAACCTTTTTGAGCCACGGCACATATTTTACAGAATGGGGAACTCCTTGGCAGCAGTCAGCAGACACTCACTCCCCTGGTGGGGGGTGAGCACATCAGGGGTGCGGGGGCGACAGTGTCACAGGACATTTGGAATGAGAAAGCTGAGAGGGGTGCATCAGCGACCCTTTAGACGGCCCCCCACGCTTACGGATTGAGGTCTGTTGTAGTATAATAGAGGCATACCCCCCCACCCCAACCCGATCTGTGGGTCCTGCAGGTAACCCGCTGATCTGCACATCACTAGGGAGGGGGGCTTTATCAGCAGCATTGGGGCTGGTTCACTTTCACTTTCACCTTTTATAAAGGTAAACAGGAGAGTGTTGTTCTAGACTGGATCATTGGTGCATACAGTCGTACACATCACGCTGCTCGCTTACAGTAACAATCAGGTAAAACTGGATAACCTTCCATGGCACACCTGATGATTTCCCATGGTACAGTGGTTGGGAAACACTGATTTATGCCATTCGATGTTTATGCAATGTCAAGATAAATGTCACAATATGTATTTCTGTCCATAGTTACAATAATCTTTTCACCAAGGTCTTGGGTTGATGATAGAGTCCGACCACTGTGTAAAGGCTTCTCCATCACATCCTAAAGGGGTTCAGGTCTGGACTCTGTGGTGACGTCTCCTGCTCCCTAAACCACTCGTTCACAATCTGATGATGCAGATCAGTCCTGGTGTTGTCCAATGTCTATTCTCTGTAGCAAACTGACAGTGGTTTAAGAAATGAGAAACTATTCACTGCATCAGGGTTGTACAAAATTCAGAATTTCAGAATTTAATTCAATTCAGTGAATGAATTTGAATGTGAATTGACTTCACCCTACAGGAAGTGGAATTGAATTGGAATTACAGGAAGTGGAATTGAATTCATTGCAATTCAGAGAAATTTATTCTTATCACATATCGGTGAGAAAGTGATACTTTGAACATACGCTTTTCTTCCAAATGGAAGTACAGACACTAACGTTAAGCAAACATTCCCTTAATGTTGAATAATTAGCAATATCTTCATTTCAAAGTAATCAAATGAAACAATGTTTTGGTAAATGTAATTATCATTTATTAAAGTACTTTACAGGGTAACATTGTTGCATCTAATGATCAACAGTCCCTCAAATGTTTTGTCATCGTTCTGATCTGAATATCTGTATGAAATTCATGTTGTAATCATATGTAATATATACTGTAAAGCTTCATGAGTCACTTTTCCATCGACCCTCAAATTGCGCGAATATAACATGCACATAAAAATTGAGCTCATGGAAGAACTCTCGTTTTTCAATTAAACATTTTTGTGGCGGCAAGAGATGGTTTTTCAGGCGAAGTGTCAGTGGTATATCACACACAACTGCAATAGAAAGACCTTTTTCTGCAACTAGAGTCATGTGAATAAAAGAAAACGGACGTTGACGGACAATACAACAAGCGAAGAAGAGTTTTAAAAGAAACATGGTGCAGTATGTGCACACACCAGGAAACCGAATCATTTTTAAATTTAGTACGGGCTAGAGGGGTAACATTTAATAATAATGAATTTATCTGTAAATCAACAAGATATTTACATTCATGTTTATGGAATGACTTCTCATGTCATCTCGCAATAATAAACAAATCATTGCATTTGTGATTTAATGGAAAAACTGACATTATGCACCTCTGTTTTTTCAACATTTTGTAAATATTGGTAAAGTTTTACACATATATCCAATGGAAAAGCGACTATTGCTAAATACGCCTTAATTATGTATCATAAATGTCTTTGAATTTCATGGAATTCCCATTCCACTTCCTGCAATTTGAATATGAATTGCAATTTCATGTCCTGTTTTCAATCTCAATTCAAATTCCAATTCAAGACTTGAATTTGAATTTAGGGGTCAGTTCTGAATTTTATACAACCCTGCACTGCATCAGATAGTGTCAAATAACTGAAACATTAATCACTGCAGTATTTATCCAGTGAAGACTCACTTATTTGCGGAGTTAAATCCAGGTGGGCAGGGCGTGTATATGCTTTGAATCTTAACATTTTTTTTTCATATATGTTAAATGGTCAAAGCTCCACTGCTTGACAGTTTGCAGCATTACTGAGCAAAAATCCCACAGTTACTTATCAGAATATTGTAATTCAAGCGGGCTGAGAGGACATGAGACTTCTGCATCTTCTTCTTCCATGTGTTTTCAGGCTGAAGAAAATCAACTCTGATGCGGGATTGTGTCTAATCACTGGTGTTTCCAGACAGGTAGAGGCGCTGAATACGTGACTGGCAGTAATTACTGATTGCCGATCATATTTTTGGGTGCGATTTTATTGCTTTAATGCATGTCTTGATGTGGAGGCTTGGAAATGTGCTGTTGCTTTTCCACAACAGTATGAAAGAGCATCAGGTTTTTTTAGTTTTTAGATTTGGAGTGAGAGGAGGACCTTTTCCCTGTGATTTCAATGCCTGCAGCTTTCACGCTCACATATAGGCTCGTATGGCCAAAATGCATTTATTAGACTTCATTTGAAAGGGAGCCTCCTCAGGTTTCTGTGTTTAGTGCATATCTAAGGCTAGCTATACATGGAGCTGCATATTTATAAAAACAGATATTTCCCTACCTCCATTTTCAGTAATATCATAATCATAAAATCATCTATATCCAAACTGGCATAAATACACATTAGAACGCTGTCATTAGGATAAACAAAGGCTGCACACATGACGATGCACTGATGCTTCTTCTGTTGCATATTCTAACGTTCTGGACCCTGAATGGTCGTGTCCAAAATCTCCACTTTGGCTGGAGTTTTCAGAAATAGTCATTTTCAGTGAGTTTTCATGTGGATGAAAGGCAAATATGCATGAGAAAATATCTGTTATTCCAGATACCTGGCTACATGTTTACATGGCATGAAACAGAATATTGCTTCAAATGTGACTCAAATGTAATTCCAACTCTTCTTATTTGTTAATAATATGCTGGTTTCACATCTCTTACTTGTGTCTTTGTTGAAGCATAGAGAACATGTATAACATCATTTTAGGAGTATAACCAATATTAAAAAATGACCCTTTGGCTTATTCAACCTAGGCTGACATTGGTGGGTCATAGTTTCACAGTTGGCCATAATCCCATTACCCCATGGATGTGAGACACACACACGCACACACGCACACACACACACACACACACACACACGCACACACACACACACTGACTGGGCCTATTAGACTGAAAATGACTTTGCTGCACCTCAGAATCCACTCCTCCTCCATCTCTGCCTTCAGCTGCTCTTATACACAACCTGTCTCCTACTCCTAAAACTTTTTTCGTCCTCCTTCTTCTCCACCTTCTCCTCCTCTTTTGTCTCCACCTCCTCCTCCACCACCTTGCCCTCCTCCTCCTCCTCCACCTTCCCTTCCTCTTCTTCCTCCACCTCCTCATCCTTGTCCTCGTCCACCTTCTCTTCCTCCTCCCACTCCTCGTCCTCCTCCTTCTTCTCCACCTCCTCCTTCTCCTCTTCTCTTGTGGAGAATTGAATCACAGTTTGGCTTGTTAGCAGAAATGATTCATCTTCATTTGAATTTCAGACAAGAGCTAAACTGCTGCATTTCATGGAAGTGCTGGTTTTAGGGATTGGAGGGGATTTCAAGATTGTTCAGCTATCTGCAGAGACGACTTGAATATAGTATCAAGCAGAACAGCTGACAGTTATTTAGCGCTTCATTGCATCACCAAATGTACAAATAAAAGAGTTGGATAAATGCAATAGAAGTGAGCAGGTACTGTATATGGTCAGCTGTGCCAGCACATATTAGCCCAGTGGCCCCGGCTTCTGGAGTGTTTGTCCTTGTGCTGGTGTCAGCTATTTAAAGTTCCTCGTCTGTTCAGTGGGCAACAGCCTGAACACTGTTTAGAGCCCAAGGTCATTGACCATTTTCCTTCAGCTGCCTCGTTCAAAAGTAAAGTTAAAAAAAGAAGCCTCACCTTGAGATACATCTAGGTGGGACTGACAACAGAGTTTCTCTCCCTCCCTAAAGAGACAATCCTTTAATGCGCTTCCAGGAAGTGTCTTAAACTGTGAAGCCTCAACAGTACAACAGATGCAAGAGTCCTAGTTTTTCAGTTTTGGGATGCCCTGCAATAAAAAGCTCCAGATAAGTCTATGTGTTTGGACAGTGGTATCAGTTTAGTGACTTTGCTTCTGTTCACCATCACAGTGGAATTGACATTAAGCAGTTAAGATGTGATTGAAATTTGGACTTTCCACTTTCATTCAAGGCATTTAACAAAATATTGCATTAAATATTTAGGAAGTGTTACCATTTTTAACACAGAGCCTCAAAAGTAATTGGACAAACTAAGGTTGTTATAAACATGAGGAATGTTTTTAATACTTGGGGTGGCGCTGGTGCAGTGGTTAGTACTGTCGCTTCACAGACGAAGGTTCTGGATTTACATGTTTTCCCTATGTCTGCATGGGTTCTCTCCAGATTTTGGCTAATCACGGGTAGGAGGGTTTGGTTTGTCACTGACACCTGTAATTACCAATCGCTGATCAGATTCCATCACATGTGACTTGGATATGACTCTACTACTCCACTCTGTGATGACACAGAACCTTGGAAAACTGGCTTCAGTTTACCGTAACAGCATGAAACAGCGTCAGTTTATCTGCCTTTCTATTCACTTCTGAAGCAAGAGGAGAGAGCTGCAGAAGGAAGGTGTGTATTTAGCCTGATTTTCAGTCCTTCAGCAGGTTGTTTCCATTCTGTGAACACTGTGTAATTTCAACACCACTGCAGGTTTCATGCATACATGGTTGGGCAATACATTGTACCAGTAGGTTGGAAAATATTGTTGCTATACTCCAGGGGTTCCCAAAGTGGGGTATGCATACTCCCAGGGGGTACTTGAAATTTTTTGGGAAAAATACATTAAAGTTGTCATGTACAGAATACAAAATAAATAATGAGAATTAAGGCTGAAACATAAAACACAATAAATACTTTCATATAGTTTTATTGTCAATCATCTTGTTTAAGCTTTGGTAACATTTTAAGAACATTTCTATTTTATATTATTCAAAATGAGTTTATTTGCATAGATAAGTAATTATTTTTGTTAATGAAAGGTTCATTTATTAATTAATGACCAGTTTATTTTTCTTACCAATGAAAGGGCATTTTTCAGTTTATATTTTGCACAAAATTTACTTAAAAAAGTGTTATTTTTTATATATATTAGAGTTAAACATTTGTTGTTTGTTTACAAAATTTTGAAAAGAGGTGATGACACAAACATCCAGCCACTAAAACGTGTGCAGGATCCCAAAGAAACAGCGGATAAAAGAATCAGATAAAGTCCACACAACCTGTGAGCTCCTTAAAAAAAAAGTTTTATTCACCACAAGTAGTGACGTTTCGGGACACAGCCCTTCATCAGACATCATGTCTGGGCGGACCTTATCTGATTCTTTTATCCATTTGTTTACAAAGTTTTGAAAGTATAAACAGACACCTTTGGCACAAGAACAAATTTCAAAAATCAAAATTATCAATCAAATATCAAAAAATGCGTAAGTGAGAGTTGGGGGTACTTGGCTAAAAAAGAATATTTCAGAGGGTACCCCACTGTAAAAAGTTTGAAAACTGCTGCTGTACTCAATATGTACTCAAGATGCACACTTAGAAGTTCCCAGAATAACTCAAAAGCAAAAACACTCAAATTGAAATAACTCAAGTACACTAAAAAAAAATGCAACACACAAACCCATGTTCTAAAGGTACCTGCTTGATGAGGAATAAGTAACATTTTCCGTTTTGCTTAAGTGGTTTCCTACTAATTGTTTAGAGCAGAAGTAAACAGCAATGAAAGATTATATTGAAGAACTACTTGCATCGCTGTCTCACGGTATTTTTTTGGTTGATGACACACACCATAACATTATCTTACTTGTCTTTCCATTTGTCGACTTGCATAAATCATGTCTGAGGTCTTCATCATGAAAAAAACAGGCTTGGAAAAAAAATGTTAATCTGCATCTGCCTTTAACATATATGTCACTCAAACTGTATTTTTGGTTGCACAAGTCAAGTTTGATTTGTTGAATTTTGCTTCATGTCTGTGCAAATGTGTTGTTTAACATGTTCACTTGTCCATCATGCTTGAAACCCAGGAGCAAAAGGAAATCTCAGATGTGTTGACAGATATATCACTTAATATTAAACACAGAGAAGAGTGGGGCCGTCATTCCAAAACACCAAATTGATCGGATTGTGTAGGAGGCTGCGATGTCAGAGTAAATCCTTTGTGATACCTTGTTGGCACAATATGTCTCCGTTAGTTTATTACTGGAAATATAATAGTTGTTACAAAGAGCTTTCCTGACAGAAATGGAATAAAACCTTAAAAAAAAAAAAAAAAAAAACTGTATCAAGGGAAGATGAGGGAGCTAGTTGACTTCTGTGTAGTGCATTTGGCTCCTGTTGAACTAATTGAAGTGATGCATCTACTTGGACACTCGAGTCCTGAAGAGCTCGTATACATTTCCAATGCTAATCTGACTGCTCGACAACTACTGGGGCCTTGAATTAGTTCAATTTGAGAGTATTATTGCCACTAGTTTCGGTTTATTTGAACTGGTCTTAGTGCTGTCAGATTACTTTATTGTCTTTTGGGCCTGGCCAGGCGAGTAACAGAGTGAGAAAGCACTGTGCAGTAATACTAATCATTCCATATCTGTTTTTAAAAATTAATTTAGCCGCAACCATAATCACTCAAAATGTGGGTCTGAGCAAGTACTTTAACATGTCATTAAGGAATAATAACCAAATATTTAATAAAAACATGAATTTATCATCACTGGCAAAATAACAGAGTGAAGAAAAATATACAGCAGTTATTCAAGGTTTGGAAAAAAATGCCAAAAAGTGCTGTTCCTCACAGAAAGTGCAAATATTTACATTCTACCACACTTTTCTTAATATATGAGAGTACATTATTTAAAAAAATGAAACTGATGTCATTTTTATTTAGTTTTAAAAGAGATTAATTCATGGTAACGGAGTGAGAATCCAAAAAAGTAACAGAGTGAGGTGTTTGTTCAGTGTGATGCAGCAGAATAATAATCAAAGATTTTATTAAAATACTGATGAAATTATCAGTCTTTGGCCACATATGTTTCATTACTATGTTTAATACATGTTTCTGCTGTTTTTTTTTTTTTTTTGAATAATAAATAACATTCAAAATCATTATAGTATTTGATTACTATGAGGCATATATTTTGAACATATTTATTTAAACATTGCTATTTACATTCTGAATTTATGCTGTATACATTCATTTACAACCTTTACTGTTCTTAATTTACACTGTATTCTCATATATTTTCTTATATATCCAGTTGTAATTTGGGTACAAATTAAATAAACACAACTTTAGAAACTAGAGATATATATGTCTTTCATGCTGAGTAATCAAAAATATTGTTTTAGAGAAAAACCAAATTGACCCAGATGTTCACGTTTGCTTGGCCAGGCCCTTTTGTGACTATGGCTTCTTCTCATGGTCTTTGAAATGTAAAGTGCCCCAGATTTGTGTCAGCAGTCAGTCCTGTGGCCCTGACTCCTGAATCACTCATCCATTCATTAGTTCTTCCAGGTAAAGCATCAGACAGATAATTAAGAAGCATCTGCTTTAGTTCGCAGCCAACTGTGCACATATTGTCTTGAAGTAAAGAGCTTAGTTCGCTGTGACAAATAAGGACTAATTCAAATATGTACTTTTATGTTTAATAATGATGTATGCTGTTTTGTAAATGAAATACAATGAGAGTTTTATGGACAGCATTGATTTGTTTCTCAAGCGTAAAAGCCTTGTGGTTGAATACCATCATGCATGGCTAATTAGAAGAGACTAATGTGTTTTCTTCTTTCTTCTGCAGCTCCACCACTCAGCATCCCATTTTGTAAATGAAACCAAAATAGAGTTATTGAGGTTATATCTTTCTCCCACCTTGCAGTCAGAGGGAAACAGCTGGTAGAGGTATGTGGTGTTGACCTATGAGAGAACACATGCCAAATAAGAAAGAACTGAAGCAAATCCAGGGGAGACGCATGCAACTGAGACAAGATGACATATTTATAAATTCATAAGGTCACACGTGTTAAATAAAGTGATTTGAAAGAAAAAAAAAGCAAAGTAGACAAGAAATAGAAATAGGTTAAAAGCAATTACTTAAACAGAAAATAAAAAGGGCATGTTTATTGTCATGTTGTTTTAGTTCTTTGTGAGATCAGAGGCAGTTATCTGTGATCTGCAGCTTTAAGCCTGGTCTATCGATATGGTCTCTACCCACTTGTAGAGCTTCATGGTGTTTTGTCCCCTGTTTTTGTGTTGAGCGCACAAAAAGCTCTCAGTCAAATCCACATCCTTGTATAAGTTGTGTGTAACACCCACAGCTGAAAACAACCGAGAAATTCAAATCAAATCAAATCAAATCAAATCAAATCAAATCAAATCAAATCAAATTTACATAGCGCCAAATCATAATAGAAGTTATCTCATGACACTTGACATATAGAGCTGGTCAAAACCAGACTCTAATTTATAGAAACCCAACAGAATCAGAATCCTCCTGGAGCAAACACTTGTTACTGGTGACAGTGGTGAGGAAAAACTTCCTTTTTTACAAAGGTGCGAGCAGCAA